>VCJN01003059.1:0-592419 GCA_006384855.1 Tetraselmis striata
GGTTATTCAGATATCAATAGAGAGTACATAGGTAATACACGCATGAGCATGGTAGCCCGCGGTCCGCGCTGCTGCTCTACTCATCCTCGTGGGAGTGATGCGCTCGTCTTATTATATTTGCTCCTGCGCTAATGAAACTTTATATAGTAGATCTTAATGCTGGACGGACACATATTAAGTACGAATACGGACGGGTACCAGTACCATGTCATGCTGCGCCAATAATAATAATAACGATAAATGAAATAATATATAAATATTGGTATACCCGAATGTACACCTTTCCACATAAGTTTTTGGGGACTCAATCGACATGCACATACGTAGCTGCATCGAGGCTGTGCAAGCGTGCATGCATGTTGCTAACCGCTAAGGGTAGTACGTCTTGGGAGAAATGCTGTGAGGGCGCGCTCGGCCGGAATGATATTGCCACGCGGTATCCATTCCTATTAGCACTTTTCACATGGCAAACGCACACGCGCTATATCGCTAATATTCAAAATCAGCACAATAAGTGTGCCGGCCGAGGAGACGCGTGTTTCGGAAAGCACGTGTTGGGTAAGACACACGCGACGCAACATGCCACCGCGATTCATGCTGACCGCCTGGTGCCGTTGCGCGGTGTAGAATAGCAAACGCGACGCGACGCGACGCGACGCGTAACTGATGTTGTATATGTGCCCCAAGCACGGCGCGCGCGCGATTCCTGAGCCGTACCAATGCGCGCCGCTGGACGCGAGTAGCGGGTAGCATCTTGCGGACGAGCCAAACACGCGGCTACATGCCGCACCTCGTCCGACCGGATGAGTACTTGTAGCGGTACGATTTCACGCGGCGGCCATGCTAATGTGGGCTTGCCCGCGCACGGCACACGCTACACCGGAGCGTTCATAACGTGCGCCGGGGATACGCGGGCATGGGCTAGCATGTGACGGGTGCGAGGAACGCGACGCGACATGCCGCGGGTATTCTAGACGACCGCCCGGGGCCGTTGCGCGGTGTGGATATGTGAACCGTAATGCGCCGCGTAACGGATGTATATATGCCACAAGCACGGCGCGCGCGATGCCGGAGCCGTCCCAATGCGCGCCACTGAGGGGCGCATATCGGGTAGCGTATCTGGGACGAGCCAAGCACGCTGCAACATGCCGCACCCCCTCCGGTTGAGGACTTGGCCGTGTTCTGCGGGGCGGCGCAGTAGGGTAATTACGCACATAGCTCCGAAACCAGTCTGATGAACCGCGGCACGCGGTTTACCGTAGGCCTCGCTTAGCGCGCAACGGGAGCGCACATGCGGGCTAGCATATGCAGGGCGAGGAAAACACGCTGCATCACGCCGCCGCACTCCGGATGATTGCTTGGAGCCGTTCCGCGGGGTGGCCGATACACCGTCTTGCGCCCGTGCATATATATGGGGCCGCCATGCACGGCGCGGGCTACACCGCATCGTACGTGATGCCCGCCGAGGAGACGCGCGTTTCGGAAAGCACGCGTTAAACAAGACATACGCGACGCAACACGCCACGACTATTCATGCTGACCGCCTGGTGCCGTTGCGCGGTGTAGAATAGCAAACGCGACGCAACGCGACGCGTAACTGATGTTGTATATGTGCCCCAAGCACGGCGCGCGCGCGATTCCTGAGCCGTACCAATCCGCGCCGCTGGACGCGAGTAGCGGGTAGCATCTTGCGGACGAGCCAAACACGCGGCTGCATGCCGCACCTCGTCCGACCGGATGAGTACTTGTAGCGGTACGATTTCACGCGGCGGCCATGCTAATGTGGGCTTGCCCGCGCACGGCTCGCGCTACATCGGAGCGTTCATAACGTGCGCCGGGGATACGCGGGCATGGGCTAGCATGTGACGGGTGCGAGGAACGCGACGCGACATGCCGCGGGTATTCTAGACGACCGCCCGGGGCCGTTGCGCGGTGTGGATATGTGAACCGTAATGCGCCGCGTAACGGATGTATATATGCCACAAGCACGGCGCGCGCGATGCCGGAGCCGTCCCAATGCGCGCCACTGAGGGGCGCATATCGGGTAGCATATGTGGGACGAGCCAAACACGCTGCAACATGCCGCACCCCCTCCGGTTGAGGACTTGGCCGTGTTCTGCGGGGCGGCGCGGTAGGGTAATTACGCACATAGCTCCGAAACCAGTCTGATAAACCGCGGCACGCGGTTTACCGTAGGCCTCGCTTAGCGCGCAACGGGAGCGCACATGCGGGCTAGCATATGCAGGGCGAGGAAAACACGCTGCATCACGCCGCCGCACTCCGGATGATTGCTTGGAGCCGTTCCGCGGGGTGGCCGATACACCGTCTTGCGCCCGTGCATATATATGGGGCCGCCATGCACGGCGCGGGCTACACCGCATCGTACGTGATGCCCGCCGAGGAGACACGCGTTTCGGAAAGCACCTGTTGGGCAAGATACACGCGACGCAACACGCCACGGCTTTTAATGCTGACCGCCCGGTGCCGTTGCGCGGTGTAGAATAGCAAACGCGACGCAACGCGACGCGTAACTGATGTTGTATATGTGCCCCAAGCACGGCGCGCGCGCGATTCCTGAGCCGTACCAATGCGCGCCGCTGGACGCGAGTAGCGGGTAGCATCTTGCGGACGAGCCAAACACGCGGCTGCATGCCGCACCTCGTCCGACCGGATGAGTACTTGTAGCGGTACGATTTCACGCGGCGGCCATGCTAATGTGGGCTTGCCCGCGCACGGCTCGCGCTACATCGGAGCGTTCATAACGTGCGCCGGGGATACGCGGGCATGGGCTAGCATGTGACGGGTGCGAGGAACGCGACGCGACATGCCGCGGGTATTCTAGACGACCGCCCGGGGCCGTTGCGCGGTGTGGATATGTGAACCGTAATGCGCCGCGTAACGGATGTATATATGCCACAAGCACGGCGCGCGCGATGCCGGAGCCGTCCCAATGCGCGCCACTGAGGGGCGCATATCGGGTAGCATATGTGGGACGAGCCAAACACGCTGCAACATGCCGCACCCCCTCCGGTTGAGGACTTGGCCGTGTTCTGCGGGGCGGGGCGGTTGGGTAATTATGCACATAGCTCCGAAACCAGTCTGATAAACCGCGGCACGCGTTTACCGTGGGCGTCACATAACGCGCAAAGGGGGCGCACATGCGGGCTATCATATGCCGGGCGAGGCAATCACGTTGGATCACGCCGCCGCGCGCTAGATGATCGCTTGGAGCCGCGGGGTGGCCGGTACACCGTCTTGCGCCCGTGCCTATATGTGCCCGCCATGCACGGCAAGCAAGGGCTACACCGAATCGTACGAAATGTGCGCCGAGGAGACCCGCGGTTCGGAGAGCACGTGTCGAACATGCATCATCAAGCTCGTACGCCGGGGAGCCAGCAATCATAGGACTGCAGCAAGGGCAGGGTATTCCATTAGACAGAGCGGAGCACATGCTCGTCTACATGTGCAAGTGCACATTTGGGTCTCACCATGCCTGCATCGGGGGGGGGGGGGGGGGGGTTGACCCAACTGTGACGTGGCATCTTTTGTCGGCTCAGAGGCACCATGCATTGCCTGCGCGTACCAAGGGAGGGGGGGGGGGGGGGGGAAGACTGCACATATCTTTGCTCCAAAACCATTTAAACCGGGGTAAACCGGGGGTACGCAAATCATCGGCCGTTCGCATGCGATCCTTGTCATTATATAAACGATTATAAACCGTAGATGTAATGCGCCGCGCGGGCTGGGCGGCGCCCAAAAATCCCGTAGGCGCCGCCCACGCGGCGCCTACTCAAGCTTAGCTTGCGGTTTTACCGATACCTTGATGACATGCATGCATGCATTCTTTGAACATATTGACTGCTGTGGGGAATTTGCGCATGCGAATGCTATTCTTGGGGGCAAAGGGGAGGGGGGCTTTGATATGGAGTGTATGTACGTTTTTGGTTGTTCCCTTTTTTGTCTATTACGCTGGTTTACCGCCCAGCCTATGCCCATGGCTGATTGCTGGGGTTCCGGCAAACCTTGCAAACCTTGCAGTCGCAACAAGCTATAGGCTATACAATTTGAGCAGTTCGCGGTGCGGCGGGGGCGGGGGCGGGGAGGGGGCGCTGCATGCAGCGGGCGGCGCGGAGCATGAGCCGGTTGCCGCACCTCCTCGCCGTTGAACTTAAAATTCGTGTAGGGGTGGCGGTTCCATACCGTTTCGCATTTCATCCGTATATTTCCCTGGTCGTAGACGTCCCGCATGGACAGCCATGCGTGCTTCTACGCGCGGCTGACAGTCCGCCGCGCAAGCCACTTCTGGAAGTCGGATTGGTCACTACCCCATAGTTTCTTGGCGGGGTGCACCAGGTTGCGGTTCCCACCGGCTGCCTTTTTTTCCGGATGCGCGCCCATATCTCAGGTGGCATGCTGTCCCTCGCGGAAGTTGGACGCTCCATCCGGGTTTCTGCTCTCAAACTCCGTCCGCATGGGGCGTTCACGTCGGCGGTGCAGAGCACTTTGGGTTATGATTAAGCCAGTCACTACCCGCGGCAATGAACCAGTTAATAGCTTGTGCTGCGCCGTCTGTGATCTGCCCGCACCGTTACCCGGTAATCACTTCGTAGACTTCGTACCAAGTAATACCTAGTAGTAGCGCGCGAGCGTGAGCGCGAGCGCAATTCCGGAGCCACGAAACTCGCCCCTATTTCGTGGTGGCCTGCATGATTGTTAAAAAGTGCCTAAAATACCAGTCACTAATAAGAAACTATAGCGAGGTGTGATTACACTCAAGTCGGTACAATCAAGTCGTGTACGCCTGACACAAGTAGTGCAACAAGGTTTCCGCAAGCGTTCGGTCCAATTCTGTGACCTCCGCTCCAACGATATCGTTGTCGGATGACGACGCCTCATTAACACCCGTCGGCAATGTCTCGCCATCTTCAATCGGTGTCCGAATACCGTTGGGGGGTCGGAGGGCTCTTGCCATGTGCTCTACGACGCCTTTGGATGTACCCGGTGGAGCTTGAGGAGGGTGCCCGCGCCCCCAACAACGAGTCTTCAGACAATGCGGATGACCTCGCCCGTTGTCTTGTCGCGGTTTCTGCAGCGGGACAGTAATATGATATATTCGTGGCCGACTAGGGCCACGTTTGGCCACCTGATCACTCGGTGCCGGGGCCCGCGTAGCATAGTCATGAATGGGCGCGGGGCAGCGAGGGTAATTATTATACTGCGCTCGAGGCCCGCGTGTCCTTGCCCACGGCCAGGTGCGCCTTCGAGAGTGTCACCACGAGCGCGGGCACGCTTGTTGCGACGGCCAAATTCCGGATTGCCGGAAAACTCACGGGTTGTCGCCATCGGTGCCGGTAAGTCCCCCTCTGACCGTGGAGTTCCGCGCAGGCCATGCGACTCGCTCGTGTCGTGCTCATGACGCCACCGTCTCCGATTAGGAGGTCTATGCTCAGCGTGAAGAACATCCATCTCGACGCCGTTGTCCACCGGTACAGCCGCACCCGAACGGCCACCACGACTACGGCTCTTGCCACGGCCTCTGCCCCTGCCACGGCCGGAAGAAGTGCCACGGCCTCTGAGAGGCGCGCCCTCGTGGAGGTGACCATCGTCACGGGAGGTATCGGACCGATTTTGTCGGTTTCGACGCCCATGTCCCCGGGAGCGCTTGGCACATTCCTCCTCAAGCTGCGGAATTAGAGCAAGAGTCGCGTGCGAGGGCCTGCTCCGGCGATGGGTGCAGTCCCCCCGTTGTACCTCTGTGTCGTCAAGAGCCCATCATGTGTACCATCAAGGTACATGTGCCCGCACTATTGTCTGTTCTCGGCGAAGGCCATCCAATCACATCGCAGACCCGCTACCGCCTCAATTTGGACTCGGTTCAGAGAAGCGCAATGCTCCTTCTCAGCTTTCAGTGTCCGGCATCGAGTAGGCACACGACGACCCTCCAAATTGTTAGTGTAGCTCTTGATGTGGGCGATAGTAACGTTATCTTCCAAACGACTGTCGGCGTTAACGAACAACTCACTTTCCGACAACAAGAAAGCCGAGAGATCCGATCTTCCGGGTCCGTGTAGTCCATGGCCGCGCGCATGTTTGTACTCCGCAAGCTCCAAAGCGAGTCCAAAATTGAACTCAGCCCTTGTGCCTTTGAAGGCTTGATTCACCGTGCTACTCCAAAAGCGCGGGGAAGGCCTTGCAGTGTCTGTGTCAATGGGCCGTCGGCGCTTCGACATGTCCTCATACTCCTTTGTCCATCTATGCCAGCTCTCTTGGGGGTAGGTTGGCGTGGGCAGCCCCCCCCCCCCCCCCCCCCCCCCCCCCCCCTCCCCAGCAGCGCAGTGCCAGTCGAGTTTGTCACCGAGGTACTCGTCTTCCATTAGGCCCGCTACACGCGCCTCTCCACGGCGGCGCCACTCCTCCATGAGCACGATCGCCAGAGCCTGCGCATGCTCGAGAGTAATGCACGCGTGAATATTGTCGATGCTTTTCGCGTAGTACCCGGAGTTCCTTTTGTGGTTATCTAGCAACTTCTCAACGCCCCCGTCATGTTGCACGGTCGGTCCCTTCCGTATAAAGTGCATAACGTAGCAGCTAACCAGTTGTAAAGGGCACAAAAACGTAGCAAGAGGAACAACTCAGCCCAGTTTCCTGGGATGCCCCGACCACAATTGATAATCGGCAATCAACAAGTAGTTTGGGCACAACTGGCAGTACTTTTGCATTTGAGAACGCAGTAGTTAGAGCTTCCCTAACGCCGCTCCCCCTGTCCATGACATAACCGCATGGGGCTCCAAGGGTAGTCCGAACAACTCATCGGTACAAGTATTCTTCATGCCGGAGAATACGGCCTCTGAAGTTGCTGCACTCTCCGATTTAGCAAAACAAAAAGCGATGGGCACGAAAGAGTTCACGAGGTTGTATGGGGGGATGATCGGACTTCTTGATTGTTGTTCCGACGGTGAGGAACACCCACTTGCTCAAGCTTATCTTGTGGGTGCCATCCGTCATCATGTGCACCAGCAAGCCCGACACGAATGCCTTCCGAAGGTTTCGAAGAAGCTCAAAACTTGAAAACGCGACCGCGAAAGTTTGTGGGTGGACACCACCACGGACAACAAGCAGACTCGTAGGCTCGACGTCAGCTAGATAGGTAGTCAATTTCTAGCATAATGTGGCAATCCGCCCGCTCTTGCAAGTCACGGAAGCTTGACAACTCCAACAACCCCCGTTGCTCTCACATTACTCTCGTCTTCAACCGACGAGCTCTCTTATCCACTTCCTCTCTCGAGCCAGTCGGGACTTCTGCATCCCGCAAGTCGCGCTCGGATACATGTTGCAAGGCCTTAAGGGGCGTCGACCCCTTATGAAGGAGAAACAGAAGGGTCTTCATGAGATCCTGTGGTAAACCCTTGTACTAGGCGAAGGGCATGGAGGCGCCGGAGTGGTCGATGCGGTTTTGCCGAATTTCCCACAGCCGTGACTCATGGGTGCGTTGCACGCGAGCACGGGCGGGGGATCCGACATGCGTGCGTGTAGCAAGAGAACACCCGCCACAACCGATGTGTCAACTATGGAATCAACACGCCACTGCGATGCGCAATCCGTGCAACGGGAAGCTTCCAAGCTCCCACCTTGTATGCCTACTTCCCAGTGCATAGATACCGCCACTTAATGAGCGCCACATTGAAATGTGACATTACGTCTTGATAGATCTCAAAGCCTCCCTCATCTTGCACGGGGTCTAGTCAGCCACCTGCCGCATTATTTGTGCTTTCGAATTCGTACTGTGGTTTTAAGAGCGTGTTCGGCTTGTCGAAGCGGGGAGCCGGAACCGCACGGCTTCCTCTGAGATGCGTATGTAAGGCTGACGGCGCCCCCGGTGAGGGAGCAGACGCTTGTTTGGCGCTCGCCTCTTGACCGGCACTACCGGGCATGTTTGAAACGGGTGAAGGTTTCGCTAAGGTTTGCGTGGTGGTTTGGGGAGGGGCATGGCTGGCGGGGCCCGCCGTTATACTTTGAACACATGCGTATGCGTCGATTTATCTAACTTACTGTTTACGATCCCGTTCGTGAATGTGATGCCGCATCTCACGAACTCCAAGGAGTTGACCGTGCGTGTCTATCTACGCACGACCTCGCCGCATGGAAGACAGTGTCGAGCTCCTCCAATTCGCTCAACACCTCGCTCACCATGCCGGATACCATGCTCATGTAGGAGTCAACCATGGCGGCGAGCGAGGGGCGGGGACCCGAAGCCAGGTGGATATAAACGTTAGTACTGTAGGGCCGTCCCCGTGCTGGCGCACCGCAGTGGCGGCACCGATCACCACACACAATACTACATCACCAATACGTTGTGCACAATCCTTATTGACCTTGAAGTCATCGCCGAATAACGCCCATGCTGGCTCGTAATCGGCACCATTTACCGGTATCGAATACGAGCTCGCAAAACGCCTCAAAACAACTCGCAAACGGTACTTGTCCCTTGGCACACCTCCCGAAACTGTAATTGCATCAAAAATTTTCCAACACTGACGGTGCTCAGATTCACGTACCCTCTCGCGTAGATACTCATTGTTACTCCATAGAATACAAGGAGTGGTCGTATGACACCACTATTTCGGCGAATTTGGAAGAAAATCGCGCCTACACTTGCAATAAACCGTTATTTATATGCTCCGAGCTCGCTCACAATGGTAAGAAAATAACGGGCCGGGCGGTGTTTGCAATTATTGTTCTACCACTTTATCACACACATCTCCGCACCAAAATAGTTAAATGACATTTATTAATTGAAGACTATGCACCAAATGTCTATTGAGTGTACTGCCATCCAATAATATTGCCGTATACCTGCCCGCGCAACAGTGAATTCCCGCGTATTGTGTGATTTTGGGGGAGAGACTTTTCTGGGCGGTGTATCATCCTGTAAGGCTTAGCGACTACATGTACATTCGCAACTAGCATAGTCCTTAATCCTTATTCACATCACGGATAAAGCGCAGGCATCAAAAATATGCTGAAGTGACTGGCAGCTACCAAATACCTGCTCAGCTCCCGGGGAGACAAGACCGTCCTCGTGGTGGGCGGGATGGCCACCGTCCACATGCCCGATGATGCCGCGTTAAGCTGGCCGATCAATAAGTTCCCTGCAAGTGACAGGGAGAGTGCCCACCTCATTCCGAAGCCGCCGAGAGTTGTCGTTGGCCTGCGCTGACCTGGTCGTCCAGGAATGCCGTGAGCTGCTCCTAAAAACCCTAAAGCCCTAAAACTCAAACGTCTACCTGTATAGGTATGCGATGCGTAGGGTATACCCTGTATTTATGTATGCAGCTACTGGTAAATATTAGTCATTTTACCATGTGGGCATCTTGCGCTTTATGTAGCGACTATACATATAAGGATTAGTCGCTATGTATGGGCGGATATTCGTCGCGCGCCGTTGTTCGTCGCGCGCGGTGCCCCGCGCCCGACCTCCCTTCCCCGCCCGCCAGCAGTTAAACACTGAAACCTGGCTGGCGCTGAAGCCGCGCGGTGGTGCCGCCGCGCGGCTCGCCCCGCGTGCCGCGCGCCGGCGCCCCCGTCGGGATCCCACCTCTTGCGCCACCAGGCCGCCGCGCTACACATGTTGACTCCGCGCCACTCTCCATCCCCTTAGCCACCAAGTTGAACACTGGCCAAAGCCTAAACTCCGCCTGGAAATCTTCTGCTTGATATAGGTGCGCTGCTGTTTAAGACCCCCCCCCCCCCCCCCCCCCGCCAGCCTTCCCCGGCCTGCGCCGGCCTCCTGGTCGCAGGCACGCGGAGGCCTCTTTGGGAAGCGATCGACCGACCTGCGCCGACACGACTGCAGGCGCCTTCTCGCCCCCCCCCCCCCCCGGCACCTCCGCGCGCCGGCCCGTGGTGTTGGCGCGGGCTTGCATCTGGTAGGAATACGGCATACAAAAAGCGTAGCTTAGACACGCCTTGAGCGCGAGCTTGCCACAGATCGGGGCTCTTGGCTGGCCCGCCGGACGAGACCACGGGGGCTTAAATGGCGCCGCAAGTCGGATGTCGTAGCGCCGGGGCGGCCAAGCCGGCACACGGCCGGCCTCGCCAGCTTTGGCCCGCCTCGTCGCTACTATTGCTTGGCTGGCGGGCCAGTTTGCTAAATAACGCATGTCATTTCCATGCAGGCATAAGACGTATCCTTCCGACCACGCCACCAAGGAGAAATGACTGCTCAACAAGCGCGGCAGGGCAGCAAGGGGGAGCTGCTCTCGTGCGCAAACCCCCCTCCCCCCCCTCCCTCCCAATCACCTTCCCCACCTCTAAACCTTTAGACTTTCCCTTGCCCGTGTGTCCCCCAGATGAGCAATCCAGGTATCAACTACTGTCTGCTTCTAGTCTCTTGTCACTGCCCATGGCACAGTCAGGCTGTCCATGTCCTTCGGTCAGACCTAAGAGGCTCCTGTCCGGCTGAGGAGGCGAGGCGTGGGGCCATCGTGCTTCCACAATGCTGTCACTTTAGGGGCACACGGCGACCAAAGCTGATGCTGGTATCATACTGCATCCTGCGCAGCACCGCATTTTGTTTTGTATGTGTTTCCAGCTTGCATACGTGTGTGTGTGTGTGTGTGTGTGTGTGTGTGTGTCTGTGTCTGTGTCTGTATCGGTGTGTGTGTATGATGGAGAGGGAGGGACTGGTGGCTGCAGTGGTCTGTCCGTGGGTGGGAGTGGGGACTGGGCTGCCGCCTCCCTCGCGCACCCTGGCCCTCTCGGAAGCCCTGAGCACCGTCTTCCAACTCCCATTTCCCACAGTGAGAACTCGAAGAAGAAGAGCGTGAGGCATGCCAATATCGAGGCTGCCAAGGCGGTCGCGGATGCTGTGCGTACCAGCCTGGGCCCGCGCGGCATGGACAAGATGGTGGTGTCCCCCAATGGCGAGGTGCTGATTACCAACGACGGGGCCACCATCCTCCAGAAGATGACCGTCACGCAGCCGGCAGCCAAGATGCTGGTGGAGCTCTCCAAGTCACAGGATGTCGTGGCTGGCGACGGCACCACCTCGGTCGTCGTCATCTGCGGCGCGCTGCTCAAGAAGTGCTCCGAGCTGCTGGAGAAGGGTGTGCACCCCACTGTCATCTCTGACTCCTTCCAGAAGGCCGCACTGAAGGGCGTCGAGGTGCGCCGCGCCGTTCTATCCAGGCTGCCGCTCCGCCCTGGGCAACGTTTGTGTGCTTGTAGCTCACGCCGCCGGGGCGTATGGGCTCAATATTCTGCCCTATTCCGCTCTAGATCCTGGAGAGCATCGCTATGGATGTGGACCTCAGTGACAAGGACGCCCTGATCAAGGCCGCCACCACGTACGCTAGGCCCCCTGTCGCATGCCCCCCCCCCCCCCCTCTAACTCCGGCCCATGCCATGCTCCTGCTCACGCTCATCGGCTCAAATGTGCGCGTGTCCAATCCCTCCCAACCTCCAGGTCCTTGAGCAGCAAGGTTGTGTCGCAGTACTCCTCGCTGCTGTCCCCCATGGCCGTTGACTCCGTCCTCAAGGTTATGAAGCCGGGCAGCAAGACGTACGCTCAGCCCCCCCCACCCCCCCCTCTGCTGACCCCACCCCCTACCCCTGAGGGCGCGCCTGGGCCTGCCCCACCCGCAATCCGTGTGAGCCGCCTCCCAACAACTTGCCACTGACAAGACCACCCATATGTCCACTCCCGGCTACTACCCAGCCTCGATCTGCGGGATATCAAGCTGATCAGCAAGCTGGGTGGCACCGTGGACGACTCAGAGCTGGTTGACGGCATGGTGTTTGATCAGCGCACAGCCAAGGTACGCCCAGGGGCATCCCCGGGGCCGGCGAGGCTGAGGGTCGCGTGCGGAGGGAGGCGGGCGGCGAGCCAGGGCAGTTGGAGTTGGCTGACCTTGCCTGGAACTGGGGCTGCAGGGTGCCAACGGTCCCACCAAGATGGTCAACGCCAAGATCGGCCTCATCCAGTTCTGCATCTCCCCACCCAAGACGGACCTTGAGAACAACGTGGTGGTGAGCGACTACGCGGCCATGGACCGGATCCTCAAGGAGGAGCGCAACTACATCCTATCCATGGTCAAGAAGATCCGCGCGAGCGGCTGCAACGTGCTGCTCATCCAGAAGTCAATCCTGCGCGACGCGGTGACGGAGCTGTCGCTGCACTACCTCGCCAAGGCCAAGATCCTGGTGATCAAGGACGTCGAGCGCGATGACATCGAGTTCATCTCCAAGACGCTGGGCTGCCTGCCCGTCGCGCACATCGACCACCTCAAGCCAGAGAAGCTGGGCCACGCGGACCTGGTTCAGGAGGTCGAGGTGAGCGTGACCAAAACCCTAAGAACACGACGCACAACCTGCAGGATATGGTTGTGCTGCAGAGGTATAGGGGTTGGGGTATGGAAGGGACGGCGCTGGCAGGCTGACGCGGTTGCCTGACTACGCAGTGCGGGCGGGGCCGCGTCGTCAAGGTCACGGGCGTCCAAAACATTGGAAAGACGGCAACGTGCCTGCTGCGGGGCAGCAACAACATGGTGCTGGAGGAGGCCGTGCGCTCGCTGCACGACGCGCAGTGCGTCATCCGATGCCTTGTCAACAAGCCCAAGGTGCCCCCCCTCCCCCCCCCCCCCCCTGAGCAGCCTCGCACGTTGCAAGTGTTTTTGCTGGACTGGTGTGGCTGACGCGGCGGCTGCGTCGCTCGCGCCCTCAGATGATCGTGGGCGGCGCAGCACCCGAGGTGGAGCTCACCCATCAGCTCACTGGTTGGAGCAAGACGCTGCAGGGGATGGAGAGCTACTGCGTGCGCGCCTTTGCGGAGGCGCTGGAGGTGGTGCCGTACACGCTGGCGGAGAACGCGGGGCTGAATCCCATCGAGATTGTGACGGAGCTGCGCAACCTGCACGCCACCGGCAGCAAGACCGCGGGCATCAACGTGCGCAAGGGCTCCATCACCGACATGATGGAGGAGAACGTGGTGCAGCCGCTGCTCATCACCTCCTCTGCTATCTCGCTGGCGTGCGAGTGCGTGCGCATGATCCTCAAGATCGACGACATCGTGCCTGTCCGGTAAACAGTCTGTATGCGTGGTAGCTAGCTCTCTGGGTGGCGCCGGGCGGTGCGGGGGCGCAGAGCGGTTGTGCAGGGTCGTGGGAAGATACTGCCGCCGTACAATCATGGAATCAAACATTCGCCGACATGAAGGAAAAACGCCTAGATGCAAATCAGCCCCGCCATGTTGTGCCACTCCTGTCACCATTCCCCTCAACCGCCGATTCCCCATGTGCTTCACCTCAGCCTCCGCCATGCCAGGCTGCCAGGTCCATGTGCAGTGCGCCACCAGTCTTAGGCCCTATCTTGTGGTGGATGGACCAATTCCCCCCCCCCCCCCCCCCCCCCAATTCAAGCAGTCAAAAAAGGATTGCCAATGTGTAGTGGCGGAAGAGACGGCAGACAAGGTGATGAGCAGCGGCTGCGCCACGTTCTGCTCCATGACCATCTCAATCCCGCTACCATGTTCTAAAGATGAAGGGCTGAGTGTCTGGTCAGACACCACACAGGAAAAGGGAAATGAAAGCCGCCTCGTCTGCACGTAAGTGTTACATGAGCAAAATATAGAAACGAAGCCAGCTATATAAAAATGAAACGCAGACCGACGGCGTTCAGAAGCCATGGCCCTTTAGCTCGAAGGTGTCAAGAAACAGCACGTAAACCAGGCGCCCCTCCTCCCAGGCTAATCCTGCTCCTGGCAGTGGCGAGGCTGCTACTTCCTAGCGTACCACAGACCCGCCAGCAGCACCACCGGCGACCCGAGGATGCACCAGCCGATCACATTCAGCGGATTGGTGTTCCGCTTGAACTGAGCTGTGTCATTGAGATGCGGGTACGGCACGTCCGGCACCGGCTTGCCCAAGAACTTGCACAGAGGGCCCCAGCCGTCGCTGGCCCGAAATACCAGCAACTTATCTTTGGGACACTCGCGGATCACCGCGTTGTTGTGCTCCTCGAAGCTGCGCTTCACCGCATCTGGGCTCCAGTCGTCGCCGATCGGCTTACCGACGGACTTCCACGACATCTCGTAGAACCCCGAAATGGGAAAGCCACACCATAGGGCGACACGGATGCCCAGCGGCATATGCGGCGAGTTGGGCGCCATCCTGAAGATAGTCTCCATGCAGCTCCTGTACCAGCTGTCCGGGTCCCTCACCGTCAGCACCACCTTGGCGTCCGGGTATTTCGCCAGCTGCTCACGCCAGAACGGCGCGCTGGGGAAGTCGCAGGTCGCCTTGAACACTTTACCATCGCGCTCGAGCACCTCCGCCAGGTCGGGCTCGTCGCCGTCGGCCATTCTGATCCAGAACTTGGCGTCTCTGTTGCGGAAAGACTTCGGCCATGTGATAGCAGGGCAGGTCCAGGATCTCCATCGCGGTTTTGAAGGAGAAGGTGCCGGTCCGGCCCCAGCCGGCTCCGATAACCTCAACCATGGGGACCTGACTTCGGTGCTACAGCCGGCTGTGAAGGCTGGTGTACACTTACACACGTACTTTCACGGGCAAGTCCACGGGCAAGTGCAGTAGGTACCCAAGCGACTTGTGCGGCGCAAGTTGGTGGCGGTTGTGCTGCACCTGATCCTGATCCTGCACCTGATCCTGCATGCCGCTGTCGCCCGCGCATCTAACGACAGGCTTCGTTCGCGGCATCAAACGACATCATATATGGAACCGTGGCATGCTGGATTTCATTTTGGATTTCCGTGTGGATTTCTTGAATGTTACGTCTAGCACATGTAATCATCGTCTGCTCCGTCCCTGCGCTCCATCAGATACGTACGCGTGCCAGCCAACGCACTTTCCAGAACGTGAATATTTCACGTAGAAATCGGGGCGGTTTTAACATCGTAACGATACCCATCATCATTTCAGATAAATTTGAGACAGCAAGGGCATGGTACGTTCTGGGAAAACGTTCTGCAGTGCGTCGGCACCCGTAGTAGTCGCTAGAGTAGTATGTAGGTACCTGGGTTATTTCTCTTTTTATCTCTATACAGCGACTAAATATTCCTTAATAGTTGCTGGTACGTACCCTGGCTGGAAGGAGAAATTTAGAAATTAACCCGTATGGCCTGGGTACGGCGGATATTTTAGATGTCCTTTATTTGTGTCGTCGCGAACCGGTAGCAGCGATTACGTACCGGTATGCCGTACGGGAGAACTTCTGCGCCCGCGCAAATGCCAGCAGTTAACCTCGTCGTCGTCTGTCGCTCGGTAGAGCGGTGCTCTATTCATCAGGACGTCCCCGGATCGATTCCCCGAGTCTATCATTTTAGAGCAGTATCGTCCTGGCCAGTGTCCCGGGTTTTCCCGGTTGATGCCCTTCGGAGTTCGAATGAAGCAGCAGGTTATGGCTATGCCAGACTACGACGGCTGTAGTTGGCGCACGACGGCGAGTGCTGGGGCGGCTTCGGCCGATGACCCGGGGCAAACATACTTTTAACCAGTGGTTTCAGCGCCCCCGACTACGTATTAATTAGTCGCTAATACGGGTGGAGTACAGTAGTATGTAGCGACTATCATCGCGACATATTCAAGTGTGATTACGATGCAAATTAAAATGTGAGACGCGCGGTATTACCGTACTAGATGCGTGCTGATCCTCGTGCAAACCCCGGCGGGAATTTGGATGTTGACAGTTAAAAAGTTGGCAGCGGCGTAGCCGTCGCTATCACGCGCGCGGCGGCAAGCCAGCAAACGAATTGTGTGATTGTGTCATCCGCCCGCTGCGCGCAGGACCGTGCTGTCATGGAGTCCCGGAGTCGGGACTGATCCCGCCGTCCGCCTGCCGCAACGCGCGCCGTAACCCCATGAGGACAAGAGGAAACGCTGTCGCGTACGCCTTGGTGATCCTGGTAGTGGTCAACAAAAAGCGCTGCGGGAACATCAACAAATATATGCCCCCCCCCCCCCCCCCCCCCCCCCCCCTCGCCCCCCCACCACCCCGGCGAACCCTCATCATACGGCCAGTTGCTGTTGCGCATCAGAAAGCCCCCAAATCTGAGGTTGATATGTCGTCCGACCTGATTTACTATTATTGATGAATGCTTTTAAAATTAAGGTGCAACAGGTCAGCCGTGACTGTGAATTGGCATTCCCTGTGTAAGCCACTCAGCGCCGGCGGTGATATATGCACGCGGCATCCCACCGACAGGTAGCAACGGCGCATGACGACTAATAGTAGCTCCAGACTTGCCACATTCCCGCCACTAGCACCACTGGCGCCACCATAATGCTCCAGCCAATCGCGTTCAGCAGTCTCAGGCGCCGCTTCATGGACGCGCTGTCGTTCAGGTGGGGGTACGGCAAGTCCGGCACCGGCTTGCCCAGGAACTCGCACAGAGGACCCCAACCGTCGCTGGCCCGAAATACAAGCAGCCTATCCTTGGGGCACTCGCGGATCACCGCGTTGTTGTGCTCCTCGAAGCTGCGCTTCACTGCCTCGGAGCTCCAGTCATCGCCGATCGGCTTACCCACTGCCTTGCGCGTCATCTCGTACATCCTTGGCAAGCCGCACGACATGGCGACCCTGATACCAAGCGGCATATGCGGTGAGTTGGGTGTTGTCTGGAATATGGTCTCCGCGCAGCTCCGGTACCAGCTGTCCGGATCCCTCACCGTCAGCACCACCTTGGCGTCCGGGTATTTCGCCAGCTGCTCACGCCAGAACGGCGCGCTGGGGAAGTCGCAGGTCGCCTTGAACACTTTACCGTCGCGCTCGAGCACCTCCGCCAGGTCGGGCTCGTCGCCGTCGGCCATTCTGATCCAGAACTTGGCGTCTCTGTTGCCGAAGGCTTCTGCCATGTGATAGCAGGGCAGGTCCAGGATCTCCATCGCGGTTTTGAAGGAGAAGGTGCCGGTCCGGCCCCAGCCGGCTCCGATAACCTCGACCATGTTGACCTAACTTGGTGTTTGCTGGCCGCGGTCTGGGGAACACGGACAGACAGCGCTTGCCTTTGAAATTCGGTGGTTGGTTTGAAGCGGGATCGTGAGGTAATGCTGGGAAGCCTCTTCTGGCAGTGTACAAGTCGCGTGTCGTGACCAATTTGTTCAAAAGTGAAATGTGCTTAGGGTTGCAGATGGCGCTCTCATTTCTGCTTTCCCCTCGCTATAGCGACTATATTTATATTCTCAACCTGCCGCTGCCAGTCACCAGCGGCGTGTGAGACCTGCTGTCGTACACGTACTTTGTCGTTGCTGCCACAGCGCCCGCGTATCGGGAGTGGCACTCTGAAGCCCCGAGTCATCCGTCAGTCATCCACGCCAGTCAGGAGAATGCATGAATGTACTGTACCCGTAATATCAAGCATGTGCCAGTCCTGTCCCAGGGGCGGGAAAATAAATTAAGCATATGCTGTGCTTTGCAACCGGCCTGAACCGGTATTCGCTATACAGCGCAGCACTACATGCTGCCCGCGCTTGTATCGGGGGGTAAAACTTCAAATAATTCTCTATATAAATCCGGCTGAGGTCCGGCGAATGTCGTATAGCGTATTTAAAGTAGCGACTATTCCTGACATCATAATAGGAGCATGCGATGTGTCAACTTCCCTACTCGTACGTAGTACACAGCGCTTCAGAGGGCGTAATATGCTGTAAATAGTATTTTAAATAATAATTCGTCGTTTTGGTGGTTGCTCAGCAGTCCCCACATTGCGAGACTGGGTCACCGCGCGCAGTCACCCGTTTCCACAGATAAATGAGATCACATGATGGGTCTTATAGTGGCATCATAAAATGGGTAATTCTAATAGGGTAAGGCGCTATGACGCATGGGGTAATCAATATGTATTTCATGTTTTACCAACACATGCACTGCTGGAGTAGAAGCAGTCAATCATATTAACGCAATACTAGCAGTTGTGATAATCTGTAGTAGAATGATAGAAAAAGCAAATAGCAGCGTACTGACTGACAAAATATAATGCCCATATCGGAGGTACTCAAAATAAGGGCCATGGATACAATTTCAAATACCCCTGGCTGGCGCCGCTTAGTTTCCCAGTATGTAAATGAAGAGGTTATATCAATATTGTGCTTGTTGTGCTTTTAGGCAAAATGAGCCTGTGCCCACTGCCCTTGTGAAAGCCAAGGGGGTCCCGCAAGGGCGAGAAAGGGGGGGGGGGGGGGGGGGGGTACTGTTACACTGTCACATGACACTGTCAACCATTGCCAGATAGCCCCCCCCCCCCACCCCTCCCCCCCTCCCTTGATATCCCCGGACGGGAGAGCCCATTCTTCACATCACCGCCAACTCGGCAGGCAGGAACATCCCACAGAGCAGGGCCAGCGCCCTACTGCGATGGCGGCGGCGCAGCTGGCGGGGGCCCGCGCGGCGGAGGTGCCATCATGTGCGCCGCCGATACCATGGGGCGCGGGGGTGCCATCATAGGTGGCGGCATCATGGGACGTGGCGGCGCCATCATGGGCGGTGGCATCATGCTGCCAGGGGGTGGCCCCATACGCTGGCGCTTGGCGAC
Source organism: Tetraselmis striata (assembly GCA_006384855.1). Lineage (NCBI taxonomy): Eukaryota > Viridiplantae > Chlorophyta > Chlorodendrophyceae > Chlorodendrales > Chlorodendraceae > Tetraselmis > Tetraselmis striata. Next base: position 18,539 of record VCJN01003059.1, read on the forward strand.
GTCGTCGCCGCCCTCTGCACCGGGCGCCTCCTGGGGCCGGTCTCCCGGCGCCGGGACGCGTGTGCCCATGGCAGTGGGGTCCATGGAGGGGTACAGTGGGGCGCCGCCGGGCGTGGCCTGCGGCAGGTTGAAGAAGTTGGGCGGCGGCATGTAAGGGCGCGCCGCACCCATTGCCATCGCCATGTGCGGCGGCGGGAGGGGCGGCGGCTGCCCCGATGTGGAGGGCGCCATGGGATCGTGCTGCTGCCGCGGCTGCTGCGGCTTGCCCCACATCAGCTTCAGGCGCGTCCCCTTCACGATCAGCCGCCCCGCCAGCCCAGCCGCCGCGGCCTCGGCGGCCTGCCACAGCAGCACAGCGGGACGGTCTTAGAGCCACACGGCACAGAGGGAGCTGATCGCGGGAAGATTGGAAATTCGCAACGGGAGCTGATTATAATGAGCTCCGCAATGTTGTTTCTTTTACCATAAACATGCAAGTCACTCTGTCAGTGAGATACAATCAATGCAGGGGGTGTGGAGGGGGGAGGGGGGCTCTGAAAAGTTGTGAACATGTTTCAGGATCTGCAGTATTTTCCTGCCGCATCGTGCAGGGCGTTGGGGAAGGGCGCACCGCCCGGGAGGTGTAAGTCACGAAAGCACACTGGCGCGACTCCAGCTTCTTTATGCTCTTCACCTCGCCATGCGCATAAAACACGTCCTGCAGGTCCTTCTCATTGATCTCCGCCGTCAGGCCGCCCACGTACAGCGTCATGACGGACTGGTCCTCCGGCGGCGTCATCGTGGGCATGTCTGCTACCCTGGTTGCGCCGGCCACCACAGAACACAGTCAGCCCCGCCGGCCGTGCGGCTGATGCAGGCCTCCGCGCCTCTGCCGGCGGGGCTGTTGCATGCGCAGGCAATGGGACCCATCAGACATGAGGCTCTCCCCGGCGTCGCATGCGCCAACGTAGCCCCATTACATGGACATGTAACACCGCCACTATCGCTTGTGCAATGTTCAGGCTGTCACATGTGCTCATTTTAAAACAGGTAAGCGGCATGCTAAAAGTGGGTGGGGGTGGCAATATAGTACAGAGTACATGTGAACGCCTGCAACGTTTAGGTTCACAGTATTGGTTGCGGACCCTCAAGCATCCATTTGCTCTGGAGCTTTACAGCAAGGGTTTGACGGTAGTAGGAATACATGCGTGTTCGATGCAGCATAATGTCCTCCTTTGCTTGCCTTTGGGGGGGGGGGGGGGGGGGGGGGGGCATGGGACGGGCCTCTGACTCCACTCACCTCTTCATCATCTTGTTGGCCACCGGGTCATTGACACCATAGTAGCGGTCCTTGATGTTCTGCTCCGACAACTCGCCACCCTCCGGCATCTCGTGCCGGTAAGGGCACTCCGCGCCACGCTTGCACTCCCCGCGAACAAAAAAGCTACAGATCTGGGCCCGGTTGCGCTGCAGCCACACACAGAGACACACGGCAGCGTTCAGTACACAGCGCCAGACTCATTGCCACGCCCCCTTTCGACACCACGATGGGCTGGGAGCTTAGGGAGCTTACCTTGTAGTACGGCGTTGTGCGTTGCAGCCTCTGCAAAACCTCGTTGGGCTTCTTTGCGGTGTAGTCCGGGCGCTCACCGGTGATCTCCGCCTGCTTGAGCGCGTACTCCTTGTTCACCTCGCTCACCTGGTCTGCCTCGTCCTCCACACCCAGCGCCTGGTCGCGGACCTGCTCATAGCCGGGAGACGGGGGCGCACAAGGGCCGTCAGGCCGCTGCAAAACCCATGCGCTGTCCGCCATACCCCCCCCCCCCCCCCCCACCTCTCCCTGGCCCGCAACACCCCTACCCCTTTACCCTCGCCACAGAGTCCGACTGTGTCACGAGCTAGGCCGAGTACCTGGACCGGCAGGTTGTACTCCAGATCCAGCAAGCAAACCTGCCAGACAAAGAGGGAGAATGGGCGGTGCAAGGTCAATTCCTGTGGATGCACGTGTCGGTGTGTGGTTGCGTGTGGCTGTATGTTTGTCAAGGGCAGGGTGAAGGAGCGGGGAGGGGCCGTCCCCGCACTACCATGCTGCCCAGTGCACTGATCCAGTGGCGAGGGCCGCAGGGGTGCATGCAGGCTGCGCTCCCGCAGAACACGTGCCCGAGTGACCCACCTGACAGACGTTCTTCTGCTTGGCGACCTCTTGACAGATGATGGTTTTTTTGTACCTGCGCCACGGACAGGGTCAGGGAGGCGATACAAGCGCACATTCAGCCGCGCGCTGGGCGTGGGACGGAACGAGGCGCGAGCTGCGACAGAAGGTGTGTGTGTGTGTGTGTGCGGAGGGGGGGGGGGGGGGGGGGGGGGGGGATGTTCACCTTGCATCATTGCCCGGGCGCCAGCGGAACACGGTGTAGGGCCGGCCGGAGATATGGCACTCCCCGCCAAACTCAATCTACGCGCATGCCCAGCACGGTGCTCTCATCAGCTGCTGCATTACTCATCCATGCAGGCGGATGGGGCGAAGGAGCTATCATGTATGTATTTTGGGGGGGGGGGGGGGGGGGGGGGGGGCTACCCTCTGCATCCTGACATAGGGGTTGGGGCCCAGGCAGGTCTCGCAGACGATGGGGAAGTCCGACCTCTCCCACCCGTCGTTGTCGGGGTCCCTGAGCAGGCGGTGTGCCATGGTGACGGGGGACTGGGCTGCGGCTGCGGCTGCTGCCTGACGCGGGAGAGCCTGCTGCCCCCACGAACTGGGCGACGGGCTGATGGGGGCGACGCGCTAGTGGGTTGAGGCACGGCAAGCTCGGGTCGGATCTGTGCCGCCTGGGGAAGCGACTGCTAGATGAATCCGGTTTGATTTGCCGTGGCAGCAAGACGGCCGGCCGGGGAGATCTTTAAATAGTCTCTACTGGTTGAAGTGGGGCAGGCTTTCACTATTTTTTGCTGGCCTGCGCGTCGTGGTTACAAGGCCGCCAAGCGCAGACGGGCAGCCGGCCGACGAAGGCGCGGGGCGGCGACGGGGCGGCGGCCGAGTCCCGGCCGCGGGTCCCCGCTTATTCGTCCGTCAGCTCGGCCATCGGAGGCGCGCGCGGCACGCTCGCGAAGGGCATCGTCGTCATATATTATCATGAGCGTGCTGCTGGTACGGGTACTGGCACCATGTGGGTAGCAACTATGGGTATACGAGGTACGAGTAATGGGCGCGTGCAAGCATTATATAAGGATTACGCAACCTAGAGAATGTGTGCGTAAATCTGACGCCAAAATAATGTGTGCTGCCCGATCTCCGCGTCCGCTGCTGGATGTCAATTTATGTTTAGAGCTGTGTTCTTGGGGTTTCCTTTTTCCCTCCCTGCACCTCGGGTATGCGGGGGTTGACACCAGCTTCCTGCGGTCTCGACGTCACACAAGTAATCGACCAAAGGGATGCCCGGTGCTTCATCACTGAGAAGCCGATGTACGGCACCCATACTCGGCGGTCACCCCCGTACCCATCAAATCTTATAAAGCCATCATCGTCCGCTATACCGGACCATTCTCTTACTTTTGTGTTGGCCTGCTCTTGCACGCGCAAGACCGGACTGTGCATAGTGTTCATGCATGCCCTAGGAAACGGTACAAAACCTTCCACCCTCCGCTCTGATTCGCTGACTCGTTTTTTGCTACATGACAAGCTCAAGCCGAGGCTCTTCTTTCCTTTTTTCCCCACGCGGCTCCCTCCCCGACGACCCTTTTGCTATGTCTAGCAGCGGTCCACCCACCGCCTCGATCCAATAAAATGGTCGACGCCGGCAAGGCGGCGGCTGTAGGGAGCGTCGTGGCAGCTGCTACTGCGCAAGACTCCATCGAGGCGGCGCGTCGTGAGGCGGAAGACACAAGAGTGAAGCAACTCATCCATGAGCAGCTCTCAAAGTTCTTCACCACCCACGAGATTCCTATGCCGCCGGCTGTCGCCTTTGAAGAGGCACGACGACGCCATTCCGGGCGGGAACGAGTCCTGCGCCGGTGGTCAGGACAAAAACGTCCGTGCGCCCTTCGCCCCTTCGAGCGAACCACACTACCATGATTAGAAATCCGCTCTCGCTGCGGCTCTACCCGGTTTTCAGAACGGTCTGCCTCCCGACAGCAGTTTGCGACGCCAAGGCCTCTTCCCCATCGCCCTACCTCAACCGAGTGCTCGAGTACCTACTCGGCGGAAACCCTCGCCTCCAGCCGGCCGCGGATGAGTACTACCACGCCGCATGCTATACGGTGCTCTTATCGATGGCTCGGCCATCGAGCTACATACGTAAGATGTTGCCGGCGGCGCGCGTCACCGACGGAATTATGCCGGCCTTCGGATAGCGGCTCGAGACCATCGTCCATAGCGTAGAGGCCCTCGACGATGGCCATCGGTCCCGCCTGGATTAACTCCGTAAGCACTGGGATACGCATATGCACCACGGAAACACTTTTTTCCCTCGACGTCGTAAGAGAGCGCTACTTGCGCCCCGGCACCGAGAACATGGGGTCGCCTAAGTTCACCGAGCTGCCGGAGCTCTACAAGGAACGCGTCTACGACGCCAACATCGCGAGTGCTGCAAAAAACACCATCTGCTAGCGCTTCGGCGGCGCCTTCCGGCGCAACAACCGCAACCGGCACTGTGAGATTCAGATGTGACGCAAGTGTGCCCTACTGGTGACGAACGACGACATACGGGGACGATACGGGACGAACGAGGGACGTGGATTTCATACCGAGTAGCGACGACTATCGCGCGCGACCTGTAAAGTACTATATGAATTTCTCGTTTCCATAATTTCATCAAATTGATATGCGCACGCGGGCTCGCGTGTCGCCCGCGGCCGACGCGGAGCACCCGGACTAAGTACATGCGGCTGCACGTACTCACTGCACATCGCTGACCCCGCGGTGTGCGGCGATGTGCGGCACGACGGGCGGAGGTGTGGGCGGATGTAGGTGGTACGGTACGTAGGTGGTAGGCGGTAGGTGGTGTTCGTAGGTGCGCGTTTTATTAATGCAGCCGCCCTAACTGCTGATGATTGTATAACGCCCCAGCACGCGCATGAAGTACGGGGTCGCCTGGCGCTCACCGCCGCTCACCGCTGAACCAAGCGCGGACAGCCGCGCACTCGCATTTGTGCTCCCTGCCGGTGGTGGGCTACATCCACCCCAACTCTCAACACCCCCCCCCCCCCCCCCCCCCCCCGCGCGCGCGGCAGCAGGCATGCCGGGAGAGGGATGGATATCGAGTGTGTCGAAGAATGGCGTGTACACATGCAAGCACTGCCACGGCATCGTGACGGGCAGTAGTGAAAGGACGGCGCGAGAGCGGCACTTCCGGAAATACCCGAACTGTAGCCACTCGTTGAAGCGTGCGGCTAAGTTGCACCGCAAGGCCGCCTTATTACAAGCAGCAGCAGCAAGGCGGCAGCAGCAGCAGCAGCGGCGGCAGGGGCGGCAGCAGGAGTAGCTGCAGCCGTCGGAAACGGCCCGCCGGCGCCGGTCTCGGAGGACGATGTGATGGGTGTGGGGGAGGACCCCGTTGGCGAAGACGGTATGGACATCGACGCGCCTGCGTGGCCGCCGGCGGACGTGGAAGCTGCCGATGAGGGCGTGATACGGAAAGGCGATCCCGGTGACTTCTACATGAAGGTCACCGCCAAGAAGTTCCGGGGAGTATGGCACTACGGCGTGATAACCGGCGTCGTTACCGAGTGGGTGTTGGAGGACTACGGCGGGGCGACGCAGTGGCGCGCTGTTTTCGAGGACGGTGACATTGTGGACCTTCTGCGTTCAGAGGTGAGTGGGCCCGGCCTGCGTGCTGGTGGCACCACTCAACTGCGGTTGTATGGAATCACACGCACCCGTCTTGTCGGCGTGGCAGGTTGTGGAGGCTATGGCGGCTGCCCAGGAGCACCCCCCTGTGGATGCGGACGGGGATGCTCGCTTGGTAACCGTCCATGAAGACGATGACTTGTCCAGTGAATCACGCACCTTGCCCGGCGTGCGTTCAACACAACCCGGCTGGCGGAGGCCAAGCAAAACACTGGCTGCCATGGCGTGTGCCATGTGCATGTGGTCCTGGGCTATGTCAGCATGGTCAACCTCTTCCCCCTCGCGCCGTTCCACCTGTTTTTTTTTGGCTTGGGAAGGGACTTCTGGAGGAAATTTGTCACCGTGCAGGGCCACATAGGATTCCGAGCTATGAAGCAGGAAGACCGGCGCCAGGCTTTAGTCCCGATACCCAGCAACTTTGGACGCGGGTTGCGCCCTTCGTTTGCAGTGTCCAAGAAGTCGAAAGATAACCCCCCCCCCCCCCCCCCCTGGGCGTGGGCGTGGGCGTAGGCGTGACGGCATTCCCCTCCATGACTGCAGGGTCAGGCAAGGTGACGGTGCAGTCCGGCTGGGTCATGGAGGACTGCTTGCACCACATGGAAACGTTTTCCATTCTTAACGCCGGTCCGCTGTTCGAGGAGGCCCGGGTGAAGGCGATCATGCCCGAGAAGGAGCTCGCGTCCCCAGCGGTGGTGCGTTCGGTGTCGCGACTGGCGGTGCTTGGGCACATGTACAAGCGCCTGCAAGGAGCTGCGTGGTTCGTCACGCGGTGGGGGTTGCAGAATGTGGTGACGGAGAAGGACGGCCCCGAGCGCAAGGCGCAGGTGGACGCGCTCACTAGGGAGGGGAGGACTCGATACCCAGCGCGGCGCCAAGGCGCGGCGGCCGGGGCAGCGCGGCGCCAAGGCGCGGCGGCCGGGGCAGCACGGCGCCAAGGCGCGGCGGCCGGGGCAGCGCGGCGCCAAGGCGCGGCGGCCGGGGCAGCACGGCGCCAAGGCGCGGCGGCCGGGGCAGCGCGGCGCCAAGGCGCGGCGGCCGGGGCAGCGCGGCGCCACGGCGCGGCGGCCGGGGCAGCGCGGCGCCAAGGCGCGGCGGCCGGGGCAGCGCGGCGCCAACGCGCGGCGGCCGGGGCAGCGCGGCGCCAACGCGCGGCGGCCAGGGCAGCGCGGCGCCAACGCGCGGCGGCCGGGGCAGCGCGGCGCCAACGCGAGTGGGATGGGCGGGGCAGCGGTTGCTACCGAGTGAGGCGTAGCATCGTTTGCAGTAGCAACGCAGCCTTTCCGGTGTGACGCCGCCTTGATGTAACCCATCAGTACGCGCAAAGTGCAAGTGCAAGCTGCTGATGGCGGGGATCCCGCGGGGGGGGGGGGGGGGGGGGGCGGGGGGGGGCAGCGGCTGTGGGATAGGCGCGGCAGCGGTTGCTACAGAGTGAGGCGTCGCATCGTTTGCACTAGCAACGCAGCCTTTCCGGTTGCATAGTGTGACGCCGCCTGGATGTAACCCAGCAGTATGCGCAAAGTGCAAGTGCAAGCTGCTGGTGGCGGGGATCCACGCGAGGTCGCAGGACGGTGCGCGAGGGGGGGGGGGGGGGGGGGGCAGCGGCTGAGGGATAGGCGGGGCAGCGGTTGCTACCGAGTGAGGCTTAGCATAGTTTGCAATAGCAACGCAGCCTTTCCGGTTGCATAGTGTGACGCCGCATGGATGTAACCCAGCAGTACGCGCAAAGTGCAAGTGTTACACGCCTGTGTGCCCCACCCAATAACATTGCGCCCGACCTCACTGACGGCATGTCTCGCTCTCCTTCATCTCCTGGGCCGTCCGCCGGCTCACCCTGCGCACCCTACCAGCGGCGCGTGCCTTCTCGGAAGCCTCACACACGGCGGCGCGAGTCGCGTCGTGGAACGCGTCCCTGACATGGCGGAACTCCGCCCTCACCGCGGCCGTGGTCGGGCAGGGGACTGCCCGCTGATGGGTCGCCATGCATGGGTACTTGGGGCCGTACAAAGCCGGGGTGCCGTCGCAGCAACACTCCCAGTCCGTCCGTTGGCCGCAGTACACGCATGACGGGCGTCCGGCCAGGACACGCACATGATAGTGCATGTGGCCGCCTCCCGCCACTGCTCGTAGTGCTCCGGTCAACATGGCGACGAGCAAGTCGGCATGTCCCGCAGGTGGCTGCGGGGCGGATGGCGCGAGCGCAGCCTCGCTCGCCTCGACAACCCCCTCAGCCCGATCAGTCGCCTCGACCACGGCCTCCTCCGCCTCCTGACGCGGCGCATCAGGCGCATCATCGTCGCCGGGCAGGGCGTCCCCCCCCCCGCAACGGCGCCGTCGGCGGTGGCCGACGCCGTCGTGGCGGGGTGTTGTGAGGAGGTGGCCCTAGACATAGGTGGGGCCGGCACCGCCATGTGTTGCTCCAAATGCGGTGCACCGTCATGTATCCTGACGCGACAGCTCCGTCGCACCAGTACCGGCGCCGGCACCCCACGCATGCTGCGCTTACCACCAACCGGCATATTTCCTTTGGGAGGCGGTTCATCCGCGTCGGAGGTGAGCGGCGGTGCCGGTGTGGGTGTGGATACTGCCCGGCCATTAGGGCTCCCGCCGCCTGCCGCTCCGCCGACCCACGCCGCGGCGTGTGCTGCGCCCCGCATAGTCGCCTCGAATATATTAAACATGACGCGGGGACGGGGGGGGGGGGGGGGGGGGGGGGGGGGGATTCGTGCGTTTCGTATGTCGGCGGAACGGCGTGCGAAGCTGCGGCCGGCGAAGGTGGTGGAAGTAAGCGTGGCGGCGTCGGCGGCGTATTACCGTGCGTGCATGCGTGCGCAACCCCGCGGCAGCAAGCGCCGGACTCGGCGTGTGCCGGCGGCAGAGCTGCGAAGCCATGGACACGGTACGGGATGCCAAGTCTGGCTAAGCAACTGCCGAGGCTGGCGGCTTAACCCCCATGTCCGGCGGTTGAGGGACGGAAAGTGCGTAGAAGCTGATCGGCAAAGCGGGCATATAAGCCTCGCTGTGCTAGGTTCCTATTAAGTAATGGCGGTTTGTGCTAAGTAATTCGTAGGGGTGGACCATGCAGCGCAGGTAGGGGGCGGTATAAATGAGGCCGGGCAAATATACTGCTCCACGAAACGACACTGTCGCACGTGTAGTTGAATAGACCCCCCCCCCCCCCCCCCCCCCCCCCCCCCCCACCCCACCCCCCGCCGGGTCGGCCCGCCGACCCGCCACGGCATGTAATATCTATCATGCATCGCCGGGGTAAGTGTGAGTGGATGCCCCGCCGCCACATCCCCCCCCCACCCCCCACCCCCCATTTACACTTGTGCACTCATCATTAAGTTTGGGCTGGTTTCGGAGCAGTACATGTTCGTATGTATATACATACAATGGAACGTAGGACCTGCGCGGAAAGAGGCGGGGCTGGCGGAGTGCGTTGGGGGTGCGTAGAGTAGCGTGTTGGTGAGATTCGGGGTGCATCGGACGCCGGATGCCCATCCACCCAGCGTAAAAGACGCGTACGTAATATTCACACTATATATATTCACACGCAAATGTGTGAAAACCGGACATTCCGTGCCGGATGGGTGGGAATACGGCGTCCGATGCATCCAAAACCCCAGCAACACGCTATTCTATGCACCGCCAATGCACTCCGCCAGCACCGCCTCATTCTCTGTCGATTTCGAAAACGCCTTCACATTATCCACCGCTAATTGCAATTGCCACCGTGTAATATTGTCACGATGTGCGCACACAACAACACTTACTACCGGTTCCGACGCGGATGGAGGCGGGGCTGGCGGAGTGCGTTGGGGGTGCGTAGAGTAGCGTGCTGCAAATAATTGGGGTGCATCGGACGCTGGATGCCCATCCACCCGGCGTAAAAGACGCGTACGTAATATTCACACTATATTAACACACAAATGTGTGAAAACCGGACATTCCGTGCCGGATGGGTGGGAATACGGCGTCCGATGCAGCCAAAACCCCAGCAACACGCTATTCTATGCACCGCCAATGCACTCCGCCAGCACCGCCTCATTCTCTGTCGATTTCGAAAACGCCTTCACATTATCCACCGCTAATAATTGCAATTGCCACCGTGTAATGTTGTCACGATGTGCGCACACAACAACACTTACTACCGGTTCCGACGCGGATGGAGGCGGGGCTTGCGGAGTGCGTTGGGGGTGCGTAGAGTAGCGTGCTGCAAATAATTGGGGTGCATCGGACGCCAAATGCCCATCCACCCGGCGTAAAAGACGCGTACGTAATATTCACACTATATTAACACACAAATGTGTGAAAACCGGACATTCCGTGCCGGATGGGTGGGAATACGGCGTCTGATGCAGCCAAAACCCCAGCAACACGCTATTCTATGCACCGCCAATGCACTCCGCCAGCACCGCCTCATTCTCTGTCGATTTCGAAAACGCCTTCACATTATCCACCGCTAATAATTGCAATTGCCACCGTGTAATGTTGTCACGATGTGCGCACACAACAACACTTACTACCGGTTCCGACGCGGATGGAGGCGGGGCTTGCGGAGTGCATTGGCGGTGCGTAGAGTAGCGTGCTGTAAATACTTGGGGTGCATCGGACGCCGGATGCCCATCCACCCGGCGTAAAAGACGCGTAATATTCACACTATATTAACACACAAATGTGTGAAAACCGGACATTCCGTGCCGGATGGATGGGAATACGGCGTCTGATGCAGCCAAAACCCCAGGAACACGCTATTCTATGCACCGCCAATGCACTCCATCCGCAACCCCCGCCTCATTCCCAGTCGTACGTGCTTGTGCACACGCACGGAATGCTTGCATTGCTCCGAAACCACTGTCACATACCCCGCTCATTGGGTACCGATTGCGGCGCATGCACTGCTAGATATTTGTTTACATAAACCGGGGGGGGGGGGGGGGGGGGGGGGGGCACAGTGTCCCGCTACTCACCATGCATTGGATTAGATAGGGCGACGATTGCAAATAAGACGAGGAGGCGCGAATGAACTGCTCCGAAACCACGCGATGTGCCCGGTGACCTCCATATCCAGCACCTCCACCGATGCAAGTAATAAGGACAGGACCCCCCCCCCCCCCCCCCCCCGCCCCCCCCCCCCCCCCCCCACCCGCCAAAGTGGAGGAAGTGTAGGAGTACAACCGGAGCATGACGTGATCCATTGTCGCTTATTTACAAGCACGGGCGGTGCTGCCAGACCCGATCGTCTACGGCCGATATAATATCCACACTATATTAACATCGGTGCACACCGCCGCACACCGCCGCACAACGCTGCGCGCGCACATTCGTCGCGCACATCTACGCGCGCCCTACCGCACATATTATCCCGGATTCACTCGGTGAAACCGCGTATTCATTACGCCGTGCTACTTCAACAATAAACATTGCGAAATTACACCGACACAATGCCGCACCGACTAGCTCTTGACAATACGTGCATATAAATAGTAGTGGGGCGCTGCTCCTCGCCTCCGATGTGTCGTTGACTGCTGCGGAAGGCGGTCGTCGACTGGGTGTTAGTTTCTCCACCTCGCCCCCCCCCCCCCCCCCCTTCACCGCTCACAGCGCCATGGCAGACCTCGCCCCCCCGGGCAAAAGTGGGCGGCGAGCCTTGTTGTCTCGCGTGTCCGCGCCGCCGGCATCGAGGAGGACGAGAAAGACATGAGGAAACGCGTGACAAGGGGGGCGCAAAAAAACACTCCATCCTCCACATTAGCACGCACCCACTCGTGGCTAACTTGTGCCGCGCGCAGGTTCGTCCGGGAGCGCCGTAAGGCCCACCTCAACGCCAAGGCTTCCACAGTGCCAGCGGCGCAACTCGTGGTGGCCGAGGAGGCCGCATCCTCAGCCGCTTAAAGGCGAAACGATTGTGGCTTGTTGTGGGCGTCTGGGCACAGGGGGCGTCCCGACGCCAAGGTAAGGAAGCTCATGGCGGCGTCGTCGACGGCACAGCCTCCCGGGGTGGTGAAGACACTGACGGATGACAAGAAGCGGAAGAGGCCAGTGAAGAAACGCCGAGGTAAGAAACTGACGGTCGCGGAGTCGGAGGCGGAGTCGGAGGCGCAGGCGGAGGCGGAGGCGGAGGCGGAGGCGGAGGCAGCGAGATCGTCGAAGCGGAGGGTCCCCCGGGCACGCAAGAACAAGAACAAGCAGTAGCCCCCGCCCCCTTACCCCCCTCCCCTCACTCCCCCGGCGGGAGCGGCGGGCGGCGGGGGGGGGGGGGGGGGGGGGGGGTCGGGGGGACCACGCCCGCCCGCCTCCCCCCCCCCCCGCCGGGCCACATGCCCCGATGGCAGCTGTCGCGAATATTGTAATTCAAACATTCTTCGGCAAACCGCTGCCTGCCCCCGCCCTCCCCCTCGCGAATATTTATGTAACGTGAGCACTCTTTGGCAAAACATGGCAGCCAAGCCGCCCATCTGATGACCTTTGATCGGACGGCTGACAGGCCCGTTCAGCAGTACTAGCTATAATGTACACAAAATTCCCCACTTTGGCCGAATAGTACGGCTGCTATTTTCGCTCCCATGTACTAATATCTAATAGTCGTAGTTATCCACAGGACGACTCGTCATCGCGCCCGGGTTCGTACTAGATACCCGGTACCGTCTTAATAAATATATCGCGTACTACCCGGTACTACACGGACAACCTTGTACCTTATACGTCAGTGCCATGTAACACCCCACCGCCCTAGTACGACTACCAGAATGATTACAAAAAGGATTTATCGCCCGCCGGCAATAACGCCGGATGTACTCGCACGTAACTGGATGGACATGCCGCCACCAGCAGCAGCCTTCACGGATAAATAATAGTCGCTAGTAGTAGTGCTTCGTCACCCGTATGTCACATCTGAATCTCACAGTGCGGGACGGCTGCGGCAGCAGCCGCGAAAACTTCAAAACCACGCGCCCGGGGGGTGAGGCGGTGGCGCCACGAACCACGTTTGCAAAGGACGCCACCACCGACTCTCGTAAGGGCAGCAAGGCTGAAAGCTAAAGCCCCCACCGTCGTCGCAGCCGAATGATGGTCTGCTCCGCGGTGCCGACCCGAGGCAGCTGCGTTCCGGGGACACGCCTCCGGGCGCGCCTTCAAGGCCACGGTGCACTGGCGTCGTCGGCATGAGCGGGACTCCCTCATCACTGACGCTCGTGCGCGAGCCATCATCCTCTCCTTGCCTTCGCCAGGGTCAACCTCCCGGCTCTACTATGTTCCTCCACATCACGGGTCGAGAGCGACTCCCCCTTTCTGGCGCGGCCACCCCGGAATGCCGCGCTAACCCTCTTCGCATGTCGGCCGCGCAGCGGGCTCTCAAAGACGGCCAGACGAGCCGGGTACTCGCGTGACGCCCGCTACGAGGTCAGCAGCGGCTACAATTTTCTGCCATCATGGCATCATCTTCGTGTTGCACCAAGTCATGTCGTCACCATCCAGCGAGCACCACCCTCAAGCCCGGCAGCAGCGTGCGGCGCGTTCCGACGCGTCCGGCGCACTACGAAGACACCTGCCTACTTCATCGCCGACGCCGAAGCAAAGGCCCCTCGGAGCGAGCTCATGCATGCGAGGCAGCATCGAGGCCTGCTACGGCACGGACGGCTAAGGCGCCAACGTGCTCGACCTGCTGACCACTTCGCTCACGGCCATCACCTACTCCAACTACGAAGGCAAGATTCGTCTGTTCGCCGAGTTTTGCATCGACGAAGAAGGCATCTCCCCCCTGGAGGCATGGACTGCACCGACGAGTTTACCTGCGTACGCTACCTCGCCCGGACCGCATCAGAGCGCGGCACCATCGGCGCCGGCTCTCTGCAACCTTACCTCTCGGGCATCGACACCTTACTGCGTCACACCGGTTGCTATGACGCCCCGGCCACAGGCCCGGCCATCGGCGACGAGAAGCGCGCGCTTGAAATCCGTCAGCTCAAGACTAGCGAGGAGCCGCGGCGCCCCCCCTGCGGCTCTGCCATGCGACGTCATTATCGACCTCCTCGACGACCTTGCTACCCTCCCCGTGGCGACCCCCGGCTTCGGTGCCATCCTCCGCGAGGGCGCCGCAGTATGTTCAACATTTATGTTTTACTCCCGTGGCGGGTCTAGCGTCTCCTGCCGACTCCATGACATGGCCGTGGACACCCACAACATCACCCTCTTCGCCAACCGCGAGAAGGGAGGACATCGCAAGCGTCGAGACGGGTTTAAGGCCCTACCTCAAGTATCTACCACCACCGTGCCCGCGTGTACAACCCTTCTCCGCCGCTTAGTCACTTACCGCGACGATGCGTTCCGGGAAGCCCCCTCCCCTAAGCAACCTAACCGATTCTGGGCGGTCCCCGGCGAAATGGCCACCCCCCCCCCCTTACGTGGAACGCCTCCACCCTCGGCGACTCGCTTAAACGGGCCGTCGCCTGCATCAATCAAGCCCCCCCCCCCCCCCCCCCCCCCCCCCGAAGGGTTCGTGTGGACCTCGCACTCATCCATAAGGAAGGGCGCGGCGTCTAGCGCAAACACAACATATACGTGCCCATGGACAAAATCCGCCGCAAAGGTCGGTTGGGCCCGCAATTATATATATTATGCAGTACTCAACGACTACATTGGCCCGACCACGCTTCCTACCCGCGCCGCCTTGCTTCTATTCGGCTGCCTCTCCCCCTTGGGGTCCTTCGCAGCCTGCTCGACAGCGTTCCCGCTTCACCGGGAGGGCCCCGCCCCCTCCAGAGTCATGAAGACGGAGGTGGCTAATCCTCCCTACCTACCTCCCTTGAAATGTTTAAAGCTGTGTTCTTGTGGTTTCCTTTTCCCTCCCTTCACCTAGGGTATGCGGGGGTCGATATCAGCGGCCCGCAGTCTCGACGCCACACGAGTAATCGACCACGAGCAGGCCTTGTGCATATCGGTACTGAGAAGCCGATGTACGGCACTTTGCCGTACACGGCACTTTGCCATACACGGCGAAAACAGCGGTCAGCACCCCCGTACCCATCAAATCTTATAAAGCCATCATCGTCCGCTAGACTGGACCACTCTTTTAGTTCTGTGCTCGCCTCCTTATTCCCGCACAACCCTCCCTCCCCCCCTGGTTGTGGCTCTTTGCCGCAAGTACCCCGCCCTTTCCGTGTAACTAAGCCTGGGCACTTTTCGGCTAATCCTCCCTGCCTACCTCCCTTGAAATTGACAGAGCCCTATCTGTTGTTAAACGTTATACATACTCATCCCCCCGACCCCCGGCTTCTGGCTGTGGCATGGCCGGTGGGAGTTCAACACCGTGGGGTGTCCTCCGGCCCCTCCATGCCCTTCGGCTAGGGCGTCTGCCTTGGGGTTCGCGGTTCCGACGGGGGCGGTGATGGTGATGGGCGCGTGGCGCTGCGATGGCGCGGGTGCAGTCGTCGACGCCCCGGCGGGGGCGTTGACCGGCAGTACCGGTGTTGCAATGGCGGCTGCGGACGCACCTACCAGCGGCCCGCCCCCATGTGCACGCACGTGAACCACGGGATGGAGTCCGACGACCCGGCGGTAGCTGCCATGCACCTCGCCTACGCTGCGACTTTTGACCCCTCTGTGTATGTGCGGTGCTCCCCACGAGCCGGCTGCCCGCGCTCGGGCCACCACGTGTTCCACGGCGCGCGAGCGGCGGCCTGTGCCGCCACCTGCGAGTTCTGCCCCCCCTCCCCCCCCACCCCACCCCACCCTCCCCCGGCTCCGCCCCCTGGTGTGGCTAACCCGGCGTCGGCAATTGGCGTGCGGGCGCTGCAGCGTCAGCACGCGCCGGCTGCTGCCTCAGCCGCCCATGATCCCCTCGACCCCTTTTACGAGTCGGTTCGCGCCGAGGTGTCGTCCGTTGCTGCGAGTGCTTTGCCATGGGCGCGCGAGACGCGCCGCGTATACGATACTTTACGGGCCATCACCACGTTACCGCAAGCATATGTGCGGCGCGCACGCGCCGCTTACGGGCACGCCCACGAGATCTTTGAGTTACTAATTGTCGGTAATGCTACGACCATCGCTGCACCGGATCCATCAGCTGGTATACTACGGCCCGTATATGGTTGGGAGCACTAGCGGAGGACTGCGGGTCATCACATCCCCTTTTACGGCCACTCGCCATGGAGTTGGTACTACTGGTGAGTGAGGCCGCCTCTGCCACCCTGCAATCGCTTCCTATCGGTGGTACGAAACTGCCAATACCGTTACTACATACGCTTTTGTAGTTCGCTGGACACTGTCGCCCGGATAATTACTGGCACTCTCCGTTAGTGGCAACTCCTTCCCTATACTAGAACCGCAGCCATGCGGCACTACAGCTCCGCCCTCCGGTACGGGTACGGGTGCTGCCTCCGATGTGCAACCCACAACCATGTTTGTCCAACGCGATCTCAGCCGCGCGATTCGCTTGCGTGACTCCGTGGCCCTCGCTCTTGGTTTCCAGCGTACGGGTGCCGCGGCCTCGCGACTTGATACTTTGCGCTTGTACATCCCGTGCGCCCGAGCCATGCTCCCTATCGCTTTTCCAGTCGGATCACGAGTCAGCCCGCAAGATTCCCCGTGCTGCTTATTCGGCCGCTGCGGCGCGGGTGCTTGGCCTTCATCCGCGCTTGTCACATGCCCTGTGTGGTACCCCTTATGGCTTCGGTTTACGGATGGCTAGAACCGGAACGCCGCGAATTTCGTCGTGGGTCATATCTGCCCATCTGCCCCATCGCGAACTTCAAGCACCGCATGCATACCGCTTTGAAAAAATCTGTGGGCTTCCGTGGCGATTGAAGCGGGGCGGGGCGGTGCTCGACCGGGACCGCTCGGGAGTCGCGACTTGGCCCTTAAGACGAGTGGGCTGCGCCCAACGGACCGCTCGCGGCCGTCAGATTTGACGCTGGCGGAGTGGGGGGGGGGGGGGGGGCGTGCGATTACACAATCGATCTCGCATGCGTGCTGTCCTCCACGACCCCCACTTGGGGCAACCACCCCCGCTGGTGCACCTAAGGGATCGCGGCGACCGAGCGAGGCGGAGCACAACAAGCTGGCGGCGGACTGGGCGTCTTCCGCCCCAGTGCAGGGTGTTCACCGGTACTACCCTTTGTGGTTGAGGACCGCGGCCGCCTCGGAAAATCCGCTTTAAAGGTGGTCTATATCTTCGCGGTGTTACTTGATGTGCGCAACTTCCATGGCGGTCCTTCCGCCCCGACTTCATGCTTCCTTCGTGGTCAGTCCGTCTAGGCTCTTCGGAGCTTTGTTGTCAACCAGCCCGCTGAGTTCCGCCATCACGTGTCGCGTACGCGGCGGGGGTTGTTGCAGCGAGTCTCTGCTTGCGTGCATGGTGCCTTGGGCGGCATTCTCTTTGCCGGAGTGCAAACGGCGAAGTCTGATGCGTCTGCCCGTGCTCATTCCGCACCCTCATCCGGTGCTGCTTCCACCGCGCAATTGCTATAGTGGACGTTTCCTATTGCCATTTTGGGTGGTTTCCTGATCGCCTTTTGCAGGTAGCTCATGTAGCTACAGTCCCCCTCGTAAGTCTTGCCATGTACGTATATGTCCATATTGCCACGTCAGCACCGGCGCCGCCGACCGCCGAGTGGTATACTGGCGCATTTTTGTGATATGATTAACTTAGAATATCCATCAACGGCTTAAGATGTGATAAGTGACGGAGGGGGGTCCTGCCTGTTACGCTCGTGATCCCGCTCTGCGCTGGTTCGAACCTTGCCGGGGCCCTCGGTGGAAATATATATATTATTGAGGGGGTGGGGGGGGGGGGGGGGGCAATGCATATATTTTCAGGTTCTCCTACAAACCCTAGTACAGTGGTTTACTGCGCGACCCGCATCCCGATAAAAAGACGATGTACTCGCCCCGCACGGGCCCGCTAGGCGCAGCCCAATATCAGAATATGGGAGCGCATTGATGGCTAGCCTTACCACATACCCTGGACGATGCCCTAGCAAGTGACCATATGGACCCACCCGCTGACTCGGGGCCTGCACCCTTGCGCAGTATGGGCTGAAGCCCGGCTCTACCAAGGGCGCATTGAACGCGGGTAGTAGCTGTAGGTGGGCTGGTTTTGGAGCAAGCCTTAATCGCAGTATTGACCGATTTTGCGGGAACTACTCACTTGCTTGCATGCCGACGGTGGGGAGAGCGCGCCTTTGTGAATGTGCTCTACGATGGTAGAGCGAACTCTTGGCGTGCATCCGTACAGATAGGATGCATATGCGTGCGATGTAAAAATTCGCGCCCTCGTGACATTGAGTTATCAAATTCATAAGCAACCTTGAACAATGACACGCACACGCATGGCTTTTACAACGAGAGCACAGCAGACGCCACTTAGGGCTCCCCCACGCATGATTTCGTGTTCACGTATGACACATGGAAGGGCGCGGCCGGATACGAAGGTGATGGCTCATAATTGGCCAATCTACAATTGATGCTTGACGAGTGGGGCAATACTTTTGTGGGCAGGTGTATGCTTTAGACCTGACCACTGTTGTATCTCGCTCATACTTACCGCCTGCCGAAATAGTATTAAAAAGCGGCTCGGAATATGCACATAATAAGGATACCGGGGACGTCAGCGCCTAATCGAGTGCCTAATCCCTGCGCTATTCTTAAAGCAGGGTTGCATTCTTGCCCGGACGATTCGGAGCGCCGCCCACGCCCTCCGCAGCTTTGTACAGCATAAACCGTAAAAAAAAAACCGCAAACCTGTAGATAGCAGCAGCGTGCCGCAGCATCGTACCCGTACCCATACCTGTACAGTACGTGTACTCGGAAGGTACTTGCAATAAATGAAGTCGTCCGGCGCGCGCGCGGCGGTTTATTTACTGTATTTAGATCTCATGTCCCGACGCGGGCAACGAGAAACCAGCACGCTGTAGTCGCTACTACATATACATACACGTACACTACGTACGTACGTATGTGTATTACATAAATATACACATAATATATATAATATAGATACATAGGTATACAGCATACATATATGTAAATATATAATATATGTGTGATAAGTAAGTGGTCGCTTTTCTTGGCTTGTTTTAATACTATATCACAACGAATATACAACGAAATTTAGAAAGAGCGGTTGCCGATCCTGAAAGTCTTTAACCGTGCGGATAGGTGCGTAGCCAAGCACCCGCTGGATGGACCGTAATTGCCGCCTTTTTTTTTCGCCCCCGGGACAGGAGTGGCAGCGAAACCCTTGCAACGTCTCTACGACGGCCGTTTTATTACCAGAAATCCAGTTACGGAAAGCCCTGGGTAGGCGACGCTCCGTTATAGAGTCATAAAGCAAATTGCTGCCCAGCTGCTGGACCGCGCGTCCGCGAGTACTTATAACCCTTATTTGCTGGGGCGCTGGACCGTAGCTAGACCGCGAAATAAGTTCGCGACCTACTGGAGTCTGGAGATCGATTGCCTTACGAGTACTTTATGCGAGTACTTTACGTATAGGAACAGTAGGGTATCATAGCGGATTATTTTCAAATCGTTATATCGAAATTAACGTACCACGATATTGTGGATTAGCCCGTGATGTAGCGTCGGGTAACACCAGTCGTACTCAGCCCCATGCAATTCAAACCTCTATAATTCTCAGTGTGACCATTATATTTGGTCTATTGTATAGTTTTCGGGGAAGACAGACCGCCGCCTGGCCAGCGCGCCCCCCGGCGGAGCGGGATCGCCACGCAGCTTTGACGCCGAAGCGAACGCCTAGAGCGACCCAGGCTTGACAGAGTTCCCACTCTGCACCCTCCAGAACGAGGCGCTGCGACAAATACGCAACCCGCTACAGACTAACTGCCGACAGTTTTACACAGTCGCTGCGAGTGTGCAAACTAGCCCCGCGGTGCAGCGTAGTAGACAGCGCGAGAGAAAGCGTTGTCGCCGAGGTGACGGTTCGTCTCATACTGCCGCTACCAAGCAGCCACCATGGGTTCGACTCTGGACAACATCATGAAGAAGCGGGCGAAGGAGATTGAGGAGGCCTACGAGTCGCAGTGGAATGGCGGCCTCGGAGCGCATCATGCTGACTACGACCCGAGCGCAGTGGGCGACGACGTCGTGAAGGGCAGCCGAGAGACGGAGGAACTCTACAACGCCCTCGTGCAGAATGACCTGAAGCTGGTGTACAAGAAGATCGAGGAGGGAGCCGACGTCAACTTTGTCTTCGGTCGTGCTTATAAGTGTCCCGAGGGCTACACACCGCTTATGGTGTGCGCGCATCGAGGCCGCCTGGATTGCGCGCGCGCCCTCCTTCGCGCCGGGGCGGACCCCAACTTCGTGAACGGGAACAACGACCACTGCATGTTTTGGGCCATCGACGGTGGCGTTGAAATGATCAAGCTGTTCCACGAGTATGGCGCCGATCTGGATTACCTCACCAAGAAGGGCTGGACTCCTCTCAGCTACGCCGTCGCCAAGGGCAAGTATGGTCCGACTGAAGAGAAGGGTATTTACCCGGAGGTGAGTGCCTGGTTCCTCCAGTTCTCTGATTCTGCTGGTTTTCCGCGTCATATTCAAGGAATCCACAATTTCATCCGCCGGGATTATTGCTAGCAACACCTCTGGATTGCATTGCTCCCACAAAGCTACTTGCTGAATACTGGCATGTTGGCGCTGTGCAGGATGTCCTCAGATACTACGGCGCGAGTGAGGTCGGCACAGGACCGATTGCAGAGGGCATCAGGAGCCCTCGCGAGAGCTACAACCCTTCTGCGGACGACTTCAAGAGAATTCGTGGAAGCTACCAGGAGCCGCAGCCCCACCCGTAGCCGTCACGCTGGCTGGCCCGCAGGGCGGTGGTCAAAGTACTCCGATGCAGTGTTTGCCAATTCTATCTTCTGGGCGGCCGTATCAATCTGCGCTGTGGTTTTGGGGGGGGCGTGCTTGCGCAGCTTGCGCGGATAGATATGTAACATGTGCCCATCCAGATGAGAAAACTATCTACAGCTAACTTTTTGCATGGGCCATGGTGCTACATCGAAAAGCAATACCCTCCTAGAGATGCTGTCTTTCACTGTCTTGCAATCTAATCCATATACAGTTCCGCCGACAAGGCCGCCAGAGAGGCATCCGGTACAAACCATACACAATCCTTACTACTGCTGAGGTCGCTCAAAAAGTACCAAGGCGCAAACCAGCGTGAATTCTAGAATGCATTTGACTCTTCTATGCCAGGGTCCATGCTCAGCAACACAATGTTCAACACAGCACGGGGTCGGCGCAGTACTCCAAACATGCACACTATTAGTCGCTTGATATCCAGCAGAGTGCCTTGCGGTATGCGTTGACAGACATCATCCCATTGCCTTGCATCGCATCCAGTGCCATTTGTACCTGTAAATTGGTACTTGGATTATAAATTGGGATTGTGGCATGGACCGTCAGAAGGCCGCCCACACAATAAATAAGTACTTGGCTGTCACTGCCTGACACACATTATGGGGAGGGCGGGTGTTGTAGTTGTAGGATAGTATTTTGTCTGTCAACAAACAATTGTGTCACATAATCCGCCTTGGAGCGATACACGCCAATGAGCCCAGGCATGCCTTCTCAGATGAACAGTAGCTGGCATCATTGGTAACACATCAGCTGCGGCCTCTGCTGGGCCTTGAGGTCATAAGTGACAGTTTTACAGTGCAGGGGGCCTACCCTACTGCTGGCTTTTGTTCTTTGAGGGGAACAGGCAGGCAAAGCACCCAATAGACTTGGCTGCGCTTGGCGTGCGGCTCGCAGGCATGACAGGCGACGGTGGCGCTGCCGCCTGAGACACCGTTGGCTGGGCGGGGGGCAGGGAAACTGGGGCAGCCAGGGCAGCTGGGGCAACTTCCACGGCAGGAGGACTAGGCGACGTGACCTTCCCGGCCTCTGCCTGCTGACTGGTAGACTGCCGAAAAGTCTCCAGGCACGCCTGCAGCTTGCCCAGCTCCGACTCAAGGTTGTTGCAGTAGTCTTCGTTCAGCGGGCCACCAGCCTCCTGAGAGCAGCGCAGCGACTCCTTGATCCTCGCCACCGAGCTCACGACCGCACTCAGGTCTGTGCCGCTTACATCCAGCTGCACTTGGCTGGGGCACGCTGCAGCTGTGGAGCTCGCCGGGGCCGAGGCAGTGGTTGGGCCTGCCGCATGTTTGCTGGGGGAGGTGTGGGGCGGGGAGATAACGGGCTCCGGCCTCGGCATCGCCGCCAGCGGCATGTCCTCTGGCGCCAGGCTGAGGCCCTGGCGGGCAGGGGAGACAATGGAGGAGGTGGCCTGTGACTGTGGCGGGGTAGGCGGGGACGCGTCTATGGGTTTGAGCGGCGTCGTCCGCGCGGCCGCCATGCGCAGGGCATCGCTGTCAAGAGACTGGCTGAGCTGCTTGCGCGCTGCCCACGAGTTCCTCGGCGCCGCTGGGCCCTCCTCAACACGCGGCATCGCCAGCAGCCCCGCCATCGAGCCCGGCAGGAACTGCTGCGACGTCTGCGTGTGCATCTTCGCACGTCCATTCCAGTAGTCTGCGCGGTCTGCCCAGTATCCGACCCCCCGGTCACCTGGAGGAGACCACACGGGCATAGACAGGCACACGTCAGCTCGCGCAATCAGATATCTCAGCCGTTATTTTTTCGGCAATCAACCAGACAGCACACACAGCGAGTCAGCCCGCTCACCTGAGCGTGGGGTGGGCTGGCAGGCCGATTGGCTCGGCGGCACAAGTGGCGTCTCGGAGGCCTGCAGCTGCGGTGTGGCGCCCGCTGACGCGGCCACTGTTGCATACATGGCTGCCTGCTGGGGCGAGTTGTAGCTCGAGCCGGAGGCAGAGCCAGAGCCACCGGAGTAGAGCACGCTGCTGTCGCTGATCTCAGGTGACTTTATGGCAGCCTTGGAGAGGGCCACAGCCTGCGCCTGCGCCTGTGCGAGGCCGTACGACAGCGCAACATCCTCGGCGCAGCTGGGGAGCGGCCGGTTGGTGGGGATATCGCCCAGCACCTGCCGCCTGTCAGCAGTCGCCGCTGCGCTGACAGAGCGGCGCAGGTCGGCGTCCCCCGGCTTGCCGACAGAGGCGCTCACATCCTGACTACCAAAGGCACCTCCGAGCGTGCGACGTGCGCTGCGCGTGGCTGCCTGGTTGTTGCCGGTGTTATTAGTACGCTGCGAGAGGCTCAAGCCTGCCGCCCAACGGGGCAGCTTCATCGGCGACTGATGCGCCGACACCGCTGGAGTGGGGTTATTAGATGTCGCGGGCGTGGGGTTTATCGACGTCGCGGGCGTGGGAAATACCGAGGTGGTGGGCGTGGGATTAACCAGGTAGCCACCCAGGTCCATGCGCTTAGCCAGCATCTCCGCCGATGCGGATGTTAGCGGCGCGTTGTGGCCTGCGGGCGGGTTGTACGGGTACAACAGCGAACCCGCATTGCAGCCAGCAGTAGCGCCGCCAGCCGAAGGCATGCTCGCGCGCGTGGCTTCGGACGGCTTGCCGTAGCCACCCTCCGGCGGACCAGCGGCGCTGCCGACCAAGCTGCGTGCGTTTCGCAGGTCATGGGCCCCGTAGTAGTCGCCGCCTGCCAGCAGCGCCTGCGGGCTGGGCTGCGCGGGGCTCACCAGCAGCGGGGTGTCCGACTCGAAGGCGATCGGGTGGCTGGCCACTCTGTCCAACCCGCCGTTACGGGGGGTGAAGGGATCTGTCACGCCTCCGTAGCCGGATCCCATCCGATCCGATGCCCGCTGAGATCCATCATAGCTGACGGTGGCCATCTCGCTGCGCCGGGGTGGTACTCGTAGGTATGTAGGCTAGTGCAGGGCGCCGTACAGCGCGAGATTTTCAAACTGGCGGAAACCCGCGCGCCCAGCTGCGGCCACCGGTGGATGCGCACGCGAATCCCTTGACGAAACTTTTTATGCTCCCGGACGAATAAGAAGCAGTCCAGCAGTGTTATGGCTGGTCTTAAGACGCGAAAGGTGATGTTATGCCTGGACAAAAGTGTGTGTGTGTGTGTGTGTTGGGCGGCGGGGGGGGGGGGGGGGGGGGCGGTGGACAGACGCTGAGCGGCGCGGATGGCCCCGCAGCATCAAATAGTGGAGCAATATCGACCAGGGTTCTGCTTGAATGTAGATAGGCTTTTTCCTTCCCCAGTACTTTGCGTGCATTTTCTTGACGCTCTCCCTGACGCTCTCTCGCGGTTGACTGTATTAACCAAAAAGTATAATATTGATCAGGGGCGGTCGTTTGGTTTCAAAGCAGGGAGATTAGCCGAAGAGTGCGCAGGCTTAGTTACACGGTAGGAAGGGAGATTCGCCGAAGAGTGCGCAGGCTTAGTTACACGGAAAGGGCGTGGTACTCGCAGCCAAGAGCCACAAGAGGGAGGGAGGGCGGGTTGTGCGGGCAGGAGGCCAGCACAAAACTAAGAGAGTGGTCCAGTCTAGCGAACGACGACGATGGTTTCATAAGATTTGATGGATACGGGGGTGACCGCTGTTTTTCGCACGGAAAGTGCCGTACATCGGCTTCTCAGTGCTGACAGAAGCACCATGACTGCCCGTGGTCGATCACTGACTGCCGTAGCACAAAGATCGCAGAAAACTGGTGATCGACACCCGCATACCCTAGGTGTAGGGAGCAGGGAAGAACGAAGCCCCAAGAACATAGCTCCAAAGATTTTAAAGGGAGGCAGGTAGGAAAGATGAGCCAGGCACCTCGGTCTTCATGAATGGGCGGGAAGGCGGCGGGGCGGCGCCCGAAGGAGCGGGCGGGGGCGCTGTCGAGAAGGCCGCGAAGGACCACAGCGGGGGGAGAACCAGCCGAATATAAGATCGGCGGCGCGGGTAGGTAGCGTTGTCGGGTCGACGTAGTCGTTGATTACTGCAGAATTGCGGGCCCGACCGCCCCGGTGGCGAATATTTTCGAGGGCGCGCTTATTGTTGCGTTTGCGCCAGATGCCATGCCGTTACGCAAGTTAGGAATGCGAGGTCCACACGAACCCGTCGGGTGGGGGCGTTGGGGCGGCGGGGGAGGGGGGCTCGATCGTTGCGGCCAACGGCCCGCTTGAGCATGTCACTCGCCGAGGTTGGAGGCGTTCCACGTAAGGGGCGGGGTAGCCATGTCGCCGGGGAGCGCCCATAATCGGTCATCAGGTTGCTTGGCGGTGGGGGCTGCCCGGAACGCCGCGTCGCGGTGGGCGGTGAAGCGGCGGAGAAGGGCTGTCCACGCGGGCACGGCGGTGGCAGGGATTTAAAGTAGGGGCTTGAACCCGTCTCGACGCTTGCGACGTCCTCCAATCGCAGTAGTTGACGAAGAGGGCGGTGATGTGGTGGGTGATATCCACGGCCATGTCTTGTTGGTGCTCCGCGAGTTGGTGATCTCGTCGAGCGGACCTGCTCTTGCCTGCTGGCGATTCGCTACGTGAGTGCAGCGGGCCAGCGGCCGATTGCTCCTGCTTCCCAGCCGCCATTTTAGCATTGGCATGCCGTTGCTTCTCGATTGAAGCATGATGAATGACAGCTATAATGGCCTCGAAGTCGGCAATGGTGGAAAATTCGGAAAATAGCCAAAAGCAACGCTCAAACCAAGTCGACATGTGATGAAAGCACTGCGCTGCAGACACGCACTTCCGCGGTCCGTATCACGAAGCCGAGGTTAGCACTACTACTTTAGCAACCTACGCGCCGACCTTTTATCATGTGATCGGCCATGCTTTGTCGTGACCTTATTTTTCGGAAAGGCTAGGCGCTGTCTCCGCTGATGACGGAACTTAAGTTGACAAGGGCAGTAGCGCCAGCATCTTTCACGAGCAACGTGTTCTGGGCATCCCTTAATTAACTACATACGTAATAAAGAGGCGCCCAACGACTTGAATGTTTATTCAAGCAGACAACATTGTACCCAAGTATGAAATCAAGGACATGGTTTCATGGCACATGCCGAGCTTTCCCTCCCGGCGTTCAACGTCGTGACCATAAGCTATGATTCCGGAGCTTGAAGCTCACGCTGCTGGCGTCAAGACCGTGCGGTACGGGGTCAAGTACATTGCAGTACCCCGGACCACGGCTGTGCCTGGATCGCTTTGAGCACGGGCACCATGTAGGGCGACGACATGCAACGGGGGCTAGCAGTGCGGGATGCCGCGTGGCACAACACGGAGCCGGGAAAGTTGGGCCCACTTTGAGACATCTTGGACATTTTTGGAGTATGTACATGTGCATGCATGGTCTTTGGCGCAGTGGGTAGTGAGGCGAGCAAGGCGGGGTGCGCCGCACGGTGACATGCGCGTTGTCGTGTGCTTGGCAGCGGATCGGGGCACCCTCTCATTGCCGGGCACCTAGTGCACCACTCGAACTCATCATGAGGTCTTGCTCGCTAGAGTCTGGAGATTTCATCGGGGTGTTGATCTTGGTGACAGCTCGAGAGCGTGCACGCTGCCTTATCAAGGCTGGCGGTGTAGATTCGTCCGCCATCCCGTTGCCGAAGCTGCGCAGCGCGCGGCCATGGATCAGTCACCCTCGCACATACTGGTGTTTTTTTAGGGGCAAGGAATCTCAACCGGGCGAGCATCAATTCTCAGCCCCACCTCGTCCAGGTTGCGGGCCGCTAGTGACTTGTGTTGATCTCCTACTAGTGCTCCTTTTAGAGGCGGATTTGTCACCGGCACTGTATTTGCAATTCACACGCAAGTGCTGCCAGTAGTCCGCGCCTACCATCCGCATACCCGTTCAAATCCCGTCCATCACATGCCCTGGCTGTAGTGATGCTGCTGCGCGGGCTGGCGGGCCACGGCGTAAATACTTTTAGCGACTACATCGTGATCGCGCTGCACCTAATCCACCCATGCCCTTATGTATTTCGCGAGTTTGTGTTTTTCAAAATCCGGTGATCCGGTATTTTATCCATTTTGTCCGGAAATTGAAAGTGCCAGTACGCATAAGGGCAGATTTTCGTGTATAAATATATTGGATCCATGAGTTTCATGGGAGGAGTGGCTGGCTCCTGCAGCAATTGCAGCCTTGTTGATATCACCTGGTCCAGATAAGTCTGGACCATGGCCAAGTTTGTTTCAATGCAGTGCTGAACTAGAAAACGGTGACACATTAGGCCAGCTTGCGGCTGAGCCCACAAGGAGAGCACCGAGTTGTGATACATCGTGCGGCCATGTGGAGACGGCGAGGAATGTACAATTAATAGTTTGGAGGCAGAACACCATTCAATCTATTACCTGGAATCGCAATAAGATCTACATATGGGGCAGCTTTGGTGAGCCATCAGCAGGCTACGGCAAAGTGTTGCGCCATGGTAGGCGAGTTCAGCACGTGTCGTGTCATTCACAGGTAACTTTCAAATCAGGAGCCAATCGCAGCTATTGCACCGTCATGTAATTGGTGTTAGAAACTACTTTTGCATTCAGGCTTGGCCTTGCATCTATGACAGCCAAGCAGGCGAGGTCGTACTCGTCCGTGAGGAGGTTAGACTGGCACGCAATGCCCCATTGCCATCGCTTCTGACCCTCCTAACGTCTTGATATCTGCTGTGGCCGGGGATGGCATTATCCTGTTCGCCATGAAGCGCACGATGCTGCGGTACTCTGCTTTGGTGAGATTTTTGCAGCCACGGACGTTGCATCGGGCAAGATGAGGGTGCTGGTGGAGCAGCTTCCACACGTCCCGCGACCACACAGCGCTGAAGGCACAGTCGAGCCATTGCAGCTGAGAATGTCCCTCCAGGGCGCGAAGCAGCTCGGAGTCTGCAATGCCGCGCAGCACAGTCGTTTCCAGGTGTGGAGCACGGCGGAGGAGGGCTGCCACTTCCCATATCGGGAGGTGCACCAGCCAGGATAGATGCAGGTGCTGGAGCTTCAAGTCTCCATCACCACAGACGTTGGACAGGCTTGCGGGGTCGAGCTTGCAGCAGTAGGTGAGGTCGAGGGTGTGCAACGCCGAGGGGCGCTCGTCAATGCCTCCGTCACCACGCATTACTTGCAGGTGCCTAAGCACAGGGCAGCTGGCCATATCCACCAGCTGGATGTGCGCAGGAAGCGTGGCCCAGGCCAGGTGGCGGCAGCCAGTAGCGCGCAGGTGGTCCAGCGCACAAAGGTGCCCAACCCCGATGCCTACCACCAGCTTGTCCAGGGTGCGCACCATGCGGCCGTCCCCGGCGCGCGACATGGCAATGTCCAAGCTGGTGAAGGCGCCCGCATCGGGCGGCAGGCGTGCCGCTAACGTGAGCACCGCGGCGTCGCCACGGGTATAGCCCTCCACTAGCTCCCGGAGCCTCGCGACGTTGTGTGGCACAACCCGCGCCCAGACCTCAACGCTTGCAGGAGCGCCCTCCGCCGCGGTGGCCTCCGCTGTCAAGCTGGTCGCCGCGCCCCCAGACACACCGAAGCGGCCAATGACGCGCGTTTTGGCGGAGGCGCCCGCTAGCGAGAGCTTCACTGGGCGCGAGAGATTCAACTGCAGGCCGCTGCCGCGGATGTCATCGTCCGCTGAGCCGAGCCAGGCGCGCAGCAGCAGCCGTGGCACCAATAGCTGCACAGTAAAGAGGCCGTCGTCCGCCATCAGCTCCCGCCACCTGGCGAAAAGCAGGAGGGGGGTTAACGTCCCAGGGCGCGAGCGCGAACGAGTAGCACTAGAACGACAAGCCAGGTGGCGACGGTAGCCTTACCTTCGGCAGACCGCGGGTAGGGTGGTGCGCTCCGGCAGCGGCACCCGATGCATAAGAGCTCGCAGCACCTGCATGAGGAGGAACGGGTCACAGGAGACACGGAGCATGCAAATGTCAGCGGAAACCTGTCCGAATTTCAAAGTGACGAAGAGACGAGACGAAGAAAGAGGGGCGGTAGGGGGTAAGGGGGGCAGCGGCGCTGACCTCGTCGGGTAGGTCGCGAACAGATATCGTCGCGGCGCCTTCTACTGACATGTTGGCTGCAGAATCGGTGTGCTACGGCGGGTTATAATCCCAGCTCTCGCCCGGCGTATGTCAGTCGCTGTGGCTGTGTCTTCCAGGCAGATGCGCTCGCCAGCGCCGAGCCCTAGGCTTGTCAAGAGTGCTACCTGCACCAGGGTCGGGTCGGTTGTGGAGTTGTGTGAGCCGATAGGACGCTGCTGCTGGTGCTGGGTTTGTTATTCCGCTCTACAGTGGTTCTGCCGCCCACCTTCGCGCGCGTGCTGCCTTATATAAAGGGGCGCGCGCAAATTCAGAAAAGGCTGCTGCACGCGTCGTTTCACCTCACACCCTGCGGAGAGCACGGCCCGCGGCCTGCCGCCCTCTGCCAGCATCGATGATGGAGCAGCAAGTATTAATATCCTCTACCTGCAAGTATTAATCCTTACCCGGGTTCTCCGCGCGCCGGCGAACCCGGAGAACCTCGTAGCCGGTCGTGCCGCCCGCAGGCCTCGTCCGCGCGTAGGCTAGGCCGGCGAACTCCAGGCTACGTCCTAGCTTTCGCGTTCCGGGGCCCCCGAGAACCGCGACGTACCGTCCGAAGAACCCGGCGTCAGGGGGGCCTGCGCGCAGTACCGAGCGGCTGTGTGCGGCGCCCCGTCAGGCGGGAGGCGACGGCGCGACATGCCAAACCCGTACCATACCTTCGCGCCGCGTCGCGAGAGCCCGGCGTAGCGCTCGTACGGGGTAACGAAGCCGGAAAATTGTAAGACCGGACTGCTGCTGCCCCCCACGTAGTCGTCGCATGTAGCGACAAATACCAGTACCAGTATAGGAAAGCGGCACTCCACCCGCCGGTATGCGTCGCGGGTCTATGCCCGGATGGGCCGCCCGGATCACCGTGGCGGTGCTTGCTTGTGTCGCGGTGAACACCGGGTCCGCCGCAGCAGGCAGCGCCGCTCTATAACGGGCCGATCCGCTCGACGGCGGCGAGGACGAGCTGGGGCCTCTGTACTCGGCCGAAGATGAGGAGGTAAGTAACCTAGCGACAACTGTAGTCTATGACCCCTCCTCGTCAATTGTTAGGATGACTGAATTGCAGCCTCCCCTCCCCCCCCCCCCCCCCCCCCTCTCACTTTCCAAACCCCCAAAAACCTGCTCCCGCACTGCGCTGCGGGAGCCAAGCCCACGCCCAGCTCTGCGGGGCTGGCTTGCTATTACGATCGTATTTTTCTGTGACCCGCTAGTTCCCCGCGGGCCTTTCAGCATTTCCAAAACGGCTAGCACTGCCACATAAAAATATTATAGCTACATTTTGAAGCCTACCCACCGCAGCAAAAGTGCTATACCGGCGACTGGTGATACATATGTGCCGGGCAGGTTGAAAGGTTTTGCGCTACTCGTAAGCTTTGTATGAGGTGGCCTATATAATCTTGAAATTCCGTCATATTCAGCACCGCCACAACCCATGCTAACCCCCCCCCCCCCCCCCCCCCCCCCCCCAACCACCACCACATCCCTCCATATCGTCATGTCAGGACCCAGAAATTGCTGCGATACTAGCGCCATCTCGCCGTAAGCTCGCAAAGAGGGACGCTGGAGAGATGGAGGAGATCCGTGAGAAGCAAAGCAAAATGCCCGCCTCCACAAACTCGCAAGGCAGGAAGTTCACCAAGTCCGATACAAAGTAGGGCTTTTGCTTTCCCTGCGCATGCATCATCAACAAATCCAGCATGTATGTATTATTAATACCCGCGCGGCCCAATACGGCTGCGCTTTGATTAATTAGCGTTCGTGATTGTTGAATATTTGACATTTTGTACATGTGCATGCAGAAATCTGCTCCCCAAGATGTGCAACTTAATGAGATACTGCCGGGAGGTCGGCTACGTCATGGCAGGCAACACGTACGGCCCGCGGAAGCACATGCCGCCGGTAAAGACAGGCGGGAGTGGGTATATGCAACGGCCGACTGGATGGAGTCAATCTTTCTAAAGCCTGCCAACGCTCAGGCACAACCAAGAAATTGACCGCATCCAAGGCAAGTGTTGCCGCCGCCTGCACAAATAGGCGTATGGCAGTTCAGAGGTACTTGCGCATCAAGCTACATGCACGCGGGTGTGGAGCATTTAATCGCTTTACTAACTTATCTTCCACTGCTCCATCGTGGTCCTCCCAAGAGCATAATTGGGCCGCGGCATTCAAGCTGTGAAACATCTTTTACTACTCTCGTGGGCAAGCGGCATGTGATGCCGACCAGATTCCGCCCGTAACAAAGAAAGACCCTTCTGGTACATACGGTTCTAAGTCTATATACATCCCAATGTGTATGCAGGTGAGAATCATAGCTAAATATGCTGTGCTGGAATATGCGTAGATTTGCTGTTGTTCTGTGTACATATGCGTATACATGTATAGCATGTTATGGAAAGAACTAAAAATGCTGCACAGGACATGTCATATACTGAGGAGGACATTGTCAGCAGCCCCAGCTGCAACACCTGCCCCACCGGCAAATGTCGCAGCAGCTGAAGCAACATCTACACCGGCAGCACCTTCGAGACCTACGGCGGCAACATCTATAGCAGCCACCAGCGGCAGCGGAACCATCGGGGGAGTACCCCGCGAGCCGAAGGCCAGGTGGTCACCCTCATTGATTCCGGGGAAAGTGTGAAATAAATGTAATGATCTATTCCTGATATTGAAATGCAGTCACGTCTCTGATAAATATTAATTGGGCAATGGTTTCTGTAGCCAAGTGATGGCCGCATGTCCACCGCCACTGTCAAGGTTGCGGATTTGTGGAAGGAGTGGGTCTCTGGGTGGGACACATCTGATCAAGCTGGCAACGTTGTGTGGAAAGACCCTGTCGCAGCAGTGCTGCAAGCCGAGACCACCGACGAGTACCCGATGTTCTACGCTTGGAAAAATAAGTGCGGTAAAAGCTTCTGTCATTACCGCCATGTACTCATTAGAGAAATAGTGAAACAGCCAGATTATCGTAGGACTGGGGATGGGAAGATTATTGCCTAGACTCTAGATACAACGAGGGGAAGTCGCAGTCTTCAGAAGTTTGCAAAGGATATAGCAGCAGCAGCAGCAGCGGCAGCAGCAAAGAGCAATACTGCCTTGGCAGAATGTAATATCTTTCCTTGTATTATCTTGCCCATGTAATACCGTGCCCATGTAATATCTTGCCTTGAGGCAACTGAAACAGAAAAAAGCGGCCTCGGCGTGCCACACTGACATCCCCTTTGCAGCCTGCGCCTAGTGCTGCCCGCCCCAGCTGCCGCCACCCACCCCCAGAGATGTAGATATGATAAGGGTATATTTTACAACGCTTTACCACTACCTATGTGTGTGTGTGTGTGTTAGGGGGGGAGGGGGGCAATCGTGGCGGTGGCTTGAGTTTATTAAATATTTCTTACAATCATGTTCACGCTGACTGGTATCAGCGCTCATGGCCGCTAGCCGCGCTGTGCAGCGCACCTCCCCCCCCCCCCCTCCCCCCGCCCCCAACGCCACCACAGCCCTACGTAGTCGCACTGCTTCCACCACGCCGCTGGCCTCCACATTTGGGCCCAGCAGCTTCAAACAACATGCGCCTCAGTGAAAAATGCTGTGAAGAATTGCATTACTGGAATATAATACAAAATCACAACCAACTAGATGTATACAGAATATGACGTGTATGAAATAATACGTTCACAGGTATGTTGTGATACAACAGGAAAGGGGGGGGGGGGGGGGGGGGGGGGGCTGCTAACCAAGGCTACGAGCACGGCTGTGATCTGCCGTGCGCAGCGCTAGAGCGCCTTTTCTCGAAACCTGGCCACCTGTTCTTGTATAGTCGTGGGCCGCTCCCATATAAATGGCGCCAGCACGCGCCAGAATCGCAACGCCCGTTACGGTGCCTTCTCCGCGCTCCATGCTCCGCACCGCCGCGCTGCGGCCTCGCGGGCGAGCAGGCGGAGAGTTGGCGACAGAAGTTTGTCGTCAATTGACTGGTCGCTACCGCCGTGCTGGTACCGCATCGTCGCGCCCCCGCGAGGATCCTCCGCCCTCGCGTCTCGGCAGCGCTGTGTCGTCGTCTCCGCCGGCCGGTCGGTCGGTCAACATATGGTCGGGGTTGACGAGGCCGGAACGTCATCGAATAAAGTGCGAATGTACTGGTAGTAATGGTACGCGATGTACCTTGCTGGGCGCAAGTGTCCGGCTTCGGTCTTAGCCGGAGGACTTAGCTGGCGTTTCAGGTTGTTCGGAGAACTCTCGGATGATCCGACGGCGGTACCGGCCGCCGGGGGGTTCGCCGATGGTTCTTCACCGTTCTCTACCGTACGATTATTGGTTCTCCACACACGGAGTACACAGGTAGGCCTACCGTGTGTGGAGAACCAATAATCGTACGGTAGAGAACGGTGAAGAACCATCGGCGAACCCCCCGGCGGCCGGTACCGCCGTCGGATCATCCGAGAGTTCTCCGAACAACCTGAAACGCCAGCTAAGTCCTCCGGCTAAGACCGAAGCCGGACACTTGCGCCCAGCAAGGTACATCGCGTACCATTACTACCAGTACATTCGCACTTTATTCGATGACGTTCCGGCCTCGTCAACCCCGACCATATGTTGACCGACCGACCGGCCGGCGGAGACGACGACACAGCGCTGCCGAGACGCGAGGGCGGAGGATCCTCGCGGGGGCGCGACGATGCGGTACCAGCACGGCGGTAGCGACCAGTCAATTGACGACAAACTTCTGTCGCCAACTCTCCGCCTGCTCGCCCGCGAGGCCGCAGCGCGGCGGTGCGGAGCATGGAGCGCGGAGAAGGCACCGTAACGGGCGTTGCGATTCTGGCGCGTGCTGGCGCCATTTATATGGGAGCGGCCCACGACTATACAAGAACAGGTGGCCAGGTTTCGAGAAAAGGCGCTCTAGCGCTGCGCACGGCAGATCACAGCCGTGCTCGTAGCCTTGGTTAGCAGCCCCCCCCCCCCCCCCCCCCCTTTCCTGTTGTATCACAACATACCTGTGAACGTATTATTTCATACACGTCATATTCTGTATACATCTAGTTGGTTGTGATTTTGTATTATATTCCAGTAATGCAATTCTTCACAGCATTTTTCACTGAGGCGCATGTTGTTTGAAGCTGCTGGGCCCAAATGTGGAGGCCAGCGGCGTGGTGGAAGCAGTGCGACTACGTAGGGCTGTGGTGGCGTTGGGGGCGGGGGGAGGGGGGGGGGGGGAGGTGCGCTGCACAGCGCGGCTAGCGGCCATGAGCGCTGATACCAGTCAGCGTGAACATGATTGTAAGAAATATTTAATAAACTCAAGCCACCGCCACGATTGCCCCCCTCCCCCCCTAACACACACACACACACATAGGTAGTGGTAAAGCGTTGTAAAATATACCCTTATCATATCTACATCTCTGGGGGTGGGTGGCGGCAGCTGGGGCGGGCAGCACTAGGCGCAGGCTGCAAAGGGGATGTCAGTGTGGCACGCCGAGGCCGCTTTTTTCTGTTTCAGTTGCCTCAAGGCAAGATATTACATGGGCACGGTATTACATGGGCAAGATAATACAAGGAAAGATATTACATTCTGCCAAGGCAGTATTGCTCTTTGCTGCTGCCGCTGCTGCTGCTGCTGCTATATCCTTTGCAAACTTCTGAAGACTGCGACTTCCCCTCGTTGTATCTAGAGTCTAGGCAATAATCTTCCCATCCCCAGTCCTACGATAATCTGGCTGTTTCACTATTTCTCTAATGAGTACATGGCGGTAATGACAGAAGCTTTTACCGCACTTATTTTTCCAAGCGTAGAACATCGGGTACTCGTCGGTGGTCTCGGCTTGCAGCACTGCTGCGACAGGGTCTTTCCACACAACGTTGCCAGCTTGATCAGATGTGTCCCACCCAGAGACCCACTCCTTCCACAAATCCGCAACCTTGACAGTGGCGGTGGACATGCGGCCATCACTTGGCTACAGAAACCATTGCCCAATTAATATTTATCAGAGACGTGACTGCATTTCAATATCAGGAATAGATCATTACATTTATTTCACACTTTCCCCGGAATCAATGAGGGTGACCACCTGGCCTTCGGCTCGCGGGGTACTCCCCCGATGGTTCCGCTGCCGCTGGTGGCTGCTATAGATGTTGCCGCCGTAGGTCTCGAAGGTGCTGCCGGTGTAGATGTTGCTTCAGCTGCTGCGACATTTGCCGGTGGGGCAGGTGTTGCAGCTGGGGCTGCTGACAATGTCCTCCTCAGTATATGACATGTCCTGTGCAGCATTTTTAGTTCTTTCCATAACATGCTATACATGTATACGCATATGTACACAGAACAACAGCAAATCTACGCATATTCCAGCACAGCATATTTAGCTATGATTCTCACCTGCATACACATTGGGATGTATATAGACTTAGAACCGTATGTACCAGAAGGGTCTTTCTTTGTTACGGGCGGAATCTGGTCGGCATCACATGCCGCTTGCCCACGAGAGTAGTAAAAGATGTTTCACAGCTTGAATGCCGCGGCCCAATTATGCTCTTGGGAGGACCACGATGGAGCAGTGGAAGATAAGTTAGTAAAGCGATTAAATGCTCCACACCCGCGTGCATGTAGCTTGATGCGCAAGTACCTCTGAACTGCCATACGCCTATTTGTGCAGGCGGCGGCAACACTTGCCTTGGATGCGGTCAATTTCTTGGTTGTGCCTGAGCGTTGGCAGGCTTTAGAAAGATTGACTCCATCCAGTCGGCCGTTGCATATACCCACTCCCGCCTGTCTTTACCGGCGGCATGTGCTTCCGCGGGCCGTACGTGTTGCCTGCCATGACGTAGCCGACCTCCCGGCAGTATCTCATTAAGTTGCACATCTTGGGGAGCAGATTTCTGCATGCACATGTACAAAATGTCAAATATTCAACAATCACGAACGCTAATTAATCAAAGCGCAGCCGTATTGGGCCGCGCGGGTATTAATAATACATACATGCTGGATTTGTTGATGATGCATGCGCAGGGAAAGCAAAAGCCCTACTTTGTATCGGACTTGGTGAACTTCCTGCCTTGCGAGTTTGTGGAGGCGGGCATTTTGCTTTGCTTCTCACGGATCTCCTCCATCTCTCCAGCGTCCCTCTTTGCGAGCTTACGGCGAGATGGCGCTAGTATCGCAGCAATTTCTGGGTCCTGACATGACGATATGGAGGGATGTGGTGGTGGTTGGGGGGGGGGGGGGGGGGGGGGGGGGGGGGTTAGCATGGGTTGTGGCGGTGCTGAATATGACGGAATTTCAAGATTATATAGGCCACCTCATACAAAGCTTACGAGTAGCGCAAAACCTTTCAACCTGCCCGGCACATATGTATCACCAGTCGCCGGTATAGCACTTTTGCTGCGGTGGGTAGGCTTCAAAATGTAGCTATAATATTTTTATGTGGCAGTGCTAGCCGTTTTGGAAATGCTGAAAGGCCCGCGGGGAACTAGCGGGTCACAGAAAAATACGATCGTAATAGCAAGCCAGCCCCGCAGAGCTGGGCGTGGGCTTGGCTCCCGCAGCGCAGTGCGGGAGCAGGTTTTTGGGGGTTTGGAAAGTGGGAGGGGGGGGGGGGGGGGGGAGAGGGGAGGCTGCAATTCAGTCATCCTAACAATTGACGAGGAGGGGTCATAGACTACAGTTGTCGCTAGGTTACTTACCTCCTCATCTTCGGCCGAGTACAGAGGCCCCAGCTCGTCCTCGCCGCCGTCGAGCGGATCGGCCCGTTATAGAGCGGCGCTGCCTGCTGCGGCGGACCCGGTGTTCACCGCGACACAAGCAAGCACCGCCACGGTGATCCGGGCGGCCCATCCGGGCATAGACCCGCGACGCATACCGGCGGGTGGAGTGCCGCTTTCCTATACTGGTACTGGTATTTGTCGCTACATGCGACGACTACGTGGGGGGCAGCAGCAGTCCGGTCTTACAATTTTCCGGCTTCGTTACCCCGTACGAGCGCTACGCCGGGCTCTCGCGACGCGGCGCGAAGGTATGGTACGGGTTTGGCATGTCGCGCCGTCGCCTCCCGCCTGACGGGGCGCCGCACACAGCCGCTCGGTACTGCGCGCAGGCCCCCCTGACGCCGGGTTCTTCGGACGGTACGTCGCGGTTCTCGGGGGCCCCGGAACGCGAAAGCTAGGACGTAGCCTGGAGTTCGCCGGCCTAGCCTACGCGCGGACGAGGCCTGCGGGCGGCACGACCGGCTACGAGGTTCTCCGGGTTCGCCGGCGCGCGGAGAACCCGGGTAAGGAGTACACAGGTAGGCCTACCTTACTTGTGTGAATTACAAATTACCTTACTTGTACGGTTTTACCCTACATGCACCAGGGGGCTTACGTGGGGATACTCGCTAGAATTGTAGGATCTAAAGAAATATTAAAGCTCGCATATATGACGAGAAGAGTGAGGAAACTACTGGTACTGCCCTGTACCTTGGTATCAGAAATCCAACTACCAAACTCCAGTCGCGAGAGTAGTAGTAGACTGCCCCTGGTTAACTTTTTGGTTACAGGGAGAGCGTCCGGAGAATGCACTGCCCCTGGTCGAACGGCGAGGATAATGAGCATTCCGCCACTAAAACCCTATATAACGAAATAAGAGCATGTTTTGAAAACAAACTCTAGCAAAAGGGGGCATGTATTGACCTCAAGCGCAAGCGTTGCTTCACTTTGGAACATTGGCAGTTTTTTAATCCTTACAGTTGATTATGATGTGGTACGATGTAGGGTTGATATTGCCATCGGGTAGTAGTTTAAAACCGTAGTTACAATATTTACAATTTCGGATGGAATGAATAAATCATATACATGAGCTAGCAGCAGAAGGCGATATCGGAAATCACCAAAATAAAAGGAATGAAATCCATGGAATGAATAAATCCATGTTTGCCGGTACACCAGTGTACGATATTTCGTCGGGGGCTTCGGTGTTTATGCGATTTTGCATATCACACGACCAATATGCCGGGTACCATTCATTCAAAGGGCAGCACTGCAACCCTAAAACACCCTTCAAAAGCAACCCCACAAAAGCCTATCTGCTAGAATGGAAGTTGGCATGACGCAGTGCCTGTAGTCGTTAAAAGTAAAGAAAAGTTCGCCCCGGGATATCGGCCGAAGTAGCCGCCAACTGCAGTCGTAGGTCTGGCATAGCCCTAAGACCATCGCCTCATTCGAGCCCTGAAGGGCTAATGCATCAACCGGGTAAACCCGAGACACGCCGGGCCGATATTGCCGAAATACATCGACCACGAATCGAACCCAGGACTGCTCGCACAAGTGACGACCGCTCAACCGAGCGGACTACAAGGAATGTCACTCAGCTGTCGTACCCGCCGTACTCTCTATGCGGTACGGTAGATAATGGTGTGAACACTAAAGGACGAGTGAATACCATTGCGAAATTACCCTGTACAAGCTCCCTGCACCGCTACCAGTATAGGAGCTCAATGCTCAATAGTTACAATACTACTCAGGAGATCAATACAATCCGCCTTTAACCTATAAAAGGTTGATAAAAGCGGCCCGCAGCCGCCGATAATCGCTGTTTTAATTAAAACGTAGGTACGGTAGTGTATCGGTATGTACGGCATATTATAGGGTGGCAAATATTGCAGAATATAAATTTCGATGACGCTTAAAGGCAAAACACGGCTATTGGGCAGGCCCCGCCATTTCAAGTTTTTGCCACTACATACTATCTGGCACGGGGTAAATAAAATATATTCAAGGATTATCTACCGTATAATTTGATGTAATAGTTGATCAAATTAATACTACGCGCGGCTGCCAAGCGCACAGAGGTCCTCCGCGCGCAGCAGGGATCGTCCGCGCGCTCAGTCGAGCCGGGGAAATAGAGCCGCTCGATCAGCGGCGGGGCGCCATGGGAACTCGCCGGAACCACAGGCGCGATAGCAAGATTTGCGCCGGAGGTGAGGGGTTACGGAGAGCTCTCTAGTCGGTCGCCTGGGATGGAGACGGCGGAGCAGATGCGCGAGCGGCATTTGCAGGCACGGCGGCCCAGCCAGTAGTGGCGCGGGGCCATACGCGTGGCAATGGCGCGGCTCGGCCATAACGCGCTCGCGCTCTGTCTTTATCTCGCACCCAGACAGGGGTGGCCAGCTCGCAGGGGGCACGAGTACTAAGCATGGACCCCAATGCCATTTGCGGCTGCGTGGCGCAGCAGGAGAATTTGGCATTGCCTGCAGCGCAGCCCCACCCAGCTCTTGCCGGACAGCCCGGGAATGTCATCGCTTCTCGAGTGGTACTGTTCGGCTTACAGCACGTGCGCCGCTGCTGCTACAGGTGCTGAAGTATGGGGACACCATCACGCTGTCCGCAACGGACGCGGTGCAGGGGTTCCTCTCTGCCAGCGCTGCCCTGCAGCCGCAGGTAGGCCACCCCACAGGCAGGCTTGGGCGGCGCGCACTCCACAGGCGTATATCAGTCTACGCCTGATATACTATATACACCACTTTTTGCAGGCGTCTGAGTGGCAGCGCTGCACCGAAGCCACGGCGTGGGCCAAAGCAGCAGACACTGAGAGCTCTCTGCCTCCACAATGCGCAGGTCCGTGTGGAGCAGACAGATGACGAGGACAATGTGCCAACCAACATTCAGGACTGCCGATTCCAGGTGGGCCATGCCCCCCTTCCCCCCCCCCCCCCCCCGCCCCTTCCCCCTTCGTGGCCATCGCTGATCAGGGTTCCGCACACCGCGAAGCAGCAGGGCAGCGGGGCAGCCCGGCCAGCGCCATAATGATGGCCGATGACTGGCGCTCCGCAGGTGCAGCAACGGTTCATGTTTGAAGACAAATTTGCTTACGATAAGAAGATGGAGGAGCTCAGCCTGACGGATGATCTGCTGGATGCGCTGTGAGCGCCTTCGCGCAATGCCTGCGATGCGTTGGGCTGATGCCTGCCGCCATGGCTGCATTAGACCTGAGGCTCCGCTGAGCTTGTGCGGTCCCGCACCTCGCAGGCTAGCCAGCATGCCTCATCTGGACAGCGGCTCAAGCCAGAGCGGGCGCAGCCGGAAGGGCCCTTCTGGCCAGGGCCCACTTCCGAAGGGCGTCCCCAACAAGATGATGGAGTATGCAAGGGAAAAGATATCACGCGCCGATCTCACGAAAGTTGTGGTGAGGCGCCTGACCCCAGTGCTGCCTTTTGCCTCTCCAGCAGCATCTGCGGCCTAACAGGCCGCGGCTGACACGCACTGCTGCCGGCAGGCCCTGCGCCGGGAGATGGAGCACGAGTGGCAGAGCAACCAGGAGGAGTTCAAGCGCTCTGTTGGCGACGTTGTCATGTATGGCGACACGATCCAGCTTTACCATGTCTCCTCAGGCTGCTACCTCTCTATCAGGAAGACCGCGGCGCTGGTGGAGCGGGGCAACCTGCTGGTGAGCGGGGCAACCTGCTGCTGGCCTGCCCCTCCCCCCCCCCCCCCCCCCCCCCCCACACACACACGTGGCTCCCCACCGTCCTGACCGTCTTCTGCAATCTCCCACATTGACCAATCATGCCCCGGCTGATGCAGGCGGTGCTCGAGGAGTACCCATGCCCCGGATCCTGCTTTGTCGTGCGCAGCGGGTACCGCACGCGCAGTGAGGGCGACTCTGTTGTCTTCAAGGAGGTAAGACCTGCCTCGCCCCCAGTCTCACGCATGCCGGCCATGCTCATCCACCCTACCCTGCCTGTGCAGTGTGCTCGTACACAGCCTCCCCCCCCTCCCCCCGGCGCCCTGCAGGTGATCACCTTGAAGAGCCAGGGCTTCCGCGGGATGTTTATCGCCCCGGGCAAGCTGGCCATCACAGAGCACTCCATGCTGCCCCCGCTCCCGGCAGCTGCGGCTGAGACAAGCCAGAGCTACGAGTTGTCGGCCGGCTCTGTGCGCGGGCGGTTTAAGGTGGGCTGCTCATCCTCCCATCCGGCCGCCACCCAGGCAACACAGTGCGATACGAACGCAGAGGCGTAAAGGTCCTTGTCCGGAAGTCATGCACAGATTGATTGAAACCCCAGTGTGATTGTGAGCCCTTATCCCTGACGGCAGCCCGCCCTCCCCGGCGCAGATCATCCCCTACTCGCTGCACCACACGCTCATGAAGCCAAACAAGCTCAACGGCTGCAGCGTCATCAGCCTGACGATGGGCAACGAGCAGCTCCTCCTGGCGGACAAGGTACGTCACCTTCTCTCAGGGGCCTTTGTGCCCACTGCCCCCGCGCCCCCAGCCACTTCTCCTGTCCTCCCCCATGGCCGCTGATTGCCGAGCTCAGGCGGCTGGCTGCGAACCGCAGGGCAAGATACGCTTTCAGCATAATGGGCTCATGCACCCGACGACACGCTCTAGGCTGCCGCCGCGTGCAGGCTCGGATGGCGTCCCAGGTCGCGCGATGTGGCGCCTTGAGCCGGAGACCGCGGACTGGGCTGGCCAGCCCATGCCCGTGGGTGGGCACCTTCTGCCTCCCCCATCTCTGGTTCTGCGTCCCTCATCTGGAGCAATATCTGCAGCAGCAGCACGGGACAGCAATCGGTGGTTGCTAATATTGACATGTGACTGGCTGCGGGCCGGAGGGGGCACATGCTACTTGTCACTGCAAAAGGGTGGTGCGCCGCTAGCATGGCCGTGTTTGGGCCACGGCTTACACTTGGATGCGGTTGCTGTTGGCTTGGTGCAGGTGTGGTGTGCCGCCTGCGGCACCTGGCGACCAACATGCTGCTGGCTGTGGAGGAGCCAGTTCACGGGAAGGACGAGAAGGCCGCGCCGCGCATATGCATGAGAAGCCAGCGCGAGGGCAACACCACCCTTTGGAAGCTGCACAGTTTCACGGCCGAGCCCAGCCTGGGCGCCAACGAGGCGCTACTGCGTGAGCAGTGCCACGTCTTTCTGCAGCACGCGCGGGGCATGTGGCTCACGATCGGTGGCCGCATCCAGGAGGAGGAGAAGGTGCCGCGTACTGCTCTCTCCGCACCCTCCCTCTGGCCTCACGATATTGTGATTCTCACCTGCTACATGTAGAGTGGCAATGTTGTCTGCCGTCTCTTGATTAACGATTCTCGCATTTGAGACATTCTGCTGTACTGGCAGGAAGCTTCAGCAACACAGAACCGCTGACTATTGCCGTCAATGCTGACCCCCCCCCCCCCCCCCCCCCCCCTCAACACACGCACACACACACACCACTGCCCATCTTCTTTGTAGGAGAAGAACGCAGAGCAGCCGTTCAACGCCTCCACTCCACTGCTGGAGTCACGTAGTGCGGAGCTGAGCGCAATCAACATGGACAGCAACGTGCTGAGCCTGCGGGAGATTCCGCCGGCTCTGGAGGCCCGGGCGATGATGATGGCGGAGTCGCTGTTCATCATCCAGGACTTTGTGCACCACCTCAAGGTTGGCTGACTCATATCCGCGACAGTCTGAGAGTGCCAAGCAAAAAGGGGGAAGGGGGGGGGGGGGGGGGGGCGTGTACCATACTGCTACGCAACTGTCCTGAGGCGCCTGAGGATCTGTGATATTGCCCACGACGGGATATTGCGTAGATTTGTGGAGGTCTTGGGGGCTGAGGTGGTCTTGCCTGGATCTCCGTTAACCTGTAGCGGTCAGCAGGAAAGTAGCGCCCAACAGGAGGCTGACGTCGAGCGTGGTGACCTGCCGGCTGTTTCTCATGGCAGGAGGACTGTACGCCCATCAAGCTGGGCTCCTGGTCTGAGGCATCGGTTCACCATATCCACGAGGCCGTTGTGGCGAGCGGCGTGGACAGCGTGTTCGACACATGTTGGTCACGAGTGCAAGAGACCATCGAGGCGCTCAACAACGTCACCATTGACCGCACGACTCACGGCAAGTCCTGATGGCCATGCACAATGCCGGCCCACCGCACCCTGTGACCTTTGCCAGCCGCAGCAAGCATGCCCCTGTGTGACTGAGGCATTGCTGCCCTGCGTGGCATGCAGGCGAGGGCGGCGACAACATCATCCGCTCCTACCAGCAGCTGGCTATGGAGATGCGCGTCATTGATAAGATCATTGAGAGCCTTGAGGTGGGGTACACACCGTCCCAGCGGACAGTGTGACCGGCCGTGCAGATTCTGAACCTATACTGACGGTTCTGCCCGCGCAGATTCTGAACCTAAACGTCTTATATGGCAGCTCCGGCAAGCAGTACACCGACATGTACCACCGGGGGCGCTGCATGATCAAGTACGGGGAGCGCTGCCACAAGTTTCTGCAGCAGGTGCGGCGCAGCCTCGCCCGGATCCAATCAGACCCCCATGTGTTGCTCCATGCTGGCCAGGGCGTCGGGCAGCTGAGACATGCTGTCATGCAGGTGGTGCGCAATGCACCCGAGCTCCAAAACTACGTGGCGCCATTCATTGATGTCCTCAAGGCAGACCTTGGAGGCCCCGTTCGAGCCGCAGACACGCTGGCCGCAATCTACCATGGAAACATGCGCCAGATCCAGGTGCCACGACACACACACACACACACACACACACACCGCCCTTCCGTTTGCCTGTTACCCTTTGCGCTTCTGACGCCCTTAATGTGTGTACTGGCGTGTGCAGATGATCGACTCCAGCATCCTGGAAGCCATCATCAAGTTGATTGCAACCACGGGCCGCCGGCCGCACTACCTGAACTTCTTGTCGCGGGTATGTGGCACCGCCGAGCGCCCTGTGCCCAGCAATCAGAACCGCCTCCTGGTGCTGCTGATGGAGCATGCGGAGGACGTGGTTGTCAGCGCTTGCTATGACGAGGCGGCCGATGACTGGACCATCTCGGTGCAAGACTCTGAGCAGGAGACCAAGGTGGGGGTGCCAACATTCCAAACTGATACAGGATAATGTGCTCCGGCCACTCCAAGTATTGCGCTGAAGTACGAAATCTCATCTCATGCATTATGTTCAGAAGTGCTCCATGTTGGCAGCTGTCTCCAGAGTGCATGC
Source organism: Tetraselmis striata (assembly GCA_006384855.1). Classification (NCBI taxonomy): domain Eukaryota; kingdom Viridiplantae; phylum Chlorophyta; class Chlorodendrophyceae; order Chlorodendrales; family Chlorodendraceae; genus Tetraselmis; species Tetraselmis striata. The sequence goes on from VCJN01003059.1 coordinate 62,233, forward strand.
TGGACAGTGCCGGTGTATTGCGTATAGAATGAACTGAACCCCCCCCCCCCCCCCCCCCCCCCCGCTGTGTGGCGCTGCCATGCGGGTGCCGGTGTACGCAGGTGAATTGCAGCGAACTCGCCAGCGTGGCTGCTGACGAGAAGTGCGCTCAGATTGCCGACTGGCCGCCTGCCGGCGAGGACGACAAGTACCGCCTGTTTGTGTACTACATCTACCTGCTGGACCTATACAGAGGTCTCTGTCACAGCCGGAACCAGATCTCCCAGAAGAATCTGCAGGTGAGCCCTGTGCCCTGGTTCCGTCACACGCCCAGGTGGCACATGTGGCAAGAGCTCAATCACCTCTCCAAGACCACCATTCTTTGAACTTGTTATTTTGCTGCTCTTGATGAATCCGATGTAATGCGGCATGATCCGCAGGAAATGGACCAGACGAAAAAGCTGGGGCTAGACTACAAGTCGCTGCTGAAAGGCATTCAGTCCAACAACCTGCCCAACGCACTGCGCACTGCGCTCGTCCAAGTGATGCAGGTGCGGGCCGGGGAGCCAATCCTGCTCCCCGATGCGCCTTCAGCGCTGGGTCCGGAGATGGGTATTGGCAGAGTGTGGCGTTGCTGGCGCGCTCACCCGTCACTTGTTGCGTGTTGGTGCCAGGTGCTGCATGTGGACCGGGAACCGTTCCAACCACTGGCGTTGCCGAAAAATGTGAGGCTGCTCTCTCCACAGTACATGAAGCGAGCGGCCATCGAGGTACCACACATGCCCACCCCCCCCCCCCCCCCCCCACCCCCCCCTTGGCATGATGACTTGACCACCGCTGCGGTTCCGCGCCTCTCGGCCCGTGTTCCTCGCAATTGAGGCTTTATTAGCGCAAAACCCGCAATAACCCGCATGCATGGCAGGAGGGCGCCAGCGGCGCCAACCAGATGCAAGGCAGTGCGTCACTTGCCGAGTTCGCCGAGCTGTGCTACACTTACCTCAAGGTGGGACCCGCGCATGCCCCCTTAGCAAGCTTTCGCCCAGCCACCCCAAGTAGCACCCTCCGTCACCATGCAGAAATGCTCCCCGCGGATGGAAGCCCGTCTAGGCTGCAATGCGCTATCAGTCGCACCTCCTTCAGCTCAATGTGTCCAATGAGCGCCGGTGTCACCACCCGCAGGGCGTGCTGGATGCGCGCTTGTCGGACCACACCAGGGGGCGGAACGCGCTGACTATGCAAGTCACGCAGTCTGTCGACACGGTAAGTCCGCGCCTCTCATGCTGCCTCGTCCTGCTTTTGGCGTGTTGGTGTGTTCCCTATATTTTTTTGCATGTTGACGTGTTGGCTATATTGCTGCGTGGGCTGACTGCGTCCTGATGCGTGCCGCTGCTCGCCGCCGGTGCTGCTGCAGATGTTTCGACTGGGTGTGATTGCTCTCGATTCAGAGATCGCCGCACCCCTTCTGGAGGCCCTGCAGGACATGCTCACTGGGTTTGACATCCACTCGCAGCATGTGATGAAGCGCTTTGTGGACAAGGATGGCAACGATGTGGTGATGGCCATCAAGAGCTGCATCCTAGGCACCTTTGACTACGTGCTGGACCTGCAGATGGTGCGGCCCAGGGTGCTGATGCTGGCGGCCACTGAAGTGTGGGTCACTTCACACTACGACCATCGCACCATCTGACTGACGTCCCCGCCGATGTCGGGATTGCTGTACCGCAATGCTGTGTCCTGCTCATTCCATGAGGGGGGCGAATTTTCCCCTTTGGTGCTACTGATGATGAATGCCATTGCCTACGTCCCGCCTTGCCACCAACTGGTGCTCGCTCTCCTGCGCATCACAGGAGCACGAGTCTGCCACTGTGTTCGATGCCTTCAGCCAGCAGAGGCAACAGCGGCACGCAGATCACCGGAATGCTTGGAGCGGCGCAGAGAATGGCGGGCATGGCGGCAGCGACCCACCTGCCGAGACAACCGGCAAGGAGGTGCCCCCCCCCCCCCCCCCTTTCCCCGCCTTTGGGTGCCTCCTGGCGTGCTGACTACCTGTGGTGTGGGTGGATGGCTGACTTGTGACCATGGGACTTGCGGCGAGCAGGCCTACAAAACCGGCGAGGCAGAGGCGCGGTCGTTCAAGGCGCATATGGAGGTGCTGCCATTCACCATGCACTTCCAGTCCACCTGCGGTCAACATATGCTCAGTAATGTGCTCAGGCACAATTAGTGTTGATTGGTGTCATCGGGCCTCCGATGTCCAGCCTCTGCTGAAGATGTTGGACAAAAGGCGATGTAGTCGGGGCTCATTTCAATATATGGGCAAAGATGCAACTAGAAACATGCGTGGTGTAGCAGTCCTGTGCGCTTTGCCCTGACATCTGTCTCCATGCCATGCTGTGTCATGCTGTGTCATGCTGTGTCATGCAGGAGCAGGCGACCGCCAACACGAAGGCAAATAAGTACATCCCATGGTCGAGCACCGTGGTGCGTTGAGCATGGCTGCATGTTGTACCTTCCAACCCTTAAGGGCTGCCTCGCCTTGTTGTACGGTCCACCCGCTAGCGACCTGGGACTCAGGGGTTGGGAGTGAGAAGACTGCCGCTGCGGTGCTGCAGGCTGCGCTGAGCAAGCTGGACATGTTCTCGCCTCAGTGCTTCCAGTTCCAAGGGAAGCCCAACCCCACCGTCGTCGCCATCCTTCAGCTGATGAGGTCCACCCCAAACGCTGCTCGCCTGGGTAGCGCGCATCCCCGGGGAGTGGGCCCAGGCGGGTGATGCTTTGGCGCGGCCCTGACCTCCGCGGTCCCCGCTGGCCCACAGGTACGAGAACCCCAGGCTCAAGGGGCAGGCCATCAACCTCGTGGAGCGTTTGCTGTCCAAGTCAAGGAAGCTGGCCCGACTGCTCATGGACACGCAGGTGCGTTGCTTGCGGCCCGACTTGATTGGATACCCCTTGCTGTGGTCGGCGTGCCATGGTCCCTGGGGAGAGCGGCATTAAAGCTGACCTTGGTGTGGTGCGGCTCGGTGATGCTGCCCGGTGGGGACAGGTGGTCAACAACGACGCCATCTGCGCGATGTACATCCGCTGCAAGCGGCTCCTCGTGGAGCTGAGGTCGCAGACCAAGTGGATCGCGTCTCTTGAGAATGATGTCCGCCAGGAGGCGCTCGACAGGTGCGGCTGTGCACGGGGCGGGCACACCGCTGGGCTAAAGACGGGTCAGTGCCATCTTTATGCTCGTCAGCTTCCCGGGTTACCACCGAGAAGCGAGAACCTGCGCGTTAGCGGCTCCTCCCCACCTCCTGCTGCCTGGTTTTGAACACAAATCGAATCTGCACTTGCGTCCTCAGGAGCATGGACGCCATCTCGGAGCTGATCAAGATGCTGACGCCCGGCGAGCGCGTCATTGTGGATGACACGCAGGGCGCGGTGGCGGTGGGCCACGCCCAGCGCGGCAACTTGGGCAGCCACAGCATCTCGGGCGACCTCGAGGGCGACGGCAACGATGACGGCGACGGAACGGACAGCCTCCAGGAGGTCATCACCATCACCAAGGAGCACGTCAGCTTGATGCAGGCCATGGCGCGGGACCTGGACGCCCACCAGGTGCCAAGCACCCTACTCCCTCCACCCACACTACAGTGCTATAGTCCCGCTGCTTGGACTCGACGGAGGAAAGATGTGCTCTCCGGCGGCGGCAAGCCGCTGCTGTATCTCTGAAACTGGCCGGGTTGCGACCTGCCATTTGATGCCCAGGTGGTCCTGACCTTCCTGAAGCTCCCGCTGCGGACGCGCCCAGGGAAGAATCCCTCGGATGTGAGATCCCCCCCTCCCGGCCACTCCCCCGGCCCACCCCTGTGCCGCGCTCCATCCTCAGCCGCTAACCTCCGGCCATGCCCCTCTGCCGTCCGGTTGCTGACGCAGATGCCGGAGGCGGTGGAGGAGGGCCGGCGAGAGCTGTTCAGCCTGTGCTACCAGTTCCTGTCCCGGTTTGCGGGCGGGAGCGAGAACCCCGGTGCGGTGGCCCCCTGTGGTGGGCGGCGACATCGCTTCGTGATGTCAGCAGACTGTCAACACACCGTAGCCAGGCTTGCGGTTTGCGGCACATTAATGTTTTGATCCCCCACCACAGAGAGAAAAACTACATTTGTCTTGAAACCTACCAGAATAAACCACGAATGCTGCACGGATTTTCCGACTCGTTGATTCAAAACAAGTCATTATTGTTTCGACCCGCGAACCCAGTTCAACGATACGGCATGCGCTACAATGTGGGGCAGTGGATGCATTTCGCCAGCGCAGACATGTCAGAGTTGATACGTGTGGTCGTATCTGGTCCCCGCCTTAATCGCTCCATCTCATCAAAGCAGCGATGCGCTTGCCCCACCTCACTCATCGCCTCTCGATAGGGTTGCCGACGCACCTACAAGAATCCTAATGAAAAGCCTGAGATTGGGCTTGCATGCAACACCTATAAGAGTATTTGTTATAATTCCCTTATGGTTTCGTCCACACTTGACCTCTGGCTGGCATAGCAGGCTCTTATGCGCAGTGTTCTTATAACCGCGCCGGCGCCCGTACAACGCGATGGTGCCAGGGCGTGCGTACCACCTGCCTGTGAGGCGTCGTGGTGCTGCCCCGCGCGCCGCTGTGCAGGCAGTGTTACGCTCACGTGCCCGTTTTACCTGGCAAGAGTGAATGGGCGGCCGCTCATCAACTCTTGCACTGGTTGCCGGCCCTCACTGCCGCTGGTGCCCTTTGCCCCGGGACAGAGGTGGACACGCAGAACCGGCACAACCAGAAGCTGCTCTTTGCCAAGCTGCCGCTGTACATGTCCCACATCGGCATCCGGAACCTCAACGTCACCAACACCCTCGTCGGCATCTTTGCCAGCAACAGCGACCTCGCGCGCAAGGCAGCCCCCCCCCCCCCCCCCCCTTCCCCCTTTTCCCGCCCTTATCCCCGCCCCTCCGCCCGCTGCTTGCTGCAGCCTCCCCTCCACATGCGCGAGTCGCAGTACTAGTGCCCCCCCCGGGGCTGACCTCTGTCACGATGCTGCGCGCAGGTGCCGGCCAGCATGATCTCGCAGTTCTTCCACATCATCGTCAAGTTTGGCGGCAAGCAGCACACGCGCTGGCTGCGCTTCTTGCAGGCCGTCGTCACGGTGGACGGCAAGCCCGTGGGCCGCAACCAGGTCCGCCCCCCTGCCCTGGGGACCCATCCTGGGCAGCGATGGGATGCGCCGCCGATACAGTGGATATCTCTTGGCAACCCCACCCCTCCCACCCACCCCACCCGGGCCGCCTTTCTGGTTTGAACCCATCACCAGAACGTACTCTTTACGGAACGTCTCGATGCAAGGTGCTTGATCTGGAACCCATAGGAACTCGCCTGCTGTGCCCTGTCCGCTGAATAGCCGCCGGTTTAGCATCGATGACCCAACGCATCGCGATGGCTCCCCCCATCGCACTTAACTGCCCAACACGAGGCAGCTGCCCATTCGCCCATCTGTGCTTCACAACACCGGGCCCACAAGAATGCCTTGCTGCAACCAGCACACCAGCCCCATCCCGTTGGGTACCCTGGCATGGCGCCCCTATGCCCGTTGCTTTGGCTCATCTACTCATTCGTTGTGAGCTGCAGCATGGTGCAGTATGCTTACCAAGAGGGAGGGGTTGGAGCCAGTGTGTGTCGAAGGGGGGGGGGGGGGGGGGGGGCGCTCTTGACACTGATGGGCGCCCCGGGATGATGCGCGCTGCACGCAGCGGCTGGTGCTGTCCCTGCTGGACGACCACGAGGAGCAGGTGTGCGAGCTCTTCCTGGGCGCGGAGGGGCGCCGCGAGCGGCTGCGCCTGATGAAGGAGAACGAGCACGCGGGAAACATGGAGGAGGTGGGGCTTTAGGGTTTAAAACCCCTCGCTGCCATTGCCCCCCCTTTCGCCCTTCACAGCGCGTTGCTCTGCCTTGTCCGCGCTGACTGAATGGGCTGCTCGATCTCTCGAGTGGGTCACGCTGACAGTGCGCTGTGCATGTGGGCGCCACCCGCAGGGCAAGCAGGCGGACGGCAGCCGTCTCAACTACCACCGTGTGACAGTGCAGCTGATCGCGGACTGCTGTGTGGGGGAGAACCCCACGTTTGTGGTCAAGGCCAGCGGCTTCCTGCCCATCACGGAGGTGCCGGCGCGCCCTGCTGCCTCCCCCCCCCCCCCCCCCGGTACAGTGTTGTTCTTGACATCCCCCCCCCCCCCCCCCCCTTCCGCACCCCTCTCCCCTCTGCCCCTCTTTCTCACCACACACAGTGAAGCAATTGTGTCAGTGGACTCGTGGTGGCCGCTTCAGCCATGCCTGCGCTACCCTGCCTTCATGTCAAAATGAAAAAAGATAGAATAATAACAAATAAGACTAAGACTAAGAATAATAACAAATAATAACATATAAGAAAAATGTTATGGATTATTCTCTATGAAAATTAGAATAGTAATAAGTAAAAAGCATAAACCCTAAACAATTCAATTTGGTTCACGGGTCGTGATCACATAACAAATCGTTTTGCAGCAACCCGTTGGAAGTTCCATGCGGTATTCATGGTGTATTCTGCAAATTTCCAAGATGAATGTGGTGGTCCCCCCCCCCCCCCCAGGAGAAGGGGGGGGGGGGGGGGGGGGATGTCAAGAACAACACTGTACCGCGCCTCACGGGATTGGGCATGCCCAATTCAGCGGTTGGCACTGAGGCTGTGCGTTCCAACCGTGGGCGGCGGCGCTCGCAGACACTGACCTGCCTCTGCTCCAAGTGGAACGAGGAGGAGGGCGTCCAGGTGTCCACGGGCCGCTTCATCAAGTCGGCCTACTGCTCCTTCCTGCGCCGCGTGTACCTCATGCCCAACACCGACAATGCGCGCCGGGTAACACACAGAACCCCCCCTCCCCCTCCCCCCCCCAATCTGCCCACTCACTCATATCATTGAGCCCCCCCAGCAATGCGATTTCCCCTCCCGCGAGTCTCAAGTGCTCAGAGCATGCTCTGCTAGCATTGTCCCCAACGCCGGCAACGTCTATAAACTGTCAGATTTCCGCGATGTGTTCCAATCGGTGCGTCTCTCTGTGCTCAAACTTGTGCGTGCAGAAATAGGCGTAGAGGCGCATGTGGGGGTAGGGGGGAAGGTGTGGGCGGTGGTCTGGGAGGCAGGAGGTGTTGGGGCGATGCGAGGCATCACTCGCCACAGCCTTTGCCTGGGTCTTCCTCTCCTGATTGCGCTCTGTCCGGGATGCCCGATTATGCGGAAATAGAGTGGACAAACGCATGCGTGGCGACGGAGGCCCCCCTGCAGTGTGGCTCACTCGGGAAGGGGGTCTTTTGGCGCAGGCGGTGGCGGACAACTCGGATCTCATCTGGCCGACGGAGGAGTTCTACCGCTCGCGCATGGCGGGCCTCCGCTCGCCGGAGGAGCGCTCCAGGTCCGGCTCCCGCGTGTCGGTGCCCGAGGAGCGGAGCCCCAGCCCGAAGAAGGCGCGCGCACCCCCGGGGGAGGAGGAGGAGTCGACGCCCCGGGGGGCGCAGGTGGCGGAGGGCGTGTGCCTTGTGCACGTGGTGATGGAGGAGGTGGAGGCGGCGCTGGAGGAGCCGTCCGACGCGCTGGCCAATAACCCCGGCAGCGCCACCTACTACCTCGCCGCGCACCTCATGCCCGCGCTGGCAAGCTACTTTGCCAACCACTTTTTCGCGTTCTACGGCAACCTACCCGCCGGCCTGCAGCCCGCGTACGACGGCACCATCGATGAGCTGCTGGAGAGCATCCGCAAGCTGCAGCGCTACGTCAAGGTCCCCCCCCCCCCCCCCCCACTTCCCCCCTCCGCCTGGCCACCCCCTTCCCATTTGCTAGGCGTGCAGGGAAGATGCGGTGCTGGCTCCCTCTTGTCACCTGTCACAAGGTCGTATATACCATGCTCCGCCGGTCTACTTCAGCATGTACCGATGGACGAGCCGCTCGCGGATAGATGTTCCGAAAGTATGGTGGTGGTCCCACAGCCCGTCGTGAAGGCGCCCCGCAGAGGAAACCCCGCGGATCGGATGCCGTCCACACCGCCGCGCAGCCTCCTCGCGCTCTCAGCTGCAAGCCGCGTCCGCCATCCCGGCGCAGAGCCTGCAGTGCGCCTTGCTCATCGGTAGTGATGCGTCTGCTGCCCCGTCTGCCCTTCCGCCGCCCTGCCCCGCCAACCCTGCCCACCAGGACCTGCCTGCGGAGCAGCAGGACTTCGTCAAGACATGGCGTCGCGCCTGCCGGAGCATCGACTCGGCGCTGGACGCCATCGAGACGCACATCAGCTCGCGCAAGGCACTCCCACCCCGCTTTCATCCCCCCACCCCCCCCCCATCTTTCACCCTCTGGACATACAGCTGTGGCAGCGGTTGGACCTACAGCTGTGGCAACGGTTGTGGTGGCATCAAAACGCCTCCATGGCCTCACCCCCCGCCCCTCCACTGATGTATCATCGCTTCTCTGCCCCTCCAGGATGGAGGCGAGCCGGTGTCCCCACTCGGGCGCGACCTGAAGATCCGACCCAGCTTCTCCGAGACCGACGGGTCGCAGTTCACGGCCGTGCTCGGCAGCCAGGCATGCCCCCCCCCCCCCCCCCCCCCCCCCCACTCCTCCCTTTTCTTCAGATGTCACCAGAGGGGCGCGCATGACCTCCCTGCCCCGCCTCTGTCGATCCGCCGCAGCATGCACCCTGGCTCTTGTTCCCCCTGTCTCCCACATGCATCCCATGGCGTTCCTGTGCTCTCTCCCTCTGTTCCTCTCATGGCGCTGACTGACCCAAACGCCGATCCGCACCGTGCGCGCAGGTCATCCAAGCCGAGTGGCGCGGCTTTATCAGCGAGCTTGCGTCCGCCATGAACATGTACATCGACTTTGCACGCTACGAGGCGGTCGAGGAGGAGGAGGTGGATGGCTTTGATGTTTGCCCCCCTACCCTCCTCCTGCCCCCCCCCCCTCAACTCTCCATCTGCCCTGCCGACCTCCCCGCCACCATCCGCCCACCTGTTGCGCACCTAGCCCACACATGCCACTACTGACGTCGCCCGCCGCAGGTGGAGTACGCCTCGCTGTGGCGCATGGCGCGCCTGCTGACGGGCGCCCACGGCGCCAGCCTGGAGGGCACTAAGCCCGCGTGGAGCTACCCCGCCGCGGTGCAGTGCCTGGCCAGGTGCGCCCTGGGGCCGCCCTCCCCACCTGGGGCGCCTCGATGTCCTGCGGGTGCCGACACGCTCCGTCATGACATCACACCCGAGACGGCGCCCGCCTTGTTCACGCGCAAGCGACCAATGTACCGCGTGTCGGGGTTACCCTACGGCGTTGACTATCACCGGCCTCCAACGAAGTAAGCGCAAGTACGGCCGCAACAACCAGTTCAGGCATGGGAAGAGTAGTGCCCATCATGTCATGCGCCAACAAGCATGTTTTAACAATACAGTTCTATATAATTTTTGATGGCAAAACCCTTGCTCTCCCCCTCCCTCCCTCTCTCCCCCTCTCCCCCCTCCCTACCTCTCTCTCTCTCTCTCTCTCTCTCCCTCTCTCTCTCTCCCTCTCTCCCTCCCCCTCTCTCTCTCCCCTCCCTTTCTCTCTCTCTCTCTCTCCTCTCTCTCTCTCTCTCTCTCTCTCTCTTGCCCCTCAAAGAACGGCCTGGCATTCGTGTGACCCTTACAGCACCTCTGTGGCGATGGTTGTTGGCAGCCGGTCCGCCTGTCCACTCGCCCGTTTTTGGAATGCTGGGCTAGGCAAGACGCTGAGGTGTTCCATATGATGCATCGGACGCGGGTCGCTGAGCTGGGGTGACGGCGGGCGGCGCAGGTACATGGTGGAGGAGCGGGAGCGGGTGCTGGGGGAGTGGGAGGAGGAGACGCTGGTGAAGGTGCTGCGCGTGCTGCGCGCGGTGGTGCACATGGACGACGGCGTGGTGGACGCCGCCGCGTGGCGCGAGGGCTGGCGCCGCACGCTGGGCCACGAGCGCCTGGAGCGCAGCGTGCACGAAAAGGAGACGTGGGTGCAGGACAAGTACAACGCGCTGGGCTTCACGCAGCTGGCGGTGCACTTCATGGCGGCGGGCACGCCCGCGGTGGCCATGGAGGCGATGTACCTGCTGGCGGTGCTGATGCAGGAGGGCAACCGCGGCGTGCAGGACGCGGCGCACGACCTGCTGGCCGGCGACATGGAGCTTGGCGGCCGCTGGTTTGGCTACCTCGCGTCCACCTTCGACGCGTACATCGCGCACCACCAGGAGGCGGACCCGCTGCAGGCCGCGGGCGGCGGCTCGGGCCGCTCGCGCAGCTCGCGCGACAGCGGATCGCAGAGCCGCGGAAGCCGCCGCAATGGCGGGGGCTCAGCGCGCTCAATGCCCCATCGCGAGATGACGGAGGTGGCCAGCCGGATGCCCAGCATGTCGGTGGACGATGACGAGGTGGGCGGCCCATTGAGCCATCTATCCCCCCCCCCCTCAAAGCCCCCCTTGCAGCCATCACCAGACAATGTGGGGTGCCATTATGGGCCGCTTGTGCCAATGCCGACCCCCATGCAGCAGGCCGCTTCCTTCCTGGGGTTGGCTGACGAGAGTTGGCTGGCTGGCCGGCCGGTTTCTGCATGTTTGGCATAGTCGTTCGGCGCCAAACAATGGCGTAGTGATGTGTGATTTGGCGGGGAACGAGCGATGCGCACCAATGGGCCAATGAACGTTGGTTCTGGCCAGCCTCTGGCTGGTGTCATATGCGCGTGCCACTGCCATAGTATTTGTGGAATTGTATACAAAATTATTATGTTTCAGCTCAGGAACATTGGTTCTATACTACGCTTCAATATCGCCCGGGTGCTGCTGGATCAGAAGGCCGGCTGCAGCACAGCTTAGTGTGCAGTTCCAGAAATCCAGGCTGGTTATGCAGAGTTGACAACACCAGGTGCCGTCAAAGGCGCAAGGAGCAGTGGTTTGACGGCCGACCGCTGCGCGCGCAGGATCTGGACCTCACGCCCGTGGTGACGCTGAACGACGCAAACGACCCCAACGCCGTGTGCCTGGAGGTGATGAGGCTCCTCAACGCGATGTGCGAGGGCGTCCACTCGCGCAACCAAGCGCTGCTGCGCTCGCAGCCGCAGAACGCCATGAGCACCAACTTCATCCACCGCGCCGTGGACGTGCTCAACGTGCTGCAGAACAAGCTGCACGAGCTGCCGGGGCCGCGCTGCGACGACGACCAGGCCGCGCTGGACGCGTACGAGGCGACGCTGTCGAAGGGCATGGTCACGGTGTTCCGGCTGCTGAACGAGGTGGTGCAGGGGCCGTGCCGCGAGAACCAGCTGGCCATGCTAGTGGGGTGCCCGCTGCTGCTGCTCTCCAACCGCGTGCTGCACTACACGCTCTACGACCCGCAGCACATCGAGCTCGCGGACATGGAGGGCGCCAGCGCGCTCAAGTGCAATCTGCTCTCGCTGCTGTGCGGCCTGCTGGAGGGCAACCGCCCGGGGGACGAGGAGATCCCAACCCGCATCATCGACATCCTCAACACCAAGCTCCTCGACCGCCAGGTACGCCACAGGAAGCGGCCCCTCTGCCCATGCAATACTACATTACATTTACCGTGGTGTGCATGTTTATGGAATCGCTGCCTGCCACAAGCCGTAGTCACGTCGTTTGGCAAGTTTTCAAAACCCGAAAACCCCTACATCTGTCGCTAATTATTCCGCGGTGCTCCCTCTGCGGCCAACCGCGTGCTTCGCGATAGGTTCAGATCCTGTTCATCATCTTTGGCCGCGCGGTGGACAACGAGTACTCCCGTGACGCCAACGCGCGCTTTCGGGAAATCGCCGTCAAGGAGCTCACGCTCTTCTTCTCGTTTCTGGACAAGCTGGATGTGGTGGTGGTGGAGTCCAAGTCGTGGCTCGCATACCTGGAGGAGCACCGCCGCGGGAAGGATAGCAGCCAGACGTCGGCGCACAGCGTGAAAGGCGTGGTGGTACTATGCCCCCCGGCATGCTCATCTTCCCCCCACTGCCAGCTGGTCTCGACCGCATCATGTCAGTGGAAATGACATACGTCAAGTGAACTTTATTGGAATGGTGTATAAGCATGGCGCCGCATAGAATCTGTATAACAATAACAGTAGCGGCATCATGGTGTTCGTATGCTGCCAGGGCATATTATGTTGTTCTTTTATTATCTGTGTTATTATTATTAGAGTCGAATTTACAGCACGGAGAAATATATAAAATGTTAACACCTAGCGCAATATTAGCAATGGACGCGCATGATAGCGTTTGTGGAGCGCTGTAGTACTGCTGGTACGAGGTTTGCGCGCGCCGCCGTCGCGCGCGCCGGCTTATCATTTTGCCATAACTCCTCTTTTTCTGCTAGCTTGTCGTCGTCTGTGGTGCCCTATTATATTATTGTTATATATATATGGCAACGTAACTTCATTTCGGCGCTGCATTAATACAGCGTGTACCCCAGCTGCTGTATTTATCGATCCTGCTGCCGAATTGCCGGCGCGCTGACACGCTGCACGCGCTGGCACAGGGTCCGCATGCGGATGAGTTCAAGGCGGAGTTTCTGGGCAGCGTGGAGGTGCTGTGGAAGGGCCAAGTCGAAAAGGTGTTCTTCCCGCTAACGGAGGAATGCCAGGACAACAACGCGGACTGGCAGTGGCGCGACCGGGCGCGGCTGCGGCTGCAGGACATCCACCCCGACATGCGCGCCAACACCATTCAGAAGGGCATCGAGCTCATGCGACTCATGCGGGTATTGAGCTCCCCCCCTCCCCCCCCCTCGGCCTCCTTCCTTTGGGAGCACCACAAGCCCACTGTGATGTCCCTCGCCGCCGCCATCATGTTCCGCTCGCGCATGTCCCGAAATTACCGTTGGGATCGCCGCCGCTAACGACGCCCTTGTCGCGCTTTCTCTCGCCGACCCTCGTAACGCAGTCCAGGTCTTGCCGATGCCACCGTCGCTTTTTGGTTCCGCCAACCCTCTCGTCGCCTTCAGCTGCAAACGGCCTCGTCGTTCTTGCTCTTGCCGATCCTCACGTAGTCCTTGCCCTTACCGATGCTCTCGTCGCTCTTGGTCCAGCCGACCATCTTGTCGCCCTCGCCGCCGGCAATACCTTCGCCATCCCTGACGTCGCCGACGCCATCGCCCTCGCCGGCATCGTCGCCGTTCTCGCTGCCGCGGTTGCTCCCGTCATCCATCCTTGATATGCCCGCCGTGGTCACCCTCGCTGCCGCCCTCGCCGGGATCGGTGATGCTGCCCCCTAGTTATCGGTGACGCCGCCGCCTTCCTGGTCGCTCTCATCACCTCATCCTCGACTATTTGTCCGAACTCTCCATTGGCCCGACAACATCGATGGCCGATGCGACTTCGCGCGCGAGAGAGGCGTGTGTCCTGCATGGGGAGAGGGGGGCTAAGCGGCATGAGGATGTAATCAATTCGGCCAACATTGGCGTACGGCAGTAATCGACTACGGCACTGACCCCCCCCCCCCCCCTTCCAACACACCACCGCCACCTTGGCCTCATTGCCAGAAACTGGAGGACGACATTGAGACGGACTCGAAGCTGCTGCACGAGGCGCCCGTCGTGCACTGGATCGCGCAGCAGGACAAGACCTCCAACCAGGCGGCCTTCTACCTGAGCTGCATCACGCTGGTCGCGCTGCTGGTGCTGCTGCCCGTGCCGCACTCAGGGCCGGACAGCGCCTCGCCCTCGCCGGGCAACCTGCTGCAGGGCGCCGCGTACCACGTGGTCAAGGTGCTGGTGGTGCTGGAGCTGGTGTGCTGCCTCTTTGTGATGTGCGCCTTCATGTGCGGCGATGTCCGCCGGTGGTGGTTGCACAACTGGCAGCTTCCCGTCGGCAGCCGCGACCTGCGCTACGAGGCCCTCGGCCGCTGGCTGTTCAAGACCTTTGGCCTCCGCGCAGCTGCGCGCCTGCTCCGCCGGGTCAACATCACCATCTTCCCCGGCAAGAGTGGCGGCGGCGCCCCGCAGAAGGCGGGCTCGTCCTTCCGGATGTCCAGGGTGCGCCCTGCCCGTCTTGCCAACACCACGCCAACCCTGCTGCCTTTCGGGAGACCGAGCACGGCCCCGTCTCTCAACACACCAGCGGCCCAAAGTCGGCCGATTCCCTAGTAGACCTGGAAGTATGGTATATATTGCCGACTCAGTGTTTCAGGCTCATCAAGAGCTGCTCATCTGTCACGTCATATAGAATATGTCTTACGGCAGAATTATTCCCGTCAGAGCTCCGGAAGGTGTTCAGCCACATCCGTGAACGTGTAGTTCCCAACTGAAGCCGTGGCAGTCTCTGCATGATGCCGTACAGACCAACGCTCCATCACCAGTCATGCTGCGATCAATCGATTGCTGTACCTGTGCCCAATTACCGCCACATTGAAACGGGTTACGTCGTAACTATCTATTGGTGGCCGATTACATCGCAGATCGACTTCTATACACAAGGGTCGTGTTTGCGGTGTATCTGGCGTCGAAGAAGCGGCAGACGACCCCCCGTACCTATTGTGTATGCATACGGTGCTTCGAGTGGGATCACTAGTGCATCACACATGTAATGCCTGCTCCCCCTGCCTGGCCTTGCCGCAGGTTACACCGCTGAGCGAGGACGACAGCGACGGCGGCATCAACATCCCCGACCCGCCGATGCCGGAGAACGACCGCCCCTCGATGCCGCTGCACATCGTTGAGCTGCTGCTATTCCTCGCCACCTCGTTCAAGTTCTGGTTCACTGCGGTGCAGATTGTGTTTGCGTTGCTCACGCTGCTCGTGAACGAGTTCTTCATCGTCGGCCAGCTGCTCACGTTCTTTGTGGAGTTTGAGGCGGGCATCATGCTGATGGGGGCGCTCAAGGTGGCGGGCGCCAGGTGACCTCTAAATCACCCCCCCCCCCCCCCCCCCCCCCCGCCCCCCGCCCAATACGCAATTTACAAAGAATAATTACAGAATTACTCGGAATATAATTAGTAGCGCGTGGGTGGCACTTAGTTTAACCGGCGGTTCCTGGCAGTTTTTTAAAATTACATTGGCCACCTTTCTAGCGTTGCAATAAACCTGAATACTCGAGTACTGATGCTACTCGCTGCTCGTAGTGGTGGTACCCGTACCCTGTACAGGGTACTGGTGTGAATTACAAAAAGGGCAGTAACCCCCTTTTAGGATGAGAAATACCTTGTTCTCGGTTGCCGCCCGGTTAAAGCCCGCGCTGCCGCTCCACGTCAGCATTCGGCAGGAGCTGCCCCAGCGGGAGTTCCCCGTATTTCAGAAATAAGGGGTAACCCCGGTACTAACATCGGTAACATCGGTACTGGAACTGGGGTCGGCGGGCACCACATTGGTACCCCCTGCAACATTGCCTGATCACAGCAGGCCACGATTACTGATGAAAATAGCTCGCAGTAGTCATGAATGCTTTCGTTGTGCATCCGTACTAATTCCTGTATTGCTATATATCACGAAACAATGTACGTAAACTTTTCCTGAAACATGGGCATTACACAATTAAAAAATGCCCGTACCTGTAGCTTTGCAATACAACTAGCTCTGTAGATGCACCTGTCAGTTCAGTTTTCTTTCAAGAAAAGCCAAATCATGAAAAACATTTTCTTTTCGAATCCTTTTCAATTCAAATTTCCGCGCACGAATCCTAATCGACTGGTTAGTTGGGCCTTATTTATGGGTTGCATGCTACTGTATGCCGGGAACCAGAATCGTTTATGTATTGAAACTCAGGCTCGCGCACACGGGACGTCGGGGTGCGCTCTTTTCATTCCCCCTCGGCACTCTGCAGCAGACACAATTTCCCAACACTAGTCAGCATGTAGCGACTAGGCATTTCAGTTTGGGGTTATACTTGAGGATTATGCCCCAGCGCGTGCTCGACCGCACGGTGCCTTTCGTCCCAATTACGGCTGCGGCTGTTATATACAGTGGCGTTCCTGTACACGTACTTGTACTCAATGTCGAGTGAAGTACGCATATCCGGCAGGTGCCCCCCGCCCCCCGCCCCCCCCCCCCCCCCCCCCCCCCCCGCCTTGATTCTAGATGACCTTGATCTCTGACCTCCGCCGTCCTGCCTGCTCGTCCACCGCACACGCAGCCTCATCCGCACCGCGGCGATGGGCTTGATCATCATCGTGCTGTTTGCCGTCTTCGGCTACATCTTCTTCAACGAGCCTTCGGGAGTCGACTTGCAGATGTACAATTGGGCGGGCGATCAGCCAGCATGCGGTTCCTTCTACCAGTGCACCTTCTCGCACCTCATCGCAGGTCATACCCCCCCCCCCCCCCCCCCCCCCACCACCCCCCCCCACCCCACCCGCCGCCGCCGCTTATCTTTATCTCCTACACGGCGTTCCCGACCGCCGGCCGATAACGGGCGCGTTGTGATGTATACCAAAAAAACAAAAAAACAGGCGTAGTGTTGTGATATCGTGTACTGTGTACTAGTGTAAGTACTGCAACATCTCGACTTCAAAGAAATAAACAAATAACAAATAAAAGGCGGCAGTGTCGTCAAGCTCTGCCAGCCGCTGTATTTAGATATTAATAAAATCTCGGGAGGTGGCGTTTTCGGATATTTCGCCCCGTTTTCGACGGTACCCGTCCCATTTTCGTCGCGAGATAGACAGCACAAAGTACTGATGGTACCTGACACCGCATTGGCGGGGACCCATCTCGTCCGAAACGAAGTGGCCCCTCCCGGCTACTGGTTTGCCGACGCCCAATAAAAGTACCTACCATGACCGACCTGGATTTTTGAGTTTATTCGTACCTCATTTCGATGTATATGTGTATTGACGATGTACTGCGGCAACTAGTGTTACACCGCTTCGCGGTTTGTACGAGGAAAAACCCGATGTCGGCATCATTCCCGGAATGCCTGCTGTGGCCACACCTTTCTCGTGCCGCGGATGCCTGCCCCGACACATGCTTCGCTGCGGGCGCAGGCATGATGGGCGACCTGAGCCCGATGTATACCAACGACCACGGCGAGCTGTGGAAGTACGTCCCGCTGGCCATCCAGGACAGCGCCTGGCTGCAGGTGCGGCGTGGCCCCATGCCGCCGCGGGGGCATCCCTCATCCCCCACGCGCGCGCCTCCCTCCCTGCGTGGCATGCTGGCCTGAACGCCCCGCTCCCCCTCTGCCCCATGCGCCATGCCTGTGGTGGAATATTGGCACGCCCAAGAGCCTGGTGTTTTCTGTGTGGGGGAGTTTTGTTTTTTTTTGCTCTCTTTCTGACAGCGCACCCCATCCCCGCTGACCTCCCCCCCCCCCCCCCCCCCCCCCTCCCTCCGGGCCGCCCCTTCCCGACCCGGCAGTGGCGTTCCTTCTTTGTGATCATGTTCTTCATCATCTGGACCTTCATCCTCTCCAACATCTTCACTGGCCAGATCGTGGACGCCTTTGCCTCCATCCGCGACGACAAGCGCCTGCGCGACCAGGACACCAACAGCAAGTGCCTCTGCTGCAGCATCGACCGCTTTGTGCTGGACCAGCAGAGCGAGCGCGGCTTTGAGCACCACGTGGCGGAGGACCACAACCCGCTGCACTACGTCTACTACCTGCACTACCTGCGCCGCACCGAGCCCGAGGACTACCGCGGCTGCGACTCGCACGTGGCCAAGCTGCTCGTGGGGCCGGAGCCGCACTCGTGGCTGCCCATCGGCCGCGCGCTGGCGGTGGAGCAGCGCGGGATGAGCAACGACGCCGAGCAGCGGGAGCAGGCGCGGCTGGAGGCGGAGCAGATGGCGCGGCACGTCAAGTCGGTGGAGGCGATGGTCACCGAGATCCGCAGCCAGATGGACGAGAGGCTGGGGACGATCGAGGCGCACCTCGAGGCCGGCCGCGACGCCGCCGGGGAGGGCGGAGCCGGGCGGGACAGCCACCGCCGCCTGTTCACATCCGCCTCCGCAACAGCGCAACAACAGTTCTAATAATAGAGTTAGCAGATAGCTGTATTTCGTATTAGTAGTAGGGGCAGTCATATGCCTCGTCTGCTCATGGACTGCGCGGGCCACTGGCCAGTCTGGACGTTATGACGACAATCGTTGTTTATTATTAGGACATGATGGTCCATCATTTGTACACTTTTCCATGGAAGTCCCAGGCCCCAAATTTGCCGCATCGGAACTTACGATTAGGTGGCCGGCTGACTTAGGGTTTATAACTGAGACCCTAGAATGTTGCTTATTCATGATTAGCCTTCATAATCATAGGGTTTAATTAATCAAGCCCTATGGCCCTGACAACTGCGCCACATGAGTGGTCATGGCGCCATGACATGGGGCGTTTCAAGTACCCCCACAGCAGTGGGGGGGTGGTGTCCCACACGCGCCGCCGTGCATGCACGGAACATGTCATGGTGGGATGGCCATGCATGGGCGAGGAAGCATGTTAGCTAAGGGGCTAAGAGTCATATCAAGGGTGCAAATGTGGCACGAGCACGGGGGGAAGTAGCTCCGCCTCATGTCTACATTACCTGCACATGGATGACGCAATATGTGGTTTTGCTGAAGCGCCAGCGCCACACGCTCTGCTTTTGCCAAGGGGTGAGCCGATGGGGGCGGCTGCCAAGTGGTAATATCGGGTCGTCTAATGCCCCATATAATGACAGCATTTCTCCCAAGCCATTGGCAACATACATGCCCGTGCATACAGCCTCGATGCAGCCACACGTATGTGCATGTCAATTGAATCACTGAAGCCCAGACTTTTGTGGAGGGGTGTATAGTTTTTGACAAGCTGTGATGATGATGCGCTGCTGCTTGATACTTCTAGTGTCTGTTTAGGTTGCCCATGCTGCTCGTTCCCCTGATGCGGCAACCACAGCATCATCATCCCCGCTGGCAAGCATCCGTATCAGTGCGCCAATGTATCCTTAAATCCTTGCGGCGCTGAACCAACCCCTACACCCCTACATGAGAAACTGCGACTGCTGCATCCCATTGCAGAGGCACTGGCACATACATTCGCTGCGCAACAACACTACATGACCGACAATACCTTATCTTCGCTTTGTCATACCTGGAGGGGTGTCAGCGGAAGTCCGCTCGGCAAGCTGCTGTTATAATATGTGTGTGTGGGGGGGGGGGGGGGGGGGGGGGTCAATGCGCACAGAGCATTGACACGAACTAGCAAACGTCACCACTGGTGTAGGACATGACTAGGACTCTCCTCGCTTGCTTGATCGCCAGGGCAGCAAGCATCTCACATCGGCAGCATGACATCTTTCGGCTCAAGGCCAGGCAGGTAGACATCACTGCCTGGTCGGGTGTGCCATCCACCCAGACGCGCAGTGGCGGCAGTTGGGTCCGGGTCCGACTGGCTGGGCGAGGCGTTGCTTAAAGGGGTTGCTTGCTTGTACAAGTAAGTAGTGTACAGCTACGCGGCCGGAGGGGCAATGGGCCTTGCCATTGCCGCAGTCGTGGAGCCTCACGTGGTGCTCGACTGTAGTCGGCCATCATCAGCATAATGTCATGACGAAATATTTCAGAGATAGTAGAGAGATGGGGGGGGGGGGGGGGGGGGGGGGGGGGGGGTCGCGTTGCCGAGGCCGGCGAATCATCCGTCACGCTCCAGCCAGGCGCAATACCAAAGCTGGGGCCTCGGCACACCGAGGGCGGGCCACCTATTATTACCCGGCGGCCGTCTTGTGGTTGCCTTCATTATTGATCGGCATCATTATTGCTGGGCAGGATTTGAGTTTGAGGCCACTGGAAGCTGCAGATCATGGGGTCGCCGTCGAGGAAGGGGGGGGGGCATCTGTCGGTGGATGCGAGCACTCACTGCGGGGGGCGCGGGCAGGCGGCCGGTGGCCATGCTTCATGTGGTCTTGACCGCGGCGCTCTGCTTCTTGCTGCGGCTGCGCTTGGGGGCTGGCTGGCTGGCCGGCGGCTGGCTGGCCGGCGCGGGGGCGGGGGCGGGCGCGAGAGCCGCCTGCCCCATCATGGCCGCCGCCACCTGCGCCTGGACCAGCTGCGCCGCCTCCATGGCCATGTCGTGCGCGCTCTTGCGCTTCTTGGACTTGGACGAGGCGGTGGCGGCGGGGGCGGCGGGGTGCTGGAGTGGCTCGAATGCGTCCAGGAACTTCTGGGCCGTGTGGCCCGGCAGGGCTCCTCCCGCCATGCCTGTGAACACGTGGGTCCTGCGCCGGTGGGCAGCAGGGGTCAGTCGGGCGCCAGCAGGGCAGGGCAGGGCAGGGCGGGGGACGCGGCGCACGCGAGGCATGCAGCACACGGCGCGCGGGCGATGCGGCTCACCCGGCGCCAGGGCTGGCCAGCTGCGGGGAGCTTGTGGCAGGGACGACGGCGCCCTGGGGTGGGATGGCGCCCTGGGCAGCGAGCAGCAGGTGCGGCGGCAGCGTGGAGGCGGCGCCGGCCTGCGCCATCTCCGCCTGCACCTCCGGGTGGTCCAGCTGGTTCTTGCAGTTGGCGCACTTGCAGCTGTCGCCGCACATGACGCCGGCCTGGAAGCACTCGCAGTACTTCTTGCGGCAGCCGGAGCGCTTGCAGTTGCAGCCGGTGCGGTGCTGCACCTTGCCTTTGTGCGCGTCGCCGGCGATCTTGTGCGCAAAGGCCTGCAGAGTCGTCGCCAGAGGGCGCGTGATCAGTTTGGGCTGAAGACATTGCATGCCAGGTAGGTGGCAGAGCATTGGGTGGGGAAGGGTGGGGGGGGGGGGAGGCTCACGTCCGGGTTGCGCTGCTTGATCTGCTCCACCGTGGACTTGACGATGCTCTCATGCTCCTCCGTGTTCTTGCAGTCGCGGCACATGCAGCCGTTGCAGTAGGTGCCCGTCTTGAAGCAGTCGCAGTAGAGCTTGAGGCACTTGGAGTTCTTGCAGTTGCAGCGCTTGGGGCCGGCGGGCGCGGGGCCGCCAGCAGCCTGCACCACGGGCGTCGCCACCGCTGGGCTCGCCTTGACCTTCTTGCTCGAGCTGCTCACGTGGGCAGCGGGGGGTTCCTGCGGGGTCTTGGCTGCAGCCGGCCCGCCCTTGGGCTGCTGCGGTGGCGTCGTCGAGTGGAGCGCACCGGCCGGCCCCGTCAGGTCGGTCCGCATGACGGCCTTGGGCACCACCGCCTGACGCTGCACGGCGGCGCCCGTGCTCAGCCGCTTGCTGGCGGTATCCACCGGCGGCGTCTCGGGCTCGCCCGCCTCCAGCTTGATAGGGCCGGGCATGGTCAGTGGCGACGGAGATGACGTCGAGGCGGCCTTGGAGTCTGGGTGAGGCGTGTTGGGGGCCGGGGTTGTCAGCATGCTGACCGGGTTGCTGTCAAAGTTGAGCTTCTGCACCACTTTCTTCTTCTCGGGGGGGGTAGAGGACTTGTCACGTGCCCCTCCCGCCATCCTGTTCAAGCTCGCCATCTGCAGCGCGCATTCGGCAAGCAGCATCAGCACGACATTCAGAGTATGCTCTGCTGGTTGAGAACACGGCGCTGCCTGCCATCATCGGCACCGCTGTGCAGCAGGCTGAAAATCTTTTTCGTTGCCTGCAGAATGAGAAGGGGGGGGGGAGGGGGGGGGGGGGGCGCACCAGATGTGGGGAGACATGGCCCCGGTTGGGCGAGGGGCGGTGTGCGCAGCGCTTGGAGGCGCTGCGGGGGGCATCTTCCAAGTTCTCGGTGCACAGCAGCGACATGAGGTCCGGGCCCATTGTGCCGCCCGCGGCGATCGCGGCTGCGGCGGCAGCAGCGGGGTGCGGCGAGCCGCCCATAAACATCCGCTGCGCGGCCGCGGCGGGCGAGGCGCCGTAGCATGTTACCAACATACTATCCACCATCTGCTGGACTTCCTCCGCGCTGATGCCCAGCACGGAGGTGCTGCCAAGCTGTGCAGCAGCGGTGGCGAGGCCCGCCTGCTGCTGCAGTGCCGCGAAGGGGCTGCTGCCCCCCAGCGGCGTAGAGATCAGCGAGAGGTCCAGCTCGTGATCGGGCGCGCGGGGTGGTCGCGACGGGGTAGTCATCCCCTCCGACCCGGGCAGTGCCGTGGTCCGAGACGTGCCGGGACGCGCGCCCCTGGGGTCACGCCGACACAGTCGCGCGTCAGGCGCGAGAGTACTGCGGTGATCACAGCGTGCCATAGCAGGAAAACGAGAAGGGGGGGGGGGGGGGGGGGGGGGTTTAACGGCAAATTTGTATTCATTAATCGGCAGTTTGCAGACCTGCTGGGCGAGGTGAACCCATTCAGGGCGGCCAGGAAGGGCGACGCCAGCAACGGCGACTGCAGCAACGCATCGTACGTCTCCGTGCTTTCGCTTCGTCCGCCAGAGGCAAGCCGTTGGGGCGTGGTCGCGAGGTCCGGCAAATTGTGCGCAAACTGCCCAAAGGGCGACTCATGCTGTTGCAGGGAGGAGGAGGGGGGGGGGGTCAGAGCTATGTATGTAAACGAGCTATGTATGTAGGAAAACGCCGGCGGCGGGGGGCAGATCGCTTCGATCGGCGCAGCTACCGCGAGGCACCGATTCGCCCGGCACATGGGACGGGAGGCGCTCCTGCAAGCCGCGACCCGCCGTCGCACCCCCGCCGCTGACAGCGAACGGCGCAGAAGCAGTCTTGCAGCGAGTACGGTACCGAAACTACCAGGGCAGCTCTGACCCGGCTAACGCCCGCGGGAACGAGCACGCCTTCGTTGAGCACGTCCAGTGCGTGCAGCGTACTACAGAGCCCGATAGTCCACTCGTCACCACCGTTCACCGCAAATCCTCATCGATACGCAATATTTCGAGACCTACTTGCCCAACCGCGATGCATCCCGACAAGGGCGGTGGGCCGGCCATACTACAATCCGAGAAGTCAGACAGAATAAGTGCTAGCGCTAGACCTAATCGCTCGGAACCCCTCACCCCCGGCGGGCTCCCCAGAGAGTGAGAGAGACGTCCCACGCACGTGACGGAAATCTCTCGATGGGCGGCGTCGTGCTGCATGCAGTACTCAATAATGTACGGGAATTCAAAATTTGTATACATGACCCAAGAATAGCGCCGTGGCGTTTATCGCGGGAGCGCTGCTGCTGCTGCGCATCGCTGACAAAGCGGGGTAACTTGTACTCTGGATAGGCCGCGGGGAGCGGTCTGGGCGGTCAAGCTGATCCCGCAGCGAATGGAACTATGCCTGTGCGTGTGCTGCGGGATCGCGCGAGAAGGTGGCCTTCCATGGAAACGCCTGGTGCGGTTGCCGTACTAAAGCTAGCGAGCAGGATAAACGGGATAAGTACAGGGCGTGCCCGGCAAGTTAACGCTCCAATACGCGAGCGAAATGATGGGGTGACAGGACAAGCACGCATAACGCTTCCTTGCCGGCAAACAGGGAGCAGGGCAGGTAAACAACGCGTCTTCCCGGATTGATGTGGGGTAGCAGGAGGAGTGCGGGGAGAGCGAGCACCTGGCGTGTGGTTAAGTGAGCAGTGAGCAGGGGGCTCGCATGGGTATTGCTCACCTGCCGGTTGCCGCGTTCGGGACGACCGCTCTTCTCCGGCGTGGCTTGGGAGCCGAAGGGCCAAAGGACGCTGAAATCGCGTGGGTTCATGGCGTCTCAGCGTGGATAGATGAGGGGCGGTGCCCAGCGGGTTGTCACCCTCTGGGGGGCGCCGGGTCGCGTGGCGGCTCCACGCTTGCCGGCGGTAGCTAGCTATCAAGCACTCGACCAGCGATCAAGAGCCTGTATCGGGGAAGGGGTCGACACAGGCTAACTTTTACGGATAGTTTGCGATTATTTAAGCGCGCGTAAGATCTTCACATATCCCGCCACCGCGTTGCTGCCGAAAACGCCAAACCACCACAGTAATGCCGGCGGTGTGCCAAGACAGCGTCGAGAAGGCTCTACGCCCGTGTTGTCGGTTTTATCCCACTTCCTGGGGAGTAGAAGGTGTTACGCACAGATGATCCCCAAGAGAATCTCTTGGCAGATAGAGCGGTGTAGTATGTCTCCCCCGCGCGGCCTGTCGGCGGTGCCACCTTGCGTGACGCAGGTGACGTCGGCGGTGCGCGCCGCGCCCGACCGCCCGGGACGCGCGAATCGTGCGCGCGGCGGTGCGCGCGAGCGCGATTATGACATATTATGTATGACTTATAACCGGTAGTCGCTACATAAATGAAGATTATTAATCGTACTCGGGTAAGTTACCGTACAAGCACTAATCCTTAGTAAGAATTCCTCACCAATAAAAAGCAGTACAGGTAGTAGCGACCAGTGGGTAGGTGGCGGGGTAGAACACATACCTGTAGGTGTAATGTACCACGGGTCCACGGTGCACCTACCGACAAATTCTTGGCGGCAAGGCAACCACTAGGGGTGCCAGGTCAGTAGTTATACGCGGACGACGCTGTTGGTCTCACAGGCTCGTTCGGCGATAACCTGCATGCCATGTTCGCCCAGCAGGACTTTCCCAACTGGGGGAGGACAATTTTATCGTTGTTAAGCACTTAACTGAGTTTAGTCAGACGACGGACTGAGTTGTGCGGTCAAACGACTACCACCTGGAAAATATAGCACAGTCGTAGCCAGTCATCGGCTCTGTCTAGAATCTTCCAGGACGGGACAGTGAGCAGCGGACTCGCGACCGCACCAGCTCCCGACATGTTTCCCTGCCTACCTGCAGCTACTACTTAGCCAACTGTCTAGACCATAGCGCTCATCCGTTTTGTTGTTGCGCTTCACGCACCAGCAATCGCGCGGCACCTGTCAGTGCCGCGAGGGGAAGCGATCCTTGTCGATATTTCCGCCTGCGCTAGCACGACGCCCTGCGCACGGCATTGTCAGGGCTCTGTATGCCTGACACCTCCGGTGACGCCCCTAGTGGCATGGCCGAAGACCGCATCGCCGCGCTGGAGGCCGGTTTCGCGGGGCTTACGGAGCTTTTGGAAGTTATACGGAGTGACCTTCAGCGGCCTAGTGGTTCTACTCCTACCGAGGCTCTCATGGAGTAGGCTCTCATGGAGGGCCATCTATCAGCACCACGCCCAACTTGCCTCGCACAGACTTGTTTTGGCTCTAGGATGTCAGTGCCCATGCAATCTGACGCAACTGAGTATGCGCTGCGCCTCATGCGCTCCTTGCCTGCGTGCAGAGTATCATGAACCTCACCAAAGTCAAGCGTGGCGATGACTCCCTCGCTCGATGTGGCGGTCACTGCTGCGTACAACATCTCTCTTGATGCCCAAACAGCGCTGCCTCTGTGGGAAGCGAAGGCACTGGCGGAGACTTTGTACAAAGTGGTGAGTCACGGCTGGCAGCCGCACCATCCTATTGTCTGTGCACCCAATTGTCTGCTGAGGAACGGCAACAATTAACGGTTTCTTACGGCACGTTTCTCCCCGGGCCCCATTCACGTCCCAGACAATCCAGATTGTGCCCGAGGCAGTGCGGAGCTTCCACACCGCAGAGTATGCCGGCATCGCGCACAAGCTACAGTTTTCCAACGCCTGCGCGGTTGGCGCAAAGCAGCTCATCAGCGGCCCGCTGCACCTGGTCGGAACCCACCAGCGGCAGAGGAAGGCTGGAGGTCCAGTGCCCCCTGACGGCAGACGGTCTTCTGCGGTGCCCCTCACTGGGGGCGCTTGTACAGCATATGGCTGTCGACTACAACATGGCGTCCCCCGCTGTGGAGGCGTTGGAGCGACTGGAGGTGGACATCAAATGAAAGCGATTGCCTGGCTATATTATGTAACCGGCTCAATGCGGCGTTTGTGGCTAACTTGTCGGGCTTCAAAGCTGTCAAGTTCTCTGGTGGTTTCTTGTGATGCTCCAGGACCCGCAAGGAGGCACTAGTGTACTTGTCCCCTACCCAACCTTGAGTCCACCTCATCGCTGAGCCCGGGTACCCTCCTTCTACTACCATGCTACATGCCACAAAGTAGCCATGCCCGTCACAGGGCAGCACTGGCGCCTGCCCTTCTGCGATGGACGAGGCCCCTACAACTACCACCTAGAAAATATAGCCAGTCATCGGCTCTATCTAGAATCTTCCATGACGGGACAGTGAGCAGTGGACTCGCGACCGCACCAGCTCCCGACATATTTCCATGCCTACCTGCAGCTACTACTTAGCCATCTGTCTAGACTGTAGCGGTCATCGCTTTTGCTGTTGCGCTTCACGCACCCACCCGTCCGACCCATATTGTTTCGGTGTGGCGAGGGGCTTGTAAGACAAGACACTCGCTTCTGGCAACGTGACTCGCACTCTGTCTAATTATGGGGTTTGGAGTATTTTAAAAGTGTGGGGTGATGGCAAAATGGCAGGAGACCGCGTTACGCGAACATCAAGCTGACCGATGGCAGCTTTGGGCGAACGGGTACCGGTTCTAAATAAATTTAGGTATTTGGGTACACTCAATAACTTGCGGATTTTGGTATGCGCCACATGGTAGACGACCGGGTTAAGGCCGCGTCCGAGTTTCGGTCGTAAGCGCAGTCGTAATCTTCAAGCGGGTACCTGAAAGTCATAGTCGCTACTGATTTTCTCTTACGAACGGCAAATTCGACGGGTGGTTTAGGCTTCCGCAAAGAGTGACAACCCACATTCGGTCGCAACCGGAGACTCCTATTTGACTCCACATGCGCCGGGTGCATATCCCAACTAACCCCGTCGCCACCCGTTAGTCATAGAGCGTGACATGTTTCAGGAGGTAGAGTAGGGAAAAGAGGGGGTCGAGCGCATGGACGACGCCGAGGGGCTTATTTAGCCTCTTCATGCGCGTGCGCACCCCCTCCTTTCCGCTCCCCCTCGCCCCCACCTACCCACCCAAGCCGAAAGCACACCCACCAAGCCAACATAATTGCTTCACCAGCCGCGCCACCCACAATGGCGCCGCGCTTGGCGGTAAGTCCCGACACCACATGTAACCACCGTTCGCCGAGCACCGCATGCTCCCGCCTTCTTGCATGTACCAACACAACTACACACCCCCAAAACAACCCCCCCCCCCCCCCTCCCCAAACTATATATGACGGCGACGGCATCCGGATGGGGACCCGCGTACGATACTTACAGCGGGCGGGACGCCGAGACTGTCTTAGTCCAACTAAGCCTCCTCTTCGGGACACTCAAACTTTAGTCAGAGTGGACGGTAAGGTGGACCGCCCTAGCCCGACACATGCCTGCGCAGCGGCGGGTCGATGCCGCAACCAGCGAACCAAACAAACAGCGGGCGGCCTTGGGTTAATACATGCCGGACCGGGCGCGGAAGACGGAGAAGCCGCAAGGCCGGTGACGGTAGACATGAGGCGGGCAGCCGGAGCGAGGTTGCAATGGGCATGGAAGGAGGAGAGGCTGGAAACGAATTACAGAAGATGGCCGGTAACCTGAGCTGTAATAAACGCAAGTGTGTTCATATCGCGGATAGAGATGGCGGGCCAATAAAATAAGTCGGTCCGGGAAGCGGAGAGCGGCGGGTTATAGCATGACGTTGTAATCAATTTCAATTTCAATTCATTTTCGAGCATGAGCGGTTCCTTGAACACTCTTGCATGTTGCCGAAGTGGGTCTGAGACAACATATCATATGCCAATGGAGTGCCCGCGGTGAGGGTATCACCGTCATAACTTTGGGTTGTTAATTCCGGAGTTCGGGGTTTTTCTTAGGAGTCGGGTTGCGTCGTTAACACCCGAGGACTTAACTGCCTTTATTTCGGGGGTCCCCCTCGCGCTTTGGATTTAATTGCTGGGAATGGAAAACTTTTCCAGTTATGGCGTTGGGTTCTCTTTCAGATTGCCTTTTTGTTGCACATGTATCGCCCTGCCGAAGTGCTTTGCTCCGCGGGATGAGGCTCGCATCACTCGAATGGGCCGAGTGACGCTCAGACGGATAGGGCAGACGTGTCGTGGTCTGTGCTGGTTATTTTCATGGCCGTGTTTTAGACGGGAATTCAAAAGTGTTAGAAATTCCGTCACTCGCCCCGAATCAGTCTTGCGGAATGCTTCGGCAATGTGCTTGATGATTATAATGGAACATCGCCTACCCAGGGCTTCATGTAAATGTGTCGCTGCCTAAACGGCCGCCGTCGTAGAGACGCTGCAAGGGTTTCACTATTGCCAATCATGTCCCGGGGGCGAAAAAAAGGCGGCCGTCATGACGGTGGTGGCGGAGCCAGTGTCGATATATTTCACATATGGGGCCAAGGCGAAGAGGTATGTTCCCACATGGCACTAGGTACCGATGTCGCTACCTGTGATTGGGTTTGTGTTGCGTTGGCGATCGAAATTTGGTGTGAGGTCAGCGGGAAGTTCGCACAGTTTCTACATGAAGGGGTGGTTCATCATGGAATGGGCTTTGATTGAAACGCCTCCGTCCATTCGGAGAGGGTGAGGATTGTGGCCGTTCACGCGCGAGGCTGGACGTGTACGCTTCGGATAACGTGTTATTTGGAACGCCCGTAGCATACACTTTGTCGCCGTATTCGGGATTGGCGATGGATACCCCAACCCACAGATGTAGATCGTTATAGGGGGCGCGCTCCGAACATTGTGTCCGCGGGGAACATGGTGTAATATTGTGCCATGTATACGGATTTGTTGAAATGAAAATGTATTACGACGTGCTAATTCGCTGTTCTGCGCTGCCCGGACTGAGTTGTTCTCATGACCTGCCATCTCTAAATAAACGATATGAGAACACAAGCTGTATTGCATCTCGGGCTACCGGCCATCCTACCTAATTTTCAAGCCCCTCCTCTTTCCCTCGCAGCCTTGGGCTGCCCCGCCAGTCTCTTGTCGCTGATGTCTCGCTGATTTATCGAGGGGTAGGCACTAAATAATTATGTGTGAGTGGCGAGAGCAGTCATTTTGGCCTACATGAATATCCGACTCAGCCGCCCGTAGAAAAAAGCCAACCGGTTTATTTATTCGATGCCGGGATTGGTCGTCTGCCGCGCATTCTGCGCTGGTGAGCGTGGCCACTCTGCCTAGGAGTGCACAAACTCTCCGCCGAAGGTGTTGTGACTTTATCTGTACAGTCCGGCTAGAACATGTAGCATAGGTGATCTACTCTCAAGTGGTCGAGTGTATGTGGGAGACTGTGCCGTCGGATTGGTGCAAGACATGTCGGGTATCGTCTAGGACGCTAAGGTAGCTGCGGGCCGAGTTAAAGTGGCTTGGCTTTATCTCCCAGTGCCCCTTTTAGCGGTGGATTTGTTTCTAGCGCATTCGTAATTCACACAATGACACGAGTTTGTACTCAAGCAAAGGACAAAGGCTGTCGATGGGTATAAAATGTTCTGCCGGGAGAGATTCGCATTGGCTAGGTTATGCGCTATCGGCTATGGCATGGCACTCTCCCATCCAGGAGCCGTTTCGATTCCGCATCAGCCTCGACATGCACACATGTATACCGGCATGGTCTTTGACTGTCTCGGCGAGATGAGCAAGGGCGTGGACCATCCGATCCTCCGCGTGGTGGCGCGCAGCGCACTTGGGCGCTTGGTGGCTTCTCGCGGCGTTCCGTCGAGTAAAATGATAGAGGTGCCCCCCGCTACATCACCGCCAAGGGCGACCAAGAGGGGCGCTCTTGCGTTGAGACCTCGCCCGTACGCTGAGCTTTATTGCGGCCCGGGAGAGATCCCGCTGCCTTCTCCGCCGACGCCAGTTGTTGTGGGCCCCGTGGGGTCCGACATGGTGCATGGTTGCGCCGCCCTCGGCATTTCAGGCATGCGCGCTCAACACTTTGCGTGCCTGCATGACCGCACCCTCCGCCGTGGGGTGCACTGTTCTTCTTTCCGCTTTGCCGCTACAATGCATGGGGCGCGTGTATGTGCGGTGTTTCACACTTTCGCCCATTACGCGGGTGATTTAGCATTGTTTTGTCATGTTGTTTTAAATGCCGGTAGTTGTTTCGTGTAATATTGGATATCCACGCCATGGCGTGTGCTTGAGTCCACTTGGAGCCGACTTAACTTCACGTAAATACGTTAAGTTAATTCAAGTCATGTTAGCAACGGAACCATAGTAAAGTTCAGTTTAATTCATGGTTTTGTCGCGTAACACCACATACGTCGAGCAGGATACGTCAACTTACGCAGCTTCCGTAGTCGCCTCGGAGCAGAATTAGTGCCATTAACAATTATATGAGTGCTTTTGTTGAGTTCCAAGAGTACCGCTATGAGTAACAAATATGCCGCACCGAGTCCCGAGGCAAGGGTATTCGCCTGTACGGTAGGTACGGGACCCGATGTGGTTCGCCGCTCAGTCACTCGTCTCCGATGGCGATGTCGTCCGCATATGCAATGTTAGTTGCCGGCGCATGTTGCGCATGCCGTGTTGCGCATATGCCGCATTTGCTGCCGCAATCAAAGTATTATTCAACGAACACTCATTATTTTCCGCCCAACCATTTAATGGTAATTTTAATGCGCTGCGGTGATCATGGACGCGCCAGCGCCGGCGTCTGCCGGCGCGCCCGCATATAACAGTTGCTCTCGACTTATTCTCGATGGCGCGGGCAGTCGATAGGCGCGGCAGTCGGTATGACAGCCGCTCAATATGCTGACGCATATTTATGATGATGGGGAAGACATGCGGACACATATTTCCTTGCTGCGAGATCCATTCCTAGCTCATATAGATTCATTGCAATGCATGATTTTCAGTGACTTCCATATGTCCCCAACTTCCACAAATTACGGGAGTGACTTATTAAGTCAAATACGTGGACTTAACTAAGTAGAACAACGTAACTTAAGAGTACTTACGCACAACCCTGATCCACGCGGCGGCGAGTACCCAGGTAACTAGTCTGAGTACCCGTACCTAAAGGGTAGGCGCAACCTGGTATATTAATGATCACCTTAATTAATTTCTTATCTTCATCTATATGCCGGTCGTCAGTTATTAGTGCAAAGGATAGTCCTCGGAGGTAAGCGTAGCGCACAGCTCAGCAAAGCTCAGTAACCCCGAGCGTCAGCCTCGATGGCGTACATGTGCTTGTATTTTTCAGCACATTGCTAGGCCCCAACAGTACTTTCATTGGACAGTACTATCAACGCAAGCTTTTACAAAGGGAACTGAAAACAATTGTGTGTGTGTGTGTGGGGGGGGGGGGGGATAAAGCGACAAATCCAATTGTGGTGTCCTATATTTGCGCGCGTGAGGTGACTACACAAAATCTAGTTTATGTGGTGAAGAGCTGGCAAAAGGATATTATTATTCACCAGATCACTAACTTATACCCCTCCACATAAGTATGGGGTTTGCGAATTTGATCCACATGCCCATGCGGGGCGACATTGAGATCATGCACGCGTGCATGCATGTTACTCAGGGTCGATTGGCTGAGGGAAAAGGCCGCGATAGCGCAAATCACCCCAATATTGCCACGCGGCAGCCGTTGCCGTCAACACTCTCATTAAGGGATATCAAAGTACAGCAGGGCTTCTGGCGCTAGCGCTTCAAAACCATAATTGCGCCACTCGTGTGCATAAATAGACATGGACACCACTGCCCATGTACTCATGCAACATCACCCTTGGTATGATCACTATCCACCATACACGTAGGGCATTGAAGTTAGGTCATTCACGACCTGGACAAAGCCCTCCGTGTTGATGATGATGGTTTTTGGGCAAAATCATGGGCTACATGCGGTTGTGATCGTGGCACGCGCATGAGACGAAGAGGGTTTTCGCAGCCTCCTTGCCGTGGGCCAGAGCTTTTATATAGGACTGCACGGCCACATGCTCTTAGCGCGCCATGGCGAGCCCACTGGGGTGGCAATGGCGTGCACATTGATGCGTCGATGCTGGTGGAAGTAATGTTGTGAAAGAGGGGTCCGGCGTGGCGGCCGTGGGCATCGCTCAAAGGGGGCGTGTGCCAAGTATGAGTGGTCCGTGCACAAGTACACACAACGCACTGTCCCGCCACCGTGTCTCATATTTTGAGATCCACTTGGCGTAAAGTTTCACGCCAACGTGTTTACCACACGCTGACATAGACATCGGATTTCCACCGATTATTTGTAAAAGCTCAAAAGTGACTGAATGACTCCGGACCCATGAAACTTGTAGCCCTGCTCGCGTAGTTTTAGTGGTATTTTTATGAAAATTTTCTGACGTTTCCTCGCAACGCACTGAGCGATACCGCGAGCTTGAAAGCTGCACCACAAGGCAGCACTGCAGTGGCGATGGTATCACGCCTCATCATCGTGCACGGGCGCACGCCACTATGGCCTCAACCCAACCAAAAAAATACCCTAGCCTCTTTGCTGAAATGTTTCCTCGCCCACGTATGGCCATCCCAGCATGCAATGGTCTATGCATACGCGGCGGGACGTGCAGTACGGCATCAACCCCCGTCGTTATGGGGGTACTGGAAACGCTAAGTGTGGCGCAAGTGCCACTCGTGTATGTATAACACTTGTTCGGGCCAAAGGGCTTGCTTACACTCTATGGTGATAAAGGCTGAGCATAAATGTGCAACATCCCAATATTTCAGGTCATAAACCCTAGATTCAGCTGCCCTACTATTCGTAAACTCGGATTCGGCGAGAAAGGGGCCTGGGACTTATGTGGAGGGGTGCAGTGTACGGATCATATTGTTGACAAAGGACAAATTTCATCCGCGTTTTTCTATTGTGGGTGTACTTTATGAGGATCGTTACGATTAATATCTAGGTCGCACGCGCACCAATACCTGGCGCCATCTTTTTGCCCCGTAATTACAGTGTGTGTGTGTGTGTGGGGGGGGGGGGGGGGGGGGGTATAGGCAGGCGATACATTGGGTACCAGAAATCACGTGGTACCAAGAACAAGCATTTAAAGACTGCAAGATTCCCACAGATGTGCTGGTACCTCCTGTGGGAAATGATGCTGCCACGTCGATATGCATGTTAGATTGTCACAATCAGTATGAGTGTCTCGTCAGCAGCTGCATTGCGATGTGTGAAGCGGGTTAGTAGCAGGATGAAGCCCGCCTCTGCAAGAATCAAGGACTGCACAAGTTTGCCCCTTTACATGCCAATCGCTCACTTACTGAATTTCCTAGAAAGCGGCAATGGGGGAGGGGGAGGGGGGGGGGGAGAGAGAGCGAGAGAACAAGCCTTGCAATTTCCAATACTGTAGCGTTGCAGCAGCAGGCTGTTCTTGCAGCAGGTTGTTCTCACAGTCATGTTGCCCCCTTTTGGGACTACGTCGACACATCGCTCCTCTACTGCATTCAACTAGGCGGCGATTCTACTAGGAATCAGTTCTGATTTATTCCATACCCAATCCTGTTGCTTGTACATCTCAAGTCACAGCTAGACGCTATGCCGTCAATGTATCATGCGTTCAACGCCGCCTTGCCCCACATGGCTGGGGTTGAATGTGAAATACCCGACCTTGTACAGGGGAGCGGCTAGGAAGCATCGGAGGAAGGCCGCCAGTCTAGGACCCTGGTTCGTAGGGGTAGTGCAGTAGTGCAGCCGGCGGTGGGACGCCCTGCTGAGAACAACGTGGGTTCGTCGTCGCCGGAGACGGGAAACTCGGCACTATCCGCCATGCCAGAACGTCTATATGGTCGTGGATGTTGTCAGGCCGGGAAGATTACAAGCATTCGGCCTCGGTATCGGAGGCTTCTATCCCCCTCCTGAGGGGTACTTGGCAAGGCCACTGCTATTTTGTCTTTCGAGCCAGTGTCATATCGTTACGCCACTGCAATTGCATCGACGTGTTATCACCCCCTCCCCCTGCTCGCCATCACGTCCTTCACCCACCAGTCCGCCGCAACTGCAACTGCAAATCTGTTTCCGCGCTTTTTCACCGCCTCCCCCCCATGCGCCCCCCGCCTCCGCCCCTGCGGCCTCGTCCACTGCCCCCGCTGCCCCCGCGAGTCCGACCTCCACGCCCGCCACCCCCCCAACGGCCCCGCCCCCCAGCCTTGGACCCAGCGCCGGCGCCTCCCCACCCCCGCCCACTCCCATAGGAGGCCTCAGAGCCGGAGGGAGCCCCGGCCCCGGCCTTAGCTTCGGGGAGCTGCTGGAACCACTCGGGGATCTCCTGCTCGTTCTCGTGGAGCAGGCGCGACAACAGTCCGTGCAGGTCCGCGTTGCCCTCCCGCCCAGGGACGTACAGGCTGGTGGCGATGCCGGTGCGGCCGGCGCGCCCGGTGCGGCCTATCCTGTGCACGTAGCTGTCGAAATCGCTGGGGATCTCGGGCAGGTCGGCGTTGATGACATGCGCCACCCCGCTGATGTCGATTCCGCGAGCCGCAACGTCAGTCGCCACGAGGACCCGGCTCTCGCCGCTCCGGAAGCGCTCGAGGGACACCTCGCGCTGCGCCTGCGAGCGGTCGCCGTGGATCTCCTCCACCCCCACGCTGTCCCCGTAGAGGAGGCCACGCCGGTACCACGCCGCCGAGGCCTTGCGGCTGGTGAAGATGATGGTCTGGCCCTCGACCGTATCCAGGGCCTCCCACAGCAGCTCGAGCTTGTGGGTCATGTCGGCCCTAGCAAGGACCAGGCGCTGCTCGATGCCCCCCACAGTCGACCCAACGCGCCCCACCGCGACCCTGGCCAGGCTCGAGCGGGTGTAGCGCTCCACCAGCCGCTCCACACCGTCCGGGAAGGTGGCCGAGAAGAGGCTCGTCTGGCGCCCGGACGAGGGCTGTGGCATGTTGCTCTTCTCGAGCAGCTTTTGGATCTGCGGCTCAAAGCCCATATCCAGCATGCGGTCGGCCTCGTCCAGAACGAGGTGGCGCACCTGTGTGTCAGCATCAAGGGTGAAGGATGCTCATGCCATGCCATCGTTACCCCCTCACCGCATGCCAGGAACGGATAGATGCGCCAAGGGTGTAATGATGACAAGCGCCGAGGCCAGGGTAGTGGTGCAGAAGTCCGAAGCTCATACAGCCGGTGGCATGACGCAATTTTGCACCACTTACGTGCCCCTCCTCCCGTACCCGCTCGATGGGTCTTCCTCTATTGACCACTTATACGTATACAATCTTGTCATATCACAGCTGAAGTCATTCACATGTCCTGGTACCGGTGTATGTTATGTGTGTGATACGTTTCCATGCATTGTGGATCCTTACTTGACATAATCAGACACTATCACCGTTGATGTGGTTTCCTATAAAATACCAATGCTCCCATTGACTAAGTGAATAATATCAGTGATTCAATGATGATGGTAATTCATTAACTACATTGGAGAAGGCTGGTGAGGTATGCAGGCACCATGTCGTTGCGAAGGGCAGAGGAGGTTGGGGGGGGGGGGGGGGGGGGGTCGGCATGCACCTTCGACAGTGACACATAGCCACTCTCCACAAAATCCATGAGGCGGCCCGGGGTCGCGACGAGGATGGCGGGGCCGCGCGCGAGGTCCTTCAGTTGCGGCATGGCACTGGAGCCACCGTGGACGCACGTCGTGCGCACCTCGGTGCCCCACGACAAGCGCTGCGCCTCCTCCGATATCTGGGCGGCCAGCTCACGAGTTGGCGCCAGAATGAGGCACAGGGGTGCACACGGAGTCTTGCGGCGCGAGGAATTATTACGGCCCTCGACAACTGCTTCACCTCGCGCCGGCTCGGCGCCACGAGGCTCGTCTGGCACCAGCACCCTCAAGGCGTGCGAGATCATGGGTAGCAGGAACGCGGCCGTCTTCCCGCTCCCTGTCTGCGCGGAGGCAAGGAGGTCGCGCCGTCCGCACTGCGCCAGGGGCACGGCATGGCGCTGGATGGGGGTCGGCCGCGTATAGCCGCAGCGGGCGCAGTTGAGGAGAATGGCGTCGTCGACGGTGCCCAGCAGCTCGGAAAACTCCGACAGCGGCTCGTACTCTCCCACCGGCCCTGAGTCGACATCCACCGGGATGTCGTCGTAGGCGCTGCTGCTGCTGCTGCTGCTGCTGCGCGTGGCGTCCGCCGCTGCGTCGGCTGTCAGCCCGGAAGCCCCCGCCCAGGGCTCCTCCGGCCCAAAAAGCTTCGCCTCGCGCCGACTGGAAGCAAACTCCAGCCGCTTGCTGTTACCCGGCCGGCCCCCATTGCGTAGTTCGACCTGCTCCCAGAAATACTTGGCTTCCGCATCCCGCTTGCTCTTCAGGCTCGCCGCAGAGCGGCCTCCGGCCCTCCCACCGCCGGCCGGCTTCCTCGAAGGAGGCCCCCCTGCCTCGCTCCTCCCCGACTTCCCTCCCGCCGACCCCTTCCTACTCTTCTTGCCACCGGCAGCGGCGTAATGCCGCCCGGAGCCGCCCCCGGTCCAGAGTGACCCGCTGCTGCCGTCAGAGGACTTCGAGCCCCCTGACACTGCAAGCACTCTCGGCCCCTGCCGAGTCATGGCAGCGCCTCCTATGAGCGCAGCCCCTGCTGGAAACGCGGGTCGATTGGGTCGTCAGTGCAAGGATCTTACCCCCCCCCCCCCCCCCCCCCATTAGTTGTTGGCTCGCTGTCTCGAGGAATCCCAAGTACGTGTGAAGGCCGCCACGGATGAGAATTTCGAGAGATGATGTTCCCGACAGACAAAGACACAACTCAGAGGCTTCAGAGAGAGACATGGATAGTGGAACTTGCTGCAATGTGACTGCGGATGGGCTATAGGGCTGTTAGAAGCTGAAAGCAAATGGGAGGGGGAAAGTAAGGAGGGCCTGATGCACCCATGTCATGGGGAGTGAATTTGAGACAGGCTAGGGTCCCAGGGTGGGAGGAGGGAGGCTGCCAGGGCCTGGCAGGTGGGAGAGTTGGAAGCAATCATGCGTAAATGGGCGCTAACTACATCTTGAACAACAGGCGCCTAAGTAAGCACCTCAAGAAAAACTCTGATAAGAAAGCCCCTGCCTTGCGCCCGCCCCTCAGAAAGAAAACATGTTTATGTTCCGAAGGTAAGCGCAGCAAGGCACCCCACAAAAAACTTACATCCTGGGCGGCTCATGGATGCGTTGAGAGCTGTTAATCTGTTCATCAAACTGATACTGTCGTAGGTGCAGCCAAATACCCTTGTGAAGCTCAACACCCCTGAAAACCTGTGTGTACTCCTCGTCTGTGCTCATGCACATACATACTACGTGAAGACATTTGGGAAGGGCGAGTGGGGAGTAGTTGATGCTCTCATGCCGCTAGGAGGGAAGCCTCTAGGGCTGCGCTGCAGACCCGCCAGGCCCACTCAAGAGAGGCGGGGAGGAGGGGGTGTGCACAAGCTTCCCGGTGGGGAGAGTTTGAAGGGGCAACTATAGGTAGCGGCTGACAGAATAGCTGCCGTGACAGCCAGTACTCCGCTACCGCCTGAACTGGTGTGCTCTGCAGGCCTTTCCCTTGTATGACGGTGCTGGCTGGCGCACGTAAGTTTATTCTAATACTGGTGCTATACACACCGGTGCAGCTGAAGATGAACACAGGTCTATGCAGGCTGGAGTGATCATGCTGCTCCCGTCGCACGCACTGCCCGCTGCGCCGTGCGCCCGCTGCACGCACCCGACTCGCACCCACGCTTGCCAGACTCGCACCCACGCTCGCCCGACTCGAACCCACGCTCGCCCGACTCGCACCCACGCTCGCCCGACTCGCACCCACGCTCGCCTGACTCGGCCGACTGCGCCCGACTCGCACCCGACTGCGCCCGCTGCACGCACCCGACTCGGCTACCTGGCACCCACCGGGCCTCCTGTATATCATATGTGCAGCAAAGTAGGTGCAGCTGTTGGCATTGTACCCGCGGTTTTGTAGAACATACCTGTGGGCACCAAGCAGCGCATGGTGTACCACCTTGTCGCGACCCTCGGAGTACGGTGTTGGATTTCAAAGTTGTGCTGTTGGGCAGGCTTTGCTCCCACATGGGGGTCGGTGTCAATGTTGATATTAATATGCTGATGAGAGCGCTGAACTGCTGTGACTTGTAGCTGCTTTTGCTGCTCTAACAGGCTGCCACAGTGGTACTGCACCTGGGTACATTTAGGATTGCGCTCAGATGGGCAACAGGCTCAAGTGACTGTTGACCATTCATGTCCACACCAACAAAGCATAAAGTACTAGAAAAGTTACATCAAACGTACCAGAACCAAGGTACAACGGTAACTACTAGAGGCCATCTCAGTGGCCAGGATGCCACAGACCGGCTAGGCATGTTGCAAACATGCCCACCAGCTAAGTTGGAGAAACCTAGCCTTTGTAAATTACTTCGTTCTTCCCACCAGCTCCTCACTCGACCTGCAAGGTCGTGTTGCCGTCCTGTGCACTCACACTCACCTGCTGCTGCTTGTCTGTCAGCTGCAGCCGCCCTTGTGTCAACATTAACAGGTTATGGGCCTGATCGCGCATGTCCCTGCGCCACTCATCGTTGTTTTCGTCTTCGCTTCCACCTAGGTTTCTCAACCTCTTGGTTTCTCCGCTCGTCTCATCCTCGTCGTCCTCTGGCGTCCTCCGTCACCCCTCGTGGCAATCCTTGCTACCATGTCCCATGCGCGCTTGAAGACCAAGGACTATGAGTCCTTTGCTCGTCCTGGTGATTTTGATGCTGCCTCATGGCTGCTGTGGCAGTTTCAGCTTGAGAGTCGTCTCACCAGCGAGGAGGGGTATTCTAATATCTTTGTCGCTGATGACACCACAACCTCTGAGGACTGCCACGCCCAAGTCTTCCGCCTGCTGCTCAACCTGCTTCCTGGCAGGACCGCGGCGACTCACCTCCTGGACGTCAGCTACCGTTACAATACCCGTAAGGGCTACCACGCCCTGCAAGCCCTCAAGGCCGCTTTTGCTCCGCCACCTGAGACCTACATCTCCACCCTTGAGGGCTCCCTGTCTACCAAGCAATCTCCTCACGAGGACCTCGAATCGTTCATCGCCCGCCTGATGCTTGCCCGCCTGATGCTTGACAGAGCCGGCACGATTGTCCCTGACGCCAAGCTGATCAACCACTTCCGTGATGGTCTGCGTCAACCTGACTTCAAGTCTGAGTACGACCACCTTCTTCGCAGCAGGCCTGATACCTTCCTTGAGGCAGCGAAGGCTGTCCGTCTCACCTCCCGTGCGCCTGCCGCCGAGTCAACTGCTGCAGCATTCCTGGCCGCGCCGCCCCCGTCGCAGCCGAGCGCCGTGAAGGATGGCAAATTGAGTGAGGCTGATCTCACTGCCCTGGTCGCAAGACTCAAAGAGGAGCTCTCTCCTCCTCAGCCCGGCGCTGAAGATGCAACCATGTCCAAGCTCGCCGCCATGCTGTCTTCCTTGGCGTCCGGCGGCGCTGGCCACTCGTCTATGCAGCCGTCAGACCGTCCCGGCGTCAACAAGCGCCGCTGCTATTACTGTGGCATCCCTGGCCACCCGAAGCGTGACTGCCGAAGCTACGCCCGGGACAAGGCCGCGGGCCGTGTTCACCCTGATCGCAACCCACCTGCAGGAGACGGCCGCGGCCGCCCTGACGCCGCTGGCGACAAGGAGCATGCCCACGTGGCCAAGGAATTTGCTTTTGTGGCGACCTCTCACCTCAACCTGCCCAGCTGCCCCACATCAGCAGAACGTCTGGCGCCCGTCACCACCGACTTCAACGTGATCACCCATTGCACCTTCTGTTGGAGCCGCTCTCACCTGCGCGAGGAGTGCTACAAGCTCCGGGCGGATATTGCGGATGGCAAGCGTCCCATGCTCCCCGAGGCTGATGTGGTGGTTACATCCATCATGCCACTTGCGGAGCCTGCCATGGGTGCTGAGCAGGAGACTGATGAGTCTAAGGCGCCCGCGGAGCCAGTGGAGTCTGCTGCGGCGTGTCATGAGTCTAAGGAGCCCGAGGAGTCAGGCGAGCCTGCCGCGGAGCCTGACGCGCTGGAGGCGTCCGCTGAGGATCCTGACGCCGAGCCCAAGTCACCTCATCGCCGCAACCGCCATCTGCGCCGCCGCCGCAACCATGCTGTGCGCCGCCGCAACCATGCGGCGCGCCAGGCTGCATGCGCCTTCCTACGCATCAGCGAAGGTGATTACGATGCCTCGAGCGACAACAGCATGCCAGGCGCGGTGACTGACAGCTCGTCTGGCGGCAGCTGCACACCGTGTGACTGGAGCCCGCCACAGGAGCGCCCTCCCACACATGATGCCGCTGACTACCCGGACGCCGTCCCTCCGTCTACACCGGATGCCATTGATCAACTGATCATGATGACTGCTGTCGACAACCTCTGCGATACCGCCAGCGATGTGGATGTCCATGGTGATGACGGCAATGGCGACAGTGACAGCGAGTGCGAGCATGACGCTCTGGAGCGCGCGTTCCACTGGCGCCTCACTGCGTCTCATCGCCCGGGTGTGTGCTACCCGGCCTACCTCACTCCTACCAAGACCGTTCCCTTCTTCCATCCATGTGGATATACTGCTGCGTTTGCCGCCCAGACGCTGCCGGACATCGCCTCCACACCGCCATTGCCTCACGCCGCCCTTGCCAGCTCGCCGACGCCGTTCCAGCCTCTTCCGTCTGTTACTGATGTCAAGGCCGACCCTGCTGCTTTTACCAAGGGCAAACCGATTCGGATTTTGTCACTGTGTGCTGGCGCCCTTCACTCCATCGCGGAGGGCCTGGCCGAAGCTGGTGTCACCATTGGCGACATGATCTGCTGCGAGACCGACAAGCACGTGCGCAAGGCCGGCCGGGTGGAGCAGGAGCGCATGCAAGCCCGCCATCCTCATCAGATCCCTGCCAGCGCCATCCACGACTCCTACGGCCGCATCAACCCTGATGTCCAGTCCATCACTGACGACGAACTGGCATCACTTGGGCATGTCGACCTAGTGATTGCCTCACCGCCCTGCGCCCCGTTCTCAGCCGCCAACCCTCATCGCCTCATGCTCGCCGACCCGCGTGCTGGTGGGCTGTACGGTTCTATTGATGTCGTCAAGCGTCTGGCGTCGATGCAGTCTGGTGGCGTCAACTTCATTCTCGAGAACGTCCCCGGTGCTGCGCGCTGCCATGAGATCATTGAGGCTATGGGCACGCCAATTCTGGTCCGAGCGCACGAGCTTGGGTCAACAGCCAGACGCGATACAGTGGTATGGAGCAACATCCGTGACATCGATTTCTTTCGCGCTCACTATCAGCAGTCCCAGCGGGCACCGCTGTCTGTTGGGGAACTCCTTACCACACATGGCTTCTCTCCACGGTGGACCGCTCCTTCTCATCTGCAGCATGGCCTCTTCTCGAAGTTCGTCTCCCGCCGGGGCAGTTACGCCTACCGCATGACCACCGCCACGACAGACGCACCTGCAGTGCCCGGCAAAAGCATGCTTCTACTCGACGGCGAGCCTGAAACCCCCTGTTTGGACATCGTGGCTGTGAGCATGGGCTTCCCGGCTGACACATTGGACATCCCTGGTCTCTCGCTTGATCAGCGCCGCATGATGCTGGGCGCCTGCATCGATGCCAACATCGGCAGGTGGCTGGCACTTGCCATCGTTAAGGCCAGTGCGTCAGAGGTTGCGCTCCCCAGCATCAAGTCGTTCCCGCAGTCGTGGGTGCTTGACACCGGCGCCACCTCTCACATGGTGGCCAACATCTCTGACTTCGCGGACTACAAGCCCATTTCCCCGCGCTGGATTCACGGACTGTGTGCACGAGCCGTCGGCATCGGCACTGTGCGAACCACCATTCCCGACGACAACGGCACTGCTCAGACAGTCGTTCTTCGCAATGTGTTACACGTGCCAGATCTCGCGTTCCGCTCTGACAACCAGATCTATCGCCTCTTCAGTAGCCGGCAAGCTGAGGAACAGAATGCCCATCTCCAGATCATCATCAACTCCCGCGGCAGCCGCCTCGAAGTGGGCGATACCGTCTTCCCGGTGGAGAGCGTCGACCGCCTGTACGTGCTGCACAGCCGCATTGAGCGGTCTGGACCCCCAGCGGGCATCTCCCTCGTCTCTGCAGTGAAGCAAGACTCCAAGTATCTGTGGCATGCCAGGCTCGGTCACATCCATGAGCGCGCCATGGACGCTCTGCGCGGCACCGCAGGCACGCAGGTTGACTACTCCACGCAGACGCGTCTACCGTTCTGCCACGCCTGCGCCATGATCAAGGCTACTGCAGCCCCGCGACCGCGCACCTGTCATCCTCGACCAGATGCACCATGTCACATGCTGGGCTGCGACTTCTGGGAGAACCCCACCAGATCGCTGCAAGGCAACTCCTACGTGTTTGGAGCTGTTGATTACGCCAGCAGCTGGTGCTGCATTCTATTTGTCCGCTCCCGCGCCGCCGCTGTCGACTGCCTGCGCCGCGTCCTGGCGATCGCCCGCAGCATGGGGCACACCGTCCGTGCCCTACGTCTCGACAACGACAGCGTGTTCCACAGTCGCGCCTTCATCGCTGAGTGTGACGCTCATGCACTGCGACGTGAGTATTCTGCTCCCTACAGCCAGTTTCAGAATGGGCTGGTGGAGCGTACCTGGCGCACCTTGTGGACCTGGGGCCGCTGCATGCTGGCCTATGCTGGCCTTCCTACCCCGTACTGGCAGTTTGCCATGGCTACCGCTGCCTACCTGCACAACCGCACCCCCAGGAGCACCGGCGCTGCACCCATGTCCATCGTCGCCGCAGCCGCCCCTGATCTCTCCCATTTGCGCGTCTTCGGCTGTCCAGCGTACGTTCATCAACAGCGCGCTCAACGCATCAAGTCGGACCCCTCTGCTCGCCTCGGCATCTTCGTGGGCTACGACGCTTTGCACGCGGACGACTGCTACCTCGTCTATTTTCCTGATACCAACACCACCGTGGCAACGCGCAACGTCACGTTCAACGAGCATTGGGTCCTGCCGGCTACCCCTTCACCTGCCACTGATGTGTGGCGGCATGCCACACAGGAGGGGATGATGTGGCAGGAAGGGCATGCGTCAACTTCAGGAGGGGCATCTACCTCCGGAGGGGCATCGACCTCAGGAGGGGCATCCCGCCCACTGCGCCGTCCCGACAGTGACAGTGATGCCAGCGACAGCGACGAAGATTTCTTCCCAAACGCCCAGCCTGAGCGAGATGAGACGCCCGAACCGGCCGGAGCCGGTGCCCCGCAGCCACCAGCAGTGACTCCCCAGCCTCCTACTCCTGCCGTCCCTGGTCCAGCACGCCCTACAGTGCCAACCGCCCCGACGTCCAGCGGACCGCCACAGCCTGCCGGCTTGTCCCGATCAAGCCGCCCGCGCATCGACTACCGCAACCCCGTCAGCGCCCGCCACCAGGCATGGAGCAATCGAGATCATGCCCATCTGGCAGGCGAGGCACCCGGCGATCCGCAGACGCACACGGAAGCTCTGACCGGTCCAGATGCACCACACTGGCTGGAGGCGATGTGGGTAGAATACCGATCCCTCATAGCCAGGAAGACGTGGGTACTGGTGACCCTACCATCCGGCAGGAAGGCAGTCAGGTGCAAGTGGGTATTCAAGACCAAGCGCAACGCCGACGGCAGCCTGGCACGCTACAAGGCGCGACTGATGGCCAAGGGCTTCAGCCAAGTGCATGGCATCGACTACAACGACACCTTCGCACCTACCGTGAAGTTCACCACGCTACGCATCATATTTTCCCTGGCAGCCCATTACGGCATGGAGCTCGAGCAGACCGACATCGACTGTGCGTTCCTCTACGCAGACCTGGAGGAGGATATCTACATGACACAAGCCCCTGAGTTTGAACAGCAAGGCCCCAACGGAGAGGAGCTGGTCTACCACCTGAAGAAGAGCGTCTATGGCCTCAAGCAGGCGCCGCACGATTGGTACCTCAAGCTGCGCGAGCACATGCTGGGGCAGGGATTTGCTCAGCTCAAGACCGACCCCGGCGCCTACATCTACCGATCCGGCAACACCTTCAGCATTGTGGCGATCTACGTGGACGACATCCTGATCTGCAGCAACTGCACCACCTGGGTGGTTCAGTTCAAGCGCAACCTCGCTGACGAGTTCGACATCAAGGACCTGGGAGCCTGCACCTGGATTCTAGGCATGAAGGTGGAGCGCGACCGAGACGCGGGCACCATCAAGATACATCAAGGGAAGTACGTGACCGACCTGCTGGAGCGTTTCAACATGACAGACTGCAACCCTGCTGATATTCCCAGCGTCGGCAACGATGCTCGCGACTCACCTGCGCTTAACGATCCAAGCATTTTCAGGAGCCTCATCGGCGGACTGCTGTACGCCTCCACTGCCACCAGACCTGACATCACTGAGGCCGTCAACCGCCTGTGCAGAGCTATGTCAGCCCCAACTCGCGCACACATGGAAGATGCAAAACATGTTTTGCGCTACCTCAAGAAGTACCCTGATCGAGGCATCACCTTCGGCGGGAGCGACGTGCTGCAGCTAGCTGGATGGTCTGACTCAAACCACGCCACGATGACCAGCCAAGGCAAGGCCACCTGCGGATTCTACTTCACCATCTGC
This sequence comes from Tetraselmis striata, assembly GCA_006384855.1. Classification (NCBI taxonomy): domain Eukaryota; kingdom Viridiplantae; phylum Chlorophyta; class Chlorodendrophyceae; order Chlorodendrales; family Chlorodendraceae; genus Tetraselmis; species Tetraselmis striata. The sequence continues at coordinate 106,554 of VCJN01003059.1, forward strand.
GGAGGAGCAGTGAGCTACAAGTCGCTGTTGCAGCCTATCGTCACCCTATCCACTGCGGAGGCAGAATATGTCGCCATGGCAATCGCCACTCAGGAGGTGATGTTCATCAGGCAGATGTTGCAGGAGCTGGGACTCGCACTTGACGGCCCTACCCCTATCGGAGAGGACAATCAAGCATGCATCGCTATCGCCACCAATGACGTGACATCCAGTCGTACCAAGCACATGGACATCCGCTACCACTTCGTGCGCGAGGCATGCAAGAATGGCGACATCAGTATCCACTACGTGGAAACCAGGGAGATGGCCGCCGACATGTTCACCAAGCCTCTACGCAACCCTCTCTTCGCCAAGTTTGCTGCAAAGGTCATGCAGTTCATCGAGGAGGGGTGTTGATATTAATATGCTGATGAGAGCGCTGAACTGCTGTGACTTGTAGCTGCTTTTGCTGCTCTAACAGGCTGCCACAGTGGTACTGCACCTGGGTACATTTAGGATTGCGCTCAGATGGGCAACAGGCTCAAGTGACTGTTGACCATTCATGTCCACACCAACAAAGCATAAAGTACTAGAAAAGTTACATCAAACGTACCAGAACCAAGGTACAACGGTAACTACTAGAGGCCATCTCAGTGGCCAGGATGCCACAGACCGGCTAGGCATGTTGCAAACATGCCCACCAGCTAAGTTGGAGAAACCTAGCCTTTGTAAATTACTTCGTTCTTCCCACCAGCTCCTCACTCGACCTGCAAGGTCGTGTTGCCGTCCTGTGCACTCACACTCACCTGCTGCTGCTTGTCTGTCAGCTGCAGCCGCCCTTGTGTCAACATTAACAGTCAAGGCTTTAAAGGCCACATCCGCGGCGGCCTGTCTCGACCGCGGCGGCGCGGCGGCCAGTCTCGTTCCGTATTAGCCCTAGTGTCTCCGGCACCGGAAATCGCCCCAGGCAATTCAGGAGTTACGATTGTGTTTATTTATGATCTGTTTTAAAACTAGTTAATGGGGTTTCCTCCTTTCCAAACTACCGCTTTTCCAGCTATACATGTGCTGTTACGTGGTACGGGTTACTAGTTGACCCCGTCGCTGCGCCCGGAGTTAGTTCTTAACTTATTGAAACAGCTGAGCCTGCCACCTTCCAGTTTCGCTGCGTTACACGCGCAGCGATTGACTGTCTCGCAACTACATGTTGCGAGCAAGGTCACCCCAGGTTGCTCAAGACCACACCCGGCTCACCACCAGTGTGTGAAATTATCATCCGTACGTCCGTAGTGCGTCATCATGCCAGATGCGAAAGAACCCGTGATTGAGCCGACACTCTAATCGCTACAAGGAGACATGAAGCCCCAGTCTGCATTATTGCTACGCGAGCTTGCAACAACGTTAGCTAAATTGACGGCTCGTGACCGTGTTGTTGATGGAGACAGAGTACATGGCTATGGTTATTCCGGGCAATGAGCGCGTCAGGGTGCGGGACAGCCGACGACATGCAGCGGGGCTGCGCGGGAGCCGCATAGCGCCCCGACGTGTTAGAGCTAGCCCATACCGGCCGTGTCGGAGCAAAATCCGTGAGTGACGAGGACGACTACCTCGCGGTGCCAGAGCTAATCTAGCGAGCAAAGTGTGGTTACGAGGCCGTTTGACCGGTCAACGAGTGCATGGGCGGGCCCATTCCCCTAAGTGCACACATGACAAACGAGTACCTCAAGTAGGATGACCGGCATCTGCCGGCCCAAGAGGAGTATCTTTGGATGTCTTGTATCTTCGGAGCCCACATGGCCGCACTCTTCGTAGCATCAAGACGATATGCTACCCTACGTTCATGCCAATCCAGACTTCACCCCCGCCTTCCTCGCTCGCGCGTGCGCTTAGAATAACGCCGAGGCCATCGACAAGGCGTTTCGCTTTCGTCTAGCCTTCTTGCGAAGGCTTAACGAGGTTAAACGTGTGCACTACGGTGACCAAGGTGTTCCGGACATACTGCGGGCCCCGAATTTTTAGCGTGCTTCGGAGCATCTGGGCTCTGCGATTTTCGGGGGCCTGATGATGGATTACGAGCGTCGCGCCTTTGAGGCGACGGTTGCCCTCAGCGCAAAAGCTAGCGCTACTGCTCGGGTGGCGGCAGCGGCGGCTGCAAGACGAGGGCGTGGCCGTGGGCGTGGCGGCGGTCGCGGGCGTGGCCGCGAAGGTGAGCACGAGTGACGGTATGGGGCGCCTTTCGTCGGAGTTGTTGCCGCTTTATCACGAGGCCACCTTTCGGTGACCGCCACACGGCGAACCCTCGCAGCTCAACGACGGGATGAGCGCCATGTGTCCGGACCGGATCCCCCACCTTACAGACTTCATTTAGACCTTTCTCGGTGCGGCGCTTCTTGCAGCTACAGCCGAGTGCGGCTCAACCATCCGCCCACATGCACATGGCGGCTCTACCATATCCGCCTCCCGTACCAACTCTGTCATCGCTGCGTCCGACGGTTGTTTTACTGCGTGTTACAACTGGTTCTCAACGACCAAGCTTCGCGCGTGTACATTACGCGCGTGACAGGCGCTACGCGCGCGAAGGGCACGCGGGGCGATCTTCCGCCGTCATCTCACTAGTCGGCACGCTCGCCGACTGCCCACGCTCGCAATCGTAAATGAACGGCGTGTATATTGGCAAAACCAGACTTGAATGCATGTTGAAATGATCTAAACGTGTGTATGGGGTTTCTAATAATTTAAATATCCTAGTGCGACCCGTACCTAACGGTATGTTGGTGGTTTCAACCGGTTAGGTTTCCGGTACCATCGGGTTTTAGTACGACTGCCCCATCATCCGCGAGCCTTGCGAGAGCTACTTAGGACAGCCACCAGCAGCTCGTCTGCCATCTTCCAGCTCGCTGCCTTCGGCAGAGCTCTCCCGTTTCCGCCTCTGCCATGCGGGCTCCTCCTCCGACCGACGTCCCCCCCTTTCGCTGAACTTTCCTAGCCATAAAATGACGCTTTTCCGTGTAAACCAGCCTCCGCACCTTTTTGGAAAAAACATTCTCGATTGCATGTTGAAACATGTGGAGGACGCTACTGCCGTCCACCCAGTCGCCGAGCCAACAGATCGTGGGTAGGGGAACGCCAACGGCGGAAACCGCAGAGGCCCCGCCGTTGCGGAGACTGTGCGACGTCCACACGAAGCCATGGGGCGGCCTTTCGCTCGTTGAGGGCCTGGCAGGAGACGGTAATCCAGTTGGTAGCCGTGTCCAACGACCAGGAGCCGGGCTGGTCACCAGGTAGCTGCCAGAAATGCGTGGCAAGAAATGCGGAACCGATGCCCGTCGTCGATAGCCTTTATACTATGGACTATGGCCTCGAGCCGTTGCAGCCCGAACGCGAGCGTATTCCCGTCGGTAACGCACACCGCAATAAGCAGCTTGCGCATATCGATGGCAAGTTAGGCAATTGCCGGCCGAAGACGAAAATACGAAGCATGTACCTGAGCACGCTTGGAGTACGATGAGGAAGAGCCCCATATGCCGCATGCTATCGGGGCCAGTCCGTTCTCAAAGCCGGATAGAGCTGTAGAAAAGGCGGTCTTCCAATCAAGGTATCGGGGTTCGCTCGAGGGAGCGCGAAGGTCGCACGGACGCTATTGTCCTAACCACCGGCACGGGACTTGTTCCCGCCCGGAATGGCGTCCTCTTGGCATGCGGCATAGGAGTCTCCAAGGTAACGAAGAACCGGGAGAGATGCTCATGGGTGAGTTGCGTAATGAATCCTCGCGTCGTCCGTCGCACGACGCGCGGCCTTGATGCGCTCTCGAGCAGTGGCCGATGTCTCGACGCCCTCGACAACCACCGCCTTGCCTTCGTCGACCATCTTAGGGTCGGTAGGTGAGCCGCTGCCCGACAGAATTATAATAATTATCGAAGGGGTCGTCCAGGAGGGAGCTGCGGGGAGAAGAGGTTGATGAGCCAACCCTCGGCTTGAGCTGGTCATTTAGGACGGGTGTAAGGTTGTGTACCGGTCCCAATAAGGGAATGAGCACTATGCACGGTCCGAAAGCGCGAGTTTGTGCTGCGCGCAAACACGAGGCTATCACAAAACTAAGAGAGTGGGCCCATCTAGCGGACAATGATGGTTTTACAATATTTGCCGTCATCCGTGTACATGGGTGACCGATGTTTCTTTCGAATCCGGCACGCAAAGTGTCGTACTACGGCATTATTTAACTAAAAGCACCAAGATCGCCATGCATGTGCGCGATTGCTCTGTGGCCGCTCTCTGTAGCACATCGTTTTTTGGCGTGGCGCAGAGGCCGCGGGCCGTTGGTGTCGACACCAACATACCCTACGATTAGGGGAGGGAAACCCCAAGAACGCATCTATAAACAAAAAGATAATAACAAATTGACAAGGATACAATGATTGAAATGATACTTTTTAAATAAGACGATATAATAAGACTTTTTATCCACTAGATTTGTTCTAAACTAGTTTATGTGGTTTCTCTACCTGTACGAGATAGCCCTGGCGCGGCGCCCGTAGCGCGTGTGTGCGCGCGCACGATTGCGGGGGCCGGTCAGAGCCACCACCTGCCTTCACGGCGGACCGACCGGTCACTCTCCTTTGCTGTGGCACGCTCCATCGAGCGCACCACAGCAAAGTCGCGGCAATTTTGCCGCGCAGGGTGCCGGTCTTCCGCCATCGTACCATGTACGGTGAGCGACGCCTTTCGGGGCCCCCACTGGGAGAAACCCGTTAGGGTTTGTGTGGTTAATGTACGCGCGCCGCTTGCGACGTGCTAACTACTACCCGCGAACGAGCTGCTGATTACTCGCCCAACGCGAGGAGAGGACGAAGCTGCAGCGCTTCCCCATTCAGTGGAACAAGGTCCAAGACCTTCGACCAGTGTCGACCAACAGTAACCCCTGGCTGCCCCTTCCCTTGTGGGCATGGCTCGATCCGTACTGGCCCCTACTCGGCGTAGGTGTCGCGATGCGCTCCGATTGGGGCGTATGCCGACGCACGCCCGCCGTCTAGTACCGATTCGAGTACAAAGTGACAGTACACTGCCAGTGGCCAAGCCAGCGCCCAGTGGCACATGGCTACTCCCACGCCGCGGCACTCCTACTGTGCCGCGCACCGTGGACCCTGACGCCGACGCGGAGAGGGCCAGCAGAGCGACAGGGCGCTCTGCTCGCCCCCCTCGCGACATCCATCGCGCCAATTCATGTACTCCCGACTCCCCCTCTATGAGACATCGCGTCCGTCGTAATCTCGGCAACTGGCAAGCCGCTGGCGCAAATCGCAGTGTTCTCAACTGGATATCCCGAGGTGTACGCGTTCCTTTCTTGGACGGGCTTGCCCCACCTTCTTTTCATCAGGGGGTGTCAATGGGGGATGCTACTCCTGCTCAACTGGAGTTTATGGACGGTGAATTGGCTCGCTTCCTGGCCGTTGGGGCCTGGGAGCGAGGCTACTGCGCAAAATGGGTGTCCCGGCTGTTCCTGGTTCCTAAGCCTGGAACAAACAAATGGAGGCTCATCATTGACCTTCGCCCCCTGAACCGCTATTGTGAGACGCGCGATCTTTCGTTTGAGACGCTTTCGCATTTACGCAACCTGGCGCGCCCTGGGGACTACATGTTGCAGATGGACCTGCAGGACGGGTTTTACGCGGTTGGAATCGCCCCTGAGGATAGGGATTTTTTCACTGTCGATTACCGCGGCACTCTGTACCGACTGGCTGGCCTTCCCATGGGCTGGTCTCTGTCCCCCTATTACTTCTTCCAATTCACCAACGTCCTCACTAGGGCATTGCGTCGTAACCCGGCTGAAGCAGACGGCACACCTATTCCCCGGCGACGATTTGGCCTGCGCATGTTGCCCTACATGGACGATTTCCTGTTTCTAGCTCGGACTCAGGCTGAGGCCATTTGGCAACGTGACTACATCGAACGCCACCTCTCGGGCTTTGGTTTGCTGCGCAACCCCAACAAGGGCGTGTGGGAGCCCACCCAGAAGCTCGTGCACCTGGGGTTAGAAATTGACACATCGGGGTCACCTACTCTTCGTGCGCCCGTTGAGAAACTCGCCAGCATTGCTCGCGCGGCCAAACGTCTAATCCAACGAGCAAAACGCGATCGTCGGTGGTTGCCAGCTCGCGAGTTGGCCGCTCTCGCGGGCAAATGCCAGTTTCTCTACTTGGCCATTGCCCCTGCCCGTTTCTACCTTCGTGAGCTGCATGATGTGCTCAAGACGCGCGACTCTTGGTCCGGCCGCGTCAAGCTTACCCGCCAGCTGGAACGCGATCTGCAATGGTGGGTGGGTGTGCCCACCCAACACAACGGCCGTCCCATTAACCGCCCCGTCGAAACCGGATACCTACACGTCGACAGTTCGTCGTACGGCTGGGGTGCCGTTTTGAACGAGCACCATGAAGCTCGGAGGTTTTGGTACGACGATGACCGCAATGCGCACATTACTCTGAAAGAGCTCAAAGCCGTCCGCTTGGCTATTGAGTCCTTCCTCCCCATGCTCCAAAACCGCCACATCCGCTTGCACGAGGATAACCAAGCAGTTGTCGGCGTCCTCACTAACCTCACCTCTCGCTCTCCACGCCTCATGGCTGAGCTACGCAAAACGTGGTACCTCATGGACACGCACGGCATCACCCTTTCCGTGCGCTACATCCGTTCTGCGGCGAATATCTGGGCTGACCGCCTTAGTCGCGAGGTTGATTGCGACGACTGGCAGTTCAACCCTCGTCGATTCGCCTCGCTCACTGCTAAATGGGGCGCCTGCACCATCGACCGCTTCGCGACTTCTGAAAACGCCCTCCTGCCCCGGTACAACGCCCGCTGGCGTGACCCGCGGTGCGAGGCCGTCGACGCCCTGCGCCTCTCCGACGCTGCATGGCGTTGCGAACGTAACTGGTGTAACCCTCCGTGGAACCTCATCGGCGATCTAGTCTCCAAACTTGAGTCCAGCGGTGCCCCAGCCATCGTCATTGTTCCCTACTGGCCTGACAAAGCTTGGTACCAGCTCCTCTCTGAGTTGTGCTCCGACATGCGCTCTTGGAAGCCGCGCCACGACCTCTTCATTCCTGGCCGTACCGGCGACCGCCTTCCTGTGGGCGCACCCCGCTGGCCTGTCATCGCCTTCAACATTCCCGCCCGTGACCCCCGCCCGTGGCCTGCTGCGCCCGGCATTTTCTAGTCGGCAAACCAGACGATCCTTGTGAAATGTTCTAAACTAGTTTATGTGGTTTCTCTACCTGTACGAGATAGCCCTGGCGCGGCGCCCGTAGCGCGTGTGTGCGCGCGCACGATTGCGGGGGCCGGTCAGAGCCACCACCTGCCTTCACGGCGGACCGACCGGTCACTCTCCTTTGCTGTGGCACGCTCCATCGAGCGCACCACAGCCCGCCCAACCCTCCGTGGCTGTGGGATTGTATGCCTGCAAATTCCTGAATATCACAACCTGTAACCAGACCGGGCATTCTTCGGCAAACCAGACGATCCTTGTGAAACGTCAAAAACACCACCCTAAAGTATGAGGGACCTTGCCGTGTTCACGATTATATATCAGGATCAATCCTCATTTAAGGATTTACCCAAGGAGGCACTGTTTGCCAAAGAATGTCAGCTCGCTTACATCGAAGGCTAAGACAAGAACCACAGGCTTGGCCTGGGTGTCTCCTAGCGCAAAAAAAAGATGGTTGAGGGTGGGTGGGTGCGCGAGCCGGTTGAGGCGAGCGCAAAGCAGAGAGTGCCTGTGCCCGAGGGTGGATCCCTCAGGTCGTAGTGCTGGTGCGGGCCGGCAGGCCTTAGTCCGTGCGCCGACCTCGAGGGTCGTGCGCAGTACAACATAGCTAATGTACTGTAAACCTCTAGATGACTACATCTGACCATTTACCCAAGGAGGCACTGTTTGCCAGAGACGAAAGCCAAAGGCTAGCACAGGAAGCTTAGGCCGGCGGCGAGCCAACCGAAGAACCTCCAGGCCGCAGGAGTCGGGCGCATGGTCGGGTCGATGTACTTCCCGGTGACCACCTCGCTGTTCTTCGACCAGTCGCCCATGTGTTTGATGGCCGGCAAGGGGACGCCGACGCAGCTTGCTGCGGAAGCGGCACCCTTGCGTAAACTGTGCGATGTCCACTTGAAACCGGTGGGAGGTCGGGCGCCTGCCGCCAGGTAGGCTTCCCGCAACCACTCGGTAAGAGTGGCTGAAACCGACCAAGTGGCGGAAGACTCCAGCGGGGAGATGCTCCAGAACTTGGGCGGCGGGCTGGCGCCGTAGAAACGGCGGCAGTAGGCGTCGCGACTGACGGTGTACCAGTCCAGCAGGTCAGCGAAGTCCGGAACGGCGGCGATGGGCAGATTTATCAGGGGCTTAGCGGAAACCCTCGTACGCTGGTCGCCTTTATGTTTGCGGACGTACAGTAGAATGCTTCCGGACGGCCGGTCGACCACTAAATCACCGGTCTCGCAGCTAATGCCGGACTCCGCGCGGCACAGGAAGACGTACGCCGTAATCGTCGCGAGCGCGGCTCTGAAAGCGCGGATGTCCGCAATATTAGCGGGTTCCCACACCAATGTCTGCCGAAATCCAATCGCGGTGTTTAGGATGCCAGCCGCCACGGGCGCAGGTAGGGCGACGCGGACGTCTTCCGCCGCAAGACGCTCTTGCTGGATAGCCAGGCCGCGGCGCGCGTCGGCTACCATTTCGCCGAGGGCGATAGGCTGGCGCTGATGGTCGCGGAAGTACTTGTTGATGGACGAGTAATACTGTTGAAGGGACTCCGCGCCGACGGTACCTTGCATGCCTAGCCAGGCAGTGTAGCGGACGATTGTGCTGGTAGTAGCCTGCAGCGGGCGTAAGCCTTCCTGCTCGCAGAAAGTAGCGAAAGAGCGCATGCCGCTGTCGTAGTTGCGGTAGGTGCCGGCCGCCAGCGAACCCGTAAGCAACCCGAGCGCCGCTTGACCAACGTCGTCGGTCCCCAACAAAGACCGGAGCTCGGCCGCCATTGATGCCGACCAGGGCGCCTCCGAGCCGGCGCGCGCCGCAAGCCGGTAGCGCGCGCGTCGAGTGTGGGACAGGCGGCCCGGGTATTGCACACCGTACTGCACACCGTACTGCACACCGTACTGCACACCGCACTGCAGCGACGGCTGTACGGTCATAGCCCGGCCTAGCGACCCACGGCGGAGGTGCAGCCAGGCCGGCGTGGCAGCCGAAAAGCCACGACGCTCCAGCCGGGCAGTCCGACCCCCGCGCGCGTTCCCCGCCGCCCAGGAAAGAAGAGGTCGCGGGTAGGCGGGTAGACAATCGTCTCGGTGGCGAGGTCTTGCAGCAGCTGGTACCAACGCCGTCCTGGCCAGTGCGGTGCGATGACCGTGGCGGCCGCGCCCGACTGTCGCAGTTTGTCCGCCAAATCGTCCAACAAACCCCACGGAGGATTGCAATAATTGTGCTCCCTGCGCCAGAACTCGTCCGGCAAATGGAGAGAATCCACCGCTTCGCAATGCGGGTCGCGCCAGCGGGAATTGTACCGTGGAAGTTGCGTATTCTCCATCGACGCAAATCTGTCGACGGTGTGCGGACCCCACAAGCGCTGCAGGTACGCGAATATCCGCGGATTGAGCTGCCAGTCGGAGTCGTCCAGCTCCCTGCTGAGTCGGTCCGCCCAAACGTTGGCTGCAGACTGGATGTACCGGGGCCTGATGGAGATGTCGTGGATATCCAGGAGGTGCCACAGCTTGCGGAGCTCCTCCATCATGACGGGCGACCGAGAGGTAAGGTTGGTCAGCGCTGCCACTACGGCCGTGTTGTCCTCGTGCAGTAAGACGCGCCGTCCTCGGAGCTGGGGCAGGAACGATTCGACCGCGTGACGTACCGCGCGAAGCTCCTTCCACGTGATGTGACGCGAGCGGTCGTCCTCGTACCAGAAGCCGCGCGCCTGGTAAGCGCTGTTGTTGTTGAGCACAGCCCCCCATCCGTACGAGGTGGAGTCTGCGTGCAGATACGCGGTCTCCACAGGCTTGTACATAGAGCGACCGTTGTGCTGCGCAGGTACCTGGGTCCACCACTCTAGGTCGCGGCGCAGCTGGTTTGTCATCTTGACGCGCCCGCCCCAGCCCTGCCGGGTGGCGAGGACGCAGTGCAGCTCCCGCAAAAAGAAACGGGCCGGCGTAACTGCCAAGTACAGGAACTGCGCCTTGCCCGCAAAGGACGCCAGCTGCCGAGCTGGGAGCCAGCGCTTGTTGGAGGCTGCGCGGCCAAGGAGCGAACGGGCGGCCTTGGCTAGAGCGATGAGCTTCTCCTCGGGGGCGCGGAACTCGCCGCGCTTCAGGTCGATGATCAGGCCCAGGTGAGGGCCGACCTGAGTGGGCTCCCAGACTCCCTTGTTGGGGTTGCGCAGTAGGCCCAGGCGGTCCAGCAAGGTGCTTAACCGGACGCGTAGCTCCAGGGCTGCCTCGCGGGAGTCCGCGAGGAAAAGGAAGTCGTCCATATAGGGTAGGAGCCGCTCGCCCCGCCAGCGAGTGTTGCGCAGGAAACGGCGAGTAGGCTTGGACGGGGCCGTGGGAGGCAACGCTGGGTCGCGCCGCTTCAGGGGCGTCCGCAGGTAGTCCGTAAAGGCCGCCGTCAATTTGCAGAAGTAGTACGACGAGCCTGTCCAACCCATCGGTAGGCACGCAAGTCGCCACAGCTCCCCTCGGTAGTTCACGGTAAAGAAGTCGCGGTCCTCCTCCCGAATCCCAAGGGCGTAGTAGCCATCGGCCAGGTCCATCGACACGAACCAATCTCCCGCGCGCGCCAGGTGCCGCAGGTGCTTGAGCGTTTCGTAGGACATCGTGAAAGTCTTGCACCACTTGTTGAGCTCCCGTAGGTCGATGATGAGGCGCCATTTGTTGGTGCCGGGTTTGGGGACCAGAAACATTCTGGATACCCACTTGTTGCAGTGTCCTCGCTCCCACGCGCCAATCGCCTCGAAGCGGGGCAGTTCTGTAGCCATGAAATCCAGTTGTGCCTGAGTGGCGTCGCGCATAGAGACGCCGTGGTTGTAGGGGCGAGGGCGTCGCCCGTTCTTGAAGCGTATCCGGACCCCTTGGCGGATCCAACTCAAGACTTGCCCGCTCGCGCCGATGCTTTCTCAGTCTCGCCATCTTCTCCGCACGCGGTGTCGCATGTAGAGGGAGGTAGGCGTACAGGAGTCGGCGCGGCGGGCCACACCGTCACTTGGTGACCTTCGCCTTGGCCTTGTCGGACGCTGCGGCTGTCGCTGCGGCCTTCCGTGCCGCAGCGGCTTGCTCGCGTTGCTTGCGCCTCTCGGCGGACTCCGTGGGGGCGGGCTTGTCGGGGGTAGCCTTGGCGAACGCGGCCGCGGCACGGGCCTTGCCCGCTGCGGAAAGGCTGATCTCGAGGGTCTTGTCGTCGAACGCTCGGCGGAGTTGGTCGAGTTGCCCGGACACGGCGATGCGCCGTGGGGTGCAGAACTTTGCGTGGGCGAGCTCGGCGAAAACACGGTCCGCCTCTGTAGCCGTTGGTCCATTCTTGGCGAGCTGGAGGTAGCCCAACCGGGAACGGGTGGCCTCCTCCGTCGCCAGGTGGGTGCGGTAGCAGGCGCGGAGCTCGGCAAGGGCCGCAGCCTTGCCTGCCGGCGTAGCAGACTCGGTCGAAAGCGACTCCAGAGCGCAGCGCATCGCCTCGTTGGCGCAGCTACTGAAGAAGGCATAGCAGCCTAGGTGCAGGTATTCGTCGTACGCTGCCTGACTCCGCTTATCCGCGAGGGCGCGGGCGGTGTCGTCGGTCAGGGTCCACAAGCGGGGCTCGTCGACGTCGCGCGGGGGGCGCTCCAGACCGGGGGGGATGACTCGGCCGTAGTAGGCAAAGTCGACGTACTCGAGCTCGTTGTCGGGTGCGTCTAGCTCAGCAGGAAGGGGCTCTCGCGCTCCTTGCTCACCACCCTCGGGCGCAGGCGTGCCCGCGGGGTTGGCTGGCTGGGTACCTTCGGGAGGAAGCGGGTTAGTGGGGGGGGGCGAGTCGAGCGAGCAAGGCAGCCGTAGCAGCCTCAAACTGCCCGGCCAGCCGCTTCTCCAGGGCTTCCGCTTGGGCCGTCAGGCGTTTCTCCAATTCCGCGACAGATGCCGCCCTGGCGCCGCCCGGGGCGTCGTCCGCTAAGGCGTCTTCCGGTACAGGGCGAGGGGGCATCCTGCTGTCGCGGGGTGGGGAAGGTGTAGCGTCTCGGGAGGCTGAGGCTCGGGTCCGAGTCGGCATAGAGTAAGCTGACACTCTGCTCGACTGCTAGAGTCGAGACTGCTTGCGCGAGCCGGTTGAGGCGAGCGCAAAGCAGAGAGTGCCTGTGCCCGAGGGTGGATCCCTCAGGTCGTAGTGCTGGTGCGGGCCGGCAGGCCTTAGTCCGTGCGCCGACCTCGAGGGTCGTGCGCAGTACAACATAGCTAATGTACTGTAAACCTCTAGATGACTACATCTGACCATTTATAACATTGGAAGAGTCCTTTTTTCATCGTCTGAGGTCCCGGTGCGCCTTTGCCGAGTTCCTACTTTTAAATATTGATGCCAAAGAACTATTTCGCTGCGGTACCGAGGTACCGGGCCGAATATCGCTGAACGCGCGCCGAGTCGTATCGCTGGCGGGAGAGAAAGCACCCGCCTCGTACGAATTTCAGCACCCTGCCACCTTGCCTGTAGTGGGGATTCGTCCGCCGTGCGCGCATATAGCGACTACAGGTATTCACGTGGCATTCACGTCGTGCCGGTCCGCCCCGCGGGGGCTCAGGCGAGGGCAGGCGGCAAGCAGCGAAAGCCGAAAGGGCACGTACGGGCAGAAGCCGGACGCGGTCGGCCAGACACCCAGACGGTCGCGAATGACTACGAGTACTCCTGCCACCAGAGAGTTAAGAGTAACAGATACCCGAGTACAGATCAGTTCCATCCGTACCAGTATCTAAGCGCACCCCGGGGAAAACGTTTTCAGATTGGACAGGCTGGTTCCAGCGCGCGGTAGAATATCCTTTAGTATTGTTCTGCTGTGTGCAGGCCCACCTCATTGCCCGAGGTAGGGGAGGGGGTTACGTCTCAACGCCCTCGGATTATTTGCAATCCGAACCCCCCCCCCCCCCCCCCCCCACCCCCCCCCCCCGGCGCGCGAGCTGCAAAGGATGCCGCTTCCAGTCGGCTCGCAACAGGTGGCGTTCGTCGCCAGCCTGAAGGTGGGTGCCCTCTCGGATTCTCGGCATCAACCTTGGCGCAACCTCGTGCCATGTTATCAAGGCCCCGCACTGATATTCATATACGGAGCACAGACGATATGCGGTACAGTACCTGATAGCTAGCAAGACTGCTTGGCAAGCGTACTGCATCCAGCCGGCCTGTCCTACCTCCTCAAGCTCAGAGGCCGCATGGGGGATGCGCCGGGACGGGTGATCGCCCATTTGCCCCGGGCATTGCGACGTTAGGCATGAGAATAAAGAATTCAACGTGGTTACTACAACCACCGGTCTGTCTGCACAGGCGGAACTACAGGCGCGGAATGTACATCTACCTGGTGATATGCTGGTGCGTCAGCCCCCCCCCCCCCCCCCCCCACCACCACACACACGCGCACCAGTTGCTCCCTGGAATGGGGCTGGGATTGGCCTGCTCGAGTGGCTGCGTACCATAACCCATCCACCGTATGCGTGGAATGTCAACATAATCAACATTATCCAGCCAGTCTCAATACTACTCTGATTTTGCAGGCAAGATAAATGCGATGCAGGCTGTGAGCGAGGCTGAGATTGCTATGATCGGGCAAGCGTGTTGTGGGTTTGTGGCTCGGCATCGCACACATCTGCAACAATTTGTGCTCGTCCACCAGACTGCTGAAAGTGGGCGGGTATGAGGTAGCAGAGAATGGCACTGATGCGATTTGTGCTGCTTGAATGTGCGCAGCCATGTGGCAACTTGGATGCCACACTCGTGCGTTATGCCAAGGCAGTGAAGTGGGACCTTCAGCGCGCCGCGGACAAGCTAGAGAGTGGGTTCCCTCCTGCCAACTCTCCCAATGACTGCAGGATTGACCCCGCACTGATGACACTCTGACCATGGTGGGTACTCCATGCCGAGAGCAGAGACCGTACTGTGGCGGGCCGAGAACGATGTCGCGCACGCGCTCACCAGGATGCTGCCAGAAGATGTGGAGGACGCCCTCCGCAAGAATATTCCCGCCGCGTTTATTGGTCACTCCAAGCAGGCGAGTATTAGCCACCCGCGTGCTGCAGCTAGCTCCCCCCCTCCTCTGGGTCTCCCCCTCGACCTCGCCCGCGTTCTGACATGTACCCCCACCGCAGGGTGCCCCAGTGTTTCTCAACCACACAACAGGCATAGACATCGTAGCCATCATGAAAGCGGGCGCCAACATGGACGACTATGTGTTCTACCATGTTCGGGTGCGGCTGCTGCATGCTACTGGCTACTCGCTGGATGGCTTGCACCAACAAGGATGACCGGTCAGTATTGAGCGCCGGGATATTGAGCTGAACACTCTGCAACTTGAACGTGTGGCGACTGCTGTTTAGGCCATGGAGTACCTGGTGAACTGCCAATTTCAGCCGGCGGCGGACCACCACGGCTGCCAGGTGGTAGACAGCCAGTGCATCATCCTGGTAACCCTTGCACCCAATGTCTGATTTCTCCCTTTTTCCAGTGGGGTGACCTTTGCACGTTCTGGTAAGAAGGGGCATGCGGCAGCCAGGCACGCGCTAACATGTCTGTACCTCTGTAGGACCTGAAGGGGCTGTCCCTCAAGATGCTCAACTCCATGACATTGTCCGCCTTCCGCACCATGTCGACACTGTACCAGGATCACTACCCGGTATGGCATCCGCTCGTCTGCCCACATTGTGCTCACGCATCGTGGCGCAAGATGGAGCTCTGAATATTACAGGATCATGCCTCTTGCACACCCTGACAGTCCACCCTGAGTAGCGACCGTGTGGCCCCTTGGTGCGCTGATGCACAGGAGCTCATGTCAATGATGTTTCTCGTTAACGTGCCAGCCTTCTTCAGCACCATCTGGCGCATGGTGTCGTCCACATTGGACGAAACTGTGCGGCAGAAGATATTCTTTCTGCGGCCAAGGGACTTTGATGTGATGAAAGACTTTGTGGATGGTTCGTAGCCTAGCTGACCCGTCCCCATCGGCCGCCATAGCACCGTCATCACCTGCTCCTTTCCGCTCAGGGCTGGAAACCTTCCCTCCCAGCCATGCATAGGGAATCCCCCGTGCCGCTTGCATCTTGCCTTATCATTGCTATTCATTGAGTGCGAGTGATATGCTGACACCGCAGATGAGGTCATCCCTGCGACCCTCGGCGGCCTGAACATGGGCGAGGGCGGCAGGCTGCTGAACGACACAGATGGCTACATCAATGTGATTCAGCGCCAGATGTACACCGAGATTGCGCGCCGTCAGGCTGAGGCCAGCATCCGAGGCACGTGTTCCCTTTGGGACCATGTTCCGCGGCTGTACCTGCAAATCCGGGGCTCTGCGACTGCATCCGCCGGCACGCCATTCGTTGTAATGGGTGCCTTGTCTGAGTCCCCACTCCTTTGCCCCTATGCCATTTCCAGGAAAGCAACAATCTCAAAAGACTGACGCCACGTCTTTGGATTCTGCTGACAGCTCCATGGGCAGTTGGTCTGGGAATGCCAAAGGTTCGAATTTGTCGCTCATTTTAACTTTAGTGTTATTGCATAGCTCATCAGATGGAGTGCTCTCAACTTGTGCAACACACATGTCTCTGCCCACTCACTGCTGCCTGCAGGTCGGGGCGTCATTCCGTCCTGCCTGCCGTGTACCCAAGTGCCAGCCCCCACTAGCTTGGAAGCCTTCCAGCCCTTACCACCCTCACCCGCCGACTCCACCCCGAGCTCGCGCACTTGGAGCCAAGACGTAAGCCGCTGCGCAGTGTCCTGCCGGCCTATACGTAGCATCAGCGTCACTTTTTTGTCACCAACCGAGAGGACTGTGTGCTGCCAATCAACACAGGGTCTTGAGACCAGCCCGCCAGTTACGACTCCCCCTGTCGTGGAACCCAAAGAAAAGCGGCCCCAGAAAGCGTCCAGGAAGTCGCGAGGCAGCAGGTCTCTCTTTGGGTGCATGCGGCCGCGAGTGGCTTTCGCTGATGTGGTATGCCCAATCCCATGTGTTGGAACGATGGCCCTCTCAACATCAACTATGAATTCAAACATAAACTTTTGTATGAGAAATGCAGATAGATGCTGTGGGACGCTTCCCGGTAAATCGGCAACACAGAACCATTGGGAGTCCGGTGCAATTGTTGCGCACTTGCTGGGCAATCCGCCGCAATAAGCAACCGCGCCCACGGGATGTTCATACCCAGGGGCATTCGCTGCTGAAGGGCGCTGAGATCCTGCCACTCTCTGCAGGACGCGGCACGCTCAAAGACTCCGGCCCCACCCACAGCCGTCATCGACTCCTCCAGTGACAATCGACCCACCGGGCGGGGCCTCTTTCAGAGGTTCCGCCGCAGGGATTTAACCCTACACAAGTCGCACTCCTGCCGGGAGATCGGCATCGGGTACGCCTGGAATTTCATCGTCAAGTCTGCATGGCATCTGCTTCCTGCCAAGACTGCCTGCTTGCTTGTTGTCCCAGGGCCCTCCTGGGAGGGCCCAGCTTGGCTCGCATGGAGGCGATGGCGTCACCTCCTTGACTTTCAACTGTGCACCGGGAAGGAAGCTGAACGCTGGCTCTGCTTCCCCACTCAGAAACCCGAGCCACATGCCTGGCAATCTACTGCTGGACTCGGCGAGCAGCAGCAAGGAGGCTAGCCAGAAGGAAGGCTCTGCCAGTGCAAGACAGCACTCTTCCAACCTGCTGCCATCTCTGTTCACCAGGTACCGCTCCCTCGCGCTCTGCTCACCAGCCACCGCCCAGTCACGACGCAGGCTTGCCACACCGCGCGGCATAGCTGCCCGCAACGGAAAATGCGCAAGCTGAATGTACATCCCTTTGCGGGTATCTCGCAGGCTGGAGTCTCTGCAGCGCTCCTGCTCGATGGAATTAGCCCTGCCCGGCAGCCCCGCAAGAGCGCCTTTGGAATCGCCGCCCCCGCCGTCCAGAGTGGCGCCAGTCACCCAGCAGCCAGATATCCCCGGAAGCACGGGACCACCCAGTCCAGGAGCATCCCCGGAGCGCGCGGTGCCAAACGGTGCCGGCCTCTGGACCTCTTCCGCGGTTGCTGCACTGTTGGGGCTCCTGCTTGCAGTAGTGGTGAACATGTGGACGCAGTAGGTGTCCACAGCGTTCCGGGCACCTCCCTAGCCTAGCATAGGTTGCCGACACTGTCAGCAATGGCACGTGGCATAGTATCTATTGACATGTCGAATAAAGTTTGAGCTTCCGCCCCGTACACGACTCCTGGCAGTATTTATCAAGCGCACCAAAGCGTTTGCGCCAGGCTCTGGTCCGAAGCTCGTGTAACGGCGTATTTAAATACTTCAGACAAGGCGGCTGATACCACAGACGGACAGACGGACGGGGGAAATGTGAAGTGCATCGTCCCCAGCTGAGCGCATGCCTGCGAAGAAGATTGCGCCGTCCCGTCGAATTCAACTCTGATCCCAAGCGGATTGCCAGTTCAGGCATCACACCCTTGCCACAAAACCCCCTGCGCCGCGCTTCTTCTTCGCTTTCTCGATCTTCCGCTTCTGGTCCTGGGCAGCGCAACCAGCAGCGGGTGTGGGCGAGACATGACACACCAACGGGGCAGCTGCCGCACAAAGTGCTGCGCAGGGGAGTCCAGAGAGTCCAGAGGGTGAGGACAACAGGCAAGCATACTCACCGCTGCATACTGACGAATCTCTAGGCGCCCCTTAGTGTTGACGACTCGCGTTGCACACTCGGCGCGCACAGCCCGAGCCTCTGACTGCTTGTGCCTCGTTTCCTTGATTTCGGCGGCGGCAGCTTTCTGAACCAGGCATGCGAGAGTTGTTGAGAACTCTGCGGGGGCAGTGCTGACGCTGAGGTGGCCATGTTATTCATGTGGCGCGTGGTCCAGGCCGCGCACCATTCGCTGCCGATACACTTCGAGCTCCCGCGCCTGGTCCTCCTTGAATGCACGCAGCTCGGCATCGCGTGCTTGCTTTACCTCACGCTGCCGGGACACCTCGCCGGTCTGCAGCCCCCCCCCACCCACCAGACTTCTCAGCTGCCACCTTGCTATGGACGTGAGCGTGTGGCAGGGGCGACATCCAACACGCGAATGCAAGTGTTTGTCTTGGGCGGCCTCACCTTGCACAGAATCCAGTCCACCGTGCTGTCGTCCCTGAAGCCCTTCACGGGAGCGCCGCGCGTGTCGGCGGGTTTTGCGAGGTATGTCATGGTGTCTTTGGCCATGACTCGCGGTCCCTGCACACACCCACATTAACCGACAGCGCATCTTTGTCAGCTGGTCTCCTTGCTAACGAGCGGCGCGAAAAGGTGCAACAAGCTAGTCATCCGGCAAACTCCAGGCATAGGTGATTCGAGAGGCGCACCGAGAGCTGATTTCGGATGACTGGGTTTTGTAGCAGCGACCGCCTGCATCAGCAACCACTTCCCTCCATCAGATTATCGCCTCCGCCGGCTGCTCGCAGCACCTATATGCTGCCCAGCAAGGCATGTGGCGGGTAGGGGGGCGGACCTGATGTCTTCCTGTACCACGCGCCTCACACGATGGTAATTCACCGCATGTGCTGCGGCCTCTGCCTCCAAGTCTGTGTTCGTGGGTATCCCCGCGTCCCCAAGTACAGCCCCCCGCATACCCTGCTTCATGCTGAGTTCGGCGTTTGCTTTGTGACGTCTGTTATTTGGCGGCCTGGCATCTGATGCACCGGGAGAAAGCAGTTGTGCTTGGGAGTCAGCTTGTACGTATCTCTCGAGGCCAGCCAATCGCTAGTTGTGTCATCATTAATGGTAAATGATCGCTGAAGCACCCCCGTTAGCTCTGAGTATAGCAGCTCCGTTGTCACGAGATCATTTCAGAGCACTGTGACGGTCTGCAGCGCGAAGCGACAGCGCTGTGGTACCCTACCTGTTGTCCGTTGGGGAGCAGCGCCGGGCTGGGCGGCGCCAGGAGCCATAGAGACCGCGCCACTGGTTGTGGGTAGCTCAGCATGGAACGACACGCGCCCCGGCAACCGCCGCAAGCATTCTCCCTCTGCGGCTGCCTGCTCGCCTGTAGGCGTGGAGGGGACAGACATGCCCCGCGCTAGCGACGCACTAGTCTCCATGGCCCGCACGAGGGGCAGTGTGGGGTCCGCCGGCTCAGCGGATAAGGCCACCCTATGAGTGCTGCCGCGCCAGGATTTCCGCAGTGCTTCACACAGTTACGTGGGACTTGTGGGCTGCTAGAACAGACGTTGCATGTGAGCGGGGCATCAACAGCCAGCCGGGTGCGGGAAGCTGTAGAGGGAGCGACCCGCCGCTAGTTCTTGGTTCAGGCTCAGGAGCAGCATGAGGTCTCGCATGCGTTCCGTGCCGCGAGCATGTGCAAGGAGCGTATCGGCGGTGCCGGTCGCGTAGCTTCGCGCTCGTTCCGGAATACTCGTATTTACCACGGATTAAGCGACAATCGTACAGCACGCGCGTACCATAGATATGTAGCGCACTAGTGGTCTCCTGCACTAGTGGTCAGCTGTGACCGCCTAAAAGTATCCCTATGGGATACCTTTCAGCATTTAACTGGGTTCGTGCCGGTCGAGCCAAATTGTTAGCGACAGTCATAAATATAAATATCGTGCCGCCTATCTATTGAAATTAGTTCGCGCGGGGGCTCGGGGGGGGGGGGGGGGGTACCCGAGCCAGAGCTGGATATTGTGAGCTGCGAGCAGCAGCAACCGGCCTGATAGACATACGATCCGAAGGGACGATGTGTTTTTGGCACTGCTGTATCGGAAAGAGACAAGTCCCTGTAGCCCAATCGTCTAGTCACTATCTGGCCCAATGCGAGTGGCAAGAGTCTGAAGGTTTTCGATCTTCGCGTACCCTGATATGGTGTATCAATATCGCGATCGTCTCGGGCAATACTGGCATGTTGTCGTCCATCAGCTGCCGAGAGGCAATAATCCTTGCCGAGGGGCTGCCGAGGGGATACAGGTACAATAATCACTAGCAATGCTATTTGTCACTGAGACTGAGCATTCCATGTTAATTGTTGCAGTGTCACGTACTCACGTACATCTCGGCTTCTCCGCCGATTCCACGCCTAAGAGCGGTATTCACAGAATATATGTTATGATAGTAACACGGTTGTATCAAACAGCTAATTTACACCAGCATCACTGCATACTACTATTGTGAAAGATTTACTACATAAGGGCTTTCACAGAAGCGCACTACAAAATACTACTGTCATGCTGCATCTAGATACACCGAATGTATAGCTTCCGGCTATCGACGTTGCGAATTGCGCGTTGGCAGCACCTGACGCGGCCACGCGGGTACTCATATGGCTTTCCAGCTCTTGATCACATATTTGGAGCTGCGGCTAAGAATGCACGTTATAGGATTCAACTATCGAACCGTAGTGCCAGGCTATATATGATTCGAGCCTGTTATGTCACACTTCTCTCAATATGACTTGTTGAAGTCCCTGCCGAGTAGCATTCAGTGACGACACCGCACAGATGCGCAGTAGAGAGACGCGTGCACCATTCCAATTACAACGGGTAGCTCTTAAACTGATATCAATAATTTGATGCCGAGCAATTTGAGCATTACAATATGCAAATAAGACGACTGCCGCTGACAGTATCACTGCGAATCACAACAACGTTTTGATACTTGATATTTACCGTCCATACAGTTAGGAGCGTCTCCTGACAATACACTGCCAGGCACATATCTCCGTTTGCAGCATCTTCCGAAAAGTGTGCACTAACTGCAAAGGTGTCCCGCAGCTGGCACGAAATGTTATTGTTGACTTTCGTCTTACTTGTCAGCACTTGGTGCCTCGGTTGAAGATAAGGCGGAGGCAAAGTGAGACTGAGGTTCGGGGTGTCGGGTCCGCCGACTTGAAAGATCTCTTGATCTCTTGAAAGATCTCGTCAGGCGACGAGATGGCTCAAAACGCAAGCCGCGAGCTTGCCGCCGCAGCGGGTAACCTCAACGGCCCGCAGCATCTCGAGCAGGGCGAAGACACCGGACTCCATGATTCCACCGCAGATCCGGCAGCCGTCCAAGCGCCAGTTATCATGGCGGTTCTCGAGAATCGCGCTAGAGAAGTGAGTCCCGGCAGTGGAAATGTATTCGAAATCCGTGCTGTCGCAGCAAATAACATGGATCTTGAAGCAGTCGAAGCAATACTGATTTGAATCACACATGGGTGTATGCGACGCTCCCGTAGCTTGATATACACGGACATTGTCTTTTGCAAAGTCCAGGACAGCCTCAGGTTGCATACGATCAAACCAATAGCTGCTTTTTCTGGTGTGGCAAGAGAGAGGGAGGGCTGTATCTATTCTATGACACAATGTGGCTGAAAACTGGCTTCAGAACTGTGGTGCACTGATGATAGTAAGACCTGCCGTTTCAAATGTTTTATCACGCAATGCCCCGCATTCCCATTGTACATTTACACGTTATTACTGTTTTCAGACTTGTGAAACGCAGATGATGTGTGGCGAGAATTACAACTACCATTCTGTTATGATTCCTGTCATACATCTTCTGACCAGTTCAAGCACGACTGAATCTGGGATCGTTGGACAATATGTTTCAGGTGGGAATAGCGATTCTGGACATGTCACGTCTCACTCTTGGGATTCTGCAATTCATAGGTGGTGCCCCTGCCATGGTGCAGCCCGTCACCTGCTGCATTGCCCATGCCTTGCAAAGTTGTAGACAGCGGTGTTGGGGACCGGTACACTGCTGTTCCACAAGCACCTGCATCCCCCCTTGTACTTTCTTCATGTGAACCGCATCTCAAGCTGTAATTGAGCATATGCAGGTACTGTGTATCATTTCTTTCTCCTGTTCAACAATTCATTGACGCAGAAACATCAAGAAGCTACACATTGACTACTTCCATCATCGAGCAGTTTGGAGCTCCCCACGAGCTGGTTGTCGTGGGGAGCAAGTATGCAGAGGTCAAGCTGGGAGTCAACTACTACACCAGGTACTAGGCGGGCCTCACACTAAAATGGCATCTTAATTGCTGTGCTGTGCGGTGCTGGCATACTGCAAAAGTTTAGGCCGTTGCAACTTGTAGAGTTGAACTTGAAGGGCCACACCGCTTGGCACGATGACTGAAAGCGAGTTTTTGATAGGGATTATTCACAAGTACCGTTGGAGCGCCAGTTCTTCGATGACACTCAGGCAAATGAACTCCCTCTTTTGTCAGAGATGCGCTTTTTTTCATGTTGCAGTACGTCAAACATCAGTTCCAAATAGATTAACAGACCTGCAAGCGATTTCTTGCCAAGAGTTGTGCACATCGCCAACTGTTGTTGACTGTATTCACTGGTTGTGCCATCCAGGCGTACTCTCTTCTGAAAATGATGGTGAGCGACAAAAATTCCTATTGCGGTGATGGGCTACACACGTCAGTGGAAGAAATCGCATCCAGCAAGTATCTAGCGCTCAGCGCAGCTGGAGCCCTGTTGAACTACATCGGGACCAAACATCTGGGATTCAAGGTCTTCCCTGGGAGTATACAGCTGCAGAACCTTAGTATGAAAGCCTACCTGCAGCTTGACATGCAGACGACAGCTGCACTGGAGATTGTGAAAAGCCAACGACCGCCTCCTGGTAGGTGAAACCTATCAAGGCACGCCGGAAATGAATGACTCTCTGTCAGGAACCATGTACTGATCTGAATTTCGGCTGGAGTTTCTTTCCCTAGCTAGTTAAGCTTTGTGATTTTCTTTTCCTTGGAATGCCTTATGGGCTCTTGGATGTGCATGATGCAGGTGGCAACATGAAGCATGCGTGTTGCAGCGGAAGCCTTTTTCAAATCCTGAACAAAACTCGGACAATGTGCGGAGCTCGCCTTCTGAAGGCATCCTTGCTGCAGCCGCTGACGGATGTGCATACCATCATCGCGCGTCTGGACGCGGTAGAAGAGTTGTGCGGCTGCGTGGAAGACACCTATGAAGCTGCTGAGGGACAGGCAGAGAATCAAAGCAACACGATGAGCTTCGGGGTGGCCGTGTGGCTGCGGGACAGCCTGCTCAGGGACATGGATCACACATGCAGAAGTCTTGGCCTGGTCTCCACCGGTACTGACAAGGCTGCAAGCCGGAGCACCTCATCCCGGTCGCAGCAGCTCACCAAACTGGTGCTGGCAATCATCAGCCTCAAGAAGCTGCTTGCGTCACTGCCAGCTCTTGCAGAGATCCTGCAGCCTGCACGGACTGTGCTGCTGGCAGCAATCCGATCGAACATCCAGTCGCCCATGTTTGACGAGATGCTGTCAGAAATTCAGGAAATCATCGACGAGGACGCTCATGCAGTGAAGAATCAATTCATGAATCATATTCAGTGCTGCTTTGCCGTGAAGGTGGCGCCACTGCTGTGATTGCCTGCATATCATCTATACGCTTCCCGTAACTCGCCGAGTCAACATAATGAATACACAGTTACTGTGTTGATTAATCAAGATGCTGAGACCAAAAAGTGTTGTCACTTGCAGGAGAATGTTGACAAGTTCCTTGATCTCAAGCGGAGCGCGTTCTGCACCATCACCCAGCGCATCCAGGAGCTGGTAGACTCCTACCGGAGCACCACCGGGATAGACAACCTGAAGACGAACTATTCCGCACGCCGCGGCTTTGGGATTCAGGTCCCGAAGGGAAAGCGCAAACAAGGCGGCTCTGCAGGGTTCTCACAGCCTGGTTATTCTACATCATCTGATCTTGGCATCCCGGAGGACTTCGAGGTCCTTGAGATCAAGACAAATTATGTGCTTTGCACATCCCAGGTAGTATGAGCATCCCTGCTGCTGAACTCTTGGGAGCAATCGCGTTGAAGGATATGATAGAGTCGCTGACTACACCAGTCTTAAAGTATAAATTAGTGGTATGCTATCTACCAGGGCACATAGACCAAAGTACTTACATACATGCTTTGTTTTTCACTCAGGAATTGAACGCAATGAACTCGAGGCTGAGAGAAGCATCCATGGAGTGTTTGCATCTAACAGAGCAGGTAATGCTGATTCTGCTTGCATGCAGCATTACCTTCCTAGTTGGCATGGCAGACCATCCGTATGATGAAGACACACTGCACGCTTCTGCACCAAGCTCAGAGAAAAGCCTGACGACAATCAAGACAGGTATTCTAATGTGCAGGCACTCACAGCCTGAGCTCACTGCCCACACGGCTTCTTGCAGCTTCTGGAGTCCTTGCGTGCGGCTCTGTTAGCTCGGATGCCCCAAGTGAGGAAACTGGTGGACAACATTGCCTTGCTGGACATGCTGCTCTCCTTTGCTGAGACAGCAGTGTTCTCCAGAGGCCTTGGCCAGGTACACTCTGGGCCCAACAGCAACCCAAACCTTAACCAGACTACTATGCATGACATGGCATTGATGGGTGTGACAAAATATGGGCTCTCTTGATTGTGATGTGAATGGCGCAGTGTTCAGATGATTGACACATGCCGGGGCATGCCCTGACAGTCGTTGTACCTAACTTGCTTCTTTCGGCATGGTGCTCAAATCCAGGATTACTGCAAGCCGCAGGTGATGCGCGGGGAAGCTGCGCCACTTGCAATCACAGGTGAAACAGATGTGTCATTGACATTTACAAAAAACTGGCATGCTGATGCTGCAGATGCACAGTATCATCGTGTCCCATCTGATATCTGTATCATCTTGCCCTGAAAGACAAACAATCGGAAAATTGTGTTCCCCGGTCTGGCCTAGATTTGCCTGAATTGTGTACATGGATGTTTGGTGCAGGTGGCCGGCATGCCATCCTGGAGAAGAGAATGCTGCAGAATTCCGAGTACCACCCTAACGACACCTATCTGTGCAGCACCAGTAACTTCGCAATCATCACGGGTCCAAATATGAGTGGAAAGAGCACATACCTGCGCCAAGTGGGCTTGGCTGTCATCATGGCCCAGGCTGGCTCCTTCGTCCCGGCATCCTTCATGTCCTTCTCGCCATTCTCTTCCATCTGCGCCCATGCCGTAAACTCCGGCGCGTCTGCGGCACAAGACACATCGAACTTTTTGGCTGAGATGATCCAGACCGCTCAGATATTCTGCCAGAGACTGCCACGCGCCCTGATATTGATCGACGAACTCGGGAGGTGAAGCATCGGCGATTGCCAGCACATGTTGGACGGCGTTCTCAGTGGAATACTGAGTATGCCTGGCGTATGTATGTTAGGGCGCGGGAGTCATGCATGTTCATGTGCCCTGCCCTGACCTGCGCTGATGGATATGGTACATTTTATGCCCTGACCTGCGATAATGGATGATGATGAGCAGGTCAACATCTACCACCGATGGATTGGCGCTTTCAGTCGCAGTGGCGGAGGAGCTCATATCATCTGGCGCGCTGACCATTTTCACCACGCACTTCCCCTCGCTAGCGGAACTTCCGCTAGCGCAAAGCAGGGCCAGAATCTGGTGAATTGGCTACTTGCCCCTCTGCCCTCATGAATTCCATGTTATCTCCTGTCCAATTGCACCTTTTTTTCACTTATTTGAGCTGTTCAGCAGAGCAGCAAGCGCTGGGTGGAGCATTGACTGCATTGTGTTGTGGTGGGCGGCAGGAATTTCGGCATCGATGTTCAGTCAGACGAGCTTCAGTTTACGAGGAGACTGGAGCCCGGAACAGTTGCTCAGAAGAAGTATGGCATCCGGCTTGCTGAGTCGTGTGGTTTTCCGCCAGAGGTGCGTGCATTCTTGGTGCATGCATGGCAAAAGTAGATGACACATGACATGCACCGTGATTTAAGTGCCGGCGTGAAAGCAAACATGAAGCTCGTGATGGGTGTAGCGTCCATAGAACCCTACCTGCCATCACATATGATGCATGAGGAATGGCATGCCTCTGATAACGATAGTGGTGCCCATCTGACTCCAAGACTGAGTACAAGTGTATGCAACAGTCTTTGGGCGGGACTGCGGTTCGCATTCTAGTGATTACTGACATGCAGATAAGGCGTAATTTGACCACGATAGGATAGGTCTTTGAGAGAGACATTTGTGCGAGACATTGTGGGAGACGATACGTGTTATGTGAAATCCTAGGGGTGTCTCACGCAGAACAGATGAGAGAATACCTGACAGTTTTTGCACCTGTGCGCAACGTGGAATTGCACAGGTCATCGCAAGCGCTAATCAGATATATGACTTGTTGGATCAACCGCCCCAAACGTCAGCTGTGGGTGCGGGCAGCAACGCAGTCACCAACAACAGAGGAACGGGGCTGCGTTTCCGCCGTGCGCCAACAGGGAGCGTGGATGCAGCCGCTGTGCGTCCTCTACTCAGTGCGTCGCAAGCAGATGCTACCGGCCACAGGCAGTCACCCGCGGAGGAACCTGCACATGGCGCCGATGGGAGCGCCGAGTGGCTCACAGCGATCTTGTCAGGCGGCGTCGCCTCGCAGCAAAATCTGCTGCGTCTGTACCACAAGATTCTTTGCGTTGCGCTGAGGGCGGTGGCGTGTGCGGGGGAGCAGCCGTCGATTGACGAGATCAAGCGGCAGCTCGCGCCCCTCAAGCGGTCGGCTGTTTCACTTGTGGCCTCGCGATTTTCAGCGCCACGCGCCGCATCAGGACACTCTGGGGGGGCTACGCCGTCAGCATCGGGCACGCAGCATGGCAGATGACACCGCACCGCATGGAGCTTCGGCCCTGGTGAATGCCAGGAGCAGGCGGAGCGCGCTGTTTTACTCTTGTCATCTGACTCCCACCTGCAACCCCTTTACAACTGGACTGTGTGTCCGGGGTCATATACCGCTGAGGAACGACATTCACCACAAAAGTCACCATGGAAATTAGAATGTTATGAGGTAACTTATGTCCAATGTAAGCGCCAGAGCATATGACTCCACCCCAATGAGGACGTCACCACCCCTAGAGTGCAACGGCGGTTGGGTATCACGCACGCTGTGGGTCCATGTGTCCACATTTCCGCCCGACTGTTAATGGGATTCAGGATATATCAAACGCAGCGGGAAAGAAAATGTGTGTAGGCCCGCTTATCATGTCAGCAGGAGAAAGAGGCACCCTGGTGTCGAAGCATATAGATCCCATAGTGCAGATGCCCATGGCGTAGGGGCCAGGAGATGCATTCGCACATCATGATAAATTACATAAGCTCTACTCAGATGGCTCAGTGAGGCCGATTATTTCTGCGCCCCAGCAGGGTGCGGCAGTCAGAGGGTATCTGACAACCAATGTGCAGGCGCTATATTACTTCCTAAAACTCGATCATGGACTCCTCCGAGTAGCCCATGTTGACGAGATTGGGCTTGCACGCGTGGTCGATCATACCCTGAGGCCCACAGAGAAGGCACAGAGTCTCCTCGCCCGCGGGGAAGATGTGTTCCCGCAGCATCGTCTCGTTGATGCGGCCAGTGGAATACGTCCACCCATCGGGAACCTTGCCGCTCAGCGTGTACCACACCTCGAAGTTCTCGTGCTTGGCAGCCAGAGCGTCCAGCTCCTCCCGCAGCAAAATGTCGTCCTCGTTGCGATTCGCAAACAGCAGCTTCACGCGGGGCATGTCGCTGCTGTCCTCCAGGATCGATGAGAGCACCTGCCACATGGGTGTGATGCCAGTGCCGCCAGCCACCATGCTGAAATTTCGGCACACGCCCTTCCGGCTTCCCTCCGTGTAGTTGCTCTTGCCAAGGTACTCAAAGTGGCCCAGAGGCCCCTTCACCTCGATCGTATCACCCAGTGCAAGGCTATTCAGCAGCTGGCTCATTTTGCCACCCGCCGGAAAGGCGTCGCACGACTTGTACACCTTAATGAGCAGCTCCACATACCCCTGCACGTTGTCTGCAGTGATGGGCGTGTACGCCCGCACCACCAGCTCGCCATCCACCTTGCCGTAGATGAAAAAGTGCTGGCCAACTGGCAGTCCGAGGTAGTGCTGCTCAGACGGCAAACCGAAGCGGAAAATTACCGTGTCGTGGCTGATCTCCCGGCGCGAAACGAGCGGCAGCGCCACGCGCTTCTTCTTCTGCAACGTGGTCAGCCGTCCGCTTCCGGCCTCTGGTGTAGAAGGCGCGGGCACAGGCGCGGCTGCGGGGGCAGCAGCCACGGCGCCGGCCACATCTCCGATGTAGTACTCCTTCAGGATGTTCTTGGCCTTTTGGGAGTGGATGGACATGAACTCCTCCGTGGCGTCATCGCCCGCAGCCAGCAGGATGGAGGTGGCGCCGCCAGGATGGTCCTTGTTGTAGCGAGTGGAATCGTACACACGGCCGTCCACCACAAACCAGCACGAGTCCTCGTTGTCGTGCTTGCGGATCTCCTCCCACGTGAATACCTTCCCATTGCTGACCTGCGCAATCGCCTGGCCAGCAACGGGAGCAGCTCCAACAGCTGTCTCCGCAGGGCCGCTCTCGATCGCATTGTGGGTCATCCAGCCGCCGGGCGTAGCGCCAGGCTGCGTGGGCTGCTCAAACTTCACCGCCCCTGCCGCGCCGGGGTGCACCTTGAGCTTGAAGACGCAGTTGTTCATCATGCCCATCAGGTTCCACGTGAGTCGCTCCGGCTGCGTGTTCTGCCCCTCGTCCCAGCCGCGGCACCAGATCTCCTTTGCGGCGGCCATCCTCCCGACGGTCGTAGGCATCTCCCAGAACACCCAGCACCAATAGCGGCCGTACTCCGTGGGCCTCTCAACGGGACGCAGCGTTGCAAGCTCCCACGTCTCACCCTGGTCAAAGGAGACCTCCATGCGGATGATCTTGCGGCCACCACCTGGTAGGGGAAACACACAGCCATGTCAGCCATCGTATTCTGCTACGGCATTGCTTTCAGGCAGACCCGCCCCCCTGACAGATCCAGAGTTCCGCTCATTATGTGCCAGGCTGGCATTGGTGATGCCGTGTATTTCCTTGATCCTTTGTCCACCCTAGTATAATATCTAATTTTAAATACAACCATTCCAGCGTCTCCAAAAAGTCCCGGAGATCCTCAATTGCCTGGAGCGCTAAATACCTGTGTAGACATATCCCTTCATGGTATATGCCGTCTCCGGCGGAGCTGTCAGCTCTTCGTCATGTGCGGGCGAGGAGATGACGGACTGAATGTTGAGCTGGTTGATAATATACTCCGGCTTGAACCACCAGCCTGCAGCGCAAATTGCAGAGGGATTCGTGTGCTTAGCAGCATGTGCATGGAAGAATCCCATAGCCGGAGTGAGTGAACAGGAAACCGATATGTGCAAGCGATTGCCTATAGTTGGCATGCAGAGCAGGATGTCAAGCATAGTATTAAGGGCCTTGCTCACCCTCATCCTTGGCCTTCTCTGCTGTCACGTGTGACGGCAACACGCGGTTGTCCATGAAATGGTAGTGGTTGTCACTCTCATCAGACTGCACCGTGATTTCCTCCAGGAACTTCACCATGCGACCACCGATGAAACCGGGGATGATCATCCGAACCGGAAAGCCGTGATCGGGCGTTAGGTAGCGGCCGTTGTACTTGTATGCGACAAGCACGTCGTTGGCAGGGTCGACTGCGTACTCGATTTTTAGGCTGGTCCCGTAGCTCCCGTCCTTTCCTTGGGGGAGTTCCCCCTTCGGACCCCGGAAAGCGACGTGGCGAGCGCCTTCACGCAGTCCCTTCGCGCGCGCAAGCTTCAGCAAGTCTGCAAGCCGGACGCCAGTCCAGTAGCCGGTGCTGGTGCCTGCAGGGCCCCAGTTGAAACCGATAGTCTTGGACACCATGTTTTGCTCCTTCCGGCGATTGCCGGCGCACACCAGGGTTACGGGAATGGTTATACTCGGCAGCGCCACGATGTCGTTCATGCTCAGAGTCATTGGCTTGTCGACCATGCCGTTGATCGTCACGCGGTGTTGATCCCACTTTATGCTGCGAAGTAGCGGGGGGCATTCCGTGTAAGTGCCAGTGCGCGACAACAAAATCCGCCTAGACGCAGTGACCCGTATTTGCGGTCACGTGGTTTTAAAACCCCCTTTCCCCCTTGTTCGAAGGCACGGCGTGCCCCTCCATGGGCCACAGCTAGTGTCCAAACGCACAGACGGAGCAAACCCTATATTGCTACGATTGGGCAAGTGCATGAAGGTAGCGTGTACTTGGTGCCAGGTGGGGTGGCCCAACGCGACTGTGCGAACTTATGTCCCTGAGATATAAAATCACCACCGGTGTGCAACATATGCAAATGCGGCTGTCGGAGGGGCTGCCCACCTCGGGACGGCTCCGTGGTTGCGAACGTAGTGCAGACTTGCGGGGGTCACAAATCCGTACTTCATGAGATCGGGTAGCGTCGGCTCGCAGTTGAAGGGGTGCCGGCCGGTTAGACGCACGAGGTCGGGGTGGCGCGGGACCCAAGCATCAGGGGTGCCCTCGTCCTTGGCGTCGATTTTCTCGATTGGCAGATGCAGGGCGAAGTCGGGGTCTTTCGGCGACAGCTTGCCCTGAGGCTCAGGGCCAGTGGGCACATGAGCTGCAGCGTCTTTCATTGTATCCGCGTCGCCTCCCGAAATTCCTGCCAGATGCAAGTGGCCCGGTGTGGAGGGACAGTAGAAAAGTAGGGAGAGAGTAGTGTGTTGGGTGGATGGGAGGGAAGCAGGTGGGGGAGGGGGAAGACGGAATGTGATACGGCAAGATTTGCCCCGCTGGTCTTGTATCCGCACCCCATGTGCGGCGGCGCGAAATGTTGTGAGCCGTGGGATATTAATCCGGCGCAGCCGTCATCAGCAGCGACCACATAGCGCTAACATAATTGGCAGCAATTCTTTGCGCAATTATAATACATATGAGCACATTAATTATATAAACCCACACTGGCATACCTACTGTCACGGTCGTAGGGTCATGCGGTGCAGTATAATATGCTGTATAAATTATTTACCGGTACCGGCTGACCGGTACTTGTCATGACGATTTTGCAACATGTATGCTCACATTGATTTAATTAAATAATCCATGAAGCTGGCTGGACGATGAATAAGTCCAAAACGTCCAGAAGCGGCTCACGCAGATGGACGGACGAGGCAGCGACGACTACGAATGAAAACACATACAGGTACCGGTAGTCGCTACAGGTACGGCATAATGTTTATTTCAGTAGTGCATATTCCTTCCGGTCCCGTCTCAGGATTTAATTAAAATGACGATCGCGACAAGTGTAACTCCAGGTACCTGTAGCGACTAATCATTAGGCATAATCGCTAACCGCAGGGAGTACTCCCTCACAATCCTTATTAATTAATCATTGATACCTTGTACGTCCAGATCGTGACCGGATCGTTGCACGTGCAATTCTCGGCCACAGACGCCGTCCACGCGTTCCATCATCGTACATGTACGGTACGGTACTGATACCTGTTGTGATGAGAAGATATTCTTACGATACACTGTAGCAGTGTGTCATCCACGGATCCTCCGCGCTTTTGACAAAGCGGAGTCCACGGATCGATTCCCAGTGTGGATCGGTTCGCGGATGTCACGCATTACAGACGATATGATATGATATGATCAACTAACAATGCTGTATCACGAAAACCACGATATGACCAACTGACAGTGACATAGAATACCGTGGCTAACTAAGTGCCAATAAGTATTTTTTACATCAGAGCCTTAAACACAGGCGCACTACAAACAGAACTAACAGCAACTATGAAAGGTTGCCAACAAAAGAGAGACATAAGCCTGAAACCAAGGGCGAGCAGGAGGCCATGGAGTCAAGAACCACGGAAGAGCCAAGGGAATCACAAAGTCGCCAAGCTACCAGGAACCAAAGGGTCAAGGGAAGCATCGAAGCCAAGGAACGACCAGAAAGACCAACAGGGGAGTATGAAACAATGGGGACCACCGCCCGGGGGTAAGCCATCAGCCGCGGCGAGTACGCTTGCATCCAATGACCCGGGTCATAGCAACACATGCCGACGAGCGACGCGACGCAGGCGAGCACCATCACGTGCCGCGCGTGCGGCCGCGATCCCGCCAAGAACGTTGTCTGCATGTGCCATGTTGATGAGCAAGGAGAAACGGCTGATGCGCCACGTAGACAAGAGCTGGCCGAATTTTTTGGTCAGGGTGCTGTGTGTGGCTAGCTTTCGCGAGCTCCACAAAGAAGGCCACAGCGTCCGGGGCCAGCGAGGCGAACTCGGAAACGGCGAAAGGAATAACCAATAGACCTACCTTACAGGGGGATGGAATGTAAGGAGATATTTTGATCTAAACGTGTTTCCGAACGTGGAATTTTCTAACAATTTAACTGTCCCAAATGCAACCCGTACGCCGTCCAAGTTGTGAAGACATACGCGCAAACAGGGTGGCAAATCAGCCAGCCACGAAACAACTGCGTCCATGTCATGTCAGCCACCCCAGCGCAACGCAAACCCGGCGGAGTCGTCAAGTTTAACGCAGCCACGAAGAAGGACTTGCTTGAGTTGGGGATGCTCAAAGAGTAAACTATTAGCAACGTCTTGTGGCTACGCGGCGATGGATTTAATCATAATAATAATATTGACTTGCCCCCACTTTGTCCCATCTTGTACAAAATGCTCCAAAACCAGCATTGGATATGCATCGCGGCTGGTGTGCACGCTGATGAATGCCGCCCTGCACCCTAGTTCTACAAACCCAAGCTACACCACCCGTGAGTCTTAAGTACTGATAGTAGACCCGGGAACTAGGGTATAATCAAACCCTACGGTGCAAAATGAAATACACGGTGCAAAATATGTTAAATTACTGTTACGGTCTGTTGGTGGTTTTAACCGGTTAGGTATCCAATAACATCGGGTTTCAGTAAGGGCTGCCCCATCGCCCGCGAGCCCTGCGCTCCCGACCGGGGAACTATTTAGGACAGCCACCAGCGGCTCGTCTGCCATCTTTCAGCTCGTTGCCTTCGGCAGCGGCTTCGCGTACTTGTGCGCGCGAGGGTCGCAGAGGCTAATCAAGTCCGCACCAAGGTTCACCACTTGGTGGTGAGTCGTAGTGCCGCGTACATGCGCTTCATCATTAGACAACAACATACATCCCCTCGTCGGTAGTGTGAATCCCTACTCGTGCGCCCGAATTCGTTTTCTGATTTTGCCCTTGCTTTGCGACTAGGACGTTTTCGGGTAGCGATGCGCACGATAAGGAATTGGAGATGGGGGGTCCCCATGGGGGAGGGGGGGGGGGGGGGGGTAAACCTCAACACCCGAAGTCGAGTCGCGGTACATGCCTTCGTGGTCTCCCGCAGTGGAGAACCCTCTCGCAGTAGTAATCTCTTGAGGTTAGGTAAGGTGGACGCGCTGGGCAACATGGCGGGTTCTCGTCACGGTTGCGAACGACGACAACTACGTCTACCGCAACAAATCGGCGCGGACGGAGGACGCCCGTGTCATCGGGGCGGCCGCTTTCCGTCTTGCAAGACAGTTAGACTTGGTCCGCATGTCCTCGCACCA
The DNA here is from genome assembly GCA_006384855.1 of Tetraselmis striata. Lineage (NCBI taxonomy): Eukaryota > Viridiplantae > Chlorophyta > Chlorodendrophyceae > Chlorodendrales > Chlorodendraceae > Tetraselmis > Tetraselmis striata. The sequence continues at coordinate 140,149 of VCJN01003059.1, forward strand.
GGGCGTTGTGGCATCAACGGTCGTTACGCGCGATGTGGTTTTCCGTAACTACTCGCGTAATTGGTCCGTTGCGGGGGTAGCGCCGCTCATGCGCCGGTGTTTTGAGAGGGCTCGTTGCCCTTGCCCTAATCGTGATGCGGCAGCAACGTTTGTTGTGATTGCAGTGGGAGGCGTTTGCGCGGCTCGTCCCGGCGCGTCTCCGACGCCTCCTACTGCCACGTCGTCGTCACAAGGGCCATGACAACCTGCAGCTGCCCGCCGGGGAGCACCTCTGCCACCTGGCGTGGTTGATGTCTCGTGGTGGCCGTAACTACCCATGTCCGACTCCGGGCTTGGAACCTCGGCGACCGTCGTTAATGCAGCAGCGGCGGCCGCCTCGTCGTCACCCTCGCCTCGGCACCATTGGCATCGTTACGGGCCGGCGTAGGCTACAAGGGCCTCTACGCCGGCCAGCCCGCTCCCGACGTCACGACATCTCATTTGTGACAACACGAGCTGCCCGCCGGGGGACAGCTCCGCACTTTGACTTTTGTGCATTTCGTGGCGGCAACATAGGCATGCAAATTGTGAGGTGGTCGACAGCCGTCGCGGGTGCAACATACAGCGGCGGCCGCCTCACCGCACTCCGCGAAGCAAGACCCGCGGCGATAGCTTACCGAGTCGGTGGGTCTTCTGCGACGCCGCCGACAACCGACACACCTAATAGCCGGCACGGCACGACCACATTGATTGGGTCCCACGTGCCCGCGCCCCAAAGCGTTGTTCGTTTCACGCGCCGCCCTTATTCACGCAAGGCGGCGAGACGACCGCCGCTGGTGATGGCAACGGCCTTGCACTGCTGTCATCGCACGGGGTTGCGTGTCCACTCTTCGAGATGTGCATCGCTAGTACATGTTCAAAGTTACCATCGCGTCGCGTACACCGTACCAGTACTTTAGCACCTGGTTGTACGTACGCGGCGCGCTCGCGCACCCGTGCGCGCAACTATACTGCTCGTAAAAGTAAAGTAAAGTTCGCCCCGGGACATCGGCCGAAGCCGCCCCAGCACTTGACCTCGTGCGCCAACTGCAGTCGTAGGTCTGGCATAGCCCATAGACCATTGCCTCATTCGAACCCCGAAGGGCTAATGCATCAACCGAGGAACCCCGGGACACGTCGGGCCGATATTGCCGAAATACATCGGCCAGGAATCGAACGCGGTACCTCTCGCACACGAGACGACCGCTCTGCTGGACTGCTCGTCCTACTGGTGCATATGCCGCTGCTCTAATGCTGGGCACTCGTCGCCAACTTGGCCACTCCTAAATGCCTGCAATTCCGGCTAGTGCCGCCCGCCGCCGCGGCAAATGCTTTAGGGCGCCGTCGGGAGATAGCGCCTTAATTCCGCGAGGTCCGGCCTATGTCTCGCCGGCGTTCGCGCCGTCAGCATCTCCCGTCCGCGTCTATTATGCGCCTGCGCCTCGATCGAGGGTTCCAAACCCCGCCTTCGTCCATCACGTGATCAGTAGATGTGTTGTTTTCGGATAACTATACGAGAAGTCGCCAGTCCGACCGACTACGGCTAATTGGTAGACAGTACGGAAATTACGAATGCAGTACTCGCCCCGCCCCCGAAAAGATTTCCATGTGCATTGGTAATGCACGGGCAACGCGCAATCTTCGGTCGTCGTGCGTCTTGACGCCACCTGCCGCCATCGCTGAAAATATCCCGCTTGTCGCGGAGCTGATCGCCCCACCACGCCGGCTGTGGCGGTCCGCCGGCCTCGGCCGGGGTCCGCCGATGCTGCCTCCATCTCGCCCGCCGGAGCTCTTGCTATAGGATCCCCAGGGGCTCAGGAGGGGAAAGGCAGGCACCAATAGCTCACCCCCCCCCCCCCCCCCCCCCCCTCCGCGTGTCGTCGCTCCGTGGTCGGCAGGTCAGTCCTCCTCGCCCGCGCGCCGCTCGCCTCCGTCCGCAGCTCGCCTCGTCGAAGTAGCCGCCCGTCCAGGGTCAGACCGAGCTTACCGCCAGCTGACTCCTCCCGTTGCATGGCTGCGACTCTCTCAAGGAACTCCGACTCCTGTCTCTAGCCCCTGAGTCGCCGCCATGCCCCGCCTCTCCGCCCCCAAACGCCCGCCCCGCCTTTAAGTGCCGGGATCATGTCTCCTCGCGCTCGCCGCCCTCGCCCGTTCTCACGGGACGGCTGAGGGTTTCCCGGGTGTTCCGAACGGGTCGCCCGCAGGGCGCCGCCGAACACTGCGTAGTACTAGGCCGGGATTCGAGTGATTCACAGGTGAAACGCATACATGCGGGGGGGGGGGGGGGGGGGGGGGGGGGTACGCCAGACCTTCAATCTGCAGGCCGGTCGCGGGTCGTACCGAGGTACGAGAACGCGATTTTATTTTGAACAACCCTCCCGAGGAGGCTGCCCCCGTCCGAGTCGTACGGACCCCCCTCCCCACCCGTAGGCGGATCTCGGAGAGGCCGACGCAAGGCCGAGGTCGTACATGTTTTTTCAGCAGCCCCCCCGTACATGGTTGCTGCCCGGCGGCGCCAGCAGGCGCTACCGGGACTATGAGTGTTATTTGAAAAGTCCCCCGTAGGATTCCCTGGTCGTCGTAGGATCCAAGGACCCGCCACAACCGGCCACCCCGCTCATCCCCCTGCAGCACTTAGCCGGGCGCGGGTCTAAGGGGTTACCGGGGCCCACCACGCGGAGTTGGGGTGGTGCCGCCGGGCCTGCCGCTCCCAAGATCATCCTCCGCTCCTAGAGGGCCGCTGCCTGGCGGCGGGCGCAAACTGTATGCGGTACTTAGTCGCACCCGCTAAGTCCGCGATAAGTCCGCGCACCATGGTTCGCGCGCGGCGGGCCCGCCTCACTGAGAGGAAATCTGCCCACTGCGAGAATCGAACATGCGCACGGGCGTGCGCGCGTACACATAGCGTTGCTTTAACGCTCAGGCCGCAGCCCGAAAATGACAATCACGCTTTGTTTTGTTATACATACACCCGGTACCGAACGGCTCGTTGTACCGTGTGGGGCACCCATTTGAAGTTATTTTCGCATGTTAAAGACTTGTTCATTAGCTTTGACGCTTGTAGAACGGGTAGTTTTTTCCCCACCGGACTGGGCGGGCAACAGTGAAACCCTTGCAGCGTCTCTATTGGCAGGTTACATCAAGACGAGTCGTGCCATCGCCTGAGCATATTTTTCCCACCCCGGCGGGACATGCGGGCTGACAATAATAGTGTTTCATATGACATTAATAGTGTTTCAGAAAGCGGTTCAGGATTTTAAGAAGGGTGGTGGGAGATTGGAGTTCTGGAAGTGGGCGCGCTCTCTCCGTAAGGGGCAAGGTTCATTCGAGGGCGCGAACGACCAACCAATACGCGATCCGGTATCGGGGGTACTTCATACCGAGCCGGACGAAATCAATGCGTGTTGGGCGCGGCACTATCGGGAGCTGCTGCGTGACCCCCACCCTCTAGCACAACGGGTTGCGATATATGGACAATTATAGAGGCATTTCGATTATGGGTGCCGCTATGAAACTCCTGATGACCGTCATTACCCAACGCTTGCAAGACGTCTGCCAAGCTGAAGGGATAATCCGCCGTTAGCAAGCGGGTTTTATACGGTTATGGCCGCTGTCGTCACTATCGGCGGTCGTCCCGCCGCCTCGCACGAAGGGTGGCACCGGAAACGCATAACGCATTGGGTCGCGGGCACGACATGGGACCGAGTGTGGTCTTGCCGTACCAGTTTAAATGTGTATCGGGGTCAATTGTCGGCGACATCTATCGCAAAAGACCCGCCGATTCGGGCAGTTGTCGGCGCGGGTCTCGCATCGCGGAGTGTGGTTAGGCGGCAACCCGCTACGGCTTCCGACCACCTGACAAGTCGTCGCAGACCTACAATGACGCCACGAAATACATAGGTCGCGTTAAGTGGCAGAGTTGCTCCCCGGCGGGCAGCTCGTGTTGCCAATAAAGGTGGGATGTCGTGACGCCGATAACGGGTTGGCCGGCGTAGAGGCTATGACAGCCTACACCGGCCCGTAACAATGCCGGTGTCGTCGGGACGAGGGTAATGACGAGACGGCCACCGCTACTGCACCAGCGACGGCCGCAGAGGCTGGTTCCAAACCTGAAGTCGGATATGGCTAGTTACGGTCACCACGAGACGTCGAGCACGCCAGCACGCCGTTTCTGAAATGCCGATATCGCGCTTTCCTCGTACTCGCCGCTAACCTCTTATAGTACTTGGTACAATACTACACCCCTTTATCAAATTTGAGTACGAAAATGAAATTTCCGCCACGGTAGACCTCTTTAGCATCGTCGAATTAGTGGGGGGGGGGGCCATTTGTGTCGGGTAAGTTTGGCGCGGGAAGACCCTCCCATTTTGCTTTAAGTACTAATACCTCGCAAATAGTATGTTACGCAGAATATTTGGGGACCAAAACGGAAGGACCGTCGAAAAGTGGTCGTCCGACGGATCTGATAACGGCATCCTAGATGAAGATGTTGCCGGCTTTAAAGGTCAAAAGGCCGCTTTTTATTGTTGCTGTAATTTGAGATGTTGCATTACCTGTGAAAGTATATCGGGTCCTTATTGCATACAAATACGACGCGCACGGCGGTACCGGCCGGTCGAGAACGCCGTGAGGTGGTATAGAGCTGCCCCAGGCGGGCAATTGCAAATTGTCGTGGTCCTTGTGACGAGACGGTGCAAGAGGAAGCGTCGGAGACGCGCTGGACAACGCCGCGGAGACGCTTTCCATTGCAACCACTACAGCAAACGTTGCTGCGGCGGCACGGTTAGGGCGAGTAGTGCAACGAGCCCTATCAAACACATGCACATGAGCGGCACCATCCCCGTAACGGGCCAATTACGCGGGTGGTTTCGAAAAACCACAACGTGTAACGACCGTCGACGCCACGACGCCCTGCTCCGAGGACATGCGGATCGGGTTATTGAAGTGTCTTGCATGTTGGCAAGCGGCCGCCGTCTTGATGACACGGACGTCCTCCTCCGTTCACACGCCGATTATGTTGTTGCCGTAGGCGTATTTATTGTCGCTGACAACCGTCACGAGCAGCGGCCATGGTACCGAGCGCAAGCACCCGTCCGCCTCACCTAACCTTCATAGCGGCCTACTAATGCGAGACTAGCCGCGCGGCGTGGTAGCATAGGGAGGTGGAGACACTTGCAACGCGAGTTTTATTTTGACTGTATGCATGCAACCATCCGCGATGACTGAGGGCGACCTAGGCGACCGCATTTTAGGGTTGCCGATATGCGCCAGACCGCCCTCGATAAGACGAACAAAATGCGTCAGTGTTGGCCGGCACGAGAGGCTGTGCGTCCGACGAAGATACACTGAGTATGTATGTAGTGAACACTGAGCGTGCAGTCGAAACTAGGGCCTGTCGAACCTTTTGGCTTTTTTCTCGCTAAATTGGAAACAATTCCGGTTCGCAATAAAATCTAGGGCGTTGTGAAGGGACGAAGGAGGGACCCCGCCCAAAATAAAGGCAGCTATAAGTCCTCGAGTGTTGACGCAGCTTGACTATTAAAAAAACCCCTGAACCCTGGAACTAAGAGCCCAAATAGATTATGACGGTGATACCCCCACCGCAGGCACTCCTCCAACATATGTTCGATTGTCTCGTATTCACTTCCGCCATATGCATGGCAGTGTTAATGGAACCGTTTACATGCGTGATAGGAGTCCGCTGGGCCAATCGGGGGGCAGCAGTGGGAAATGCGAAATACTCGGGTAGTGCGTAATTGTATCAGAATGTGCAGACCGACCACAACCCCCGCTGGGACGGACACCCGTGCCGTCATGTAGCCACGGGTTGACGCATAAGACGCATGGGCATACAATCCCAAGTGTTATACTACGACCTAACTATGTTACTTACCGACGATTCGTAACGCGCACACACCCCCATGTCTCTACTAGTTTAGCGGCACCGCACGCGGCTAGGGACCTCCAATAACGTGGAAGGTGCGCTTCGTCACTCCGCCCGCCCTACGTTCGCCCTAGCTAGTCGATCCAACCACCGCACATTCCGTGACGTCATCCACGTCTTAGTAGGGCGCGTCGCACGTGATTGATCTACTACATGGGTTATACATGCCGGATCCTTTAAGAACGCATGAGCCCGTGCCGCAGCGGTTGTAGCCTGTATGTATGGTGCAATGTATAATAAATTCCCGCGTCATCGGTGCAGTGGCAAACCCCATGAGATTTTACCCACCACAATCAAGCATCGCAAGCACTGATCGAGTACGATTTGTAATTTACCTGCGCCAATAATACTATCTATGAATAAGTGTCCATTCTACATGCTTCACACCCTAAGGTGATAGAACCTGTAGTATACTACTATACATGTCTTAACGACAGACACACGCACATATTAATAGGAATTATGTCATGCACGTCCACAGAATAATGCCGAATTGAGCGCCTCAATGGCACGCGTACCTTTCTTGACCCGGTCGTCGACTATGTACCGCATACCTAAGCCCGAGCTAGTGTCCGTACGCAAATACCTATATTATTCATTTACAACCGCCCCCCCGTTCTTCCTCAAGCTGCCATATCGGGCAGCTTGTTCGCGTAACGTGGTCGCGTCGGAATATGATTCGCCACCACCTCACAGTATAGTACCCCAAACCCAGTGAAATAGTCCTCTACCCGTTGGGAAAAGTGAGCGAACATGGCATGCCGATTATCGAACGACGCCCGCCGATAATTACAACTGACCCGGCACCGGTACAGGGTAGTGGCAGGGGTCAGGTAGTGGTTGCCTTGCCGCTCATGTGTCGTTGCACCATTATGGTACGGCACACCCTATTATATGTCATATCTATCGCATAAAATATTTTGTAAATGAACATGTTAATACAAAGGATGGGAGAAGCGGGGCACCCCTGTCGGAGGCCACGCTCTATGGGTATGAGGTCTGATAGTGTTCCTGGGGCCACCCTTGCAATCACCCGTACCATACTATCACTATTTCAAGTTATCATGACCCGGAATTCCTATACGGCTTGTAGCTTTAGGGATAAAAGCTCATGAGGCACGGTGTCATATGAGTTTAGATCTGAAGTTGATAAATCTCACGTCGTGCTATTTTATCATCGCCGTAGTTATATTATCACAACCAATGTGGACTACTGCAGTACATAATAAAGCTGTTTTCAAAGTATCGCTTTATTCCTACTAATGGAATTACAGCATACGCCCGTAGTACTCCTGCGGTCCTTACTGCTCATGAATTGCTCGCGCATACACGGTACGAGTAGCAGTGCCTAACATCGGTAGACACGACGAAAACTACTACATTTAGGAGCTACATCTGTTATTGTGAATAAACCTGCCAGAAGGAGTTGATGTGAACAAATGAGTGACTCTTCCACTGGCTCGTCCTCCCCGTCAGGGCGCAAGCTCCTCGCCTTGGTTCTATTGCACTCCTGCCCGCCTGCCGAATGTCCCCATGATGTCACACCACTGCCGCGACACTCGATTGCTGAGAGTGTTGATCACCCCAGTCGTTCAATACGACCCATCGCTTCATTTTATGATAAATCACGTTATTCTCACTCCATTTGTGCAATGTGCGCTGCATCCTACTGCAGTATGGAACTTCTATCCAGCATCTATGTGAGCAAGGGCCCGCATGGCCTGGTGCATCCGTTTCCGTGCTCGTCTGTGCGTGTACGTGGTGAGACTCGGCTGCCAGATAGGTATAGCCATCGCCTACCAGAGCAGGCACACAGGCCTTGACAATGTGGCTTAGAGTAGGGAGCATGACACTACCCACTGTGTGAAACCCGCTTGCTCCAGGTTCACATCCTGGTTTTCTCCATGAGGATGCGACCCACAATACGAAGCCAAATGAGAATAATCTTGCTTTTGAGCGTCTACTGATACTCTTGCTGGTGCTGGGCTTCTCTCCTGAACGACGGCCGCGCCCAGGCGCCGGCTGTGCGGCAGACCAGCCCCGGCAGGCAATGCCACAACCACTCAACTCCAGCATGCACCACATCTGCCATGCACCTCCTTGCTGGTGATGTAATGGAATAGCAACGTCCCTCAGGTTATGAATTGCCCTCCATGTTGCGGCACCTCCGTCTCGGCAGCTCAGCATTGCCGCACTCGGCCATTTGCGCAATCCGCGTTGGATGTCACACATTCTCACATTCTTTCTCACTCACTTCCAGTGATGAGCGGGTTGTCCTTCGTCTCTCTATCATTCAGTCACTGCCACTATGTGCGCTAGCCCTCATGAAATGCGGCTGTCAATGTGGCGGATCGCTGAGCATGCACGGCTGCTGCTGCCGATACTTGCTGGTCCTTGACGATCCCTTGCGGCTGGCGGGCTCTTATTGCACAGGCAGCTGCGACGCACGAGGGCGCAAGGGGGGGGGGGGGGGGGGGGGGAGGGCAGCTGAGCGGTCTCCTCCCGCCGACGCTGCGCCACCTCCTGGTGCTGCGCCGCCATCCCATGCAGTATGCCCTCACCCCATGCAGTGTGTCGCTCCATATGATCTGTCATCATGCAGGCACGCTGCCTGAGGGAGGGAGCGCCAGGATGCTGCGCGGGAGGACAGCTGGATGGCGTGGGAGGGGGTGGGGCGAGCACGAGGATGACTGCCCCCCCGGCGTCAGGCAGAGGGTGGCGGGGGAGGGCATGCGTGGGAGGGGGTGGCAGTATCCACAAAGAGCTCGTTGGCGGAACCGCGCGTTGTTACATATCATGTTGATGGCTGGCAGTCACGCACGGCGTGGGCAGCATGCGGCTGTGTCGCACGGCGGGCGGGCGGACGTCGCGGCCTAGTCCCTCCTGGACTTCCCGCCCTGCGCGGACTGGGCTGGGTTGCTTATGGAGCGCTGCATGGCCTGCATCTCCTTGAGGGACTCCGGGTCCAGCTGCATCTTGGGGAGGATGAACAGGCCGGAGATCATGATGAGCATCATGATGATCTGCGGCTGGAAGAGGAAGCTCCGCCACGACAAGCCCTGCCGCGGCTCAAAGTACGACACCTTGCCCAGCGGCTGCACCATCAGCGGGTACTGCAGCAGGCGGTTGTCGCCGCCCACGTAGGAGGCCTTCACGTGCTCCCCCAGCGGGGCGTCCGCCAGGATTTCCGTGCGAATCTGAGGGAACAGGAAGCCCAGGTGGAAGACCTCCAGGACGTGGACGCCGGGCGGGACGCCGCGGAGCGTGAAGGTGCCGTCCAGGCGCACAAAGGTGCTGAGCTGCCGCCCGCCGCCGAGCAGCAGCGTCACGCGGGCTCCCTGCGGCGAGATCAGCTTCACGTTCACGCTGCCCAGCAGGTCGAAGGAGGGCCCCCTCGCCGCGCTGGACACCGCCTCGTGCTGCGACGGCTGGACCGCCACCGCCTCGGCCCCCGCGCCTTGCGCTTGGCAGACCGCTAGCAGCAGCAGCAGCAGCAGGGGCAGCGCTGCCCCCACCCGCAGCGCGCTCGCGCTCGTGCACCTCAACGGGGCGGCCATCAGGGGCCACGCTCCGCGCGCGGGGTCTGCCGCAACACGGAGGGCGAAGGAAGCGGCCGCGGTTGTATCCGCCTGTGCGAGTACGTGGCGGAGGTCTCCGTGCTGCCTGCAGCGCCCTATCGCCAGCCCCGCGGAGGGAGGGTAGGAAGGCGACTCGGTCACTTGGGCCGGGCAGCAGATGCAACGTAGCCGCGGAGAGGTCACTGCTCCAGGCGCCAGCCTCAGCAGGTGCGGGCGCGGTGCTGGCCGGGCACAACTATTCCACCCGCCCCGGAACGAGTCGTTATTGCTTGCGCCTTTCCATCTGCCTTGGATGGGTCTACCGATACGAGGAGCGGCATCAGCATCTGTATTATAAATACGCAGAATCGCGGCATGTTTCACGAGATCCACACGGCTAAATGACGAGATATACATGGAGATTCGCACATAAAATACCGACAAAGAAGTACGGGGGTACTACTCGCTACCTGCAGTCACAAGCAAATCATTTATTCATTTCCTACCCCGTGATGCGTGGTTGCGTCCGTCATCCCGTGCTTGATGCGTTCGCGAGCAGATGATGCACATGCACAGGCAAACCCGCGCGTGAGAATTCCGTCTCTTCGCACTCTCCTTTCCACTGCACACCAAAAGGCGAGCCGGCCCGGACCCTCCAGCTTTTTTCCATTCCCACCCTAGCATCCTTGTGTCACTTTTCCGGCCAGTGTGGCCTCGGGCAGTGTGCCGACTTAATGGCGACTCTCACAGCGGCGACATTGCCCCGTTGGACTACGCCCTCCGTCGCGCGCAGCAGCCACGTGCGTACGCATAGACCCGAAAGCCACCGCCTGGCGGCAAGCACCCACCATCCTGCCTTGCACCGTCACCAAGGCCAGCAGGCGGAGGCATTGGGTGCGAGCACTGAGTGTCAACTATGCTCTGCGTGCTCTTGTGGGGGCGCAGGCGCGGCGGTCGGCTCGAGGGCTCACCAAGGCGATGTCGTCCCTCCAGGCCCCTGCCGGCTTTGTGCCCAAGCTTATTGCCTCCGACGTCGACGGCACCCTGCTGCGTAGCGACCAGATGCTCAGCCCGGCTGTGAAGGAGGCGGTGCTGTCGGCGGCCGCGGCTGGCATCCCCATGGTTCTGGCCACAGGCAAGGCTCGTGGGCCCTGGACGAAGAAGGCGAGCCCGGCCGCTGTGTACCCTAGCTCTCGATTCCCTGATACCAGCAACAACAAAAATGCTGCCAATAAATAAATAGAAATCGACAACAAAAAAGCAGCACCCAAGCAGCAGAAGATTGACAATTCTGGGGGAAAGGCGCAGCCCTGCTTGGCTCGCCGTCGCGCGTATTGCCGGTGCACCTGGTGACCTCCTCCCGTGCCCGCAGGTGTTCCCGCAAATCGGGCTGCCCATGCCTGGAGTCTACCTTCAAGGCTGCCTCATCTACGACAAGGACGGCGACCTACTCTTTAGGTACCACCGCGCCCGGCCTTGCTGTGCATTCCCACCCCCTGAAATCAGCGTTGATTCACTGCGTCTGCCGGCAATGGCTGCAGCCGGGAGCTGCAGGAGGACATTTGCCGCGACCTGATCAGCTTTGCGGCAGCGGAGAGCCTCACGCTCACTGCCTACTGCGGCGAGCGCATCCTCACGGAGGTACGACCAGGCCCCTGACCATGCATGGCGGACCTAGCCATGACAGCGGGCGCGTGCTGAGCCCCCCCCCCCCCCCCCCCTGGGCGGCTCGCAGGCAACGGACGTCCACACCGACAGGCTGTTGTTCTATGAGGAGCCTACGCCGGAGGGCGTCGGCCCCATGACTGCCATCCTCGGCAAGGTGGGCGTGCCCCGGGAGGAGAGTGGGTGGGTGTGGGGGGGGGGGGGGCGGAGGAGCACCGAACAAGGGAAGGGAGGAGGGGCACTTCCGCCGGCCCTGCCTCTCGCGTATCTCGGAACTCGCCATGTGTTGCCTGACGAGCCATGCTCCACGGCTGCAACAGATCCCAGTGCAGAAGATGATCCTCATGGCGGAGCAGTCTCGGTGATGCCCGGCCCGCGCATTATGTGCCAGGATAGGCCATGTGCTGGGGACACCACGGGACGCGTCGGCGCGGCGCCTTAACCGCGTCGTAAGGGTGTACAGGCGCAAGGGGGGTTCTGTCTCCCTGCACCCAATGCCCTCAAGTTCTTATACTGTTGCTCAAGGGAGCGAGTCGGTGCCCTTCTGCTGGGGTATCGCTGCTGCCGCACTGCAGCATAGAGGAGATCAGGCCGGCAGTGGCCACGCTGATGGAGGGACGTGCAACGCTGACGACCGCGCTCACGGGCATGCTGGAGGAAAAGCCCCCCCCCCCCCCCCCCCCCCTCCTCCTTGCCTGTGACTCCTCCACACACGAGTACACCGCACACACTGGATGTGCAAGCAGCTGCGGGTTTGGTAGTGGAGACGGGGGTAGGGGCGGGGAGGTGGGTACTCACACACGCAGTATGGGGATCTGGCCACAGATTCTGCCGCTGGGGGCATCCAAGGGCGATGGCGTCAGCAAGCTGCTGGACATCCTGGGGGTGCGCCCCCCCCCCCCCCCCCCCCCCCCCTTTCCCCTCCCCCTCCCCCTCCCCCGCCTCTCCCCCTGTCCATCTGCAACGCAAAGAGCTAGCACAGAGCCATGTGCAACCAGGAAGCGCCAGTGGCAGGGGCGTTCCCCCTCCACATCAGCATTTGACTTTCGTTGGTGTTTTTGCCTCGGAATGTGTCTGAAGGTTGCGGCCGAGGATGTGATGGCCATGGGCGACGGCGAGAACGATGTGGAGATGTTAGAAATGGGTGAGACGTCCCTCGCCGCGTGCCGCCCAGCTGGCGACAATCAACCTCGCATTTGAATTCACCCCACACACTAGCGCCAGCCGGTGTGTTGCTGCTGACCCCCGGCATTGCGGGTGGTTGATTTTTCAAAGCTGGATGGGGCGTGGCGATGGGCAACGCGGGGCCGCACGCGCGAGAGGTGGCGGACGCAGTGGTGGCGAGCAACGACGAGGATGGCGTGGCGGAAGCCATCAACAAGTATGTCTTGGAGCCGCTCAAGGCTGCCGCGCCGCCGGCTTAAGCAGAGCCTAGAAGCGAATGCGTGGCCAGGTGCCGCCCCCGGTGGCAGGCAGTGTGTAATTATGCATATCTATTTTATGTTATCTATCTTATGAATCGGTGAGCCTCACACAGTCGACCCTCAAACCCCAGCGAAACCGCGTCTCCATGTGTTAACAGCGCAATCCCGCACACTATTGGCATGCCTAGAACATCCCCCAGACATGACTCCAAGCAGAACTTTACTCCATAACCGGTAGTAGCGGAGTTTTGTGCCTTACAGCCATGTTGGTATACGCGGACACCGAGTCTGAAAGGGACAATGACGCTAATAACATGCGTGCACAACCACAACGTCCACTTTTAAGAGCAAAGGTGATGACGCACCATCATGTCTGCGAGCACTTCACGTTGTTCATGTCTCCATGACAGCACTTGAGGCTTCATTTTGCCGGTGATGGCCCCAACCTACTGAAGGACCCGAACTCACTGCAAGAAGGGGATGTTCAAAGAGTATAGTGAGCCTGGGCGGCAGGCTGGAGGGTCAAGGTCAAGGCGTTGAAGAACAGATTAAATCACCGTGCGCTCATTCGAAGAGGCACAAGGGTTGTGCAATGCGGCCATTTGAGCAATTAAATCAGGGCCATTGTGAGAGTGACTTCTCTATTATTGGGGGGTGCTGCTGCTCTTATTGACCGCTATCGTCCCCAATGGGCTCAACCTCATAAATCTTATATATTCGAGCTCATATATGAATCTTGCATATAACAGCACGGCACACACTGACGCCGTTGCTAATAGTAAAATAACATCGTCACTGTTTTCACGTATTTCCGGCAATGATTTCCACCGCCCGGAGCCGGTAATGGGCTCAGCTCATTACACACTTTAATGGATGGGGTGATGCTGTACTCAAACCACCTACAGCTACATATAACATTACAATGATGTAGTTCCTCATCTCCCTCGTCTCTGTGGACCAGCAACCGTATCCTGCGCTCAATCATATAGGAGTAGTCGGTACAGGCAGCTGGGCATTATGACATCCGGCGATCGCGAGAAAGACCTTAACTACTATGAATATATCAATTTAAAAACATGCAATAATCTTCGCGTGCATCATAAACTGCTGGTTATTTCAGCGGCGCCAGTATCAATTATTTGAAATTACAAGCAGGATTCGACAATGTGTAACGATTACATCTGTGCTACTTACCCACAGCTTGTATTATTCGGCCATTATCATGCACTCATCCATTAATTGTATATATGTAATAATACGCATATTATCGCATACTGGTGCTGCGCGGATACATAAGATCACAATTGTCCCGGCGCCGCCTTTATACTTTCACATATATATTTTATACATAGATACATAATAATATGTGTGAACAATTTTGTATGCCTAAGTTATATTACCAGCAGTAGTACATGTGCTGTACTGGGGCTGGCCCTTGTCAAGGTCATTAATTGGCATGTTGCACTTTCGCGAATAAAGCTATAGTATGATGCACCATGCTAGCGCGCCTCCCCCTTATCACTCATAATATACCTTACAGTTATTACCGCCTATGGCGGTATTTACTGACAGGCAGCATGGGGATAATGGGGATTTGGGGCGGGGGGGGGGGGGGGGGGGGTGTTGAGCAGTATGGAGCTCAGACGAGAACACGCGGGCGATATATTCTGACGGGTATAGTGCCCCAGCGACCCAGTAGTTGTGTGTAAGCTGAGCTGTGAGGGTCAGTGTAGTGTTGGAACAATGTGCATAAGCTGGCGCGCTGCGGAATTCGGAGCATGTACTGTTACCTTCTCCTTGGCGCGTTGTGTTGCATGCACAGATGCACTCGCTTTCCGCGCTGCCAAGCTACCTGCCAGAGCATGTCGATAATACAGCTGCCAGCGGTGCACAGCGACACAGCACAGCCCCTAAAACTGCACACACTCCGCTGATAATGCCCACCCCCAAATTCGTACGATATGGCGAGTAGAGTAAGGCAGGGCGAGTTGCCGGGTCTCGAAACTAGACGAGCCTCAGTGGGGCACAGGTTGTCGGTTCGAGAAGAAGGGCGCGGGGGAAGGGGGGGGGGTGTATATAGCTATTTAGGCCAGTTGGCGCATGACCATTGATGTCCATCAGTTACTTTATGCACAACAAGGTGCTGCTCATCACAAACTCGAATTATCTATTCGTGCTCTTTTATTTGTCGATTTCCTTCACCCCTCTGTGTCTAGCCCCTGGAACAACATATAGTCACCGCGCCGCCGTGCGGTGCATGTGGTGGTGTCGGAGCGATTTGTGCTCATCAGTAAGCGGGCCCACCGCCCTGCTGCCATGCTATCTGGCTAGCCACGGTCCTGATGCTCGTCGTGCCCGCTGGTGTGCGCGCGTACTCTCAGTGGAGCGCGGGCAAGCCACGCGACCGCCGCCCGGCAGCGCGGTGGTCGGATCCCGTATAGCCCGCCATCGGCTGCCCAGCACCGGTACACCGGCGACACCGCCGCGACCACGCCGTGCTGCTCGTGCTCAGTCGTCGGAAGTTTTTTTTTGAGGATTCGGCAGACAGTATTAGCCATTAGGCGAAATGTATTTGCACGAGCGGTCACCGCACGTGCGTACCTCCTCACCCTATACAGGCACCAAATGCGACCGCCAGCGCCAAAATCTCGCCGGTTCGCGCAGTTGCCGCCCCCCTCAGCACCTGCCGCGCACCGTCCGGCATCGCACTTCAATCATGCTCCTCGGCGCGTTCAGCCTGTAGTGCCGGCAAACGCCGTTGCCGCGCGGCGCACCTCCATGCATGGTTTACTGCAACTACCGGTATGGGCGCCGCGATAGTTGTCCATGTGATTCACGCGCGCGCAGCACCCGGTATTTCCATTTAGCTGCTGTCTGGCCGCCGTCTTGGCGTCTTCGGCCCCCGCACTCCCCGACGGCGTGCGACGCGCTCGGTAGGTGACGCGCCGCGGCTTACGCTGGCGTACACTGCTGCTACAGTGTACTGTTCGTTGTCGTTGCAGCATGCTGCTGGGCGACGACGCGAGCAAGGACGAGTCCACGAATATCGCTCGCCATTCTAATTAATCGTGGTTACTATTGTTATTCAGTTAGCAGTCCGACGTGAGTCGCCCTGCGGGTTTTCGGCATAGGCGCAGCGATGATTACTCGCTATGAACGACGACGATGGCCAATCTTGGAAGCCGCCGCGCCTTATACCGTATCGTCGTCCTGTTCTGCAAGACCTCCCGTGTTAGCGGCAGCGCGTCGTGATGCTACGAACTGATGCGCTGCTGCTGCTGCTGCTGCTGCTGCTGCGGATTCTGTCCGTGCGTCCGATATGCCACACCACAAAAACCGCTGCCTCGATATTTCTGAAGCTGTACCCACTTCGATGGATCGATAACACTTTTTTTGCCCCCAGGGTGACAGGACTGGCAATAGTAAAACCTTTCTAGTTGTGAAATCCATAACACTTGTTGCACCATGCGCTATGTACATAGGACGATCCGCCACGGGGCAACTGACGATCTCATTAGTATCTGTGGAAATGTGTATCCAGGGCGGGAGATATCATGCACTACTACTATATATACCACTGATGATATGTTCAATACCAATCCGCGCTGCTGCGCTGCCGTGCCTGGACTTGCGCAGCGCATATGGCCGCCTACGGTCTACGTGGTACCGCACCGGCTATGTATGAGACCCGCTGGTCAAATAAGGAAAGCAGTGGGCGGATGCTGCTGAGATTGGCAACAGTGTCGCGGATGCATGGGCCTCATCCCGGAAGCCAGAGAGGGGAGCATTGTCGCGAGGGATGATTGATGTTACAGCACTGGCCATCGCCCTCATCTTTCTGCTACTTGTGCCACCTCGAGGCCCGCTCAATCATTGCCCTGGAGAATGCGGTTGATGGTGCCGTCAATCTGCCGATGCGAGGCGATCCCCTGCATGCCCACTTGCTTCTTGTGGAAGTCCGCCAGCGCAGCCATGTCTACGTCCTCGCCGGCTGGCTCTCCGCCCTCCGGGGGGCCGTAGCCTCCAGCGCCTGAGAGGGTCAGGTGGTGGTGGTGGTGGTGGTGTGGGTGGGGGTGGGGACGGGAGTGTGGGCAAAGACAGCAGAGATGTTAATAACCGGCTCGCCATCGCTCACCACCACACCACCACCACCACCAGTGGGCATGCTGCTGACAGGCCTCACCCGGCGTCTCGATGCGGAAGACGTCCCCCGCCTCCACCGGGAAGGACGCCTTGGGGCCAAGGCTGATGGTGCGGCCGTCGCGCTTCTTCAGCAGATTCAGCCCCGCCTTGCCGGGGAGGCCGCCCTTGAGGCCAAAGGGCCGGCACGCCCGCCTCTCCGACAAGATGCCCACCTGGCGGGCCGCACGGACAAACAACAGGCTCAGCGCCTCGCGCGATTCCGCCGCCGGAGCCCTGCCCTGACGCGGAGTGAAACTGTCGGCAGGGCGTTGCAGCGCGCCTCGCAGCAGCGGCATGGCCCATTTTGTGTCCCCGCCCCAGGGACAGGACTGGCAGCAGTGAACCCCTTGCAGCGGCCCGACGACGGCTGCTTAGGCAGCGATCCAGTAAGGGAAAGCCCTGGGTGGGTTGGCGGCGCTCGGTGATAATAGTCATCAAGCAAATTACCGAGGCATTCTGCAAGACTAATTGGGGGTCAGTGACGGAATTTCCAACACTGTTGATGGACCATCGTCTGAAACACTGGCCCATTATTATAATATTATCGCCGAGACAGGGGCCGCGCCGGGTCGCACACATTGTCGGGGTGAGCGAGAGCGCGCGGAAGCCAATCTCAATTTGCCTTGGGGATACGCGCCAGTTTATAACGCATATGAATTGAGTGCACTCGGACATTGGAGCCGGATGGAAGAACAGCCTCCCCGTGCCTGAGTGTCTGTGAGGGTTTGCAGAGGCTATTGAAGGGGCGATGCCCTTTGGTCAATCGCTGCCAAACCGGCGCAATTGCCACGCCTGCACAACTAGTGAGAAACGAGCTGCACTCGCCACGCCGTTTCCTGCCGGTACCGGCACAACAACATTATCCAAGATGGGCCCCCTCACCCGCATCGGCCTCAGAAACTCGAGCTCCCGGACCACGCCGTCCCCGCCGCGGAACTGGCCGGCGCCGCCGGAGCCCTCGCGCAGCCCAAAGTGGCGCAGCACGACGGGGTAGCGGCGCTCCAGGATCTCGGGGTCCGTGATGCGCGTGTTGGTCATGTGGGTGTGCACGCCGCTGCGCCCCTCCCACGTCGGCCCGGCGCCCGCGCCGCCCGCCACCGTCTCGTAGTAGCCGAGGCCGTCGTCGCCAAAGGTGGTGTTGTTCATGCAGCCCTGGGCCGCGCGGTGGCAGCGCGTGTCAGTGAGCTCGGCGCGCTGTCATAGTAGCCATGTCGGGGAACCCATACCCGTGACTTGTAATTGGGCCCGCGGGTCGAAAAAGGACACGAACTGTTGTGCAGTCTCAGCGAGTCCGAAGATCCGTGAGGTATTTGAGGTATTTGTGGCGCATTCTGATGCCTTTCAAGGTAAGCAGGAGGGGTCAAACCGATGATATACCGCGAACTCAGAGAGTGGTTACGTACGACACGACAGAGAGTGGGAACACGACATCTGGCAAGATGTCCGCCGTCGGCAACCCTTTCTTGGCACGGCATAATTTACGGGCTGCTGGTCCCTCCCATGGAGACCCAGGGGGCCCCGGGGGGGGGGGGGGGGGGAGTCCGACCTGGCTGGCGGCCGCTGCGGAGAACGCCTTGAGGACAACGTCCGTCACGCGCTGGCTCGTCAGCACGTTGCCGCCCACGACTGCGGAGCCCACGGAGGGGTTGAGGATGCAGCCCTCGGGGATGATGACGTCGATTGGCGTCAGGCAACCCTGCCAAGCGACCGCCGGGTGCAACCGGGGGGGCAGGGGGGGTGGGGGGGGGGGGGGGGGGGGGGGTTAGGGGGGGGAAGATCAATGTGCCTACTTTGGCGGCATCAGCAACCTGTCCCGGGGCTCGCAGCAAACATCGGTTGACTTGTCAAGAATACAAATCTGGTTACCACGCCCAGCTCGGCGGAGATGACCTGCCAGGTCTCCTCCGCAAGCCGTAGGGTTTATGGTTAGAGTTTAGGCTTTAGCTTTAGGGTTTAGCCCAATTGAAGCCAAGGTCAAGTGATTCGACCTGTCGTAGGTTCCGCCAGGCGAGTCGGATCAACATGACGAGTCCAAGTGAGCGGGGCTGGCTTGCCGATGCTTGCTTTCACCTTGGGCAGATCGCCTCGTTGTGTCTGGTCACGTCGAGGCGTGACGAGGGTGGCCGGGCTTGCGGGGAGGGAGGGAGGGCGGCGGGGCGCGCACCTGGTTCAGCGGGATGTCGCGCGTGACCATGCAGCGGAGGCAGTAGATGATGGCGGAGAAGGTGACGGCGGGCGGCGTGTTGCAGTTGCCGTACACCTCCGGGCCGGTCCCGGTGAAGTCGAACACGGCTGTCTGCCTCGTCCGGTCGATCGTGACCTGCCGGCGCGTCACAGGTCACCGGCGGGGGGACGCGGCCTGAGCCGGGGGCGGCGCCGGGCTGGCTCTGTGCAGGCGGGTGGGCGGAGCCGGCCGGGGCGCCTCACCCGCAGCACGATGGGCGTGCCGTCGTCCATCTGGTCCTCCGCATACACGCTGCCCACCTCCGGCATGCCCACTTGCAGCGAAAAGTCGCAGAGCATCTGCCGCACAGCCGCCTCCGCGTTGTCCTGCGCACCCACACCCGCACGCACAACACCGCACCCGTTTAAAATCCGGGCTGGCGGGTCGGAAAAGTAATAACACGTGTTTTGGCAGCCATGAGGCGGAAGAGCCGTGAGACATTTGTGATGTACTCTGATGTTTCTCAAGATGAAAAAAAATTGGGAGGGGGGGGGGGGGTTCAAAAACGACACTACACCGCGACCCCAAGGCGTCCTGACGGCTTACTTCAGCCAGGATTCCGGCCACCGCGGAAAGCAGCTGCTTTTGCCACCGCTGCCGGTGTTGGTTCAATTCAGCGGGGGGCCGGGGGGGGGGGGGGGGGGAGGACCTGAATGTGGGTCATGTAGGCTTGCACCACGCTCAGGCTGTACTCCTCAATGAGGTCGCCCACCAGCTGGATGCCCTTGGTGTTGGCCGCCACCTACCGCGGCAGCCGCGCGCAGCAGGCCGGACACAGGGGACGGCGCTCCGATCAGCAGGCAGCCCCCCCCCTCAGCCGGATGGCTGAAAGATGCAGTGATCCAGGGGGGAGAGGCACGGGGCGCGACAAGGTGTATATGGGTATTTGATAGAGCCGGACTTCTGCAGGTGCGTGTGTTGTGCTTTTATTTCCAATTTTGTTTTTTATATTTCGATATTGACTTACTATGTTGATTTGGGCAGCAGCAATGCACGTTTAATCGTTTTTGGAGTGGGCACGGAGGCTTCGTCGCTGGGGAGGGTGTGTGGGGGGGGGGGGGGGCATGCTGTCAACCTGCGCCTTGAGATCCGACAGGTTGTCTTCGAGGTTGCGCGTGCCCGAGTTGCCCGGGATGTCTGTCTTCCCGGGCGCCATCAGCAACTCGGTGATGCCCTCCTCCTGAGGGACAACAGGGGAGCGGCGAGCAGTGGGCTCTCAGACCTCGTGGACAATTTTTTCTACAATGTCCACCCACCGGTCACACCACAGTTCAAACCTCGCTGTCTTGGCCGGGCGTTTTATGTTGTGTGATTATATATATATATATACATAATATATATATATATGCTATATATATACTATGTGATACAGTGAAGATCGCGGTTTAAGATATCCTTACATCATGTTTTTATTCATGCATGTATAATGTAAGAATCATATCAACCAATGCTCGGCGCTGGACGGTCCAAATTGGCGAGGGCGCAAGGGCGCCTCTCACCTGGAAATGCCCGTTGCGGACCAGCTTGAACGCCACAATGGCGGCGCCCTCCTCGTCCAGCGTCTTGCTGTGCGGAGGCATGGAGCCGGGGGTGATGCCGCCGATGTCGGCGTGGTGCGCGCGGCTGGCCACGTAGAACACAATCTGCGCAGACCCGCAGGCCCACTTAGCTCATCCGGACGATGCTGAAAATTACCCCCGAGTTATCGAGACCATTCCCAGGTGGAATGGATTCAGAATTGTTTATTACCACGGCCCCTTCTTGTGCCATAATAGCGGTCGTGACATACTTGTGCACGTTGATAGCCCACTTCAACGTGGAAGTGTAATATTTGTCGCTATCATAGCGTAACCAATGGCCGAGAGTCGTCAAATTACAGTCGACGACACAGAGATTTCAAATCTTTTATGTAGAGATCATGCCGTACACAACAACGGCCTATAAATACTAATCCTGTACTTGGATCACACCGAGAATCGTTGGCTGGGCCAACAGCAATAACAGCACGGTGAGTATTCGTAGCAATGATCAGTTCATATTGAACTATATGGAGAGGCTTAGTACCTGAGTCAAACATACTGAAATCAGAGTATGGATTACGCCTTGATTCTACTGGGGACAGCACGCGTTATCTACTTCTTTGCCCGCATTACCTCGCTGCCCTTGAACACTGGCGTGACGACAGTGAGGTCTGGCAGGTGGCTGCCGCCCGCCAGCTGCGGATGGTTAGACACGACCACGTCGCCCTCCGCCAGCCCTTCGCTCGCGCCGGGTCCGCTCCGGTAGTACGCGTCGGCCGCACGCACCGTCTGCGACATCGACCCGAGGTGGACCGGCATGTGGGGCGCGTTCGACACCAGGCTGCCATCCGGACCTGTGCGGCATCCATACAAAGGGCGCGTGTCGTCAGAGCAAAGTCGGATTGGTTAGACTCTTCGAGTCGGAAAATTGAGGCAAAGCCACTGCTTGCCGAGACGTTCAGAATTTCCGAGTCGAGTTCTCGAGCCAAGACGACTTGCCGAGACGACTCGAATAGACTCGGCTCGGCTCAACCAGTCGCTTGGGGCCACAAAAGGGGCGGGGGCGCACCAAAAAGCGCGCAAGAAAAGTCGAGCCGCTCCTTGATGTTGACGGAGATGGAGGTGCGCTGCAGCGCGCGCCCCATCTGCTCCGCGATGCTCATGAAGCGATGCGAAAAGATGGCGAGCTGGATGGGGTCGCACTCCAGGGAGTTCTGCATAGCGACATCGATATTGTGACACAATTTTAAACGACTACCCGTAGTGTAATGTTCGGCGAAGTGCAGCGTTAAAATTTACCCCCCTCACCCCCTCCCTCCTCTGTTTTCGACCGGACTACGATCACGGCATGGGCCAACTAATTGTGATAAGACGGGGTTGAGGGTGGGTGGCAGCACGTTTTTGTTCAGGGAAGACTTGCCGACGGCGATGCGGACGTCTCCACGTGAGGTGATGTGCGCCTGGCAAGCTGGCTCCACGACGATAGTGGAGATGTCATCGATGAGCAGCGCCGGCCCCTCGAGCTCGTGGCCCGCGGCCAGCGTGCTGAGCCGGTACACGGGCGTCTGCTGCCGCCCCCCGATCTCAAAGTACATGGACACAACCATCGAGGGCTCAGGCATCGGCCCTGCAAGGACACCATTGTCATCATCAGCGGCAGAAAGGCACATGACAGGAAACAACACTATCGCGTTTCGACATGGGTAAGTTGCGGCGAAATTCCCGGCCTACTGTTATCCAGGATCGAAACGATTCATGCGCCATGCAGGGGACGGCGGATACGCCACACAGCAACACAGCGGTCGTAAGCACCTGGCACGCCAGTGTCCGCCTCTGATCCGGCGTACATAAGCGACCGGCCAGTGGCTCGGACTCGTACGTCGTCGGCCAAAATACGGCGGTTCTCGAGCACGAAGCCAAACTGCCGCCGCAGACACATTGTCAATTGCAGCTCAAAGAGGCGTTGGGTGAAAGCGTTACCGCAATATAATGGGTGCAGCCCCGGGGATAAAAAGAGATTAGGTGTTGTCGCACCTCGCGCTTGTACTCCGCATCAAAGGCGGACTTGAAGTTTCCATCCGCGGGGGTGGCCACCATGACCGCCACGTCGGTGCCGTCGTAGCGCAGGTTGAGGAAACGCTCCGCGCCAATCTGCGGTCGAGATCAAACAGAAACAAGTAACCATGTCATCGATCGGTCCGACGGCGGTGGGCATGGGCCTCCGGAGCGTGCCAAACCAGTCGGCGCCCTGGCATTAAAAACCTGTTTGAGCGCCCACTACGCCCGGCCCGATCACCGACAGACAAAAACAGCGCGTGCTGCTTTGGGTCGACACTCAGGCAACACTATGGTAGCTTGCACAATGGGCTAATCCGTTCACTGTGTCCGGAAACAAACGGCGGTATTCGCGATGTTCTTGGCGGGGGTGACACCATGGTCCTCGACGGGGCGACACGGTGCTTCCGATAGATCGCCAAGCCATCATTGCGGAGGATTGCCTAGGACAGGAGCGGACCGCTGCCAGTCCGCCGCACCTGGCTGGGCGTAAACCCCTGCGACGTGAGCTTGGCGCGTGCCTCTGCCTCCAGTTTGTCCAGACGGGCCCGCAGCTCCTCGGGCATGCCGTTCTCGCCCACCACCGACTGCGCGGGGCCCTGCGCCTCCGCCACCACGTCCGACATGCCAATGCCGACGGCCGACAGGATGCCCTGCAGTGGGATAGCCGATACATCCGAGTTCAGGCCCGCCGCGTAACAAACCCCTCACTGCGTTCTGCTAAAAGAGTCCAGAATGGAGTCACCGCGAAGCCCATCGAATATGGGGCCGCAACAACGGCGAATCTGCCGATGGGTGCCGGTCGGATGCTGGCTAGAGCATCCAGCCGCGTTGCTAGAGCCACGCCGATGTGCCAAAGCGAATCGAACGATTCGAAACGCGATCCGTGAGGAAGTGCTAATCCGTTGCCCAATGCAGGACCTTGAATACCTTGATCGAATCATCAATTACTCGGATAGTTGAATGGATTTGCGAAGTGCTATCAATCGAACCAATGCACTGATACTAATGCAACGAACGACAGCTGAAGTTGTACCGCAGAATGTCAGCAAGATATCATAGCTCGTTGGGTCGGGACACTAAGTCGCAAAAAGCGACACGGAAGCGACTGCGATGGCATGTTGCGGCTGCTGGATCCATGCTCGACAAAGCTGAAGTTTGCCAAGGTGCCGGGCATTTGCGGGGCCGCACTGAGTAGCGGTGCACAAAGACGGTCGACATTCCGAGCGTGCGCGCGATGGCGCACGCATGCTGCCCGCCTGCGCCACCAAAGCACGCCAGCACGTGCGCCGCGCAGTCGTAGCCCTTCATTTGCGTCATTGCGCGGATGGGGCGGCACATCGCCTCGTTGGCGACCTGTACGGAGAAACGCGCACATTAGCGCGCCGTGCAGTCGGGCACACCCGTCAGCGCGATGGGGGGGCTAGCCGCGTCGCCGCTTTGTGGACACAGACACACCGACACATGGGTGTGTGTAGACTACGACAAGATGCGCAATTGCCTGCTCTTTATATGCTTCCATGGACTGGGGCAAAGGACTCAGGGTTGGGATGCAATAGGCAACAATCCTTTGGTCCCCTTCTTTGGCAAGTGGGTATGTCCTCGCATACACGGATGGAAAGGGGCCGAAAGCAATGGTGACTACGGATTCCGACGCACTTGTATGCAATCCATGCTAAAAGTCAAGTCGGGGTCGCGAGCCACCACTTGAGTTCCTAGTTTGAGTATTTTCATTTCTGTCTGACTAGGTAGTGCAGACAAGGCTGGCAATTTCTGTTGATGAACTTCTCCTTGCCACGCCAGCACCCGTATAAAAATAGCCACATGTACATACATGGCAGCACTGGCCAGCATGCACGGCATGCTCTCTAGTGGCTAGAGTGTTAACGCGATGGCCTGCTAAAGGCTGAAAGAGAGGGGGTACCTTGAGGAAGCCGTAGGCAATTTCGTCCAGGCTCTTGGGGGGCTGCCCGCTGCGGCCCGCCTCGTCGTTGATGTCCGCCGCCAGCTTCTCAAATGCAGCGCGCGTGCCGTCCACATCCAGCGGCTGGTCCTCAGTTGGCCCAAAGATCTGCCGAGCGCAGTCGCGACCAGGGAGTTAGCGGCATTGGCCGGGGCAGGGCATGTCCTGTCCCTCACCGCCGGCGCGCGTCGTGTCTGATCAGGAGATCAGCTATGTCGCTGCGTGTGGTGTTACCCCATTGCTACACAATGCCGGAAGCCGGACTGGATCATGTGCGCCAAGCCATGTTAAATCAAACTAGTAGTTTCGGACCAACGCGAGGCTTTGAGTAAGAGAAGCGCTCTCGCATGTGTAGTCTTTCCCAGGTCACAACAGCCAAGGCACTGGAAGAACAACGAATAACCGTGACTCACAGACCCATCACACCATCGCCGGATCAGTAGCGGCGAGCTCTGGCGACTCGCCTAGCCTCATGTTGCTGGCAGCGAAAGGGATTATGTGAATGTCAAATGGCCAATCCACACGCTGTGCCGAACCAATCTCGCCCGCGGTGCATTGTCAATTGAGATGATCCGCACCAACACGCGGCACCGGTTCTCTAACAGCAAGTGAAGGGGAAGGGGGGGGGGGGGGGGGGGGGAGGGGGCACCTTGGGGAACAGCTCGGGCTGGATGCGGCCCAGCAGCAGGTTGGCGTCCGTCACCGCCAGGTGCCCGTTCTTCCGGTAGCAGACAGGCCCTGGGTGCGCGCCCGCGCTCTCGGGGCCCACCGCAAACACGCCGTTGCGCAGGAAGAGGCGCGAGCCGCCGCCCGCCGCGACGGTGTTGATGTCCAGCTGCGGCGCCTGAAGCGCAATCATCATGGCAGAAAGTTATAATGATGATGCACTTTCTGGGTTTGGTGAGTACGATTGCAAAGTTGGTATCTAATGCTGCATGATTCACATCAAAGATTTCAGGGTTTACAACCCATTGTCATTAAAACAATTCCATCATGTGCTTTCTATAGGATGTGATCTGGACATACAGGGGCCGGCGCACCTATCGGAACCCGTACTATACGCCTCAAATTGGGCTTACATTTAACCTGTTCGTTCAGAGTAGTTCCGCTGTAGTTTGTAGTTTTTTACATTTGATCCGAGCTGACAGAGGTAGGGCAGGCTTTTTATTTGCAGTGCTCTTATCACCGCGCCGGCACCCGTACATGTCTGTATGGACGGATCTGTATCTAAATTTACACACGTACGGACTAACATGCGCAGATGGCGAGACAGACAACGGCGCCGCACAGGTGATCATGACTTAGCGGAGTGCCTGAAGGGCGCATTGCACCGCGTCTGCTCTGTGATCCGACCAATGTACACGTGAATGTGTGACTGTGTGTGTGGTAGGTGAGCGGATCAATGAGGTTAAGGGTCGGTGCAGCGGCCACGCCCAGCGCCCACCTGGATGGTCACCCCCGCGGTGGTGGTCTCAAAGACGTGCTCGTAGGTGCCGGCAAAGCGGGAGACGTCCGTGGAGGTGCCGCCCATGTCAAAGCCGATGACCTGCAGCAGCGCCAGCGGCAGTGTCAGGGATCAGGGGCTCACTGCCATCTTTGGCACCAAGCATTGCTCTACTGAGTAGTTCTGGACATCATCCCAAACCATCCTGGGACAATTACCCTCTCGCCAGACAACACCCCCAGGAGAGAACGGGGTGGCCGGGGAGGGGGGGGGTCACACGCAAGTGTGGGTGTGGACTGAAGGAGGTCAAGCTGCACTAGCTGGCATTGAGGGTTTTTGCAGCACCTGCAAGCTACTCGGGTCCACTCCCTCCCAGCGGGTGGTCAGAGCATAGCCAACAACGCCGCCAGCGGGACCTGACAGAATGGCCTGTTCACAAGGGAGGGGAAGGGGCGGCAATACGTTGGTCTGCCTAATTACCTGTTACGTTGGGGGGCGGGGAGAACAGGGAGGGCCCATAGTGCTGTTGTTGGTGGTGCTGGTGGGGTGTGTGTATGTGCGGGGGCGGGGAGGGGAGTCAGAGGTCAGGCAGCGCCCTGCCTTGTGGCCCGAGAAGGTCTCCAGCGGCGACAGTCCGCCGTCGCTCTGCATGAAGCCCAACTGCACGTGGGCCAGGCCGGCGTCAAAGCCCGACTGGAAGGTGGACAGGTAGCGCATGATGTGCGGCGTCAGGTAGGCGTCCGCGGCGGTGGTGAAGCCGCGCGGCACCATCTTCACCATTGGCATGATCTCTGAGGACATCGACACCTGCGTGAAGCCCATCGAGCGCGCGAGCTCGCCCACCTGCCACCACATGGCAAGCGTCACAGACCCTCCAGGCAGTATGTTGTATGGCGGACATGTGGGCTTGCGACTGAGCAGCAGGCCACTGCCTAAAGTATGTGCATGTCATGGTGGGGCTGAGCGAAGCAGCACGGCGGCAAGCATGGTGCAATGCCCCACCTGGCGCTCGTGGTCGGGAAAGATGGCGGAGTGCTTGAGCACGATGCAGATGGAGGTGATGCCGGCAGCCAGCACGGCGGCAAGGTCGGCCCGCAGGGTCTCCATGTCCGGCGGCTGCCGCACGGTCACGTATTCGCCCGTCACCGACATCACGGTCTTGCCGCCGGCAGGATAGGCTCTTCATGAAGATGGGGGGGGGGGTGGGGGGGTGGCAGAAGGATGGCTCCGTCAGGGCAACATCCAACGTCCCTTAGGTCCCTTGAGGCTACGGTTACTTCTGAGGTGAGGGGGTATGGCATCGGCGGGGCTGCTACCAGCAGCACATTTTGTGATGGGGTGTTCACAGGCGCAGCTGTACGATGCTCTGAAGAGCGTACGCACTAAAGGGGGGGGTGGGGGGGTGGGCTCACTCGGCATCCAGCTTGGGCCGCTTGCCAGCGCGCTTGTTGGGCTCCTCTCCCAGCGGCAGCACTACGCTCTCACGCACCTCCACCACCCGCTCGTACAGGTTCTCCGGACACTTCACCTCCAGGTCAAAGATGTCTGGGCGGCTCTGCGGGTGGCGCGGGGTGCCGATGCTTAGGCAGGCTGTCGTTGGTGCCATTCGTGCAGCTTGACTGTGCCACCACGATACGCAGCTGATGTCGCCGGCGCACCTGGTTGCCGATGTGCAGAAGATCCTTGAAGCCTGTGGTGATTACTAATGCGCAGCGCTCACCCTGCCAGGTTGACGTCCACGTTGCCAGCCGGGGGGTGGGTGTTAAGACATGACATGACATAATCGGAGGACAGTCTGTGCCGGCGCAAGTGCGGCCATTGTGGATGGGATGAGCGCGGGAAGTGGGCCTGCCTTGCGCTCCAGCAGAGCGTTGGTGGCGACAGTAGTCCCCATGCGGATGGAGCGGATGCGCGAGGTATCCAGAGGCTGGTCGCGCGGGTGCGGGATGCCCGTTACCTGCACAGCCCATCAAACACACACCCACATCAGCTTCCCAGAGCACGCCCAAGCGAGTACGCTTGCGCCCCAAGGCAGAATATGCTCCGTGTGCGCCCCAATTTACCATTGCCCCACATGCTCCTGCATAGCCCCCATCCGCACACCCCCAGCGGCTCGCACCATCTCCAGGATGCGTCGGATGCCCTCGCGCGGAGCGTCAGGGTAGTTGTCCGGATCCTCCGATAGCAGCTTCAGCGTCCTGCGAGCCACCCCGGCGTTTGCGTCAGCCCTCCAGGCCCGGTCGAGCCCCAGCCCCCATCGACCCTGCTGCTGCCACCCTTCGTGCCTCAATGCGCCGAGCGCGCACCTGTGCTCGACGCCGCCGTCCGACGTTGGCACCTGCACCGGCAGCATCGCCAGATGAGCCACGTAAGTAGCCGGCGAGACGTCAATTCCAGCGGTAGAGGGCGGCGTGTGTGTGTGTTTCGGGGGGGGGGGGGGGGGGGGGGGTAATACCTCCGCGAAGACGTCGGTGAATGTGCCGCCGCGATCGACCGCAAATCGGAAGGCGCGCGAGTCGACCGCAGCCATCTCGGAGGCGGCCGCGTGCGTCGACAGGCGCCGCTGGACTTGCTGCCTGGCGGGCGGTGCTAGGCGGTCGGGGCCCTTGGATATGGGTGTGTTGGCGAGGAACGGGGGTTAACCTCACTACATTCGGCAAATCGGCGGCCAGGAGCAAAATACGCTGCAGCTGTCACACACGCATGTGCTGTGCTGGCAATGACGAATGCGCAAACGACCGCTGCTGACGATAGAAGGGGGGGCCGACGGGGACGATGGAATATATTAATTCGGAGTCGAGTAGCGACTAGCGACAATACTGGTACTGGTACTATTGTAATGGTGCGAGTAGCGGGGCGAGAAACTGCGGCCTAGGTTGGCCGGGACGGGCGCGCGGAGTGGCGGGGCACTTGATTGCTTTTCGTCGCTGACAAATGGGCTGACTCACCGCCGGAAACATCCGCTCCGCCAGTCGGTGTTGAAGGGGAGAATAATTTGGTTTCATCTGCATTATCGGTTTCGTCATGGTCGATGGCGTGCCCCTGCAGCTTGCCGTCGTCGCCCTTTTTGGCGATACTGACCTCATACTGCCGGTACGAATAGTACCAGAAATACCCATACTCACACAGGTCGTCGTTTTCATCCGAGCGATGTTGCCGAGATTCGGCCACCGCCACTCTGGCGGTACGCCGGCGCTGACGGTGCCACTGCGGGCAACAACGCACGCGCCGTGAAGGGGCATAGCACGCCCTCCACCGGGAACCGGGGCGCATATGGTTCTAGTGAATGCCCTGCGGCGGGAGGCAGCGTCTGAGGGCCGACGCCCAGCAGCGGCAGCAACCGCAGACATATGCTTGCAGGGGAGGAACGATTTGTTCACGACCTCGGTCTATGGTTGGATAACAGATGCGGCGAACCTATCTGTCTACTTCCCCGCGCAGACTGGAGGATCATCCACTCACTACCTTTCGCTGGCGGATACTCGCTACTCTAACAACGTGGAGCCGTGTCACTGTTGCTGTGCGTCCCTATGCCCTCCCGGTTGGGAGGTGTAAACTGTGGGATGATGTGATTGACACCAAATACGGGTAAGGGATCAGCGTCATCAGCGCACCCACGGCACTCGCCGCCCGCGAAGATGGCGGTGTCGCGGGACATATGACTACAGGGTACCCGTATACAGCAACAGACTTCCTGTAGCCTCTAATATTGATTTTGGAGTGCGGTAGCGACCCGCCACCAGGTTCCCGGGATCGGTGCCCAAAAAAGGCGACTCGACCGATTGCTGCTGCTTTGTGGGCATATGTCCTCGTCTTCCCTCGAGCTAGCCGGCCCTGGTAGTCACATAATGAATGCGATGGCGTATGATGGACATATACGCATTTACAGCAAACACAGGTGAAATGCTACATCTTGCCAGATATGATTAGCGACTAGCGACTACATGTGCCAGATAATTATGCAATATTGCATTACCTCGCATGCACTACGCGCCGGTGTACATCTAGGGTTATCTAGGGTATTTCTATGCCCTACTCTGACGACATGCGAGGTGATGTTACGGGCGAACGTAGGGCTAGCTGAGGGGGTGCACCTTGCACTTGAGTGGAGGGCACTAGCTAGCCGCGCGTGACGCCGCTAAATTAGTGAAGGCATCGGTGTGGGCGCATTACGATTCGTCGGCACCGTAAGCACGCATTAAACCCGGGGTATATATGTCCATGCGTCTTATGCGTCAAACCCGTTGCCACAGTACGATGTGGGTGTCCCGCAAGGGGAGTGGCCGGGCTGCACATTATGATACAATTACGCACCCGACTATTCCCCACTGCCCGCCGATTGGCCCGGATTCATGCATGCCATGCATGAGCAGCTCCTTGAACACTGCCCTGCACGATGTGGCGGAGGTGAATCTGAGTGAGGCTATCGAACATATGTTGTGGATGAGTGCCCGTGGTGGAGGTTTCACCGTCATAATGTGGGGTTGTTAGTTCCGGAGTTCGGGGATTTTATTAGTGGTAGTCAAGTTATTGCGTCAACACCTGAGGACTTAACTGCCTTGATTTTTGGCAGGGTCCTCCCCTCCGTCCCTTCACGGCGCCTTGGATTTTATTGGGAAAACAATGGGAAAATTTTCCAGCTATATGGCGTCGGGCCCTCCCTCACATCGCCTTTTTTGTTTCACATGTACAGGTATCGCACACTGTATTAATATGTTTTGCTCCGCCGGTTGAGGCTTGCCCCAACTCGCATTACTCGTCATCGAATGGGCCGACGCCCAAACGGGTAGGGCGGACCTTTCGTCGTCAGTGCCGGGTATTTTGATGGCAGTGTTTTAGATGGTGATCGAACAGTATTGGAAATAGCCTTCAATTAGTCTTGCGGAATGCTTTGGCGATTTGCTTGTTGACTGTAACTATACATGGGCCTACTACAAAGTAGTAATTTATGGTATTTTCTATTTTTTAATTCATAGTAAATCTCTATTAATTCAAACTCCCGAATCAAAAATTAACCCCTGTGGTAAGAGTAATGTAAAGTAATATATTGCTGGAGCTCAAGTTTTGGCACGTTTGACTCGCAAACACATTGGCGATGGCAGCCAAAGGGCTTGTTACAGTGCATGTTGCACACCATGTCTACTCGCTACATGCGTGCATCAGGCAAAACCAATCATAGCATCCTCCGCAGGGGGTGCTAGAGGTTCTTGGGGTGTTGCTTGACCCTGCTCAGCTAGCAGGTCGTTAGCCTCTACATCAATCAGCGCATCCTCAACCATGTTCAGCACATCATTGACGTAGTTCTCCAGCAAGCGCAAATTCACATAGCAATACTGCAACTTCACCACATTCTCATGTTTGAGAGAAGCGCGGGTCTTGGTGGCTACGCGCATGTAGACGATATTATTCGTGCGCTCCACAGGGCATGCGGCGGGCGAGCATGTCAAGATGCGGAGAGCAATCTCCCTCCGAAGGCATGGCTTGACGCGATTACTCCACAACTGCAATGCACATGCCGCGGTCTGGCACCAGCTATGCCAATCGGTTGCGTACCGACGGGGTGCTAGCCGGTTCGCCCGCCATGACGCATGCTAGTGGCACAAGCAGTCGCCTGCTCGCCTGCCCGGGACGTGGCGCCTAGCTCTGCTGGGCGGGAGGACGGCAGTGCGCAGTTTACTTCACTCTTTACAGGTACTGGTACTCAAAATAACACTGTCGCATCGCGCGTCTGGCGCGCAGCGGGGCCCGGTACGCGCCGCGCGCTCGGGGCAATTTCTTATTAGTAAAATACCGGTAAAATACATGACCTAGCAGCAGCAGAAATACCTATTTAAAAAGAGTGGCCCATAGCTGGATTTCTTTCTGGATTTCCTTCTGGATTCCTGTGTGGATTTCTTGAATGTTGCATCTTGCACATGTAATCATGAAAACCCCCGAAACAAAAATATGGATTTAACTGTAACGTAGCGTCGCCTACCCAAGGATTTCCTTACTACCTGGATCGCTGCCCAAAAGGCCGTCTTCGAGACGCTGCAAGGGTTTCACTGGTGCCAGTCCTGTCCCGGGGGCGAAAAAAACCAGTACGTATGCGCAGATACCGCTGTAGCAGGGCTTCGACAGACGTTCGGTCATTGTCGCCACACAGTCATACAGCCGCCGGCGCCAGCGCGGCTACTCGCAGCGCGGAACCGGCGAAGCGCGCCCACAAAGCGCAGCGACGCATCTGCCAGCCCAAAAGCAGCTGAGGCGGGGGCTGGAGCGATGCAGGCCGCGCGGCGATCGGCGTGGCGCGCGCTTTGCGCGGTCCGGCAGCCGCTGAGCAGCAGCAGCCATCGCCCAAGCGGCTGTGCCTGCGCGGTGGAAGCCTGGACAGGGCTGCAGGGCTACCTTGCCACCGACTCTGATTGGGAGCAACCGTCTGGCTGGGCAGCGTCAGTCGGCGGTAGCCCTAGGTGGGGACCGTCGTGCTGGCGAGGGCATCAAGTGGACAGCAGTAGGGGCGCGCGATCACTTGCGAGGAGGGAACCCCTGCCGTTCTCATCCGAAGGCCTGCAAACCGCCCCAGCCTCCACAATAAAAATCCAGCCGCCCACATTAGAGCGCAGGCACCTTCAAGGGCTGGCCTTCGGCGGCCGATTCCATGGTGGAAGCGGGTGGCCCGACACAACGCATATGTGGCCTGATGGCCGCCGAAGCTACAAGCCGCCGCCGACCATTGAGCGCGCCGCCGAGCAGGCTGACTCAAGCGAGCAGCCATCAGTGTCCACTCGCACCTCAGAGCCCGCTGATGGAGATGGGGATAGTGTCGTGCCGCGGCCCCGCGTAACGTGGGCGGACCGGCACGCTCCGACAGCCGTGCTCCCGTACATCAAGCTCATGCGTGCCGACTCCCCGATTGGGACTTACCTACTGGCGATGCCCTGCCTTTGGTCGATCGCCCTCGCCGGTGAGCCTGGCGCGTTGCCTGACCTCTACAATATGGGCCTCTTCTCGGTGGGAGCCTTCCTGCTGCGCTCTGCAGGCTGCACAGTGAACGACTTGTGGTACGTACAACCACCTCCGTACCCGTTGTCAAATTGATAGTCTAATACTCGATAGATGAGTAGATATATTCAAACATCCGTTCCTACATCTACATTTTGTTGTCAGATGTGGACAGAGTTTCCAATCTCCTTCTGCGCATTGGCTGTCCGCCCACCCTGCAGCATCAATGGCAAAGATGACCATGCACGCAGGGGGTAGGGGCAGGGAAGCAAGTTGCCCTGTGATAGAGCTGACGTAATTCTGGCACAGGGACCGGGAGCTTGATGCCAAGGTGGAGAGGACAAAGCAGCGTCCGCTTGCCTCAGGTCGCTGTCCTCCCCGAGCTCGGTTCCCTTCCATGGCCTCCCTGCGCGCCTCTCCACCAGTGGCACAAAGCACTGACCCCCATCTGCCTCTTACTACAGGTGCTATCACGCCCGCAGCAGCGGTCGGGGCGCTAGGCCTGCAGCTGCTGTTGGGGCTGGGCATCCTGCTCCAGCTGAACGATTACAGCCGGCTGCTGGGTGCGTCCTCGCTGCTGCTGGTGGGCAGCTACCCGCTCATGAAGCGCGTCACCTACTGGCCGCAGGCCTTCCTGGGGCTGACCATCAACTGGGGCGCCATGCTGGGCTACGCGGCGGTGCAAGGCCACTGCGACTGGCCGCTGGTGCTACCACTATACGCGGCTGGCATCACTTGGACGCTGGTGTATGACACCATCTACGCGCACCAGGTCCGTGCAGGGCGCTTCTGATTGGGGCCGGCGGCACGCTGATCTTTGCGCTCCGCAATGTAGCAATCATTGCTGTGCTTATATAGAGTAACAATGTTGCATCCTCCATTACGTATGCTGCTGCCTGATGCTATTTGCAGGATAAGCAGGACGACGTGCACGCCGGCGTAAAGTCGACTGCGTTGCTGTTTGGGCAACACACCAAAGGCGTTCTCGCAGGCTTCGCCACGCTCAGTACTGCCAGCCTCGCAGCCTGTGGCGCTGCCGCTGGTGCGGGCACGCCTTTCTACTGTGGGGTGGCGGCGGTGGCGGCACACTACGCCTGGCAGCTTGGCACCGTGGACCTGGATGACCGCGCCGACTGCATGGCCAAGTTTGTCTCCAACAAGTGGCTCGGCCTAGCTATGACCGGCGGAATCGTGGCGGACAAACTGCTAATGGCGCCGCTCGTGATGTGATTACCTTAGTGCTGCAGGTGCCGGATGGATCTTACCACTCCTAAGCATTCGTTGCTCGGCTTGCAGTCAGCTATGAAAAGCGGCAAATTTGAAGCGCGCCGTCTATTTCTGTCTCTTGATTATCCCCTCTCCGCCTCTAAGCAAGTGGCCGCAACTTGTAGGCCCCTGTGACACATGATTGCCATGCTTTCCATTCATCACACTGTTGTGGCACTTTTCAACTAAAAGTTACTGTACAATTCCAGTATGGCCACAGGCAAACACGGCTATATGTGATGTGCTCAGCATTCTATCGGTAATCGGTCTGCCATGTGTATGCGCGGTGCGGCTCGCGTGCCTCTAGAAGTTTGTCGTTGCTCTACCGTATGTCCTGCAGGTCTCGCCCACAGTACTTACGTGGTTGCTGAACTCTGCACCATGATCTACGTGAATCACAGGCGCAGCTAGAGCAACTTGCCAACTCGCTCGCAAACGTATCACTTGTCCCTTGGTCTGCAGCTCAGTGTGGTTGTGAACGACGCACAACTCAACCTTATGCCTGGTATAAGGATTACAGGTATGTGATATCTATGGCTATTTGAGGATGCCGCGGATAATCCGGGGTTACTGCATGCGACGTTTTACCCGACGCCCGTACGCACGGAATGTATTACAGTAACCCGTACAGATATCCAGTACCGCGCGGCATCGTCAACGATCTCAGTAGTACCCGTACCGTACCTGGTACACTAGCGCGCTATTATCTTACTAGTCTTTCTTTTTTCGGTTTCATAGCATAGCGCTAGTTTATGATAGAAATTGCAGCCCGCCCGTCGTAGCAGCGGTGACTGCTGCCAGTCATCGTGGTTATATATAGCTGCGGTTAAATATAGGTTATGTAGCTGCGAATGAATAATAATGATTCGCGCGTTTTCTAATTACTATAGTCTCTATGTCAGTACGGGATAGTCAGCGAAGGGTCACCGCCCCGCCAGCAGTCGCAGCTAGGCCCCAGGTCGATCATCCCCGGTGCCTCACAAGACAGGCCGGGCGTCGTGAACTCGTGGCCTACTGCGAGCTTCCCATAAATCGGCCACGGTCCTGTGCCAAAACGCCCACCGCGAACATGGCGGAGCACCTGTGTGATAGCCGGTATGCATTCGATATATCGTGATGAAAATCATCGCCAGCGCATTTACCTCCGCACTCCTCTACGTGGCACACAACGGTGCTGTGGGATGAAACTCTACTGCACTCGCATTTTCGCGCTGTGCATGAGCGTTGGCCTGCTGCACCAGGCGACCGCTCGTAGTACGCTATCTTCGCGGAAGAGCTCAACAGGGTCATCGGTGGCTGGCTCGACGGGATCGTCGTCTGACGTGCCGTTGTCGTCTGAGCGGAACAATCTGCGCCGCCCCCCTGACTATGACGACGAGTACTGCTACTTTGAAACTGCCGACTCCGCACAGTCCTCTGGGACCACACCATTCTTTCAGCGAAGCTACTACACCTGCATCGACCCCGGCACAGGTGCACCTGAGAAGGCGGTGGTGCTGGACGGCGACGGCAACACAGATCTGCCAGGCATCCTATCTGCAAAAGAGATAGTCGTCGAGAGCATCACGATCGTCGCCCCCGCCGCGGCGCGGCGTAGTCTGTTGGCCCCAGTTAGTCGAACCCTCTCTCTGAACTCAGAAGGGGCGCTTGTTTCCAATGGCGAACCTGTCACCGAGAGCACAAAGACCTTGCAACCCATCACAGAAGCGGACTTTACAAAGCCGAGCACAACCATCGCGGGGTACGGAGCGCCGCCATCCTGCGTCGACGCGTTGGGCGTCGACTACTGCGACTTGGACTATGGTCCCGACGCAGACTTTGTCATTGTCAACGGAGACAACGACAACACGACTGCGAGCTTTTCCATGAACTTCGAGCTGTACAAGCAAGGCGATCGGGTTTACTTCTCCTGGGACGAGTGGATGTACTTTGTAGCTAATGATTGGCCCAACCGATGGAATGGTGCGAGCCCTGGTGGACCCCCTCGCCCCCCCCCCCCCCCCCCCCCCCCCCCCCGCTTCCACGGCCAATCCTGGCAATTCTTCTCTTCCACAACAACACGCTAGTTGATATCAAATGCAGCCTGGTCCCATGCATAATCTTCCGAAAAGACTTTAGTATCCTGACACCTAGCCCAATACCTTGATGAACTTTCTTTCAGGGCCTGATTCTTACGATCTGATGATGTTGAAGATTGGCACCATTGCCGACAACATATATCACCCGCAGCGCCAGATAGTTTGCCCGGGAGCCATGCAGCAGTCCTACCGGTCACAGCTGCAGGCATTGGCAACACCACCAGCCGCCAACGTCTTCACAACCTTTTCAGCTCGCACACCTTCTACCGCGACAGTTATAATCCACACAGACGGAGGTGTGTACGTCAACTTCGAGTCAGATGAGAGCGACGTCATCCTCCGCGTCACCCTGCAGTCTTGCTCTTGGAATGTGCCTTTTAACTAGATAGAATATAACTTGAAGCCCCCTCTTGGCCATATAAGCCCGCGTTTATTTGCGACGGGACAGCCGTTTGCAGCATCCAGTCACTTTGATTGATTACTCCCTGAATATGATATGTAATTTACTTTCAATCCCACCTGACCTCTGGGCGCCCCGTCCGCTTGCAAATGCTTGTACTGCCCCCGTCTCAGAAAGGTTACTAGTCCAAACACAAGCATACTGGCAACGCCCTGAGCTCGTGTTATAGATTGCCTCGGTGCTTAGTGCCCTTACATGCTTGTGCGCTGCGACAACCCTAGTGCTATCGACATCTCCTGCCTCACGGGGGCTGCCTCGCAAGCAGCCGATAGTACCTATAGCCGCCCATAAAAATGTGTGACAAAAAGAGCAGAGAGAGAGAGTGGGGAGGGGGGGGGGGGGGACACAGATAGAAGGGAGTGTATTTCAATAATGGGTTTGTCAGGACTAAAGGGCAGTAGGGCGGGAACCCAATGGTGGCCGGGAAGCCACCAATGGATGTCTGTATGGACTTGTGCAAATAATCCGACCTCGTATACATCTATCAGGTAGCATCGGTATGGTTTCTGCGTCAATATACTTATTGAGTGTAACAGACGATTGGATAACTGTAGACGGTACTAGTCCTTACATGTTCTATAGTCAAGGGCGGTAAAGGCTTTCGCGTCAGGCTGAACTTGATTTTGATTTTGCACAAACGGTGCCAGAAATCTATCCGTTGTATTTCAATATATCTAAATGCATCAAACAATCCTCTTAAGAGATAGTGACTAAAGCTGACACTCCTAAACTAGTCATTTGTAACTAACGAACTAAAAGTTATGATTTGTTATTGCTTTGCGCTGATAACATATGTATGTACGCTGTATATATTGTTATTGTTCCG
This sequence comes from Tetraselmis striata, assembly GCA_006384855.1. Classification (NCBI taxonomy): domain Eukaryota; kingdom Viridiplantae; phylum Chlorophyta; class Chlorodendrophyceae; order Chlorodendrales; family Chlorodendraceae; genus Tetraselmis; species Tetraselmis striata. Next base: position 177,759 of record VCJN01003059.1, read on the forward strand.
GGACTCGCGTGCGGTACTAAACTCACGACCGCCAGTCTGTTGCTATGATTCTGCAATACGCGCGCGGCAATTAGAATAAATTAGATGTGAAAATGGCTTGAGAATTTCGCTTTTCTCGAAAGAAAAATAAGATATATTTTAGTCGTATTGCAAATTGATTTCGTAAAGCTCTGATCAGGACTGACATTGTTTCATTGTGTACTGCCCCTTTATTCGGGACGAACAGTTCATGTGCATTTTATTTGAGTAGAAGATGGCAATAATACACGAATCATGCGGACCGATGTACAACGATGAGATTAGGATCCTTAACGATTCCTGCATACTACACATAAGTACGATGAGTAGTAAAACGCCGCACGTATAATTATGCATGATATAATATCCTGAAAAAAAGAATATCCTGATCGCCTGTTGCAGCAGCTCGTGGTTAATATAGTATCGTCCTGGCAATGCCAGCACTCCAGTAATCAGGTTTTATTATTGAAAGCGGCTGTTTGCAACGCTGGAAGGGTGGCAGATTAAAACACGGCCACGCGCCGCTGTTCAAATTAATTGCCACCTACGCGATACGCTGTTCGCCGTGCATGTTTGGGCGGCTTGTTTGGCGCCCTTACAGTATAATTATCTAGTCGCGCCGCACCACGCGCGCGCGGGGCCCCGTCAAATCGACATTCCAAGCCAATCTATCCACTCGCACGCTCAACCACGGCTATCGCACCAAGTCGACCCCAAACACCCTTCAACCACAGCCTTGGCGCACTAAGCCTGCTAGCTCAGCGACCATTCCGCGGCGGTGGCGACTCGTTCACGAGGTCGAGCGACTCGTTAGCTGCCGAGCGGCTGCAAAGGCGCTCGGGGGCAGACGTTGGGACGGTTGTCAATGGGTAAATAAAGCGCGCCAAGTGGAGGCCGGCACCATGACCGTAGTTCTCACGTAGCGCGAAATTGCTGTACGGGTTACGAATACTCGCAAACTAATCCTTGGTAAGGATTTGTACGCATATATAAGGATTATATATTCGCTACTGGGTACCTGTGCCGCGTTTTTCTATGATTGAAATACTATATGGCAAAACGGCGGCGCCGTCGTCGCTGACACACATTATTGTCTCTATAGCGACTATGTTGCTATAGAAGTCGTCGCGTTATTACTCTTTTTGTTACAGGGATGGTTACAAGTCGTCGTGGTGCTGCTGTTGCTGCGCTGCGCTGCTGCCGCGCGCGAGCGTGCTGCTGCTGCTGCATCGGTGCCGGCGGTCGAAACCTCCACTCAGCGCGGCATGGGCCAGAGGGGCGCGCGCGCGGTTGGAGTTCAACAACCAACAGCAACAATATCTCGCACTACAGACGACGCCCGCCTCCGAACCCGGAGGTAGGTCTCCAGAGTCACGGCAGAACCACCTTCTCAGCGAGAGTAACAATCAACTGGCGGGGAGGTGGTCGTGCGCGAGGGTGGGCCGGGCCGGTGGGCGCGCGTACTGGCCGTCGTGTGTGGCCCACCCCCGGTTCCACGTTGCAGCCGCCGCGCCGGGAGAGCGGCCGAGCGGCTGCACGCGGTCAGCAGCGCGCGGCGGGCGGCAGACGGCATCATGGACCCCGACAAGCTGCAAGAGCAGCTGAAGGAGGAGCGGGAGCGGCTGCAGAAGGTGGAGGGCGAGCTGCTGAGGTGCCTCCCTGACTCCTGGCTGGCGCTCAGTGCGATCTGCCGCGCGCGCAGTCTCACAACCCTCAACCCTCATCGCGCGCGCGCGCGCCCCCCCCCCCACACACACACACACACGCGCGCACTCTCAGCTACCCACTTGACCACCTGAAGCATCACCATGAACGGGCCTCGTGCTCCAACTTTACAGCCTGCTCTGATGGCTGCCGCTGCGGTGCCCGGGCGGGCGTTCATACCTCCCTCCACCACACATTCACACTGTCCACTCTGTCAACACCCGGAGCAGCAGCGGCATCAGCACCAGCACCAGTACCCAACGCCCTGCCGCTTACACAACTACTCGCTGAAATACCCGCCTGAGACCCCTTACCGCAGCAGGAGCAGCAGCACACCACCGCACTGAACACCCACATGCGCCCACTCCACCAGCACGAACCTATCCAGCCTGCTGCGCTGGCTACTGGCTGGCGTCCCGGTGTGATGGTGGGCGTGCACACCCCAACACCACACCACGACCATCTGTCTCAAACATAACCACAATAACAGGATCACTCGGCCACAATCCCGCTGTCACGCTCACCACCGAGCCTCGTGCCTCTCCCGCCTGCTCCGCCGACTGACGGCTGGCGCTACGGGAGCGCGCAGGCTGGAAGCTGAGGTGGTCTTCACGCGCAAGGATGGCGAGGACACGGTGCGGCAGCTGAAGGTGGCGCAGCGGGAGGTGGGGGAGGAGCGGGCGGCACGCGAGGCGGCGGAGCGTAAGGTGCGGGCGAGCGAGGCCCTGCTAGGGGGTGCTGTGCGGGTGGCGAAGAGGGGCCCTTATGCGCGAGGTAGGTGGGGTGGGGAGGAGAGGAGAAAGGGGGGTAGGGGCAGCATGGGGGACGCCATGCCATAACAAAGCGGAGACACAAGTGGGCTCGTCGCTGGCCTGTGCTAACTGCCGTTGCGAGAGCAGCGCCCTGGCATAGGTACGCGAACCTTGCGGATCTCTTGCCGGGTGGCGTCGTTGAGCGGGAACGGTGCTACTCTTGCCAGGTTGCAGAGCTCGAGAAGGGTGTGGCGGCCGCAGCGCATGAGGCGGAGTCGGCGCGCGCCGCCGCAGCGGAGCGGGAGGCAGCTGGTGTGCAGGCGCTGACGGCAGCGCAGGCCCAGCTGGCGGCGGCGGCGGCGGAGGCGAGCGAGCGCGAGGGCGAGCTGGCCGGGCTGCGGGAAGCCAATGCGGCGCTGCTGCAGCAGCTGGACAGCGACGTGCAGGCCATCACAGAGCTGGACCAGGAGGTGCGCCGGCCCCTCCACCCACTCTTCCCCGTGTGCTCGGCTGCTGGCACACACACGGACAGCTAGGCACTCGCACTCACTCCCAAGCAACACGCAACGCATGTGCAAAGAAGCAATGTAAATGTGTGCAGCATAAAGCTGGGTAAATGCCCATATTCTTAACTGGCGTGTTTAAATAGGTAGATAGGGGGAGAGAGAGAGAGAAACAGAGAGAGAGAGAGGGAGAGAGAGATAGGGAGGGAGAGAGGGAGAGGGGGGGGGGGAGGGAGGTTGCAGCTTTGCATTTGTATCTCATGCTGTATATTAAGGTACTGGCGCATGTAAATACATGCGCCAGTACCTTAATTAGATGGATTACATGCACTCTGACCTTCCTCTCTCCGACCGTGGCCCAGGTTAAGTCGGCAGTGGCACAGCTCGCGGAGGCCCAGGCGCTGTCGGCCCGGCTTTCCAGTGACCTGGCGGCGGCGGAGGAGCGCGGTACGGGGCTGGCGGCGGAAGGGAAGGCAGCCAGGCAGGAGGCGACCGCCGCGCGGGCGGCAGCGGCTGCTGCCGAAGAAGCCGCGGCGCAGAGCGAGGCGAGGCGCGTGGCGGAGGCAGCGGCCGCGTCCGATGCGCTCTCGGCCGCGGTAGCTGAGGCGGAGGCGACTGGGGTGGCGGCGGTGCGCGAGGTGGCCGCTGCTGTGGCGCGGCTGGGCGAAGAGGCGGCTGCGGCAACAAGCGGCGCGGTGCCTGGGGTGGCGGCGGTGGTGGAGGCAGCGCGGGGCGTGGCAGGCAGCTCGCGGGCGCAGGTGTCGGCGCTGCGGGGGGACCTGGACGACATGCGCCGGCTGGCGGAGCTTTGGGAGACGGTGAGGAGCCCCGCGAATGTGGGATTCCGTGTCCATGGGGCGGAAGGGGGGAGGTACAGAGGGGGGGGGGGGGGGGGGGGGGGGGCAATGTCCCTGGGGGGCTCGGCGCTGTGCCTCTTAATGAGGCTGTGTCCTGCCGGGCTGTAGGAGCGCACGCAGCACCTGCGGCGCGCCGCGGATCTTGAGGAAGGCTGCGCGGCGCTGCGCGGCGAGGTGGCGGCGCTGACTGCGCGGGAGGACAAGCTGCAGGGGGAGGTGGAGAGCCTGCAGGCGGTGATCCACCAGCAGCGCACGTCGCGAGAGGGTGCGCCCGCCCGCCGGCACCGCCGCGGCGCCTCTGTCTCTGCGACAAAAGCAGCCTGATGCGGCAACGTCGCCTGTGTGTTGTCATCAGTGTCAGTGCAGCAGCGCTGTTGACGCCGAGGTCGTCATTGCGGGGGTTGTTGTCAATGGCAGTGCCGGCTTGGCTGCCGTCATTGCCGCTGCCTTCTACTTGTCGTACTTTGGCCTTTATACCGTTGTTGTTGTCGTCGGCTACGCAGACCGCTTCCATTTTGCCGCCATCCTTACTGCCATTATTGCCGTACTTAGTTTTTCCGTCGTTGCGTTTGTGTTTGCCTCCGCTGAGGTTGAGCGCTCCCCCCCTCACCCCCCCCCCCCCCTTCCTTTCCCACTCTCTGCACCGTTTCGGACTAGTAGGCTCGGCCATAGAGTCACCGCGGCCAGCAGAGCTGGCGCTGACCGAGGAGCAGCTGGAGATGGCGCGCGACCGGGTGCACGGGCTGGAGGCCAGCCTGCGGGAGTCGTACAGCGAGGTGGACTGGCTGCGGGAGCAGCTGGCGCAGCAGCGGGCGGAGGAAGAGAAGACGGTGCCGCCGCACGAGCTGGCAGCGCTAGCGGCGCAGGTGGACACGCTGCGCGGGGAGGTGGAGGAACGCGACACGGCGCTGCGGATGCATGAGGCAGAACTGCAGGCGGCGCTGGTGCATGCGGCGGACTTGCCGGGCACGGAGCTGCAGCGGCTGAGCCTCAGGCGTGCCCCCCCCCCCCCCCCCCCCTCCCCCCCCCCCAAACAAAATCAGTTACAAGAAAATTCCAATGTGTCCTTGCTGCGATATCCTATCGACGAACGCATCCTATCGACGAACGCGATATCCTATCGACGAACGCATATCGTGTTGACGATTCAACAATTATGCGATTTCAGGAGTAGCTCGACGATTAGGTCGCTGCGTTATTTGCTGGTTTTCCCTGCTTGCCGCGCCTGCTGACGGTGCCACCCGGCAGCAACCGCAGGGAACTTTGCGGGCGCGTCAGCCACGTCGCCTCATCGCACCGCAGCGCCGCGGCGGCGCTCGCCCTGGCGGAGAGCACGGTGGACGACCGGGATGCGCAGATACGGGCGCTGCAGTGTCGCATGGCGGAGCTGGAGCGGCGGCTCGAGGCGCCGAGAGTCGAGCACCACAGGGAGTGGGCAACGCCGTCGAATGCTGGGTATCACCACGACTTTGGCGACAACAATTATTATGAGGATAAGGTACCGTCCGCCCCTGGGTACCGTGGCAACAAAGAGAGCAGTGCCATATATACCGTCGCACTGCTTAAACTAAAAATGAGCTTTTTCCTCGGCGTTTGAAGGGCGCCAACGGAGCTGTGTTGCGGAGTCTAGACGTTCGGCGCGACGGTGGCATCGACCACGAGGAATCGCGCCCGCGCGGTAACTCGAACGCCGCCGCTGGATATTACCGGGCCAACCGACCGAGTGGCAATTCCTTCCGTGGGTTAGGGCTAGAGGCCCTGCGAGGCGATGGTTACCACGACGGCCAGGGCGGGGGCCGCTCAGACCCAGCCAGCAACGGCAATGGTCCAGGTGGTACTTCGAACGGCGACAGCAAACCGGCTCGACCCTGGTCGGCACCCACCGCGAAGCCGCAACTGGCTGCCACGGCCGACGTCCGCGGCCCATCTAAGCTCGTGCGCCCGTCTAGCAGCGGGCGCATCCACACCAACCTCAATGACACGCTCGACACGTCCGACAGCTACCAAGAACTGGACGCCAGCGAACTGCTCGCAACATCGCCCGGCGAGGCGTCTCCAGCAGCCGCGCCGGAGTCGGATGAAGCCGAGGAATCGGAGTCATCGGACGACGACTGGATCGGGCGACGTCTGAATCCAAGCAACCCGCGGCTCAGTGCCTTGCGCGGCCCGCGGTCATCTGCTGGCGCCGACGAGACGAGGAACGCAACGCACTCGACGGCATACCCACGCCGAAACACCAGCCAGCTGAGCAACCCGGAGCGCAGGCGAACACCGCCATCGGATGGTGCCCCCCCCCCCTCCTCCTCTCCCTTCGCCCTTCTTCCGCTCGCCACTTGTAAACTCCCCCTTCCCTCTCTCGTCGAAACATGCCGCACGCCTTAACTTGCTGCAGGGCTATGTCGATGTTGTCTGTATCAATTTGAATCTTACGTTTCTGTCTTCCGATTATTTCTATTAGTTTAATTCCTCATGTTCTATTATCATCCTTTAATAACACTGTTCATCATATCTAGGGCCACAGCCAGACACCCAATTTGGGTCGGGTGATGCCCTTTAGCATCCCCCAGGCCTCCGGGCTGGGCGCGTTTAACCGTAACGTACCATACTTATCGCATGCCTTTCTACTTGCCAGACCATGATGCTGTCCATACATGTGTTTCATGAGCACTGACTATCTTTGCCTCGCTGTCCACTTTCCGGATCAGATGAGTCATCCTCCTCTGGCGAAGAGGGAAGCTTTGGCGTCCAGAGAAGGCCATCCCTCAGCGCAACATCCTCCCCGCCGCCTCTGCTCGCCAAGCATGGATTGCCAAGCAAGGGCGACACCAGGCCGCCCGCAGCGCGACCACCCACATACCACCAGCGCATGCGTTCCCTCAGTACCGGCACTTGGAACTTCAGCGAAAGCCCACCCAACCGCCGGCAGAGATAATTGCATGTCGTAGTGACAGTCAGCACCTGCGGGCTTCTGAACCCCCCCCCCCCCCCTCCCGCATTGCCCTCAGTTGTTCAATGAATTCTACTTTGCGACTGTAATTTAAAAGACCTCAATGCTCAGGGTGCCAAGTGCCATGGCCTACGACAATGATGATAAATACTGCATCAGGAGGATATTGGTGTATATTGTCTTTTGTGTTGCCGCTCGCACGCTGTTTCTTTCTCTGTTTTTGAGGGCATAGTCTCCCGGCATGAGGGCGGCCCACTATGACTGATATTGCTCCGATGCATTAAGTTGATCATTGCTGCTATGTCAGTCTTAACGATGAGTTGTCACGGTTTTGTCAACAGCAAGCAGTGACGTGCTTTGGAGCGAGTTTGTCTGTCGATGTTGTATTTGTTATAGCATGTGTGGGTGTCCGCCATGCGGTAATAAGAACACTACGGATAAGAGCCGCCCCTTACCTGTCAGAGATCGTCAGGTGTAAGCGGAAATATGGCAGAACCATAGTTCATTGACCTATAGGTTGCTAGCATGCCCGATTTTAGGCTTACACATTCTTGTAGGTGCAGTGGCATGCGTACTAAAAGTGTACTGTTCTGTGACACTCATGAAGCGTAGAGGGCTGCTTAGAATCTGGGTTGTGAGGGCGATGCATCTGCAGGATGGAGTTTTTTTGCCTCATGGCAAGAGGTGCGGCAGCGTTGCCAGCGACAGCAATGACAACAACAGCAGGTATCAATGCATCAAGAACGCGCGTTACTGTGTCTTCATTATAGGTTGCAAACTGTTGCAGATGTCTTATTTTATTGACGTTGGGAATGTGTTGACGGACACATGCAGAATTCCACTTAAATACCATTTCAATCAGTACTGGCAGCTCCACGGTCAGGGCATGCATTTCCGAGTTGCGCAGTTCAGAACGTACCACAACCAACCAGTGGGACAACTTGCACATCAATGCGACATCCGTACGTCCAGGAGCGGCCCGCTAGCGGTGCTGTAGGAGGTGCAGCAGTGCCCGCCAGGCGCGGCGGGCCCAAGCCTCTTCGTTGTGCAGGGCGCCTCCATCCCGGTAATAGGCAAGCGGCGCCGCTGCCCCTGTCCCGATGGAGGTTTCCCGCATGCCACGCGCGCGGAGCACCAACATCATGGCATCCACTCCGAGCTGCAGCTGCGTGTCCAGGCGGCCCCAGAAGTGGTCCTCCAGGCGCCAGGTGTTCACAACAACAGGGGCACCCCAAGCATCACCCCCGTTGTCGATGTACAGGCGCATGCCATCCGCCAGCGGGCTCTCTTCCTCCCCCGCTAGAGCCACCTCTGCAATCAATGGCGCCTGGAAGACTGGCGACAGGCATGCCGCGCCGCCAAAAACCTCCGGGTGGCGCCATGCAGAGAGAAACGCCACGAGGCCGCCCATGGAGCTGCCTATGGCAAATGTGTCAGCGGGTCCCGAAAGCGTCGCGAAATTCCTGTCGACAGCGGGCTGCAGCAGCGTGCGATGATTCAGTGGGATACACCAGCAGGTGTCAATCCGCCATCCAACGGGATGTGTACTCCAGTAGGGTTTGCGAACAGTGTCCTAATAGGGGGCTACATTCCACCGCCTGACAGTGAACTCGATGCAGTGCTCTCTGTGGATATCCCGCGCTGGCAGGCGGTTTCATGCATACCAGATCCAGGTTGTACCTTCAGAGTGTCGACCACCCAGTCGCGATACGCCGCGCCCATTGGAGTGTCTCCATACTCGGCATACCGCAGCATCCCAGCGTTATCCACCATGACGATCAGCGGCGACCGGATGGCGGACTGCGCGATGAGACCCGACGCGGACGCGCCCAGCCCCCAGTCGACCCCCGTGAAGGCCGTCGAGGGGTTCATCAAGTTCTGACCATCGTGTGCGTACACCACTGGGTGACGACTACAGCTGCCGTAGTCCGGCGGGAGCCACACGTTGACAAGCCGCTCCGGCATCCCCGGCGGGAAGGACAGCCCCGACAGTGCAACCATCAGCCCGGCGCCCGTGCCGCTGGGCGCGCCGACAGCGGAGTTCCCGTTGGTTCCCAGCAGCACCCGAAGCACCTGATCGCCATCGTCTGACCGAAACAAATCATCGGAAGGGAAGTTCAACGACGTGGAGCTCGCGTGCGTGCGGATGAGTTCGGTCCGACGCGCGGCGCTTTCGACGCCGTGGCCAGCAACCGCTCGAGCGGTAACGAGCTGCCCCCGTTGCAGGGGCCGGGCACACTGCGCAACACGTGCGGGACGCCCGACTCGCAGCGCCGAGGGCCCAGGTGGTCCGCTGCAGCACAGAAGCTGCCGCATAGCCGCCACGCTGTGTATCGGGTACTACTCAGTACGAGTGCCAGATAGTAGTGCCGGGAAACAAAAGACTGGGGGGAGGCGCGACGACCTCTGGACCCGACTGGTTCCGTCTCCTTGACAGCGTGCTTCAATTACTTGGCACTGAGGCCCACTGAGCGCGGCAAACCGACCCGATGCCCCACCACTGTCACGTGCTGCTCATAGCCGTGACTGAACGCCAGTGGGGCTCCGCCCATCTGCTGTTGATGGCGTTCTGCGAGTCAATGGCGCTGTCTTGCTTGGTGATGCCACAAGCTGGCACAAGCAAAGTGGTGAAGGGCGGTGGCGCTGTTCGGCCACCCGGCGCCACGTCAGTTTGCGCTCCATACAGTTTAATCTACAGTTATATCAGCGACTTAACTGTGACTTTACTTGTATCATCATCGTCAGCATCGCAAATGGCGTCAAATCCTGATTATTAATCGTAATAAGCTTGAAACGCGCGCATGCAATAGCCATACAATCATGAAAAAAGCTCGCCCCGGGTCATCGGCAGAAGTCGCCCCAGCACTTGACCTCGTGCACCAACTGCGTGCAGTCGTAGGTCTGGCATAGCCATGAGACCGTTGCCTCATTCGAATCCCGCCGAAGGGCTAATGCATCAACCAGGTAAACCCGCCCGGGACACGGGCCCGGTCGATATTGCCCTGAAATGACAGAGCCGGGACAATCGCCACATCGCATCGCCACGCGTACTCGCATCGTCGTCAGCAGCACGCGACTCGGGGCTACCTGTACGGTATTGCCGTTTGTAACGTTGAGAGGCAGAACAGCAGAGCTTCAGCTGTTGCTCATATTGCAGCGATACCCTGTCACAGGCGGACTCATCGCAGCGCGCGCTCTGCTGCGGTGTCCGCCTCCAATACGTATGCACTCCAGGAATATCAGTGATTCTGGCGATGACACAGAAATGGCCACACATATCGTCCTGGTGCTCGGTATTTATTTATATTTGCTTCCATCATCGGTGGCTCTTTGGATTATTATCGCTGGGCAAGTCACATCCCTTGCTCTGCTTTCGACGCTGCTGATTCAAATGTACAGCACGATTTCGGATGTACATTGCATCACACCATACCACACTATGTTCACTGTTGACGTGTGATTTACACTGCGGGTACTCGGGAAGTGCAATGTAAGTGCATGTGTCACCGAGCAACAAGGTGTGTGTGCTGAGCCGTATTGCGCCCCAACTCAGGGACATGGGCGAGGGGAGTACGTGCAAAGGGGAGGCGCCTGAACTCATAGTGTCTGATACAGATTAGCTGCTGAGTAGGGTTCGCGTACGATTGATGGAGTGAATTACAGCTACCATGGCGAAAAAATGGAGTCACGGATGCCGGTGCCCCTACGGCCCTGGGCTGCCGCGGGGCCACTCACTGCGGTACCTGGAACTTTTCAAACCGCATGCTGGTGCCCGTACGCTCGTGCACATTGACCGACTGGCCAATGCCGGAGCTGCGCAGCGCTTCCAGGCCCTCCGCCGTGACATTGACGCACCAGCCCAGGTTGACGTCCACTAGGGCGGGCAGCGTGGCGATGGCGCGCACCCCGGGGTCGCCCACCTTGCGGCACATATTGAGATTTAGGCTGGTGAGGGCCGAGAGCGCCGTCAGGTGGGTCAGCCCCGCGTCGGAGAGATCGGGGCACACGCTGAGGTCCAGCTCCCGCAGGTGCCTGCAGCCGGCCAGCGACGCCAAAGACTCGTCCTGCAGCGCCTTGCAGCCGCGCAGGCGGAGGGTGGCCAGGCTCGGAGCGGCGGCCAGCGCGCCGGGGACTCCCTCGCTGCGCAGTGCCAGGTTCTCACAGCCGCTGAGGTCCAGGGAGGCGAGGCTGGGCAGCGCGCCGCCAGCCAGCAGGCTCACCACACCCGCGTCCGTCACGCCGGGGCAGCTCTCTAGGCTGAGCTCCTGGGGAGGCCAGGGGTTTGGAGAGGTTGGGGGGGTCAGTGATGGCTAAGGCAGTACAATCAATGGGCACACTATGGTGCATGTGTGACAATGCTGCACAAACTGTGGCCTTGCCATAAAGTACCGCCATGCAATACAGATCCCCACCGTCCTTTTCCTTTGCCTTTGCCCCACGTCAGAACGCAATGAATAGGGTATCTAATGCACACCTCACAGCCCACTGGTCACTGGGTGCGGCCCCTGCTCCATGCTGTAGGGCTAATCAGGCTGTCCAGGGCAACCGTCAGGGGGGTATGCAAGGCTGCCACCCTTCCTGGACTTGCTAGTGTGCAAAATGACATGGTAGGGGGTGAGGTGTATACCTGGAGGGAGCCAAGCGCCGGAAGATGGGCGAGCCCGGCGTCGGTGACCTCACGGCAGCTGTTGAGGTTGAGGGCTGTCAGCGTGGTGATGGTGGCGACAGTGGACAGCAGATCATCGCCGACCGGCGTGTGCGCAAGGTTTAGGGTTGCCAGGCTCGGCAGCTGCGCTAGCAGCGCTACACCCGCGCAGGTCAGGGCGCAGCCCTCCAGTTCCAGCGCCTCCAGCGCCGTCAGACCCGCCACCGCCAGCAGTGCATCCTCGCCCACTGCCGCCACGTAGCCGAGGTTGAGTCGCTTCAACCCCGCCAGCGGCTCCAGCAGAGAGCAGAGGTGACCGGGTGTCAGGCTAGTGCATGAGGTAAGATCCAGCTCTGTCAGTGTTGGGGCGGTGGCGCAGACCTGCATTCAGAGAGGGAGAGTACACAGTGACGGCCTCAACTGGCGTGCCCTGTTCCATAGGAACACTAGGAACTCTGAAATGAATCAGCGGCTGACAAATGCAAGCCAAAGCCAACAATATTCACAACTCCACCGTACCTCTGCTGTCCCCACCACACCACTACCTTGCCTTGCGCCCCCCCCCCCCCTCCCCCCCCGGGGGGGGGCTCCCCTCCCCCCTCAGTGTTCCTCCACAGCCGGCCGCGGCATCTCATGCCTACGCCCATATCTGCGATGCCAGCCCAGAAGAAGACAAAAGCAAGAGCGCACCGCACGGACTGCCGCATCTGCGGTGCGGGTCTTGATGAAGGCATCCCGGCAGCCGGTGAGTCGCAGCGAAGTCACGCCGCCCGCCTCAACCAGCGCGTTGAGCTCACTCAGTGAGGCGGGGGCGCCGCCACCCGGGGACGCCACCTCGGTCTCCTCCGGCAGGCTGTCCATATGCACGGGGTGGGACGGTGCTGAGGAACAGGGCGACCGTCAGCCGCGAAAGACACTGAGGCAAGCGGGCGGCTGCTCTTTCTTGACTAGTTGCTGACTGCAAAGGAGTGCTGAGTGCCCTCGTGAAGTCATGAGTGCTAGCACACGGTTCCCCCGTATAGTGTTGTTCATCGTGCGGCGGTGAAGTCGACGATGATGATCAACACAGACGACGCAGGAGCGCATTATTTCAACAGCGTGACCGGGTAAGGGTATCCCATACCCTGAAATCCTGACAGTATGCCGGGACTACTGCTGGGCCTGTAGCGCCTACCTGGTGTGAATTACAAAAAGGCCATCAGTAAAATATAGCGACAAAGCTGCGGGTACAGTAGATACGGTACCAGTACTCCACCGCGGTAAAATAATCACGGTACTGGTGATAGGGCTAGATATCTAGGGTATCTTGGTCCCAGTCTCCCAACACTGTTCCTATATACACCGCGTCAGTATACCGCAATAATATGACTAAACAAATAACAGATAGAGCGCCACGTATGGTCTCGCGACGACTCGCCCGACATCTACGCCTGCAGCTGTGCGTTCAAATCCTATCGACGGCCACAAACTGTCCTATTTCCCACTATCCAATATGTGTGCTTTTCGATGTTGCTGCGCGATAAGACTGCCCGGAGCTAAGCGAAAAGTACTGAAACATGCCGCGGCGCTCGCGGTACTGCGCTCATGTAAATGACGGCGCGCCAGGCAGGGCAGGGCGGCGGCGGCGCGCGGCAGCCGATGCGCATTGGCCACGCTGCCTACCCGCCCCCAGTTGCCCACTGCACCCAGCTATTCACCCTCCGCGTCACCGAGGACCGACGGACACGAGTGCTACACACTTCCGCACCATGGCCTGCGTCCCTGTCACCGCCGCTCTCGGCGCTCCTATGTCCGTCCGGGCGTCGGTGTCCTCCCGCCCAGGTGAGCGCCGCTGTCGGGTAACGCAACGCGAAGGGAAGTGGGCGGGGTTGGGGGGGGGGGGGGGGGGGGGGGGCATCCTCCGCCAGCCACGGCTCTAGGCTTGAGCTGCCGGAAGCTCGTCGCATCTGCATGGCGATTGCATGAGGCGTATTCTCCAGGGGCACGACGTTTTTGGTGTCTTCGGAATCCGTTTAGCGCGCCCGCTCTATATATATGGAGTACAGCAGTCGCCGCTCCTTGAAGTGGGGCGGGGAAGAAGAAGGGGGGGGGGGGGGGGGGGGGCTGGAGGGCTGAGTGTGAACAGAAGATAGGACAGCTCTGTCCACAGCGATGCTTGCTATGCAGGAAATGATACATCGCTTGCTGCTGAAATCGCTTCACTGCCCCATTCCTTGTCCCACAGCCTTTCTGAGCGGGTCTGCGCTGCCTTCCACCCGCGTGGCGCTGCCCGTTGCTGCTCCGCGTACCGCTCTGTCTGTGAGGTGAGGCGCCGTGCCACAGCACCGGAATGCTCCATCGGTGCGCGGGTCGCAGGAGAGCATGGGGCGTGCGGGCCTGTCCTGAGGGCGTGTTCCTCCCCCACCTGCAGCGCACGGTACCGCGGAAAGGGCACGGACCTCTCCAAGGTCGAGGCCTTCCAGAGCAGCCCGAACGATACCGGATCCACGGCTGTCCAGGTTGCTCGTCTTTCCGCCCGCGTTATCCAGCTTACGGAGCACCTGAAGGTTCACAAGAAGGCGAGACACCCGGTCTGATTCTTGTGATGCTGCGCTTCCCCTCGCGCCATGGCCCCACATTGACAGAGTAATGACTTGTACGCATGCTGTGATTCTACAGGACTACGCCACCCAGCGCGGTCTGCTGACCATCCTTGGGCAGAGGAAAAGCCTCCTCAAGTACCTCTACAACACTGACAAGTGAGGCCTGCGCGCCGTCTACCCCCTCCTTGGTTAACCTTCTTTTCGTGGTGGTTGTACGTGTTCTTGTCCCCCGTGCCAATGCAGCGGTGCTGTCTCGCTGTCATGTCAATGTGTAGCAGATGGCACCTAACTTCGTGCTCACTGTGTGGTCCTGTTACAGGGACCTGTACATGCGCGTGGTGTCCGAGCTCAACATCCGCGACAAGCTGTCGATGGTCATCTAGACGCCTCTCTGGTGCACCTTCACTGTAGGTGTAAAGTAAAATGCACAGCCAAATCAATACATGTAAGCATGACCCGCATTCACACACAAAAATCGTTGCGTTGTTGTACCCATGCACAGCCTTGAGGCAACACGATAGCCCAGCTTTGCCCGCAACTTTAATTTTTTGACCATCTGGATAGCTGTCAGACTACCAACAGCTGCTCGTGCAGCACCAGTACATGGCTTTGCTGCCGGAAAAAAGAGTATTAAATGATGTTGTGGGAATCGCCCATTCTGCCGTGCCTGTGCTCGAACAATGCATGGAGATGCCACCTGTAGCTGAATGTGCACATCTGGCACATTGTTTAATGTTGTGCTTCATCACAATGGTCAGGTAGACAGCAGCGCTGATGCATGCATGTCAGATGGAGGAGAACGGCGGTCTGTAGAAGCGGCAGCGGTATGTTTATAGCTACAGCTGAGAATTGCTATCGCTTGCTGATTATGTAAACCTCCTCCACCAAGGACGTGAGCCCAGCATCCTTGAAGCGGGCATGGCCTGGGTCATTGATCAGCTCCTGACTCTGCAGCTTCCGGACATCAAACTTGCTGGCGTGGAAGAGCGTCAAGACCTCTGCCTCTGGCACGCTGAACGGGGGGCCTTTGGCGAGCGCCTGTGCATCCCCAGCTGCACGGTCAAGCGTGGCCAGCAGCACCTTGCCTCCTGGCTTTAGCAGGCTATCCAGCACCTGCACATACTTCTTGCGATCACCTGGGTTGATAGCTATCAGCGACGCACGGTCCCAAATGCTGTCAAACGCTCCTCCGGCTTCCTTTTGACTCAAGAAGAAGTGGTCGCCTAATAGTGGGGCGGGTGGGGTATGTAAGATCCATCACGTCGGCAAACCTGTCCCTGATTGCCTTGTTGCCAGTCGCCACTTTGTCAGAATTTGGCTGCCATCGAGAACCTGTCCTTCTGATGACCTATTGCATCGGCTGGTGATGCGTACCTTGCAGCAGCATGAGCCTGCCTCCATATCCAACAAAGTGTTTGAACAGCTCCGTATCTGTCTCAGGCATGGGGTCGAGCCGCACGGAGGGATTCTCCTGCATCCGGGTAAAGATATTGGGCCATTATCCCAGCAATCGCGACCGAACTTGCGCGGTGATGCACTGGGTAATGGTTGCAACAAGTACGGGGTCGCTGCCGAGAAAGGTGCCCACCTGTGAAAACTCTTCGATAGCCTTACCCACGGCTTCATTGCCCACAACTTGGCCGACGTCAGCGTTCTGCGCCAGCCATATCAAGTCCACCGTCTTGCCGCATAGCGGCACAAGCACGCGCAGCGAGCCGTCACCGGCCCCCAGCATCTCGTGCTTGTAGCGGAGCAGGATGGGGTTGACATCCTTCTGGTGGAAGTGCGTCCTGCCCACACCCCACATCTCGACCCACCGGCTGAGCCGCTGCTCACTAGCGGCGGCATTCGGGCGCGTGGGGCCAAGCAGCTTCCAGGCGCGCCTGAGCAGCACGGCCGCCGCAACCGCTACGGTGCACGACATCCACGGGCGACGCGTGATCGCGACGAGAGGCGAGACAGGCATGGGACTGGAAGGCACAGTTCAGCGGCCTGTGAAGTAATTTATCTTTGAAGTTATTTATGCGATCTACCTCTGATGCCCGTGATACTCGTTAGAACCACTTCTGGCAATACAGGCCTGACGACAGGCTAAATCGCCAGCAGCTCGACGAACTTTGCACTCCCTGGTAGCGTCTACCGTTATCCCCATATCAGAGGTCTCAGAGTAGCAGGCCGAATCATGGCTTCAACGTCCGGCGTGCGTCAGTGCGACGGACGTCTACGATGCGTTGATGAGCCGCAGCAGTAATCCTTATACTGCTACTGATGGTAGCGCGGAGGCGCGCGACGGCAAGGGTTTCACAATTTCAAGTTGAGTATGATTTTGCCAAAACGGTCGCGCAGGCTGTTTTACACGGTCAAGAGCCGAAATTGGCAGGATGGTTTAGCGAAAGCGTGGAACGCAGCGAAAACTGGAAGATGGCAGGCTCAGCTGTTATGGCTGCTTTTATGTCTACTCGTGCTGCACCCAAAAAGGGCGCAACGACAGGTGCCTAGTTCATGTACCACTGAGCAGCACTTGTAGCTGAAAAGCGGTTAGGTCAAGGGAGGAAACCCCATAAACTAGTTTAGATCATTTCAAGTTGAGTCTGGTTTTGCCAATCATGAGCGAACGGAGAGAGCGGTAGTGGGTTGACGGAGAAGGGGTAGCGCCAGGTCATGAAGGAGGCACCGGGAAGGCCACCGCTGCGGAGTCCTGCTGGACTTGGAAGTGGCGGAGGGGGGCGATGTGGCCAAAGAAGAACCATGCGCCAGGTGAAGGAAGAACGTTGGGGTCGACGTAGTCTAGAACGACGTCGGAGTTAGTGGCCCAGCCACCTTGATGGCGAATGTGGGACAGTGGTACTCCAATGGCGTTGGCCGCAGACGCTGCTCCCTTGCGAAGGCTGTGTGAGATCCAGGAAGTGCCGGCGGGAGGGGCAACACCGACAAGGCGGACGGTTGTAGACAGCCAGTCCGACATTGTCGCAGCAGTCCAAGGTTTTGACTGCTCGCTCGGGGTGACCGCCCAGAAGTTAGTTTCAGCCAAGGCAACAGTAACCATGGGGAAAGACTGTATTGTGTCGATGAAGTGGTGCAGGAGACGTGCAATAATTCGGGGGTGCTCTGACACCGGAAGGAGAAGTACGCGCAGGTCGTCGGGTCCCCGTCGGCCAGCGCGGCTTTTCTCGCGGTACACCTGCAGGGTTATGTTGTAATCGTCGACATGCACATCCCGCACTCGGCAGGAGGCACCAGTAAGTCCTCTGGCAAAGAACATGAAGTTGACAACCGAGGCCGCGAGGGCTCGGACGTCGTGTTGGTACTCAGGGGTGGGAGCAGACACAATCAGCTCGGCCTTTGTGACGAAGCGGTAAGCTACATCAGCAGGCAGCGGAACTCGCAAAGGGGCGGCTTCCAGACGCCGCAGCCTCAGCATCAGCCCACGCCTTGCCGAAGTGAGGTGTAGGCTGTCCTTGGCGATTGGGTCGAGGTTGTGCAGCTCGAAGAACGTGTTGATTGCAGACATGTAGGGTTGCAGTGACTTAGCTCCAATGTGCCCTCGCTCACCAATCCAGGCAACGTACCGGACGACAGTAGCAGTGGTCGCCTCCAGCGGGCTGATGTTCTCGGAGTCGTAGCAGAACTCCGCAAACTGAGACAGTCTGCCGGCGTAGCTCTTGAGTGTCTGAGCGGTGAGGGAGCAGGAGAGCAGGTCGACTGCCCGTTGTCCTAGCTCGTCTGAGCCGAAAGCATCATGTTGTCGAGATCGCAGTGAAGCAGCCCATGGAGCGACAGCTTCGGGCTCGTCAATTACGTAAGTGCGTCGTTTTACCGACAGAGTTCCAGGGGTGCGACTACTGTTTGCAAAATACTCGGCAGCAACGGTTAGATTCCCGGCAGTTGGCCGGTAGTTGCTGGACGGGTTCGCAGTAGCATCAGTACGGGTTTGCGGAGCTTGGTTCAGGTAGGAGGGCCGCCCCGCGCGCCCTTCGCGCTCGTAGCGCCTGTCACGCGCGTAACGTACCCGCGCGAAGCTTGGTCGTTGCGAACCAATTGTGACACGCAGTGTAACAACCGACGGACGCAATCAATGATGGAATGGTACGGGAGGCGGTTGGTTGAACCGCCATGTGTAGCTAGGTGTGCGGATGGTCGAGCCGCACTCGGCTGTAGTTGTAAGAGCCGCACCGAGGAAGGTCTAAATGAAGTCTGTAAGGTGGGGGGGGGGGGGGGGGGTCAGCTCCTGACACAGGGCGCTCATCCCGCCGTTGAGCTGCAAGGGTGCGTTTTGCGGCGGTCACCAAAAGGTGGCCTCGCAAAGCTCCAGCAGCTCCGACGAAGGCGCCCCACACCGTCACTCGTGCTCACCTTCGCGGCCACGCCCGCGTCCACCGCCACGTCCTCGTCCACGTCCGCGACCTGCAGCTGCTGCCGCCACCCGAGCAGTAGCGGTTGCTTTGGCGTTGCTGGCCACCGTCGCCTCGAAGACGCGACGCTCGTAGTCCCTCATGAGGTACCCAAAAATCGCGGAACCCAGATGCTCAGAAGCACGCTGAAAGTGCTGAGCTCGCAGCACGTCCAGTACACCTTGGTCACCGTGCACACGCTTGACCTCATTAAGCCTCCGTAGGAAGGCCAAACGAAAGCGAAACGCCTTGTCGATGGCTTCGGCGTGGTTCCGAGCTCTCGCGAGGTAGGGGCGGGGTGAAGTCCTGATTTGCAGTAGGGACGTAAGGCAGCGGCTCGTCGAGAGCCACGAAAAGTGCGGCCATGTGGGCGCCGAAACACGACATCCATAGATACTCCTCCTGGGCCGGCAGACGCCGGTCATCCTGCTTGAGATACTCGTTCGTTAGGTCGGTGCTCAGGGGCGGGAAGAGTCCAGGCACTCGGCTGACCGGTCGAACGGCCTCGTAACCAGACTCTGCCCTCTGCAGTAGTTCTGGCACCGCGAGGTAGTCATCCTCGTCACTTACGGATTTTGCTCCGACACGGCCGCTCTGGGCTAGCTCTAGCAAGTCGGGGTGCTCTACGGCTCCGCCGCTGCCTGTCGGCTGTCCCGCGATGCGCTGCCCGGAACCGGAACCATGTGCTCCTTCTCCATCAACAACGCGCTCACGAGCCGTCAATTGAGCCATCGCCTTAGCAAGCTCCCGCAGTAATGTAGACTGGGCCTTCACGTCTGCGTGTAGCGACTCGAGCGTCGGCTCAACGACGGGTTCTTCTCCATCTGGCATGGTAACGCACGGGCGTACGGATGAGAATATCACACACGGGTGGTGAGTCGGGTGTGGTCTTGAACAACCTGGGGTGACCTTGCTCGCAACAGGTTACGAGACAATTTTAACATCGCTGCGTGGAACGCAACGAAAACTAGAAGATGGCAGGCTTTGTTGTTATGGCTGCTTTTATGTCTACTCGTGCTGCACCCAAAAAGGGCGCAACGACAGGTGCCTAGTTCCCGTACCACTGAGCAGCACTTGTAGCTGAAAAGCGGATAGGTCAAGGGAGGAAACCCCATAAACTAGTTTAGATCAGTACTGCAGCAACAGTGCACGCGCGCGCTGCGCACAACGACTCGCGCCGGCGCGCGCGACGATGATATATGGGAATGAGGTCACTGGACTTCAAACTTGAAGATTGCTCGGCAATTTGCTTGATGACTATAACAAAGCGTCGCCTACCCAGGCCTTTCCGTGACTGGCTTTCTGCCTAAACGGCCGTCGCAGAGGCGCTGCAACGGTTTCACTGGTGCCAGTCCTGTCCCGGGGGCGAAAAAACCAAACAGGAAAACGAATAATAATGACGAGAGCGCGTTAGTTGTACTGGTACCCGTAGCAGTAGTAATCCTTTTATCATCACCGCTTTATTTAATTCACGGAGTCTTACTGCAGCAGGTACCATCAGTAAAACCTCCCGGCACCTGGAGACGCTCACTGGCGTATACAACACGACGCTATCGTAGACGTACGCCTTCCGCGATCACTCTGTTCACTATTTGCTGGGTATCGACGTACGCCGGGAGGTGGATGACTCGTGGATGGTGGATGACGGGCAGTGCCTCTCGGCAACTTACATCGTACCCACTGATGAACTCAAGGACATGGTGCCGGATGCATACATACCTCTCCTTCCCGGCCTTCAGCGCGTCGTGACCCGGAACTATGAACCCCGGCGCTTGAAACCCACATTGTTAGATTTCAAGACTATGCGTTGCGGGGTCAAGTACATTGCGGTGTCCCGGGCCACTGATGTCGATCGGTTCGAGCGCTCCCTGTTGGGCGACATACACCCGTGGTTGGCAGCAGTGCACGCAAGATGCATCGTAGCATAACACGGAGCCCGGACAGAAAGGACCCTCTTCGAGACATCTAGACATGTCAAAGTACACATGAATTGTCTTCGGCACAGTGGCTGAGGTGAGCAAGGGGGTGCGCCGCACTGTGCGCGCTGTATGTCGCGTGCTTGGCCGCGGATCGGGGTGCCCTCGCATCGCGGGGCACTCGGTGCACCACCTGGGCTCACCGGAAGGCCTTACTACTCTCAAGAGATTTCCTCGGGGTCCTGAGCTTGGTGGCGGCTCGAGAGCGTGCTCGTAGTTGCCGAAGCTGCACAATATCACGTCCGTGGATTACCATGCCGTCGGGTGTTCGCATTCCCGCGTGGGGCGGTGTCACCAGCTCGATAGGCGGCCCATTAAACGAAGATCTAAGTCACTATAGGCACCCCTCATCATACGCCTACATGGCTTTAGTCCAGACCACCGTTGCCGGTGTTACCCGTACTCAGAGGGGTGAATACCAGCTAGCAGCAGTGGTAGTAAAGTTTCGCGCCGCCAGGTCACCACCGCGCCATGCGGTACTTTACGCATTACTGGTCGCAACCCTCAACCGTTCCTACAGTTCTTTTCGTCTGTACCGCGTCGAATGCGTGAACACAAGCAGCATCAACAGCGCATGCGCACGATGCAGCGGGCAGCACGCGTGGGACCGTCCCACAATTAGCACGCAAATTAACGTGGTTACCTTTGATCCTCGTTCCTCAAGCCGATATCCATCTCTTATACCGTCCCCCCCCCCCCGGACACAGGCTCCCGCGGCGCGCCTATCCGTCTCACATGCAAGACAAGGGAGAAGAGGGACCGCCAAAAGGCCGGGGGGGGGGGGGGGGGGGGCTCCAAAAGCACGCGATCGCGGCCATGGTAGGGCGGGCGCACGTCGTCACGCTGAATGCTAATCGCACGCGTGTGTGCGCGCGCCGTGTGCTAGACGCATTACGCAATGTCCTTGCCTAATTGCACTCATAAAGTCCTATACGGCTACTCAGCTGCGGCTACAATGTCAGTCTTGCGCCTTGTATACCAGTAGGAGTACAGTACTTCGTCTTATGTGCAAGCAGTCCCCCTTATTAGCTAGGGGTCTAGCAAATGTTCAAAACAAATGTTAGGTCGGTCGCTAGATCCACGGTTGCGGTGTTAAGAAATCTTGGCCTCATAAACCTTGTTTTCAGCTGCAGGGGGGCAAGACGTCGGCACTTAGATTATGGTGTGGCTAGCTTGCCGCGTGTGAATAAGTCATTAACCTTCAATGTTAACCAAATGGGGGGTTTTACTACGTTGTGTGTTATGGGGATACGTAATTATAATTTCGTACTAACGTAGTGGGTGCTATATATGCTGATTTCTGGCTATGTTACATTCCAGTAATTGAATTGTTATAGGGTTGAAAAGCTTTGCCATGTCATATTTCTATGTATCATCGAAGGTACCATGCAACAAAACATGGATGATAATAAAAGCAATGCAAGGGCAATGTTGAGTAGTCCCTTAGACAAACTCCGAAACCATCATGTTTGTCATACAGCCGAAAACAAGAAGTGAGGACATGAATAATATGTAGATGCTCCGAAACCAATTTTGGTGACAAGGGGTGGCACGGCCGCGCACGTCGCGCGCTCTCCGCTGTACATGCGGCGTTACGAATAATTTAGCTAATTATGGTAACGCCTCCCGACAACTGTTGCGACAGCTGAACCAACTATAGAACCGTTGCCCTCCAACGGGCACACAACCGCATCGGGAGTGACGGAAGAGGATGATCAAGTGATACTAGCTAGGTCAGGGTGTAGTGGGCCGAGGGGTCGTAAGAGCCTCGCTCGGTTATCCCACTACAAATAGTTAGGATGTCTGCAAGGTATCCGGCTCAATTCCGGCTTTTAAATCGTTCCCGCTCACCTCACCCTACGCAAACTAAGCAAGCGGAGTAGGAGTCGGGTCTAAGGTATTGGCTGCTCCTCGATAATACTGAATATCGATGAAGCTAGAGCCGGCACCTCAGACTGGCTAAAACTACTACTATGCGGCAGGGGCCATTTCGAGCAAACATTTTTAAAAATTAGTATTGTACTGTGTTTACATCTCAATTATTGAGCGTGGCCCAGCCCCTCCAAAAAGGTGTTTTTTTTTATCCGCCCCCGGGCCAGGTGTTGTCGAGTATTCGGCATAACACAACTACTGATCACGTGATGGAAGGAGGTGGGGCTTGGAAACGAAAGAGGATGGCCGGAAGCCTTAATTGTAATTTTACTACTACATGTGTTCCCTACTATGGTTAGAGATGGCAGGTCCTAAGAGCAACTCAGTGTGGGCGGTGGCGGAGAGCAGCAGACTATCACATTGTAATCAATTTCAATTTCGAGTATTCGGCACGCGCGAGCGTGGTCGTACATGGGGACAATGTATTGGTGTGATTTAAAAAAAAGACCCATAAGAAACCCACCGTTGAAAGCGGTACTAAAGATCAACACAGCGAGTCGCCTAAAAGCGGCCCGCATCCCGCATAAGGCGGGATGGATGAGTGATACGCGCACGGTTCAGAGTCCGGGCCACGCGTGCACGTGTGTGCGAGGGTGATCCACCATGGACGTGCCGTGCAACTTCGGCAACATAACGGGATGGCAGACAAATTTGCGCCGTCTGATAAGGCAGCGAGCACGCTCTCGAGCCGCCACCAAGCTCAAGATCCCGAGGAAATCTCTTGCGAGTAAGGGCTTGTGGTGAGCCCGGGTGGTTCACCGAGTGCCCCGCGATGAGAGTGCACTCCGATCTGCGGCCAGGCATGCGACACCGCACACAGTGCGGCGCACCCCCTTGCTCACCTCACCCACTGTGCCGAAGACCATGCCCATGTACTCAGTCCGACGTATTCATTATTCATTATGTCTCGAAGATGGCCCTTCTGCCCCGGCTCCGTGCTGTGCCACGCCGTATCCCGCACTGCCAACCCCTGTTGTATGTCGCCTAGCAAGGAGCGCTCAAACCGACCCATAGCCGTGGCCCGGGGCACCGCAGTGTACTTGACCTCGTACCGCATAGTCTTGAACTCCAACACCGTGGACTTCACGCTCCGGGGACGATCATAGCTCCCGGTCACGACATTGACCGCCCGGAGGGAGAGCTCTGCGTCCGGCACCGCGTCCTTGAGACCATCCGTGGGTACGGTGTTGTTGCCGAGAGGCACCGCTTGTTGGAACAAGTCATCCACCTCCGGCGTACAACGATACCCATGCCGTGAACACAATGATCGCGGAAGGCGCCTGCGATGGCGTCGTGCTGTACACACGCAGTGAGCGCCTCCATGTGCCGGGAGGCTCATGAGCGCGTCGCCATAGAGGTCGACGATGACGGGGTTCTGCTCTATCAAGGGCAGAATGATCTGCCGTGAACACAATGATCGCGGAAGGCGCCTGCGATGGCGTCGTGCTGTACACACGCAGTGAGCGCCTCCATGTGCCGGGAGGCTCTTGAGCGCATGGCCATAGAGGTCCACGATGACGGGGTTCTGCTCTATTAAGGGCAGAATGATCTGCCTCTCAACCACCGGGGCAAGTCATGGGCTAGGCGGAAAGAAGTACCCGGCAGCGATCTCCCGCAGCTCATGCGGAGTCATGACCGTCCGCACGGTGGGGATGGCCGATGTTCACATGCCCGACGCCGCGTCGAGCTGGTTAAACAAGATCCGTTCCCTACATGTGATAGGGAGAGCGTACACCTCATTATGAAGCCGATAGTTGCTTGCATGGTCTATAAATGCCGTCGGGTCCTTTCGCGAGTCCGGCGCAACCTCCGCTTCCCGCTCCATCATGCATGCATCTGCGTCGCTGAGGTCGCGAGCAGTAGCCGCCTGGAGGCGGCCCCACGCCTCGCGTACCGCCGCGCGCGGCGTAGCTAGCTGACCCACGAGCATCGTTGACGAAGTGGTCATACTGGCGGGCGGAAGAAGTTGCGTTGAAGCTGCCTCGGCCAAGTACGGACTCAAGCTGTGGGTCAAAGAAACCAGTGGTGGGGGTGTTGGTGTCGGAGTTCCTAGTGCTTGAGGAACCTCGGAAGGACGTCATTCATGTAGCTGAAAAGGCGGCATCACGAACGGTATAGCCATGCAGCGGATGCCAGCGCCCGTCAACCGAGTGGGGAGGTGCAGCCTGCTGCGCGCCCTGGCCACTGCATCCTCGCTCAAAGTAGCCGCCTCTGCGGCCATAGGGGCAGGGTCGTGCAAAAGCTCCGCCAGGAAATCTGTGACCACTGGATTGGTGTCGGTGCCGTACGTGGAGGGATCAAAAGAGAGTGACCCCTAGCACCCGCCACTGTGAGATTCAGATGTGACATACGGGTGACGAAGCACTACCGTACCGGCATAGCCCTTCGGGGTTCGAATGAGGCAATGGTCTATGGGCTATGCCAGACCTACGACTGCAGTTGGCGCACGAGGTCAAGTGCTGGGGCGGCTTCGGCCGATGTCCCGGGGCGAACTTTACTTTACTTTTACCGTACCGGTACCACTATTATCCGTGAAAGCTGCTGCTGGTGGCGGCATGTCCATCCAGTTACGTGCGAGTGCATCCGGCGTTATTACCGGCGGGCGATAAATCCTTTTTGTAATCATTGAGGTAGTCGTACATGACGTGTGATGTGCTACATGGCACTGAAGTAAAGGTGCGAGGTTGTCCGTGTAGTACCGGGTGGTACCGGGTGGTACCGGGTAGTACGCGATACATTTATTTATTAAGCCGGTACCCGTACCGGGTATCAGTACGAACCCGGGCGCGATGACGAGTGGTACTGTGGATAACTACGACTATTAGTACATGGGAGCGCAAATCGCAGCCGTACTATTCGGTAACACTGGGGAATTTTGTGTACATTATAGCTAGTACTGCTGAACGGGCCTGCCAGCCGTCCGATCAAAGGTCATCAGATGGGCGGTTTGGCTGCCATGTTTTGCCAAAAAGTGCTCACGTTACATAAATATTCGCGAGGGGGAGGGCGGGGGCAGGCAGCGGTTTGCCGAAGAATGATTGAATTACAATATTCGCGACAGCTGCCATCGGGTAATGTGGCCCGGGGGGGGGGGGGGGGGGACCACGCCCGCCCCGCCCCCCCCCCCCCCCCCCCCCCGCCGCTCCCGCCGGGGGAGTGAGGGGAGGGGGGTAAGGGGGCGGGGGCTACTGCTTGTTCTTGTTCTTGCGTGCCCGGGGGACCCTCCGCTTCGACGATCTCGCTGCCTCCGCCTCCGCCTGCGCCTGCGCCTGCGCCTGCGCCTCCGACTCCGCCACCGTCAGTTTCTTACCTCGGCGTTTCTTCACTGGCCTCTTCCGCTTCTTGTCATCCGTCAGTGTCTTCACCACCCCGGGAGGCTGTGCCGTCGACGACGCCGCCATGAGCTTCCTTACCTTCGCGTCGGGACGCCCCCTGTGCCCAGACACCCACAACAAGCCACAATCGTTTCGCCTTTAAGCGGCTGAGGATGCGGCCTCCTCGGCCACCACGAGTTGCGCCGCTGGCACTGTGGAAGCCTTGGCGTTGAGGTGGGCCTTACGGCGCTCCCGGACGAACCTGCGCGCGGCACAAGTTAGCCACGAGTGGGTGCGTGCTAATGTGGAGGATGGAGTGTTTTGTTGCGCGCCCACCTTGTCACGCGTTTCCTCATGTCTTTCTCGTCCTCCTCGATGCCGGCGGCGCGGACACGCGAGACAACAAGGCTCGCCGCCCACTTTTGCCCGGGGGGGCGAGGTCGGCCATGGCGCTGTGAGCGGTGAAGGGGGGGGGGGGGGCGGCCGAGGTGGAGAAACTAACACCCAGTCGACGACCGCCTTCCGCAGCAGTCAACGACACATCGGAGGCGAGGAGCAGCGCGCCACTACTATTTATATGCACGTATTGTCAAGAGCTAGTCGGTGCGGCA
Organism: Tetraselmis striata; assembly: GCA_006384855.1. Taxonomy (NCBI): domain Eukaryota; kingdom Viridiplantae; phylum Chlorophyta; class Chlorodendrophyceae; order Chlorodendrales; family Chlorodendraceae; genus Tetraselmis; species Tetraselmis striata. Next base: position 203,991 of record VCJN01003059.1, read on the forward strand.
TTGTGTCGGTGTAATTTCGCAATGTTTATTGTTGAAGTAGCACGGCGTAATGGATACGGCGAGTGAATCCGGGATAATATGTGCGGTAGGGCGCGCGTATATGTGCGCGACGAATGTGCGCGCGCAGCGTTGTGCGGCGGTGTGCGGCGGTGTGCGGCGGTGTGCACCGATGTTCATATAGTGTGAATATTATATCGGCCGTAGACGATCAGGTCTGGCAGCACCGCCCGTGCTTGTAAATAAGCGACAATGGATCTAGTCTCCCGCTAGTCTGTGCACCGCCAGTGCACTCCGCAAGCCTCGCCTCCATCCGCGTCGGAACCGGTAGTAAGTGTTGTTGTGTGCGCACATCGTGACAACATTACACGGTGGCAATTGCAATTATTAGCGGTGGATAATCTGAAGGCGTTTTCGAAATCGACAGAGAATGAGGCGGTGCTGGCGGAGTGCATTGGCGGTGCATAGAATAGCGTGTTGCTGGGGTTTTGGCTGCATCGGACGCCGTCTTCCCACCCATCCGGCACGGAATGTCCGGTTTTCGCACATTAATTTGTGTGTTAATAAAGTGTGAATATTACGCGTCTTTTACGCCGGGTGGATGGGCATCCGGCGTCCGATGCACCCCAATTATTTGCAGCACGCTACTCTACGCACCCCCAACGCACTCCGCAAGCCTCGCCTCCATCCGCGTCGGAACCGGTAGTAAGTGTTGTTGTGTGCGCACATCGTGACAACATTACACGGTGGCAATTGCAATTAGCGGTGGATAATGTGAAGGCGTTTTCGAAATCGACAGAGAATGAGGCGGTGCTGGCGGAGTGCATTGGCGGTGCATAGAATAGCGTGTTGCTGGGGTTTTGGCTGCATCGGACGCCGTATTCCCACCCATCCGGCACGGAATGTCCGGTTTTCACACATTTGCGTGTTAATATATATAGTGTGAATATTACGTACGCGTCTTTTACGCTGGGTGGATGGGCATCCGGCGTCCGATGCACCCCGAATCTCACCAACACGCTACTCTACGCACCCCCAACGCACTCCGCCAGCCCCGCCTCTTTCCGCGCAAGTCCTACGTTCCATTGTATGTATATACATACGTACATGTACTGCTCCGAAACCAGCCCAAACTTAATGAGTGCACAAGTGTAAATGGGGGGGGGGGGGGGGGGTGGGGGGGGGGGGGGGAGGATGTGGCGGCGGGGCATCCACTCACACATACCCCGGCGATGCATGACAGATATTACATGCCGTGGCGGGTCGGCGGGCCGACCCGGCGGGGGGGGGGGGGGGGGGGGGTCTATTCAACTACACGTGCGACAGTGTCGTTTCGTGGAGCAGTATATGTGCCCGGCCTCATTTATACCGCCCCCTACCTGCGCTGCATGGTCCACCCCTACGAATTACTTAGCACAAACCGCCATTACTTAATAGGAACCTAGCACAGCCAGGCTTATATGCCCGCTTTGCCGATCAACTTCTACGCACTTTCCGTCCCTCAACCGCCGGACATGGGGGTTAAGCCGCCAGCCTCGGCAGTTGCTTAGCCAGACTTGGCATCCCGTACCGTGTCCATGGCTTCGCAGCTCTGCTGCCGGCACACGCCGAGTCCGGCGCTTGCTGCCGCGGGGTTGGGCACGCATGCACGCACGGTAATACGCCGCCGACGCCGCCACGCTTACTTCCACCACCTTCGCCAGCCGCAGCTTCGCACGCCTTTCCGCCGACATACGAAACGCACGAATCCCCCCCCCCCCCCCCCCCCGTCCCCGCGTCATGTATATTATATTCGAGGCGACTATGCGGGGCGCAGCACACGCCGCGACGTGGGTCGGTGGAGCGGCAGGCGGCGGGAGCCCTAATGGCCGGGCAGTATCCACACCCACACAGGCACCGCCGCTCACCTCCGACGCGGATGAACCGCCTCCCAAAGGAAACATGCCGGTTGGTGGTAAGCCCAACATGCGTGGGGTGCCGGCGCCGGTACTGGTGCGACGGAGCTGTCGCGTCAGGAACCGCACCGCATGTGGAGCAACACATGGCGGTGCCGGCCCCACCTATGTCTAGGGCCACCTCCTCACAACACCCCGCCACGACGGCGTCGGCCACCGCCGACGGCGCCGTTGCGGGGGGGGACGCCCTGCCAGGCGACGATGATGCGCCTGGTGCGCCGCGTCAGGAGGCGGAGGAGGCCGTGGTCGAGGCGACTGATCGGGCTGAGGGGGTTGTCGAGGCGAGCGAGGCTGCGCTCGCGCCACCCGCCCCGCAGCCACCTGCGGGACATGCCGACTTGCTCGTCGCCATGTTGACCGGAGCACTACGAGCAGTGGCGGGAGGCGGCCACATGCACTATCATGTGCGTGTCCTGGCCGGACGCCCGTCATGCGTGGACTGCGGCCAACGGAGGGACTGGGAGTGTTGCTGCGACGGCACCTACCCCGGCTTGGTGCGGCCCCAAGTACCCATGCATGGCGACCCATCAGCGGGCAGTCCCCTGCCCGACCACGGCCACGGTGAGGGCGGAGTTCCGCCATGTCAGGGACGCGTTCCACGACGCGACTCGCGCCGCCGTGTGTGAGGCTTCCGAGAAGGCACGCGCGGCTGGTAGGGTGCGCAGGATGAGGCGGCGGACGGCCCAGGAGCTGAAGGAGAGCGAGACATGCCGTCAGTGAGGTCGGGCGCAATGTCATTGGGTGGGGCACACGGACGTGTAACACTTGCACTTTGCGCGTACTGCTGGGTTACATCCAAGCGGTGTCACACTATGCAACCGGAAAGGCTGCGTTGCTACTGCAAACGATGCTACGCCTCACTCGGTAGCAACCGCTGCCCCGCCTATCCCACAGCCGCTGCCCCCCCCCCCCCCCCCCCCCCCTCGCGCACCGTCCTGCGACCTCGCGTGGATCCACGCCACCAGCAGCTTGCACTTGCACTTTGCGCGTACTGCTGGGTTACATCCAGGCTGCGTCACACTATGCAACCGGAAAGGCTGCGTTGCTACTGCAAACGATGCGACGCCTCACTCTGTAGCAACCGCTGCCGCGCCTATCCCACAGCCGCTCCCCCCCCCCCCCCCCCCCCCCCCGCGCGGGATCCCCGCCATCAGCAGCTTGCACTTGCACTTTGCGCGTACTGCTGGGTTACATCCAGGCGGCGTCACACCGGAAAGGCTGCGTTGCTACTGCAAACGATGCTACGCCTCACTCGGTAGCAACCGCTGCCCCGCCCATCCCACTCGGGATGCTGAGAGCAGCTAAAGGGCACCGGGGGCGGGGCAAGAGGGAGCAGGGCCAATGATTGTGGAAGAGCGGGGACCCGCTTGCATGCCATCGTATTATATCTTGCACAATATCTGTTGCTGCACTCATATCTCACATCACTAGCTTAGCTATAGTGATCCCCCCCCCCCCCGCACCGCGTACGCACAAGCCTGGGTATACGCATCAACTGCCCGCCGGGATGAGAAACTGGTATTGGTAGTGTGTCTGTGGGGTGGAGGGGGGACAAAAGAGCTGCCAATTGCTGCCAAGCTGGTACGTTATATTGGGGCAGGCGCTGGGCAGACAATTGGGGCTCGCTTCAGAGCATTGTCTAGTGCCTATGCGGCTGCGCCGCCTCCGCCGCATGCAGACTCTCCGGGCTCACCAGCACCGCCACCTCGGTCATGCGGCCCTGCATCCCGCAGCCCGCCGCCGCCAGCCAGATCAGAGGTATCCAGAAGCCAGTGCTGGGGTTGTTGCGGCATGACCGCATAGTTTTCAGCGGCTGCCGTCCACAGCTTGTAATGCATCCCTTTCCGCCGATTCCGCTGTATGCGCTGTCTTGGCGCCGCGCTGCCCCGGCCGCCGCGCCTTGGCGCCGCGCTGCCCCGGCCGCCGCGCCTTGGCGCCGCGCTGCCCCGGCCGCCGCGCCTTGGCGCCGCGCTGGGTATCGAGTCCTCCCCTCCCTAGTGAGCGCGTCCACCTGCGCCTTGCGCTCGGGGCCGTCCTCCTCCGTCACCACATTCTGCAACCCCCACCGCGTGACGAACCACGCAGCTCCTTGCATGCGCTTGTACATGTGCCCAAGCACCGCCTGGGGACGCGAAGCTCCTTCTCGGTCATGATCGCCTTCACCCGGGCCTCCTCGAGCAGCGGACCGGCGTTAAGAATGGAAAACGTTTCCATGTGGTGCAAGCAGTCCTCCATGACCCAGCCGGACTGCACCGTCACCTTGCCTGACCCTGCAGTCATGGAGGGGAATGCCGTCACGCCCACGCCCACGCCCACGCCCGGGGGGAGGGGGGGGGGGGGGGTTTACCTTTCGATTCTTGGACACTGCAAACGAAGGGCGCAACCCGCGTCCAAAGTTGCTGGGTATCGGGACTAAAGCCTGGCGCCGGTCTTCCTGCTTCATAGCTCGGAATCCAATGTGGCCCTGCACGGTGACAAATTTCCTCCAGAAGTCCCTTCCCAAGCCAAAAAAAAACAGGTGGAACGGCGCGAGGGGGAAGAGGTTGACCATGCTGACATAGCCCAGGACCACATGCACATGGCACACGCCATGGCAGCCAGTGTTCTGCTTGGCCTCCGCCAGCCGGGTTGTGTTGAACGCACGCCGGGCAAGGTGCGTGATTCACTGGACAAGTCATCGCCTTCATGGACGGTTACCAAGCGAGCCTCCCCGTCCGCATCCACAGGGGGGTGCTCCTGGGCAGCCGCCATAGCCTCCACAACCTGCCACGCCGACCGGGCGGGTGCGTGTGATTCCATACAACCGCAGTTGAGTGGTGCCACCAGCACGCAGGCCGGGCCCACTCACCTCTGAACGCAGAAGGCCCACAATGTCCCCGTCCTCGAAAACAGCGCGCCACTGGGTCGCCCCGCCGTAGTCCTCCAACACCCACTCGGTAACGACGCCGGTTATCACGCCGTAGTGCCATACTCCCCGGAACTTCTTGGCGATGACCTTCATGTAGAAGTCGCCGGGATCGCCTTTCCATATCACGCCTTCATCGCGGGTTCCACGCCCGCCGGCGGCCACGCAGGCGCGTCGATGTCCATACCGTCTTCGCCAACGGGGTCCTCCCCCACGCCCATCACATCGTCCTCCGAGACCGGCGCCGGCGGGCCGTTTCCGACCGCTGCAGCTACTCCTGCTGCCGCCCCTGCCGCTGCTGCTGCTGCTTGTAATAAGGCGGCCTTGCGGTGCAACTTAGCCGCACGCTTCAACGAGTGGCTACAGTTCGGGTATTTCCGGAAGTGCCGCTCTCGCGCCGTCCTTTCACTACTGCCCGTCACGATGCCGTGGCAGTGCTTGCATGTGTACACGCCATCCTTCGACACACTCGCTATCCATCCCTTTGCCGGCATGCCTGCTGCCGCGCGCGGGGGGCGGAAGGGGGGGGGCGGGGGTTGAGAGTTGGGGTGCGTGGATGTAATAACCCACCACCGGCAGGCAACACAGATGCGAGTGCGCGGCTGTCCGCGCTTGATTCAACGGTGAGCGGCGGTGACCGTGAGGCGACCCCGTACTTCATGCGCGTGCTGGGGCGTTACACAATCATCAACAGTTGGGGCGGCTGCATTAAAACGCGCACCTACGAACACCACCTACCGCCTACCACCTACCGTACCACCTACATCCGCCCACACCTCCGCCGGTCGTGCCGCACATCGCCGCACACCGCGGGGTCAGCGGTCAGCGATGTGCGGTCAGCGATGTGCGGCGATGTGCAATGAGTGCGTACATCCGCCTGTACTTAGCCCGGGTGCTCCGCGTCGGCGGGCGACACGCGAGCCCGCGTGCGCATATTAATTTGATGAAATTATGGAAACGAGAAATTCATATAGTAGTTTACAGGTCGCCCGCGATAGTCGTCGCTACTGGGTATGAAATCCACGTCCCTCGTCCGTCCCGTATCGTCCCCGTATGTCGTCGTTCGTCACCAGTAGGGCACATTGACGTCACATCTGAATCTCACAGTGCGCTCGACTGCCGTAAGGACGGTAGGGTGGCATTCACCCCCTCCGCGAAGGCCTTCACCTCGGACGGGAGGCAGTTGCGGAGCAAATACCTCGCCATGTGCTGCATGCAATGCTTGAGCATGGCCCATGCATGGTGGTACGGGGCGCGTGGGTGTACCGACGGCTGGGCTTGGCAGACAAGTGTTTGCTCAAGCTAGGGTCCACCTCCTCTCGTAGCTCCTCCGCCTTGCCGCCGCGCATGTAGGCATGCACATACTCTGGCGATCCGGGCGGCACGTTGAAAACCGGGATGCCGTGGTGGCCATTCAACTCGGGCCACTCGATGTCGGCCGGAGCCTCAGCCGCGCGGCCTCCATGTCCGCGTTGTACGCGTGCATCTTGTCGAAGCGCGCCTCACGCCCCACGGACGCCTTGATGGAGGTGCGGATGGCGCGAGGGGCCCGCCAAACGTGCTCCGGGAGGCCCGCCAAATATCCATTGTCGGCGTTGAAGCTCGCCGCCCCGTCTGTGACCTTCAACGTGTTGTCGCATTGCGGCACCTCGGGGTGAATCGCGACGCAGAAGGAAGTCGTGGCCAACAGCGCGCCCTATCGCACGCCGTCCTCCGACCGCAGAGGGGCGGACCGATCGTCCACGAGCAGAAACGAATCCGTGGAGAGGGAGGCCAAGAGCGCGGGGATCACATGGTGTAAAGGACAACAATCGGTGTGGCATGATGGTGCGGCGCCACGCCTCGTAAGCGTTGCGAAGGTCGGTAGGTGTGGATGATGACGGCGCGTGGGCCAAGCTTCTCGGCGATGAGGCGGACGCCGTGGATGAGCATAAAGTCGCCGGCGCAAATGCTGACGCCGCTGAGACGGCGCAAGCGCGGACGCATATGCCTCCTTCATGTTGTCCATCACTGCCAGCTCCGTTGCGCGCCGCTCCGCCTCCCCGACTGCCACGTGCCGCGCGTCCGGAGCCCCACCCTCGCCTGGCTTCTCGTCAGGGGCCACAAGCCTTGTAGAGGCGGCGAAGAGCCGGATGAACCACCCGGGCACTCCAGGCGACTTTGGGGGTACATTATGGCGACCTCCGACATGGTGCGGACCGCCGCAAGCCCCAACGCCGGGGCGTATTCGCTCTCCAAGCAGCGGACATCCAAGTTGTGCCTCCGCCCACGCTTCTTGGAAGTCGATAGATACCGCCGTCTCCATGGACATCTCCGCCGGCATGTGCACCATGTCCACGTCGGAATGAAGGCTGGGGGCGCATGCACATTGCCAACATGTCTTGGTCGCCGGCCGCATGGCGGCGGCCGGGCGGGAGAGCAGCGACCGCCGAGGAGGAAAAATGGCTTGCTAATGTCGCACGGCGGGGCGTGCGAAGGGCGGGCGGGGGAAAAGAGGACGATTTCGTTTGTAGCCAGCTCCACGCAGCGACGGCTCGATGGCGTCGATCAACTGAGTGTCCGGGGGCTGCGAAAGCAACATGGGCACAATGTGCAGCGGCGGCTCATCGACAGCGCCGATTAGCTGCGCGTGTCTAGGCAGCGAAAGCGACCAGGGGAACAAGGTGCAGCGGCGGCCCGTTGGCGCCGACCTACTGCGTACCCTTGCCGTAAAAGCCGCCGGGCGCAGGATGCAGTGGCGGTACGATGGGACCGGCCAGCCGCGTGTCCGGTCTGCGTAGGCGAACGGGGGCACATGGTGCATGGACGGAATGACGGCGCGCCGACCAGCTCCGTGCCTAGGCCGCGGGAGCGACCATGGCACATGGTGCATGGACGGCTTGAAGGCGCCGACAAGCTGCGTGCACATCCCGCGGAAGCGACCGAGGCGCAGGGAGCGGTGACGGCCCGTTGGCGTCGACCCGCTGCATGCGCATGCCGCGGAGGCGGCTGGGGTACATGGCGGAGGTGCGGCATGATGGCGTCGACCCGCGTGCCAGAAGGAGCGGGTGGGGCTCCATGACCGGCGAGGCGCGCGGCGGCTCCTTTGCGGGCCGGCCGCTCAATGTGCGCATCACTTCTGAGTGACTTTTAAAACCAAAGACCTTGCATGTCACGAAGACACGAGCTATGTCGCGGTGCGACTCCATGGTGGGCGGTGCGCCGCGACAAAGAAAGGTGGGGACAGACAAGCCCCATGGTGCTTTTAGGGTCGAAGGATAGAAGACGCTTGCGCGTAACGCCTAACGCTAAATACTACTCGCACCTAAACGTGCCACGTCGATCGAGGCGTCACCGGAGCGTCACTTCCCGGCGTGACGAGTATTCCGGAATACTCGTCACAAACCGTAACGGATACTTTGTTGGGCAAAATTCGAAATGAAAAAAGTCCCCCAAAAAACGTTACGCGTAATAACGCACGTATGACCCCGTGGCGCGGCTTTGCGTCGCACAATGCGCAAGATCCACAGCCACCGCCGCCATAATCGGGCAGTATGACCCCACCCGTAGTACCCTCGCCGCGCGCCCCGCCGGTTTTGCCTGGTCGTATGCTGCGTCTAGCTAGGCGGCGGTGAACTGAGAGGACAGGGGGCGAGGATCAGCGTCTAGGGAACCGGAGGCGCGGGTACCCTTCTCGGCCGACCGCCGTTGGTGCGGCTAAGCGCGTGCGGAACTACCATCCCCTTGTGCCACGAGAAGACATGTTGACTGCCCCGTATCAACGGGTGACGGGTAGCGGCGGCGGGGGTGAGTCAGGTAGTGGGCAGTGGCCAATCGGGGGTGCGCTGGATTCGGCTCGCAATGCCGCTGTTGACCGGGGCGTGGTAGTACGGAACCCCGGCCCGCGTGACGCGTGAAAAGGAGTCGCACGAGCGTCTTCTATCCTCTCAGACAAGTATATTCGGTGATCGATTTAGCTGAGAGCGTAAACTTCGCAGCCAATCATATCGCAGTACTCGCTGCGTCATGCGTTACGCTAGCGTCTTCTACCCTTCGACCCTTAAGCACTCGACGAAACAAAAACATGCGGGAGCAACGCTACCGGGGATGGCTGCGTCGGGAACCGCACACGGATGGTGTCGTACGGGTCGATTATGTCGATGTCGATGTCGATGCATCTCCTTGAGGCGCCGCGGGGCCGATGCAACCTCTCGGGCGGTACGGGTAAGGTGGCGTGGGACAACGTTACAAGTGTTAAGAAAAGTCGAATTATCAAATGTGCCAGCATCGCGCGAGGGCGCAGCGCAGCCCATGCCCGGGCAACTACAACCGCCGTCTCGGAGACATAATACAACATCCCACGAAAGTCTCTGCATGTTTTATGCGCATGATTTGGGTTTGTCGCTTCTAGTCGGTAAACCCACGCATAGTCTACGCCGTTGCAGCCATTGCGAGGATAGCCATGAAAGAGCGTGCACATGGTGTGCTAGGGCCAATGCGACGGCGCGCGTGACACGCGCGGCGCCTGTTATTCGGCACTATCAGTGTTACAAGTGCTGCACTACGGCCGGGCTGTAAACGGTTTGAGCGTACGGCACGCCGACATTTGGACAGAAAGAACCGTGTTTTCCTCCCACAGTCGCCGAGATACATGTGTTGGCCACCTACCCCAGGCCTCGCGGAGCATGGTTTGGAGTCCATGGTCAGCTAGCGGGTTGCATGCGACATTCGCAAACTGGCTGTTCGCCCTGCAAGAAGCGGTGATATTGCAATCACGTTTAAATTCACAACATTATGACGTTTCATCAGATTGGGAAGTAAATTAGTGCGATGGAAAGCCCGTGACTTGCGCTTTCCAACGCACTAATTTACAGCCCAAACTGATAAAACGTTGATATCTTATGGCCTGTCAAAGTTACCCCATGTTCTGGTATCCCAGCCAGCTCACTCAATGTGGGTGGGGGCGCATGATGGGCGGGGCATGTAGTAATGTGCCCTTCCACGCAAGCTCCCAGGCGCGAGGAGCCCTTGGATATGTCTCCATGTCGCGCGGACCCCGTCATCATTTTGGCTTTTCCCTCTGGATGATGGGTGACATGTGTTACGACATGCGCGCAGACATGCGACATACGACATGCGTACGTGCAACAGTGGCGACATTGTTGTCGAGGGGGCCAGCCCGCGCTTAGCCTACAGTGCGGGCGGTATAAGCATACATGCACCTATGGAATCGAAGGCACTTTAGGTGCTCTACTTTCACCCAGCAAGGCGCGGCCAAGGGCGCTTATCTTGCAGTTTGGGAAATTTAGGATGATTGGCCCCATCATGACGGCGGCATTACTGGCACACTTCCATTGCATCGGTAGCATGCATGGATTGGGCGGCTGCTCAAGCTCGGTCGTCTTACAGCGCATTGTCTGCAAGAGTTATTTCACTGGTGCCAGTCGTGTCCCGGGGGCGGGAAAAACTACAGGTAATCCTTAGTTAGTATCCCTGTAGTACACAACATTGATATTATATAGTCGCTATATATATATATTTAACATAAGGGCTTTCACAAATGAGCACTACAAACAGTACTAACAGCAACTATGAAAATCGATAAATGTCCCTATTCTTTAAAAGTATGCCCAAAGTGCTTGCGAGCTTTGCTTCACTTCAAATGTGGACACAGTGCGGCCATAATGCTCCTTTCTGTGTGCGTGCGGGGGAAGCCGGCGGCAGGGCCCGGCCGGGCGGGCTAGGCGCGGAACGAGCTAGACACGGCTCACCCGCCCGGGCCGGCCCTGCCTGATCACACGCGCGCGCGAGGATGAGGTCCGCCGAACCGTAGAGATACCCGCTCTCATCACAGTATTGTGCCGGCGAGAAGAGAAGTGACCACCGCGCGCTGGTGGCGCGTGCCAGCCAGCGGGCGCTTCCCACTGTCCCTGCAATGGAGTCTTCTCCAGCGGAGGGGGCAGCCACCCTTGACACCGGCCCAGCTGCCCCGGATCAGAGCGCGCCGGGCAGGACGGCCGAGGAGGAGGACGCAGCGGAGCGCGAGAGGCTGCGGGCGGACGCGCCTGCCTTCGTGCCGACCCCCTGCGCTGTGCCGAACCCCGGTGGCTCGTCACAGGCGCGCTGCGTCCCGCCCTGCACCCCACAGCCTCCCCCCCCTCCCCCCGCGGCGCGCGCGCTCCTTACCAGCCCCATCGCGACCCGCATGCGCCACCACCCCAACACCGTGTATGTGTACGACCCGGCAGCATGTCACGCACGGCCAACCGGCGCGAGCGCGGGGAGTGGCTCGCGGATGGCACGCGACGGCCGGTCCTAGGCTCAGTGCAGCGCTTAAGGTTCAATATTTGCCGAGCAGTCCTGGCACTGTGTCGATGCCTACAGCAACAGGCCATGACACTCAATTCCACTGCGCCGTCCAATGACGCGGGTCGGCCGAAAGCCCATAAATAGTACAGGCGGAGGGCTGGGGGGGGGATCAGTCGGGTCTTATTGCGCTTATCCTCATGGCGACGGCACGGGTCTGAGCTGCCTTTGGGGCGCAGGCGGAGAGCCTGGAGGGCGGCGAAGGGGCGGAAGGCCAGAACATGTCGTTCCGGACGCCGGAGAAGCAGCGGCCGCAGGACCTGGAGGCGATCCGTGGTGGCAAGGGGCTGCACGTGGACGTGCCCCCGCCCGCCAACAACGACGTGCTGCGCATTCTGGATGCTGGTGCGCTGCGTCCCCAGGCTGCAGGCTGCGTTCTGCACACATTGCTTCTCGGGTGTGTTGCACTCCTGACCCCGGCCCACTCGTCCCTGCTCCGCCAGTGCCATTCACGCCTAGCCAGGGCATCCGTACCCCTAGTCCGAAGAACATGGCGGCGCTGCGCTCGGCAGAGCCTTCTGAGTTTGGGCCGAGCAAGGTTACCCCATGCACCCTCGTTGTCCCTCTGATTTGGGTGCCTGACATGCCTGCTTGGAGGCCGCATATCGGGTTTGGGCGCTGAGCAACCCCTCCCTTTGGACCCTAGCTGTCGATGATGCGCAACCGCGAGATGCCTTCACCGCCTTTTTCGCCCACCCACAGCGGCATGCACCGCATGCATCTCCCCTCCCCGCCCTTCTCCCCCACCTACGGCGGCATGCCGTACGAACAGGTGCGCATCCCTGGCGTTTGCACTTGGCTTACTGTCCGCCTTCCTGCCTGCCAGCCTGTTATCATATGTTTACCTGCACTGCCAGCTCGCTGATATTCTTTGATGGCGGTCACCCTTCCTATGCAGCAGCAAAGCATCACACATGATCCTAGTGGTGCGCAATACCATGCCCCTCTACTGCCCTCCCCCAGCCAGCCTGCCCTCCCCAGCTGCCTCCCGCCCCCTCAAACTTCCCCTACCGAACCACCAACGCCTGTTCCTCTTGCTTGGCCGGCAGGTATGGCGGCGGCGATGGCGGATTCGCTGCGAGGGCAGCTGCTGCACCAGCTGTACTTTGGCTTCTCCGGCAGCCCGCCATCCTCGCCGCCAAGCCAGATGCGCGCGTACCACTGGCAGCCGATGGACCCCGCTGGCACATCCTCGCACCTGCACCAGCCGCTGCAACCTGGCTCTCCCCCACCGCAGCCGCTGCAGTCGGGCCATCTGCCGACGTACCCGCACACCTACCCTGCCGGCTTCCCTGCCGGGCCGCACCTCCCGGCACAGCCGCAGCCCTCGCCTGGCTACAGCCAGCTCCCCGTTCACCGCAACCTCTTTGCTGATTTCCCGCCGCAGCAGCCATACGTGAGCCAGGCCTCCTCTCCCCCCCCCCCCTCTTCCGCCCCCAACACAAGCACCCTGCCCGCCCCCGTTCCGGACAAAGCTCCCAATGGCCTGGATGTTCATCCCCCCCCTCTTACCCCCATTTCCACCCCTCACCTCGTACTCCTACTCCTTCCCTTGCTCACCCTGGCCAGACATGATGTGCTTGCTTTACTGTGGTGCTGCCCGCTGGGTATGAAGGCCAGAAGAGGGAGTGTGGTGGTGGTGTTAGGGAATTACGGTCGGGTGGGGAGAAGAGGTGCCCTCATTGATCCATCCAGATGGTGAAAGGCTGAAGGGGAGCGGAGGGGAAAGAGGGGTCATATGCGCCCGACCCCACTCCCCCCTCACACCACCCATTCCGCCCTCTCTCCACGACATGGCCCTCGTGCTAGGCCGTTGTTATGCCCCCATGGTGCTGTGTGGAGCGATATAGGCCCCGCAGGTAAAGCACGAGGAGCAGGGGGGGGGGGGGGGAGATAGGCAAGGGAAGCAAGGGGCTCGGCTCGGACCCCTGCATGTTATTGTGACACCGTTGGCTGACAACCCCCCCCCCCCCCCCCCCCGGCCCCCCTTTTTACCTTACTCCAGCTACAGACGGGCCCGCCAGGGATGGGAGGGATGCCCGCGCCGCCGCCGCCCGCGATGCCGCCCAACCCCATCCAGCTGCGCGCGCCCGCCGGGCCGCAGATCAGCGGCAGCATCCGGCGCAACCACATGAGTTCGCGCTTCCGGCAAGGCAGCCCCCTGCGCGGCAACAGCGGCGCGCCTGGGCCCGCCTTCCCTCCCCACCCCCACCCCCACCCCCAGCATCCCCACCACACCATGCTGGGAAACGCCCACCTCAGCCACAGCCGGCACGCCCCCCATCCGGGCTACAAGCAGGCAATGCCACAGGTGTGTTGCCCCCCTACTGCCCCCCCCCCCCCCCCCCCCCCCCTCCTCTCTCCTCAACTTATCTGCTTTGTTATGACCTGCACCCAATATCTCAACCCTGGGAGATCCCACGACATGCTGCTAGTTCAGGGTACATAGGTAGGTATATACAGTATGTATGGCATATCGACCTACTACGGTGTTTCTCATGCTGCTGTGGTTGAGTTATGTTTTACAATTTTTTGGTCACAGTACGGACTGGGAGAGAGAGAGAGAGAGAGGGAGAGTCCTTATGTGGAGCTGCAGGTGGTTAGAGGGTGCTCCCAGTATATTTATATCCAGGTGGACTATTTGCGCGGGCCGGCGTGGTAATGTGAACTCTGCGCACACAAACCTGCCCTTCCTGTTGGAGGTCAGACGTAGGTGAGCATCAGATTATGGAATGTAGCAGGTAATGCCTTCAGCTCCCGCTGCTGCAGTATGGTATCGGGTCGTTGGCCTGCGCAGTCCGTAGAAGAGGTGATCCATTGGGGCTCTCCATAGCGTAACCATGGCGACTGTTGCTTCAGCTTGCATCCAAGCCCACATTAGGGCTCATACCACAGACTCTAACGGGTGCTCATTATTTGAGGGGTGGGATGTTGTCAGGGTTGTGTGACCCTGTGGTATGCAGCATCGAACACGACGGGCTTCGTGTTTGCTTCATCTGTCACCACCGCCGTCCACATCCCCGCCCTGACATACCCCTCTCATGCGGCTGCCTGGCACGCCGCTCCGCAGGCTTCGCGCGCCGGCTTTCAGCGCAGCTCGGCGGACAGCACGCCCAGCAGCTCCATGAACAGCTCGCCCTCCAACAGCGGCACGGCGCCGGGCACCGGGGACTCGGGCAAACCGCGCATGAACGCGCGGCAGCGGCGCACGGAGCGGCGGCGGCGGGAGCGAGAGATCAAGACGATCGTGGAGCACATAGAGGCCATGCAGGCCCGGGGGGAGGGGCTGGACGGGGAGGACAAGCGGCTGTTTGAGTTCCAGCTGTCAGAGGTGCGCCCGCAAGCAAGTCATGGCCCGGCAAAGCCCTTCCATACTCACACATGGGATGTCTGACTCTCGTCCCTCGTGGTGCATTTCTATCCGCGGCCTCGCTACCGTTAAAAGGCATGCATAGGGAGGTACAGCATGAAGTGACACCCAATGTAGTGATCATGACAATGGCAACCGACACTAAATATTTCAGCTGCAACGGGCTCCCCATGTATACACTGTGATATTGATGTATGCTTATGCATCCTGGCTTGATGCGCATGTATGAGTAGCTGTACAGTGTTTTCTCTAGAAAGTGTCTCAATCAAGCCATACTCTAGGAGTGTCGGTAAGGTTCACAAATTGTGTCTGGTCGAACTGGATTTGTTGGGCGCCGTGTTGAAAATATCAAGGCGCCCCTGCTGGCATGATCCATGCGCAACCCGCCCCCCCCCCCCCCCCCCCCCCTCTGCTGTGCAGGTCCAGACGCTGATGGGGCAGGTGCAGGTGCAGCAGCAGGACAACGGGGAGGGCGTGCTCATCGAGTACCACCTGCGCAAGCTGCGCAGCCTCATCAAGATGGAGGAACCGGCGCCGGAGGAGGGCGAAGAGGGCGCCACCCCCGAGCCCGGTGACGGCGGCGGCGGCAGTGATGGCGGCAGCGGAGTTCCTGTTCGCGGCCGGGTGGGTGCACTGGCGGCGGCGCTGTCGGCACAGATGGCGCTGGAGGCGGGCAGCGGTGCAGAGGGCGACTGCGGCGGCGAGGCGGGCGCGCCCCCTGAGAGAGGGGAGCAGCCCGCCGCCTCGGCCGAGCCTGCTGTCGGTGCATAGGCCGTGCTCGCAGCCATGGACTGCGCGCTCTGTTCCTCTTAGTCTTGCAGTTGTGGGTGCCTTCCCGCCCGACCGGGGGTTGTAGTACCAGCGGGCGGTGCTTGCTGCTAAGTTGGTGTCACTGTGGCGGCGTTGCTCGGGCGGCACAGAAATGCGGGCCTCAGGGCGTCTGTGACATGGCGGCTTGCTTGAGGCCCGACCTAGCGTGCGCTGCGTTGCTGCCAGCAGCCAGCAGGCGTTGCCTATCCGCCCTCCTAGTGGGCTGAAAATCCTGAAATCCTGTCAAACCATTTTCCTATCCTCCGCTTGCCCGTTAGCGCCCGGCCTTTCTTTGCCCGTCCGGCGTTGCCAAATATAGTCAATCCAGGATGCATCATGAGAGGGATGAGGGATCACCCAGCAGCGCTTCCCCAGCGTTCACCCGAGACCATGAGGAAAGCATACTCCCCACTGTGCATGCAGGGCGGCCAGCCATTTACTTCCTTGCGCCCTGGGTGTCGTGGTGCTGCTGATATATACCGAACAATGTTAAATGGGCCGTCGGATTTTCTACGTCGTTTGACTTCTCGATCGCCGTACGACAAGGTGTCAATGGGGGTTACGCTAGGGATTGGTGGCACTGCGGCAGAGGGGATTACTTTTGACAAGGGCAGCAGGCAGAAGGGGGTGTCGAATGCAAGGACGCAGTCGGTGCTTGAAGAGGCCGGTACAGTGTATCCATACTGTGCCGCCGTGCAGTTGAGGGTTTAGTTTTAAAAGGGCAAGCGTCTAGAGATGTGCCAGGCTGTCCCCGCGGATAGTATCTTGAGATATTCTCGTCGGCCACTTTATCCGCAATTGTTTCGGTTGCTTTCCTTAATTCCTTAGGATATAATGCTGGGACCTGTCTGCCAGACTGTCGTCAAAACATATTTGCACCAAGCCCAGCATACGTACGGTAGCGCAGCATTTGCCACGAATTCATACGTGGGCGTTTCCTAGTGCTTTTCCGGGTGATTTCCCGATCATCTTTTGCAGCCTATGTAAATATATTTCGTACGCGCAAGTGGCTCGCGCGAGCGCCGCCGATGAGTGCGAACGTGCTGTCCTTAATCCGTTACACACACGATGTGTAACTGGTCTCGTAACGATATCATACTACAGTACGAGCGCAGGTGGTGGTTGCGCTGGTGGGGCCCCGTCCGTGCGCGCAGTCGGGACAGACCTCCATCGTCATCCGCGCCTCCCAGCAAAGGAGTACAGCAGTTCGTCCCCCCGCCAGCTACCTGTACAGGGCCAGATAGAGGAGTCGCACGCCAGACGCAGATCGCAGGAAACATCCCTGGTGTCGTGTGCTAAGTCAGGATGGCGTCCTCTCTCCATGTGGCGGCGCATATGGGCTGTCGCCGCCCCTGCGGCTCCAACCCCGGTTCGGGACGCCGTCCCTCTGGCAGGCCGCTTCCGCTCGCCCACCCCCACACGAAGGCGAGCCCTACCCCGCCCTGCCCCGTCCTACCCATCTCTTGGCCACGACTGCTGAGATGCTGACCCAGTGGCAGGCATTATCCGCCGTGATGTGGCGCTGATGGGGTACTTGTTCTGCGGCATATTTGCTCCGACAGGCGGCTCCTCAGCCCCAGCTGGTCTGCCAGGCCTCGTCCAAGGAGGAGGGTGAGCGGCCCCCGCTCGTGGGCTGCGATTAGGAGCCGGGACTTCCCCGGTTAAAAAACCCCGCGCGCAAGCTCCGTGAGGTTTCGAATGTTTCTGAAGGCGCGCTGCGGGGGTTATGTTCGCAGGCGAAGAGTCGGCGGCCGGCGGCGTCCCGCTGATCGACTTCAGCGCTAAGGAGGGCCGCCGCGCGGTGCTTGTTGCCGGCGGCGTGTTGTGCATGTGCGGCGCGGGAACCGCCAAGGCGGAGGGCAGCACACCGATTAACCCCGCGGACAACCAGTGCCGCGAGTGCGCAGGCTACGGCGCCACCCCATGTGACCCCCCTCCCCCCTCTTCACTAGCACCCGCTGCCTTGGTTCCGACCTGGCCCAGGTGGCGAACACCCGCCTGCCCCTGGTAGAGTACCCCTCGGTGGCCTGCCCTGATCCCCCCCCTTTGCTGCGGCGCCGCCACCAGGTGACATGTGCGGCGGCACCGGAAAGTGGCGCGCCCTGAACCGCAAGCGCGCCAAGGACACCTACGAGTTTGTGGAGTGCCCGCAGTGCTTTGGTAGGCGCCACATTCCCACACCCGCAAGCCTGCCGCCGCTGCAAGACAGCTGACGCATACACGCCCCACGGCTCCAGGCCTGTGTGCCCAGGGTCTGGGGTGAGAGTCACGGCATGGGAATCTGGCTGGGATGCCCCTACGATGAATTACCTTGAATTAACCCCTACAGTATGTGGAGTGACTTTATGGACACCTGTCCACGGTGCACTCGACCAAACTCGGCCTGACCTGCTGCTGACGCCCGGATGGCCGGATCCGGTGTTGACTGGAGCGTGAGCCCCCCTTCCCTGCCTGTTGTTGCCTCTCAGGCCGCGGCATCCGCGTGTGCGGCGTGTGCTTCGGCACCGGGCTGCGCAACGTGAAGGGGCTGCTGCGCCGCCCGGAGGCGGCCATGCTGGTGGAGAAGATGAACCACGGGGAGCTGCGCCCAGGCGAGTGCCCCCTGCCCCTACCCCCCCTGGGGCTGTGCCTCACCGTGGCTGCGCGGAAGGACCTGCACACCAGCCCCCTCCCGTCGATGGTCCCAACTTTTATTCTTTTCCGGAAGGAAGCGCCCGTAAATCGCAACAGTGTCCGCTGCACCACACTTGTGCTTATTATCCGTGCGCTCCTCAGGCACACTTTCAGCTGAATTCAGGCGGAATATCTGAATCACATCCCTGAATTCAGGTTGAATTTTCTTCCGCTTCAAGCGCGGGGTTGATCTCCAGAGCTGTGCCATGACACCTTGGCGGCGCTTGCATGGCGCCGCCCTCGGGGAATGCGCTGACAGCCCTCCTGTGTGCGCTCCTCTTACCCTGCAGGCGAAGCCGCCAAGCTGATAGAGGAGGCCAAGCAGAAGATGATCAAGGACCGCGAGGCGGCGGCGGCCGCCGCCGGCGAGAGCGCATGAGGCGGTGCCGCCCTCGCCCACCCCTGGTACGTGAGGAGCTCAAGTCACCTCCGGAGGAGCAGCAACATCGCCTAGCAGTAGCACCTAGATCCACCGCGCGCGCCCGTATGAGCCCAGGCGTGCTCCAACAACACCATTCCATGGTTCCATGGCATGCGTGTGGGTGTTGCCGAGGGGCAATCATGGCAGCTTCGGGTTGCGGGCCAGAGTGTCCCTGCTGGCGCCCTTCTGTAACGCTGCGGGCACCGCCGCACCTAAAATAGCCAAGAATATAAGCCTCAAACTGGGGCTGCATGCGAGCTTTCAGTAGGAAAGGAAACACGAAACGCCGACCCCTGAACGGGCGTAGTCTGGGGGCGGCTTGCCGGCATCACGCGCCCCCGGCAAGCAGCCGCCTCGCTAAACCTGTATCTAGGTTTTAGCAAGCTACACTTTCATCGGTATTTCACTTCTGACAGGTAGGGCAGGTCCGTATTACCGCATCGGCCCCTGTATGTCCTTGGCGTCTCGGACTTCATGACCAACGGGTAAAGCGGGAGGATCGCTACCCGCTTGACCCTGCGGCGTTCCCCTCGCACAGTGCTGCATCGTGGGCACGGCGGGCGCCGTCACGAGAGTGCATCACTCAGGAACAGGGGATGGGGCGCTGCGGTGGCAGTGCAACTTGATGGGTGTTGGTGAAGAGCGGGGTGCTTCAAGCGAGGGGCAGGAGGCACTCGGCGTCCTCTCCGCTGCTCCCAGCGTGGGCTGCATACATGCAGTTTCATCGGGGCTGCGCTGTAGCCCAGGAGTGTTGCGATCCTCCGGCCAGAAGCGATGCCACGGGCCTACTCGCCACAAGGCAGTGGTGGCCTTTATTATTATTATTACTTATTGCGCGTCAACGTGTGCTATCTATCCTACTGAGGCCATGCCAGCATCTACCAAGATCATTCCCCCCGTTTAGAAGACAGTCCCAGGCATCACATCACATCACATCTCGTCCTCGTGCATGCTCCACCATGCCTTGTGCGCCCGCCGCACAGCCGAGCTTTCCTGCGGCGCGTGAGGATCCGCCAGGAAGTGGACGGCACCGCTGTCCAGTCTCGGCGACCTGCGGCCGCCTCCCTTGCCGCCCTCCACAGACTGCAGCTTCTCCGCCATGAAGCTCTTCCACTTGCTGCCTCCGGGCGGTTTGGCGCAGTGCAGCGTGGGGTCCACCTCCGCATGCGTCCTGTGCAGATCCCACGGCAGCGTCTCCTCCGTGCCAGGCACCACATCTGTGCACCGCGTGGGCGGAGCCATCTCCCGGATCCAGGCGTCGTAACTCCCTAAGTCAAACTCCTGGCAGGCCAGCCCCACAACGCCGTCAGTGCCCTGCGGACTGCGTCTAGTGCTTGGACGTGTATACGCACCGCACTAGTCCCTCAATGATTTTAACTTTTGACGAGGATAGTTTATGTCGGAAATGCATTTTGGTGGCCGTACATCGCATCACAGTCGAAACAAGTTGATGCTGCGTGGGTCACAGTAATTCTGACGAAGTTATGCTCGAAAAAACTACGTGCCATTACATAGAATGAATGTCAGTCTGTACTCGCAAAAAAAGTTCCCACAAATAGATATTGACGACTTTGTGGCCAAATGTTGTTGTTGCCATTTTCAGGGCGTCATTAATCGACGTGCACGCGGGTCGTCCTCACCTCGCCGGTGTCGTCGGCCATATCGATCATGCGGTACTTTACGTACATGTAGTCCAGCCCCTTGCACGGCAGCGGGTACTTGAGCTCCCACGGCCTCCACTCGGGGTCGGCGCACATGATGCGCCCGAATTCGTTCTTCTCGCTGTCCACCGGCTGTCGCCAACTGCGCCGAGGGTTAGGCTATCAGGTTCACATTGCTCGCACATTCACGTCAGAGCTGCGAGCATAGCACCATGGGCCCCGGCATTGGTGGTTTTGGGAGGCAGACAAGAGTCCAACCTGCAGCACGGCTTGTGCCAGAAGTACTTCATGCACTCGTTGTCCACGGTGGAGTGCTCGAGCGCCCACTCCATGCCGTAGCGGCTCAGCACATTGGCGCGCTCCCACAGGGCGGCGGCTTGCTTTAGCTCCGGGAACCCTGCGTGCCAGCAGGCAGGGGAGTGTGCGCCTGAGGGGGCGACAGACAGCGCAGTTGTTCTCCCGCTGGTGCATTTGGTCAGCTGCGGCGGTGCCGTGGGTCGCCCGTACCATACTTCTCCTGGAGCTCAACCGGGCTCAGCGCGGAGATGTCTGCCAGGCATTTCTTGATGTTGCGAGGGAAATTGTTCCCGAGGACGCCCTTCTTGACGTGGCAGCGGTAGTCCAGCGCCAATGACGCCTTGGGCGTGCTGGCTGTGGGTGTCTGATGCACAGGCATGGCAGGGCGGCGGAATTAGGGACCAAATGCAAGAGAGGGAATGGACGGCGTGTGGGAGGATGGCTTTTTCCCGAGAAGGGACGAACCGCCGAAATGTTGTAGCCATTGTACCGGACATATTCGCGCCCGAAAATGTTGTAAAGGTAGTAGGCGGTGTTGGACAGGAAGATGGAGTTCTCGCCTTCGCTGAGGACCTGCGCATTGTGGTGGTGGTGGTGGGTGGGTGACACATTAGCGCGGAGGCTGAATGCGGAAAACGGGAGCGGAAACAGTACGTAGGTGGAGAACCGGTCAGCAACCAGTGTGCTGAGCGGGCATACGCCCGGCACGCACCTTGTCATTGTCGATGAGGGACACCTGGCCGTCCTCAGAGACAAACGCGTTGCCTGTGTTACGGTCGCGCTGCTGCACGAGGGCGTCGAAGATGGAAGCCATCAACACCTGCGTGCTGTTCAGCGACTTGTACATCTCCACCTGCACCTGTGGGCCCACAGCGCGAAGCGCGCAGCGTCAATGCCGTGAGCCTGCCAGAGACTCAGGGCGGCGCACACTGCGGAACCTTGACGCGCTGTTTCCCCAAAAGTACCTCGCCCGGAAGCCTCTCGGTGGACTTGAATGACACGCCGTCCGCCACATCCATCATTAGCGCGGGGCCATGGTACACAATGCCTGGCAGTTCGGCATCCAGCGCCCGTGTCAGCGGCTCAGATGCAGGTCAAGGGCCCACTTAAGCATGACATCACAGCCAATCACCCGCGCATGCGCACCTGTCCCGGGCAGTATGGTGGTGACAGTCTCCACCCAGCTGGCCGGGATGATCTCCGAGAACCCGCAATCCCTGTTCACCCCCTCCAGCGCGACGATCTTATCCATGACCATCGTCGCAAACGCCTCCCCAATGGGCGTGCAGGCGTGCCCCGAGAAGGGCAGGCACCACACCTGCGCAGGCGCCCCCCCAGCAGGCACATGAATGAGCACCTCAGCCCGCCGCGCACGAGCATGCCGCAAGGCGGATGAGCTGCGCGGTGGTCACCTTCCCAATCGCGTAACCTTGCTTGGCGCGGGATGAGGACATCCGCAAGATGCTTGCAGATGAGTGACCGTCGATGATTCCGGTCGAGTAGCCGCGGAAGTCCGTCGTGGGGAGTAGCACATTCGACACCGTGGAGCAGCCTGCAGCGCGCAGGGGCAGGCAAGGTAAATATCCCACAGCTCTGCAGCACTCTGCCGGCGCCTCGCCACACTGTGCACAGTGTTCGTACCTCTGCACATGGAGCAGACGGGCTTGGTGGAGTTGGGATCCCAAGACGGCACATATTTCGACCACAGCGGGTCATTGTCGTCCACTTTCGGCTGTTCTAGCGCTTTCTCTGCGTGCGCATGGGCATGGGCGTCAGGCCAGGCCTGGTTGCGGAGCAGCACAGTGCTTGTGATGGTGGGAGAGGGCCACCTTACCTGCTTTATGCGGATATATGCACGAGTGGCACACCCGGCAGTCGCGCGCATCTGGGATGGAAGTGGCGCTGGCGCGTCCTCCTAGCCAGAGCCCGTGTGCAGCACCCTGTTGTGAAGGGGCGGGCTTGATGAGCGATGCCGTGCGAGTTGGTGCTGGTGACGTGGGTGCGAGGTACATGGGGAAGGGCGGGGGGGGGGGGGGGGGCTCACCACCAGTCCCAACAGGACTGTGACCGGGAGCAGGAGCGGCATGCCCAGTAAGACGCGGCCCCGTCTGATCATTTGGCACTAAGTACGTATGGGCTTGGGGGGGGGGGGGGGGGGGGGGGGGGGGGGCGGGGTGTTTCTTGCTGGCAGGTCGTCGCCAACAAAGTCAGCAGTAGGGCCAGCTGCTCCTCCGCCGCTTTCTCCAGCCCGCGCTATGCAAGCTTCCTACTGGCGATGCGGCTCCGTCGGCATATCACAACCCGCTCCCGTGGATCCAGATGCTCACTGAAGCAGCCACACACCGTGGCGCGGCTCAGCACTACAGGCATATTCAGAGCTCGGGCGAATCGCGAAACGAATGTGACGGACGAATCGCGGGCGCACTGGCTCCGCGAGGGAGCCCGGCACATCTGGCGCGGAGTGCTCGTTCCCTACAACCCCCCCCCCCCCCCCCACCATATCACCGGAAAACGCCGTGAATTTTAGCGAGGACCTAGGGGCGGGACGACGCGTCGTAAGCCTCCGCGTGTATTGGGCGGCCGGGAACCGTCATGAGCAGTCAAAGTCGTGGCGGCCAGTTTGCAGACCGGCCAGGAAGCGACATGCACACCCGAAGCACGTGCAAAGACCAGGCAGGCGCCGCAAACGCAACCGCGCCTGGCGCGAATCTTGTCGACACCCCAGCGAAGCGGGCGAGAGACAGCGGGACCGAGCGCCGGCCAGCGCCGGCCCCGCTGGGCGGGCGATCCGCCGGTCAGCGCGACCCGATGGGACCTTTTTGGCCGCTACCGGTACTGGCGGCAGGATCAGCAGCACCAACCTGCACTACCAGTCGTCCGTTTATAACGCCGCCTCTCACGACGCTGCTGCCCCGAAGAAGTGAGAGGTAGTGGCAGGTTTACCTCAACAGTTGCGGCGTGTCACACAGAAACTACAGCTGCGAGGACCTGCCTCCACGCAGAGTGACCCACCGCTAGCGAGCCGTTGTGAACCCACTCATCCAGTCGTTATCACGGGGCCGGCCGGCCGGGCGAGGGGGCCGGCCGGGCGGACTCCGGATGATGCATGGAAATATTTTTACTTTTGTTATGATTATAATTAAAGGGAAATCTTACTTGTATCCAGTGGATACGTATCCAGCCACGATTTTTACAATTTTTCAAGTCCAGACAGGGGCGCCGAGAGTGTCCAAGTCTGGACAGCACATACTCGTATAACTGCTATGGCGGGTACGGGCACGAGTACTATGACGACTGCCGATTATATAATATGCTGCTCCTGCTGCTGGACGCGATGCGGCAGTACGAGTAGCGAAGCGAGCGGCATCAAGGGGCGGCGCCTGCTGCTGCAGAAGTCGCCGGAGCGCCATGGCCAGTCGTGGGCCCCAAGGGCGGCAAGTTCTCTTGCGCCGCCTCCCTCTTGGGGCAGGTGGCACGGTTGTGGCCAGCAGACCCGCACTTGCTGCATTTCCGTCGCCCCTTGGCCTTGTTGTCAGGCCGATTGTAGTCCTGCACGTTCGCGACAGCTTGAATCTTGGCCTTGAGTGCCCTGTCGGTGGGGGCCGCTGCTTCCAGCGCCTTGCGCTTGCGGATGCCGTCCTCAATGCGCACCAGGCAGGCGAGGAGCTCTTCCGCCGCATCTTGTTCGACGTATCCGTAGTCTACGCATAGAAGGAACGTGACGGTGCGCGACGTCCCCCACAGCTTGCCGTATAACTGCCTTGCATGGCGTTGCTGGTCCACAGGAATGTCCAGCACCTGGTGGAGGCCAGCGCAGAGAACAGGGGATACCTTGGCCGACAGGGGGGCTGCGACAGTCGCGGAAACCCTAGTAGCGTTGGTGCCATACGTCCATAGCAAGGACGACTCGAGCTGAGTTTTGTGCCATCTGGTGTTGTTGAGGTGCACGTGGAAGCCCGCCCAGGCTGGGTCACGATGGGCGGCGTAGAAGTGACGACATGGTAGGCCAGCTGTGATACACATCCCACAGGTACACCAGTGCGACTTGAAAACCGTGACGTTGTCCCCCTCCCGGTTGCCCTGCACGCGGACTGGGTCATAGAACACGATCCAGGTGCTCAGTGAAGCGCCTGAGGTCCAGCGTCCCAGGATCAACTTGCGGGACCTCCGCCACAGGATGAAGAGTGACCTCGCCCTCCAGGTCTTCGTCATCAGGTACCGCCCCCGCCTCATGGCAAGCCACCACACGGTAGTTTCCGCTGCTCCCCATCTCCTCATGGCAAAGCTGAGTTGCGTAGCCTGAGACGTGCTCAGCCAGCTTGTCGGTGATGTCTGGGAACCACTGCTTGCACAGCTTGTCCGCGTCCACCAGTGATGTCTCAGCATGAATCTCGCGGATTTCCGTCTTCTTTGCCTTGCGTGCCTGAACCTCCCGCACCCGGTCAAATGCCTCCTCCAGTGTGAGGGTTCGCAGGAGGACACCATGCTTGTAGTCCTTGTTGGCGCCTTCGCTCCGGCTGCTGGCGAACGATGCTGCAGTAAAGCCTTGCAACCAAGGTGCCCCCCATCGTGGAAAGTTCGCGCCAAGTTGCTTCTTGATGTAGCTTTCCGCACTGGGATATCTACCCAGCATAAGTGCCCACCTGTAAAAGCACAATCACATGGAACTGTTAAAAAATAATGGGCTGGGGGAGTCGGCGTGTTGGAGAGGGGGTGGAGGGGGGGGGGGGGGGGGGGGCAGCATAATGCAGCGCGGGGCTGGATGTATGGGTTGGGGAGTCAGAGTATGGGAGGGCGAGCAGCATAATGCAGCTCCGGGCTGGATGTATGGGCTGGGGGAGTCAGAGTATGGGAGGGCGAGCAGCATAATGCAGCGCGGGGCTGGATGTATGGGCTGGGGGAGTCACAGTATGGGAGGGCGAGCAGCATAATGCAGCGCGGGGCTGGATATATGGGCTGGAGGAGTCACAGTATGGGAGGGCGAGCAGGATAATACGGCGCGGGGCTGGATATATGGGCTGGGGGAGTCAGAGTATGGGAGGGCGAGCAGCATAATGCAGCGCGGGGCTGGATATATGGGCTGGAGCAGTCAGAGTATGGGAGGGCGAGCAGCATAATGCAGCTCGGGGCTGGATGTATGGGTTGGGGGAGTCACAGTATGGGAGGGCGAGCAGCATAATGCAGCGCGGGGCTGGATATATGGGCTGGAGGAGTCACAGTATGGGAGGGCGAGCAGCATAATGCAGCTCGGGGCTGGGTGTATGGGTTGGGGAGTCACAGTATGGGAGGGCGAGCAGCATAATGCAGCGCGGGGCTGGATTTATGGGCTGGGGGAGTCAGAGTATGGGAGGGCGAGCAGCATAATGCAGCTCGGGGCTGGATATATGGGCTGGAGCAGTCACAGTATGGGAGGGCGAGCAGCATAATGCAGCTCGGGGCTGGATGTATGGGTTGGGGGAGTCAGAGTATGGGAGGGCGAGCAGCATAATGCAGCGCGGGGCTGGATGTATGGGCTGGAGCAGTCACAGTATGGGAGGGCGAGCAGCATAATGCAGCTCGGGGCTGGATGTATGGGCTGGGGGACTCAGAGTATGGGAGGGGGAGAGCGGCACCATACGGCAGGGGCGGGGGGGGGGGGGCACACCGGGCACGAAAGGCAACCTCGGGTTGTGTTCTGGATGTGATGCTGAAGTCCACTATAAGCTGTCCGATGCCGCCGCCCACTGCACTGCTGCAGTTCTTGAAATGTTGACGATCAGGTGGTACATGCACCATCTGTGGTAGGCCTGGGGAAATACATCGGCCACCACAGCGATCATCGCGGGGTCCACCACAGCAACCACCACAGCAATCCATGCTCTGCTCTGCTTGCCAGTGACCCACAAGAGTGGGTCCCCCCAGATAGGCCCTCGCACAGACCGTGTGTCAAACCTGTTACGGCTGTCACAACCCATGCGAGATAGTCGCAGCGCGCCGCTTGGCTGGTGTGCTCGCCTGGGCGATTAGTCGTACGCCATATTGTAAGGAGGTAGGGGCAGCATCCCACGCGTTTACTGGAACGTTGGCGGTGCATGGAGGGGTCACGCACCTTGAGACATGGCGCGGGCTTGCCAGAGTGCCCACACTGAATTCGGAGGCGGCGCGGGATCCCCTCGGCGTTCTTGTAGTCGGCGAGGTGTTTCTGAGTATACCCAACAGCCGTGGCGTAGTCATGTGCGTAGCGAGCGATGACCTCGTGGGGTGTCGTGCCCCTGGCGAGCACGTGGCCGACGCGAGGTGGGTCGTCGACGGAGAAGCGGTCAAACTCTGGATTTGTAGCGTCAGGGGCATAGCTTCCGACTGGAGGCGGCGCACTGTACGCGGCGGGCTCAACTGGCGCTAACGGAACGGATAGTGCAAGCCTCGGGCGTCTGTGCGGTGGGAGGCAAGGAGTGCGGACTACCAAACATATCATGGGTGGCACATCCGGCGCCGCCTATACAGGCGCAAGCGGGCGGGGGAGATATGGCATCGTGCCGGATGGGTGCGGGACGACACTGCGAGTCAACGGCGTCCAGTGCGACCTAATTTATATCCGTGCCCGGACCCTGTAGTACAGTCGTGCCTCTGTTTCTGTGCTACGGGTACTGGAGGCGCTACCGCGGCTTGTCCAGAATGGCTTGTCCAGAAGCTGCAGTTGGACCTGGATACAAATAACGCTGTATCCACCGGATACAAGTAACATGTCCCATAATTAAAAGTGATGATATATAGCCCTACCCGGGTACCTGGTCGCTATGTATCGCGACCAATCCTTAAAAGTCGCCGCCATTGCGATGTGCAGGTATCATTGCTTGTTTTATAAGATTATATTATATAATTATATAATTTGCGGATATATGATGAGTTTATTTTCATTCATTGACAATTATGATCTAAACTTGTTATATATGGGGTTTCCTCCCTTTCCCTACCGCTTTTCGGCTACAATGCTGCTCAGTGGTGCGGGAACTAGGCCCCTGTCGTTGCGCACTCTTTTTGGGCGCAGCACGAGTAGACATAAAAAGCAGCCATAACAGCTGAGCCTGCCATCTTCCAGTTTTCGCTGCGTTACACGCAGCGATGTTAAAACTGTATCGTAATATGTTGCGAGCAAGGTCACCCCATGTTGTTCAAGACCACACCCGGATCACCACCCGTGTGTGATATTCTCATCCGTACGTCCGTGCATTACCATGCCAGATGGAGAAGAACCCGTCGTTGAGCCGATCGACGCTCGAATCGCTACACGTAAAGGCCAAGTCTACATTGCTGCGCGAGCTTGCAACAACGTTGGCCAAATTGACGGCTCGTGACTGCATTGTTGATGGAGATGGGGCACATGGCTCCGGTTCCGGGCAGCGCATCGCGGGACAGCCGACAGTTAGCGGGGGAGCCGCAGAGCGCCCCGACTTGCTAGAGCTAGCCCAGAGCGGCCGTGTCGGAGCAAAATGAAGTGTCCGAAGCTATCCCACTGTATTAAGATGCTCCGAGCACTTCCACTCACCATCACCTCCGCGCGCAGTTGAGCCGTTTAGGCTATGGATCCTCACACGTCACGTGGGCGCGAGCGGGTTACATGGAGAAGTCCGTGCTTTCGGCGCACGTCCGGAGTGGTTCCAAAAACGGCCGAGACGGCTGCCACATCAAGGGCGCCGAAAACTAGCCCACAAGGGGGCGAGGGATGCACGCTCACTGAGCCTCCGGGGCCAGTGCACAACCCCCCCGACACCGTATCGGGGTTCCGCCTACCGGCCCAAGAGAGCAAGCCTCCGGGGCTGCGCTCAACATACCGTATCGGGGTTCCGCCTACCGGCCCGAGAGAGCCAGTCTGGGGCTACGCTCAACAGACAAGTCCCCGGGATTTTGTCGAACCAGTTGTACTTAGCTTTTAGATTCAAACCTCAGAAATAGAATTCGAAAACACACCTTGCGTCGAGCCAGGCCGTCACACGTCGTGGCTCCACTAGCAATACCGGAGGCAGACGGCAAAACGACCGGCGAGCCCGCTACTGGTGGCTTTCACTTACTGGAAGGACCGCCGGACGACCGTCGCGGACCTGTTGTGCGGACCCCCGGACCCCGGACAGCGATAACACAGTGGAGCGTTTCAGCGGAGCGCGTCGTGTACCGCCCAGTATATCCAAGCAGGATCGTCGCAGCAAGAACCACACGCGAACCGCCCTGGCGCCTACATACCCAAGTCCCGCCAATCACGTCCTGCCTGCCACCTTCGCCGGAGTGCGCGACCACTGTGGTGCTGCTGGCCACTCGCCGACCGCGCGTATGGGGCTAGCAACTGCGAGGCAGCGCTGCTACTGGGTGCCGGTAGCTCAGCTACGAGCAGCCCGCCTTGTGCTCCCCCGCCTGCGTTGGCTACCAGCCACTCGTGCTCAGCAGCCCCGCCGCTCGCGGAGAGGCTGCAAGGAGCATCTTGCGCAGCGCATTGCTCGGCATCGCCCAGGGCACGAAGATGACGCCCTCGCCGCCTCATCACCAGCCAGCTCCCGCCGGCTCACCAGCTCCACAACAGGCGACAGTACAGCATGGCGTGCAGTGCACGCGGAAGCGCGTCGCCCGGAAGCTATCAAGGATGTATAGAGTAGTCGCTATTAGTTACTGCTGCTATTCAGTACTGTATTAGCGCCAGATTCCGACCATTGTTCCAATTGCATATAGCGGTCAAACAGAGTTGACCCCCATGTACAATTGAGGGGGGCTGTTGGAATCTGCCCGATACCCTAGCACCGGCCGGGCACATGCCCCGCGCGCCTTTGCTTTCACTCTTTTCCTGTCCACAGTCCCGCCAGCTCGAGGCCGGCTCGGTGCTCCCACTGCAAGATGCTCGGAGGAAAAGAAAAAGCGTTAGGGAAATGACGAGGAAACCCCAGAAACGAGTTCAGAACATACCCTGTAGGCATGTATAGGTAGCGACTACTCGTACCGTCCTGATACCCTATGCCCATTCGGGTGGTTTCCTGATCGCCTTTTGCAGCTAGCTCATGTAACTATATTATCATGCCCTCTGGCTCGTATCTCCATCCGCTAAGTTCGTCCGCCATCAACAAGGCGGCGCGTTTTTTTCCCCGCCCCCGGAACAGGCACCAGTGAAACCCTTGCAGCGGCGCGTTATCAAGGCGAAGACGGACAACCTTCTGATTGGGAACCATGCGCCCTGCGCAAGTCGACATAACCCTACAGCTCTTCTTCGCACACCTCCATTGATGTCGGCACGGGGCGGAGTGATCGGAAAGCGTAGACGGGCAGCGTAGACGGGTACTCAACTACTCAATAGTAGTCATACACGCGTAGACGCTAGTGGTCGTGTTGTGTCGAGACCTTTTGCAAGCACGCAAAGGGCTCCTGCGTGATCGACCGACTCCTTTCGCGCTGGCCCCTTTCGCTGGAAGCTCGGCGCGTCCAGTGGCTGTGGTGGAGCGTCCAGTGGCTGTGGTGGAGCTCCTGACGCGAGCCTTGCGATGTCTACCTTCTCTGCTAGAATAAGCTCGCCATCGAGTGTCGGCACTTTGACGCTGGCTGAAGGCTACCTGCAGTATGTGGTTGAAGCGCGCAGAGAGGTGAGACCGAGGGAGATATATTCCCTTGATGTCTTGCACTGGCTTGATGTACCGACCCTGCTGCTGGCCACCGAGCTTGTTTCGCAGATGGGCAAACGCAAAGACAGAGAGGCTGCCGGCCGGGTGGTGTCACATCGCGAAATTTCCCCTCCCCCTCTGCCCCCTTATCAGGTTTCGAGCTCCAAACCTTGCTGCCCTTTTTGTCCGTACCTGAAGAAAACGGACGACACCGCAATGCCCCAAATGGTGGGACTGCTCGCTTGGGTCCTCAGCACGTGTTACACAATTTATAATTGTTTTGCTTTCACGCTGTCCGGCCATTCGGAAAATGAAATAAAAAATAGAAACTTGCATTGACAGTCCCTTGTCTGTTGCGTGTTTCGGCTTCAGCTGCTTTCCTGCGACATAATGGGCGCTCTCCGAACAGGGTGCCAGCTGCAGGTGCTGCATATGCCTATGGTAAGCCAGGCCAGTACCAGTGAGCACGCTCATGCACGCGTCTGTTCGGCCCTTTTGAAAGATCATGCGCGCAAGCACAGAGTTTGTCTGCGCTCTATCCGCCTGTGCCCTGTGCAGCTGCGGACCAAGAGCGGGAAACGAAGGGTCCTGAAGGTATCCCCCTGGCTGGAGTTTGAGAGCCCCGGGGACGCGTCGCATGCTCAGCGGTGCATCCAGCAGGCCAGCTGCTGGGGCGGCCAGCCCAGTCCAAGAAACCTCTTGGTGCTCTTGAATCCAGCTAGCGGGCGCGGCAGGTGGGTGAGCGTCACCTATGGGCCTCTGCCCCCAATGAGACGCTATGGCTCCACCCTGCTCAAGTCACCGCCAGACTGACAGGGTAGGTAACTGCGCTCTGCTGATCCCTCCTGCGCATGCCCAGGTCCTTAGCAATGTGGAAGTCAGTGGAGCGTTACATCTGCGAGGCTGCCGGAATCTCATGTGATGTGGTCGAAAGCCGAGCTCCCTATGACTTTGAGCGAATGGTTGCGGAGAGGGACTTGAGCGATCTGAACGGCATTGTTGTCGGCGGAGGGGACGGCACCATGCATGAAGTGCTGCAGGTAAGCCTCTCAGCGTCGCAAACATTTCCGCATGTGCATGGCCCGCCCAAGCAGGGCAGCTGATGCGAGTACAGATGCCTAGGCTCCCGACCCTTGTGGGCACCTTGTAAAAGTCGCTGGCCGCTGGCATGGTTGCAGGGATTGCTTGGTCGACCGGACTGGGCTAGTGTGGCAAAGGTACCACTGGCGCAGATGCCAAGCGGATCCGGCAATGCCCTCTGTGCATCCTTGAGGATATTGGATCCTGTTCATGCAGCCTTTGTGATCATCAAAGGTGAGCTGCTGCTGGGATCAGGTCTACCCCGAGCGCGGGATGGATGCGTCAATGAGCATTCCGCATGCCTGGCACTAACGGTCATCCGTGTTCAGGCGTCTCCCACCCTGTCGACGCAGCAAGCATCCTGCAGGCGCCCAATAAGCGGACATTCTCTTTCCTCACACTGACAGCTGGGCTGCTGTCAAACCTGGATTACGGCACCAACCACTTGAGGTGGATGGGAGAGCTGCGCTTCACCCTTGGTGCCATCTGTAAGTTCCCATAGACGCATTTTCCTGCTGGGGGTGCGCCTCGTGCTCCCTGTGGGGTGGGTGTGTACACTACATCGGCTGCACACTTTAACATACCCACAAGAATACCTGTGCGCATGTAACCCTGTTCAAACAACTTCTGTGCAGATGAAATCATGGCCAAGCGCAAGTCAAATGTCAGGGTCAAGTATCTGCCCAAGGTGAGCCTGCCTTGTCAGTGACTATGTGCCCATCATCAGGCCTCTGTTCATATTGCGGATACTGCCTATTCTTGTTTCCTTTCGAAGACTAGGTAGCCGCCAATGCCGCCTGCAACATGTCATCTCACTGTGAATGAATGTACGCATTTGTGGCGGTGTTTCCAGGGACCTGACAGTCCCACCAAGCCATCAGCAGACTGGAAGCTGGAGACCCCTGAAGAGAGCCTCTTGGAATCGTACTCACCTTGCCACGGTATGCAATCGCTGAGGCGAGTTTTGCATATGCCTATCGATCAGAGGTTACGGACGTGGACAGTGGCTGTACAGCAGTGTTAATATATGATCAACTGCAATGTATTTCACCTACAGGCCCAAGTTGCACAGTGCTCCAGGGCATTCCGGGTGTAGACATGTCGAATGTCCCCGAGTCCCTTGCGGCGGTGAGGCCTCGCCTCCTTGCATCTACTGCACGACTCTGCCTGCAAGTCGAGTGATAACACTGATATGCTCCTTGGCTCATGCTATGTGAGCCTGTGTGCATTCGTCCTGAGCTCTGATTATGCATGTTTCAGATGACGCACCTGCCTGGATGGAAAGACATTGGGACCACGGCAGTCCAGCTTTTGGTTGCTGCCAACATCCCGTGGATATCGTAAGCTTGCTCTCAGCTTGAGGTCCTCACACAGTAGCCTTGCGATTCCTGAGATCCGGGGATATTGATATGTTCAGGTTGGGTGACTGATGCATTGCTCAAACTTCCTCCACCCGTTGTCACCTAAAGGACAAGCTATCACCTGGCACCCCCTGCCTGCATCGATGATGGCGCCTACACGCTAATGTGGACAACAGAAGCGACTCGCACGCAGGGCATCGACTTCCTGCTGAAGGTGGGATGCTGCCCCAGGCTCATGCACAATCATCCACCAAATTTGTGGGCCGGCATGCTGACTCCCAGAAAGCATCCCGCGGACCCTGAGTGATGCTCTCCGCCCATGAACAACATCTATTACATGACATAAGCGGCAGCCTGTGCACCGCAATCGCAGTCCGAGAAGGGGCAACACATGGATCTGCCTTTCCTTCACTCTGAAAAGGTGAGGGTGGTCAGATGATGTTCTTGGCATGCACATCATGTTGCCACGGATGCTGCCTCCTTTGCGACATTGTGCCTAGTTACGGGTTATGATAGTTTCGGAACGTGCTGTGGGCATGTGGGAGCAAATGAGTGAATCACCCCCTCCCCCCCCCCCCTTTCCCCTACTTCGCCTGCCCCAGGTGTCCGCATTACTTTTCGAGCCAATATCCACCGACTCTTGGGTACTTGTTGATGGCGAGTTGGCAGACATGGTCACCACGTACTTGGAGGTGCACGAAGGGCTGCTGAATGTACTCATTGACCCGCAAACTGCCACCGCCTCTCTAAACTTGGCCCCTGATGATGCCTCTCCAGTGGTATGAACTGTATTGGAGGTTCACGCTCGAGCAAGATGCAATAGGCATCATATTGGGCACTATCTCACCATGTCACATAGCTGCTGCGTGTGTGTGTGTTTCTGAATTAAAGCACGCATGTGGCGATGTACTGGTTGTCTTTTAACAAAACAGCTACTGACATAATATTTAGCCAGATCCTCAGCTTGGCTGGACTATATTTATTGCGGATTGTCAACTACACCCCCCCCTGCAACACACACACTTGCACACACTTGCACACACTTGCACACGCTTGCACACACTTGTACACACTTGCACACACTTGCACACACTTGCACACACACACACACACACACACACACACACACACACACAC
Organism: Tetraselmis striata; assembly: GCA_006384855.1. NCBI lineage: Eukaryota > Viridiplantae > Chlorophyta > Chlorodendrophyceae > Chlorodendrales > Chlorodendraceae > Tetraselmis > Tetraselmis striata. Next base: position 237,617 of record VCJN01003059.1, read on the forward strand.
ACACACACACACACACACACACACACACACACACACACACACACACACACACACACACACACACACATACACACACACACACACACACACACACACATATGCCCGGGTATGGGGTCTGTACTTTTTCCCAGCAATCGTTGCAATCTAGTGCATGCAGTAGAGCTGCCAGGAAACAATAAATAGCCCCCCCCTCCCCCCTCGGAACGTACCATTGTGCATATTATTACACGTCACGCGTACTGCACCAACAGAACTCTGGAGAACAGACAGCTTCATGCGTACTTGTGAGCCGTGTAAATGCACATTACCCTGTGGTATGTTTAGTGAACGGGCGCGACAACTGCGCTCCAACAGGGTAAATTGCTGTGACAAACGACAGGTAGGCCAATAAAACGACCGTTAGAAGCAGCCTATCATTGCGTACGTGAGCTCCTCATGAAGAACATATGTCTACCAGAGACAGGGTTGCCACCAATCGCTTTTGGTATTGACTACCCCTTACTACCGCTCATGAACTGCTTGCTGGTGTGATGAGCGGGTGCTCAAGCAAAACCCCGTCTTAGGCCACTACAGGTAGATGATATGGCGCATGCATGACAGTACGTAGCGACTACTAGACAGCCAATGCGGCCAGTAAATAAGCCAATGAATCCTGTTTTTTATTCAATGGTTTTATTGTATCCCGTTTTGTAAGTATGGGTACAGGTCGCAAAGCTGGGAAGCTGATCAGACTACTTGAGGGTTTCAGCCGATAACTAAACCGCTTCCTATGCGTTCCGGGTGATCTTTCACGCATATGGAACAGATTGAAGCTCTGTCAGGCCATACCAACACTCAACATAGTCGGCCATTTAATGAATGGGGGATTATGGGCGTGTATTTTACTGAACGTATTGGATGTTGTTTATTAAATCACAGAATACCACGAAGATGTGACATAACGGTTATTTAAATTATGTCTACTACTCGAACTGGAGGGCTGTCATCAGGGCATACAATTTCCGTCTTAGGTTTTTGACTTGTGGGGTTCTCACCAGGTTGGGCATAATAGGTTTTTGACTTGTGGGGTTCTCACCAGGGTTGGGCATAAGGCATAAGGTATTCCGGGAAACTTATGTTATGACATAACATAGTGGTTATGCTTATGAGGAAGTCACATCGAAAATCGGCACAAGTCCCAGGCATATGTGCCCCGCATAAGTGCCAGCGATAAAACCCGCAGTTTGCTCCCCCGCAGACCGCGCACTGCTAGACCCTCGTAGACACAGTACCTATGTACGAGGTGTTACATACGAGCCGATAGTGGTACGAAATTATAAATAATTTTGCTGGCAACCTTTCATAGTTGATGTTAGTTCTGTTTGTAGTGCGCTTTTGTGAAAGCCTTTATGCTGTAATTAAAAATTATAAATAATATCCCCATTTACGCAGGGAGGCACTGTTTGCCAAAGAATATCAGCTCGCTTACATTGAAGGCTGAGACAAGAACCACAGGCTTGGCCTGGGTGTCTCCTAGCGCAAGAAAGATGGCTGAGGGTGGGTGGGTGCGCGAGCCGGTTGAGGCGAGCGCAAAGCAGAGAGTGCCGGTGCCCGAGGGTGGATCCCTCAGGTCGTGGCGCTAGTGCGGGCCGGCAGGTAGGCCTTAGTCCGTGCGCCGACCTCGGGGGTCGTGCTCAGTACAACATATATAGCTAATGTACTGTAAACCTCTAGATGACTACATATGACCATATACTCGTGATGCCAACACACAGGCAAATTTCCCACCGGATCGCAATCCAGCACCTTGCCAGCAGGCGCACAGGCGCCCGCCACGACGACACCAACACCCCCAACGGGCAAGGACAAGGTAGCGCTGATTAACGCTACCGGTTTAGGGCTCCGCCATGTCTACATGCGATGGAAGCTCCGTACTGTCGCGCCGTACTGCGGTTCGCAGCGAGATTTGCTCCGGTACGGGCGATGGCGGCTCCTCACCTGCCGCTGGTGAGCAGACACCCGCCGCCACACCACCCGCTGCGGCCGTTGCCACCGCCACCGCCCCAACAGCCGACGGTTCTTTGAACTTCCCGGCTTCCGATAAGCCTGAACGCGGCGCTTCAGACACACGAAGTGCTGATGAGGGCATTCGCCGCACGCACGCACGCATTGAGCTGGTGAAGAAGAATCTTATTGCGTCCTGGGGATCGCACGTGACCCGCACGAAGTCGCCTTATTGGGGCTTCTTCGTCGACAACTCTTCTCATGAGGCTGACGACTGCGAGGTTGTGGATGGCTCGTCCGCTGGAGAGGCAATATGCTGTATGTATTTTGTGTTTTGGCTCGAAAACCAACCACCCGAAGTTTGCGAGACATGGGCCCTTCTGTGCGAATGTGGAGGAGCTGAACGCCAAGACGTGGCCTGAGCCGATGGCTGAGCTGGCCGATCGTCTATCTCGGTTCCAAGATGTTCCCCAAGTACTGTACGAGCTAGCATACACCAAAGGTCGCGGTGGCGGTGTATTTCGGCCACTTCCTCACTTATTATACCATGAATTATGGCCTAGTTATGTTATGAGCATAATTATTCCAAAAAAACATAAGGCATAATTCCGCTTATGCCGGATCATAACATAATAATGTACTTATGTCATAAGTACCGTACTTATGTTATGGCATAAGCGACCCAGGGGTCACTTATGCCCAAACCTGGTTCTCACCTTGCTTTCAGGTGGCCTCCAAGACAAACAATTTATTTACCGGCGCCACTTTTTGATTTACCCTGAAAACCTCTCACTATAGACATCCCTATCGTTGACCCAGAGGCTTTAGGGCGGTGAACTCACAAATGGCACCGGCCAACATGACTAGCAACCCAGAAAAATCACAATTCTGGGTCGAAAACCTGAAGCCCTGAGAAATGGAAGTCGGAAAATCAAGCCCTAGCCAACACCCCCGGATCATCGGCCTCCCAGCCTCGTACTGCGCAGCATGTACTTACATGCAGGGGACGAAACGAGTACAAGTGCAGGTACCCATACGAGTAGCAGAGTTACGAATGTTTTGGTGGTCGGTCGGTACGGGGACATTCGTGCTCTTACCGGCGCAGGGTATTTTAGAATCATCCAAAAATCCTAAACCACGTGACGGGTACCCTGTAGTCGCTACAGATACCTTCTTGGAAAAAACACTGGTACCGTAAACTAAGCTCGCCCCGGGTCAGCGTCTGCGCAAGCTGTAGCCGCCCCGGGCCGGGACTGGACCTGTTGCGCGAATTGCAGCCGTAGGTCTGTAGTTAGCGACTTGCGACCATTCTACCGCATCCCCCCCGGGCCCCAGCATACCATTGTGAATAATTACGGCATAAGGGTCAGTAATAACAAATCCACCACTGTACTTTAGGAACTCGTACCGTGTACCGCTTGCGCTGGTTTACCCTGCGTGGTAGTACCGGTACTGGAGAGATTTCACGATGCTGAATCGGCGCTGACTCGACACCCCGCGGTGAGAGGGCGATTAGTAGTTGGTTTCATATGAGTCTCCTGGCAGCGAAACTAACAGACGTTTAACGGTCCGGTGTACGTTCCCGCCGATATGCATAGTACGGGTTACACAGAACGGATACGTTCGCGTTCGCGCCGGCACGCGCGACTCTCTTCTTGAGCATGGCAAAGCTCAGCAGCTTCGTGTATTCATGATGGATGCTGCTCGACTCGTGAAGCAGGCTTTTGGCAGCTCACCGGTTCAGTTTTTCCCGCTGTTGCGGAAGTTTTCCGCGCAAGTGCATGTAACGGTGGAGAAAGTAATCTCGCCTGGCTTGGCGGTTAGCTGCGACGGGAACCCGAGGCGCTACGAGAAGCTGACCGCGGGCGCGCAGGTGTTTTGACTGATCCGACTGCAATGGCGAGGAGCCCCCAAGCGCACCCCCCGGTCCCTCCCCCACCTGTCCTCGGCAATCACATTCAGGCACACATACGCCAACCGTGTGATGCTGGATTTTTTGGGTATGAAGCTAAATGCACCGGGCGCAAGTGAGCGTATCCGTGACGGGACGCACTGTGTGGGATAATAACCCGCCGGCCTCGCTATGCCACTGGCCCAGCGGCGGGAGCGCGTACATTCGTGCGCTCAGCAGCCGGCGACCGCATAGTGCACGGCGTCAACCAAAACTCGCCGTTGGGACATTAAAATACATTGGCGAATACTCTGTTTTTTGCTAAAGGACTCGCCCGTGCCTCCACCGCAGGCCATAGAAATCTTGCCGACGGAATGGTGCTGCTGCTGCGTCCCGTCGTGCTTCGGCCTTAGAGGCGGAGTGATGGCTATTGCAGCCGTACAGGTACTCATTCGCTCCCGCCAGATGCCCGGACAAAACTCCAAAACTCAAAAGCAAAAGGTTTGGAAAAAAAAGTATGGCCTGAAATTAAGAGGTTGTCTGTTTGTAGACAATCATCGGTGGCGTGTATTTCCTCGTGGCACTGGGGTCCTTCGTCGGGATGATCGCCGAGGGCTCGACTGAGTCCTCCTTGGGACAGAACGCCGCCTCATTTGTGCTGTATCTTTTGGCGTCGAGCTTGTGGATTACAATCGGCGTTCTCGGCCTGATAGCTACCTGGGATCTACAAGCTATCGTGAACCTGGCTCATCAGGCAAGTGCGCAAGCGGAGCGGTACTACAAGGCCAACCTGTTCGGATTTGCGGTCATCGTGTTCCTCACAGTCATCGGGATCATCATGAGCACGGTTTCTGTGGTTGCTGGAAAGATTATCGTCGATGGCCAGGTCGTGCAAAGAAACACATCGCAGCAGATCTTGGCTGTCATCTGGGTCTGGTTGGTAGCAGTCTTCAGCCTTGCCGTGCAAGCGTACTTTCTGTATGTGGTATGGAGCTACAAGACCAAGCTCGTTGCTGCATATGCAGGGCGGCCGTTCGGAACATTTGTGGTTAAAGATCAGTCGCCTGTTCCTCTCGTCAGCATCAATGGCGCTGCGCCGGCAGGGGCACCCATGGTACCCATGACCCACAAACACCCAATCAACATGTACGAAGCGCACGGCTCGCCGCCTATCCCTTCATCCAAACGGCTACCGCCATTTCTAAACAGTCTGTAATAAGCAGCTCACACCAGTGTTAGTGCAATGCCTGGCATCCGGCCACACGATATATGGTGCCTCTAATCAAGATGCCAGTGTAGTGCGTCAGCCTCACGCATAATGTAAGATCATACTCAAATTTCGCAGCTAATTCCACATTCCGCAGCCACCACCAAGAGAAGAAATCGACCCACCTGCACCACTCTGCAAAAGGGGGCACTGTCTTGCTGCCAGCGTGGCAAGTGTGCTCCCACCACAGAATGCTCTGTACCGTGTGCTTACAGTGGTTTTCAAAAATAATAAATGCATCCACAGCCTACGAGTGCTGTGCGGTGCCGCCATTACTTATTTTGGCATGCAGCATTGCCGGCCAACCCGTCCTCAGCCGATAGGCATCATGAGGCCAGCCAGCAGCGCAGCAACCCAAACCAGGGACACAGATGCAGCCAAACCCCACCTCTCAGTTCACTTTCCTAGTTGGTCTTGTACAGCAGATTGTTATTCAAATGAGCTTCTCTTTTGTTGTGCCGTGTCTCAAAACTTCAGGCATATGCTAGCCAATTGAGGCACTGGGACGGGTGGGCGCCAGCCGTCCACACTACCAGTAGAGTCTGCAACTCCCGATGTATTTCTCGATGAGACCCTGCGATCATGCAAAGAAGGGGAGGGGTTTCAATATTCCACCACCCACCCAACCATCCTGGTAACCCCAACATAACACCGTACAAGCTGATGTGGCGCGATGCTCGGGATGTACCTGGTAATACGTCTGCATTTCACGCATGCAGCTTTCGTTCCTTACTCGGCTCAGCACAGGCTCCACCACCTTGTAAGCAGCCGCAGCCCGCAGCTTCTTCAACCAGGGCAGCCACAGCCAATCCTGTGAAAGAGCGCATAGCTGAGGCGTTGGGACAGGGCCAGCAGACTGCCAATGCATGCCAGCACAGAAAAGGGTGAAGTATCACGAAAGGGTATGTTGTTTCAAGTACCTCTGGGGACATCAAGGGCTTGTAGGCGCCGGCCACCATGGAGTCAAAGCGCTGGTAGCGGATGCAGTACAGCGCCTCCCCCGGAAAGTCTGTCCCATTTAAGTACAGCACCAGGTACAGGTATTCCGCCGCACTCCACGAGAGGTTCACCTCATGCAGGCCACACCCCGGCGTGTAGATGCCCTCCAGGCTGTTATGCTGCCGGTTCCGGCGGTCCGGGTTGGCGTAAAACAGCTGGCTGTGCTTGATCATCTCGCTGAAGCGACAGCCAACTGGAAACGCCTCCCCAAAGACAGACCACTCGGGCTCCATTCCAAAACTAGCGCGCGAGACAAGGCGGCAACATAAGTTTTCAGGCGCTGCGATACAAACTCCATCACAAGCATGGAAAGTGTGAAATTCAGGGGGGCAGCCGGCCCAGTTGGAACGTACTCTGCATGGCGGAGGAGCTTCCCCAAGCCGTGAATGAGGCCGACAAGATGCAGCCAATCATCCTTGGGGTGGGCTTCGCGCAAAATCTCAGCTGTCTGGAAAGCATGCTCCAGTTGCGTGAGCGGGATGTCACTAGCATCATCCCGCAGCATATTTGCCTGCAACATACCCAAAAGCCAGCACACGCACCATGTTCAGATGATTGCATACGCATGATAAACAGCTGTGCTGATGGCAGAGTCAGCTGGTGCGGGCTTTCACCTCAAACTCGTGCACCGTGTCCAGCTTTGCCAGAGCCTCAAAGATGGTCAGCTCTGAACGGTCCAGCGTGCCAAAGCGCTGGTACTGGCGCTTCACAAAGTCCATTGTCTGACGAGCGCGGGACAGCCGGAAGAAGAGCTCCTCCTGTGCCTTGTTGCTCTTGCCCAATTTGGACGACAGGCTGGCGTTCAGGTTGACCTTGCGCTCATCTGTCGAGTAAGATGGCTGCATCGGCTCTGGCGCCTTTTGCATGTACAGCGACACCTGCCTCTGGCCCTGAGAGCATACCGGAGGCAGAGAACTCTGGCTCTGTCGCTTCGCAGCTGCATCGGTCTCAGGCGGGTCGACCAGCCAAGGAAGAGCGTTGTCCCGCGCGGTCTCAGGTGTAGCAGACAGCCACGGAAGAGCGCTTTTCTGCTCTGGCTGCGAGCTACTGGCGGGCGGGCCAACCTTTGGGACACGGGCTTGTGTCCTCATTTGAGGCGCTCTTGTCAGGCTCTCCTGTAGGATTGCTAGGTTCGCTTGGTCCAACGTCGAGAGGCTGTCCGTTGAAGTTGATTTCTTCATGTGGTAGGCAGCCCCTTCCCTGATGCGATCTCTCTCAAGCAGTATCCGCTTGGCGCACTTTGCAGCCCCCGGAAGGTCCAGTGAAAGCCTGGAGGATGCGCGTGTCGCACGCCTGGGGGCATGGGCAGAACCTTCTGGACAAGCGCCACTGCTAGAATCGGCTATCTGCTGCCTGGAACGAAGGAAGTCAGCGCAGAAAATGTGTGAGATTAGGCAGCCATTCAATTCCATATTGACGCGCCGAGACCAGTCATCCAAGTGGGGCTGTGGCTGATAGCTGCGCACCCAGTGCGCGGAGATCGGAGCGCAATTGTGGCAGGGAGGGGATAGGGGAGGACGTGAGCAGTTGCGCAAGAAAAGCGCCTTTAAATTGCCGCACCTGGACGTCGGTGCGGCTGAATCATCTCGGTGGGCTGCGCCTGACACGACGTTGCAAAGTTTGCGGATAACGTTGTCCGGCAGGCGGAGTCCAGAATTGGGCTCGGCAGGGGCGGCCTTGGCGGGGCCGCATTTGGGATCACACAGTGCGGCACCAGTACCCACAGCGGTGCCCTCGCCCATTCCGTCGCCGCCTCCTTTTCTGAATAGGGCTTCCAGGTCCGTGTTGCTCAGCGAGCTGCGCAGCACGTGTTCGCGCTGCACCGCCGCCGCCGCGTTGTGCGCGGGGCCCGAGGCTGTCGACGCACCGGGGGGCGCCCACGCACCGGGGGCGTCGACACTGCAGTAGGCGGTCCGCAAAACCATTCAGGGGTGGGTTCGAGAAGTACCTGCCAGTCGCCGACCAGATAAGGGTTAGAACTTGCCGCCGCTGACCGGCTGCTCCCCGGCTGTGCCTGACTAGGCGTGGCCGCTTGCGGCTGGCGCGGCCACGTGTGAATATTTGTTGATGAGCTGCGCACGGTACGAGCGATCCCGGGTACGAGGGTGCCGTAAATGCGCCGCGTGAGGTTACTCGACGGAATAACCCGAGCGTGAGCAGACCGACTTCCTGCTGGCGCCGCTGGACGGACAGAACCACGAGCGGGGGCTGACGTGCACCTATGGGCATCACTAACTCCTCCGCGCCGCAACCGCAAAATGCACTAGACGCACAGCGACCTAAGCGGCGACGGGCACTGGTAACGGCCGTCCTGCGCGCTGGGATTCGGGACGCCCTACACAGTAGCGACTAAACGGATAGTATCGCTGTCACACCTGGAGGTCATATGCTTGCTGCTGGTTTCAGTGGGTTAAGAAAAGTGCCCTGCCGGGCGGGTGCAAAAAATGCACCAGGCTATACACTAGTATAATCCTTATAGTACTCGACGTACGCCACCATCGCCACCTACACGAGATACCCCGAAAGAGATATGGTCGGTATGTACCGCGAACACCATTGGCGCTACGACGACTACGCGAACGGGTGAATGACCAGGCGTAGCCGTACCGCCGCTGCCAAGCCGCCTCCTGCCCCCTTCCCTTCCGCGCGTGGAGCAAGCGGGATCCATATCGGATCTTGTGGTTGAGAGGGGCGTCGCCGAGAAGTATCCCCGCCAGAGGACGCAGCACTATTCGCATGGATACTACAACCTTGGATACAGTAGCGACTCGGGCGACCACGGCCAGAAGGGGCGTGTAACGTAAGCTCGGGTTACCACTCACCAAGTTCGTTGCTGGAAGATTCCGCTTGGTGCCCGACACGGCCGTCGTGTGGTATCTGGGCGCGCAGGACCAGTGCGAGAGTGTCGCAGGGATTGCACGGCGCACTCGAAATGCTTCAGAACGCCTCAGTGCCGAGGGGGTAGTGGGCGCAGATGCACTACGAGGACCTGGTAAAGAGTGCTGGCGCAACGCGGCGGCAGGCGCGTGGGCGGGCGTCATCGAGCAGACGCTGGTAGTAGTCGTCGGGCGAGTATCTGAATACTCGTCCAGTAGTATCACCTGGTGTCACATCGTCGTAGTTCCTTGAATGTACATAGATTAATGTAGCAACGACTATGTCCAATGTATTTGCATATGTACTATGTATTAATACTTTAAATAGTTACAGCATAGATGCATCATCAGGCGGCGCGGTCGCATGGTGCCTCTCGCATGCGAGCGGTAATAATGCGGTATGATACGGCATGCTGCGGTCAATATTTTACAATTATTCGCGATGCTGCCAACTTTATACCTGTAAGTGCATGCCTGCCACAGGTACTCGTACCAGTACCTGTACGGGGACTCGCTCGACATAATGTAAAACTCGGTAATAATAGCTACATGGTAATCAATAATTGTGAGCGGAAATTCTCACAGATACATATGCGATACACTCTCGGTATGTCATCCACGGATCCTTCGCGTTTTTTATAGAGCGCGGCTGTATCAAAGCTGCCTCCTGACAGTGAAAGCACGGAGTCCGCGGATCGATTCCCAGTGTGGATCGGTTCGCAGATGCCACGCATTACATACGTCGATATGAAATGACCAACTATAACAGCGGTGTCATATTACACGCACCGTGGCCAACTAGTAGTGCCAACCGCTACACCCACCTATATTTCACGGATGGAATGTGATGAGATCCTGTTCCTTGCTTGCATCAGTGCTTTAGCATATGCGCACTGCAAACAAAACTAACAGCAACTGCGAAAGGTTGCGTTCAAAAGAGAGACATAAGCATGAAACCAAGGGTTAAACAGGAGGCCAGAAAGCCAAGCAAGAACCAAGGAAGAGCCAGGGGAACAATAAAGTTGCCAAGCAAGCTGCCAAGGAACCAAAGGGTCAAGGGAAGCACTGAAGCCAAGGAACGACCAAAAAGAGAGAAAGGGTAACATGAAAACAACGGAGACCACCGTCCCGGGGTAGGCCATCAACCGCGGCGAGTATGCTTGAAGTCGATGACCCGGGTCATAGCAACATATGACGTCGTGCTCTCAGAAAGATCGCATACTTTTTCGCGATTTATACATTCTTCGTTGGAGCGGCTGGCGACCGCCGCCCCCCCCCTCCCCCCCCAACCCCCAGCTACAATCCGCTCCGCGCCGTCAACAACGTGCCCCAACGCCAAATGCTCGCCCGGAGCAACCAGCCTCAGCTTCTCCGGAGCCGCCGCTTCCAAGCGCCGCCGGGGCGAGATCCGGACCCCTTGTAACCAACCACTCTACTCCGACTTTCCGCAGGCCAGTGCCGGCACCAACGCATGCACCGGCGCCCACTCCCGTGCGCCGCACCTACCTGGCGCGCGAGCAACCGGCCACCGGCCAGTACTACCGCGCTTCTTCTACAAGCGGTGGGGAAGCCCTCTCGACCCGCTACCAACGACCGAGACCGAGAGTCCGAGATCGAGACCGCAACGGAGCCGGTCGTCCCTACCCCATCGGGGAGGGCCGGCCCGGTCGCTAACCTGACCAGAATCCAAGATAAACGGCCGCGGCCGCCTACAGACCGGCCGCGGCCGCCGCGCCCGGGGGAATGTTTTTTTGGGGGGGGGCGGGGGGGGGGGCGGGGGGGGGGGGGGGGCGGAGGGGGGGACCTAAGACATAAGTATTAATCGTGATGGCTTAACTATATCCCTTCTACCTAAACGGACGTCGTATAGACGTAGTTGAATAGGTTTCCCTCTTGCCAGCCCTGTCGTCCGGGGGCGAACAAAATCCCATGTAATATGAAGTAACTTGACAGTTGAATCAGCGATGCGTCGATTTTTCAGAAAATTTTAAAGGAACGGGTTCTAAATCACTGGCCTACAGTTCCATGAATTGCATTGCCCGCGCTTTGAAGTAGAGCGACTAGGAACTCGCGTGTGGCTTGTATAGTACAGAAGTCATCTGGCGCAGCGTTTCGAGCGGCGGCTCCACCGGATTGTAGTACTTAGTAGTACATGTCAGTATATAAGCGCTTGTGACGACTAGCGAGTACCATTGTTTTTTCCATTACCAGCAGCGAGTGGCGGGTAATCCTTAATCCTTAGGCGTCCACTTTTATGTATTGTGGTTTAGGAGACACCCCCCCCCCCCCCCCCCCCCAGATTTGCCCCCCCCCCCCCCCCCCAAGTCAGTTAGACCATCACCCGATTCCTTGTTTAGGGCACTTGCGCACGCAAGAATGATGCAACTCCAACCATGCATGCTTATTTTATTGAGAGGGATGCTATGGTGCCATAATAATGGTAGTAGGGCAATGCAATGTGCAAAAATGGCACATGTGGCGTTGGGCCATGTGCAGAAGCCCTTCAGGGGGTCAAGATATTGGGTGGGGGGAGGGTATTCATTTACATGGACTTGGAGGGAATGTCTATGCCACCTAAGTCTCCGCCCTGGCACGCTTCCTAGACACTCCGGTGGCCATGTTGGCCTTGTGTGCGGCTGCCTGCGCCGCATGCGTTGCAATGGCGGCCCTAGCCTGTGACATCCTGATCCTACTTCTGACAGGATACTTCACACCTCACCCCTGCACTTGTCACACAACGGCAGGATAGTGCTGAAGGGAATGCCTTCTTCAACAGTGGCCTCTAAATCACCAACACATTGAGAGCACAAGGAGGGGTTTGACCAAGATGCAACCTGGGGAGTCCGGCCACGCTTGGAGTAAAACTGTGGCTCTACATGCATATGGCACTCCAGATCCTGGGCAGTGTAGAAGATGTCGTGGAAGGGATGCTCCCCAGGGACTTGTTGGCCACCACACACATAGTCTTGGCTGGCAATACCATCCCGCAAAACATCCTTTGCAATGCGCCTGCAAGCTGCGATGTCTGCTCTGTTGGGTGGCTGTTCCTCACTGGTATGTGACGGCTGCATCGTGCTGGGTGCCCTCAGCGAGAAAATGACGCGATGTTTGGCACACTCCTTGCACTGCACAGTGCCCCTGGCCAGTTGCAAATGGAAGGGTGCGCCTCCGGGTGTAGAAATCTCCAGGCAGTTACCAGGCATCTCTGGTTGGGCTGTACCAACTCTACTGTACCGACTCGTGGACAGTGGGCCCCTCCAGTGCTGCGCTGATGGGCTGGCGTCCAGTGCATGCCGCGGGCTCGGGCGGCGTGAGCGTGTATCGCAGGGTGGTGGTGCTGTCGGTGCCGACCTGCCGCAGGAAATCAAGCGCCGACCACTTCTTCGTGACAAATATTGTCGCGTCACTAGCCGCCACATCACCGCCCTCCCGAGTCAACAATATCCCGTTCGCGGAGCGTACGGATAGGGGGCGCCTCAAGACTTCCAAGCCGATCGTACAATCGTCTAGTTGCGCAGCGTGCAGCTCCAGCTCAGGCTTCTTTGTGTCGAGCATAACCTCTCGCAACCAATCTACTAACGCATGTGTTTTCGGCAAACCATTTCTCCGTGCGCATGTCGAACGTGCTACCCAAGATCACGTCGTAGTTCCGGCCGAGACCGGTATTAGCCACACGCACAGTCACCGAAGCGGCGACAGTGGGGTCCTCCATGCGTGGGTGCTGCGCAGTGCGCCGCACAAGCACGGTGTGTGAGGGCTGGAGCTGTGATGGCGGATGAGCGGGCGCCCCATCGCTTATGCGCGGTTGGCACGCTGTACATCGGTAGCGACTACTGGTACGGCGCGGCAATATCTGAGTCGTCGCGGGGACGAGACAAGTACATAAGACAGTACTTCAGGTGATGAACCGTAATGACAGTGATGGTCTAAACGTCCCCCCCCCCCCCCCCCCCAACCGGCCAAATTCTGGGCAGATTTGTCTCCTAAACCACAATATATAAAAATGGACGCCTTACCAGTGGCGAGTAGCGAGTACCAGCAGTAGCGGGTTCCACCAGATTATAGTACTTAGTAGTATATGTCAGCAGATAAGCGCTTGTGACGACTAGAGAGTACCATTTTTTTCCATTACCAGCAGCGAGTAGCGAGTACCAGTACCAGTATTAACTCCCAACCGTGAGATCGTAATCGGACGGCTGTGTAATCGGACGGCTGTGTAAGAACCGTTGGCGGGCGGGCGGGCGGGCGGGCGGGTGGATTATAGTACTTAATAGTACATGCCAGTAGATAAGCGCATCAGTCATGCACCTATAGGCCTGATCCGCACTATACGGGTACCAATACGGCAATAAAGCTCATCACCGCCGAAAAATCGACGCTTCGCTGGATAATAATCATCCTTGGTACCTCGTAGCCGTGCAAACACAAACTATACCGTGCAAACACAAACGATCCGCGGTGAAAGGGCTAGACGATGACTATTCAGCATAAGTCGTAAGGGAGTTGTCACAACGGCCCGGGCACGCGGATGGTCGGTCCCAATGGGCGCCGCCGCCGCTGCACAATGTGCCTCGGTTGCTTTCTCAGCCACGGGCACTCAAGTGATCGGCGCCGCCGGGCCTCCACTGCATTATGTGCCCCGGTCGCTTCCGCGGCCCGGGCACGCAATTGGTCGGCGCGAACCGGCCGCCGCTGCACGTTGCGGCTCGGTTCCTTTCGCATCCCCGGGCACGTAGTGGGTCGGCGCCAACATGCCGCCACTGCACCTCATGCCCCCAGTCGCTCCCGCGGCCTAGGCTAGTCGACGCCTACTGGCCGCCGTTGTATCATGGTGCCGCCCCGGTCGCTTCCGCCGCCCGGGCACGCAGCTATAGTCAACGCGCCATCATTAGATCACCTATGCACTTTGTGCCCCGGTGGCTTTTGCGGCCCGCGGACGCAGCTAGTCAGCGTGTTAGCTATACTCGTACCGATACTCGGCTGCCCGATATCAATACTAGTACAGCGCGGTGTACAAATACTCGGTTGCCCGTGTACCGGCTGTATGGCTATACATGCGGTTGCCCGCGTGTATATGACATGATCGGATCTTTTGAATTGCTTCACGGCGCCTCCTGCCGCAGCTGCACATTGTGCCTCCGTTGCTTTTAGCAGCTCCGAGCACGCAGTCGGTCGGCGCCATCATGCCGCCACTCGGCCACTGCACCTTATTATGCCCCCGGTCGCTCCCGCCGGCGCCCCGGGCCCGCAAGCTGCCCGGGCCCGCAAGTGATCTACGCCGTCAGGCCTCCACAGCACCATATGCCCCGGTTGCTTTCGCAACCTTGGGCTCGCAACTGCTAGTCGGCGCCATCGAGCCGTCACAACATGTTGTGCCGCGGTTGCTTGCGCTCGGAGCCCGGGCACATAGTTGGTCCCATGACGTGACTCCCCGCCCGCCTACTTGAGGCCGGGCAGGCAGGCGAGTCTACCGGGGAGCTGGAGGAGGAGGAACTCGTCGAAGAGGAGTATGGCAACGGTGCTGGTAGCAACTATGGCACGGGCGACGAAGAGGATGGCGACGAGGATCATGATGATAACGATCACGGGGACGCTTGGGAGAGACGTACTAACGGTTGCTCCCGGGTTTCAAACCGCATATGCGTCGCGGCCGTCCGCAACCGCAAGCAGCCGAAATTTGCGATTCGTACGGATTTCCCGTACCCGTATACATTTTTACGACTACGGCGCTTCGGTCGGGTACAAGAAGAGGCCCAAGTCTGTGCACCGTGGTTCGCGCGCGGCGGGCCCGCCTCACTACGAGGCAATATGCCGATGGCGAATCGAACCTGGGCTTAGGCGTGCGCGCGTACGAAGAGCGCCACTTAAACGCTCAGGCCACAGCCCGAATGCCACATTAAGGCTTCATGGTTTGTTACATCCATACACCCGGTACCGAGGTACCGAAGCACGGCTCGCTGTACAGCGTGGGGCACCGACTTCAGGTTCCGCTATTGAAAAAACCCGTTCATAACTGTTGACGCCTGTGGTATGTCGAAAAGCAGTACGTCCGAGATCAATCACAGCGGCTTGAAAGCAGGTAGCGGCCCGCAACCCGCGCACGAGGCGGCGGGCGGATAAGGATTTATTGGTAGTCGCTACAAGTGTACATCAGGGTATATGGCCTCACGATAAAGCATTGTACTGCTGATGTACCCGTTTCCCGAAACATATCGCATCGCCACCGATGAGGGTCAGATGCAGCAGCCATCGCCTGACACTAGAGCGCGCCGTGGCCGCGCATTCCTTTCACACTTCCTGCAAAAAGTGCAGTAGATAATGTGTTTGGTTGCTACCCGTACGAGTAGTCCCTACCGGTACCACTACCGGTACCCAGACGCCGCGTATGACATTCCGGTGGACGAGGCCGCCGTGACGGTGGACATGCGCGTGCCGTACCAGCAACTCAAGCAGCACGTGGCGGCGGGGCCCTCAGGCATGCGCAACGAGTATCTCCGCTGCTTGGTGGGCGAATACGCCCCGGCGTCCGGGCCCGCGGCAGTCCGCGCCATGTCGGAGGTTGCCTCCATGTACCTCCAAGGTCGCCTGCCCGGGTGGTTCAACCGGCTCTTCGCCTCTGCTAGGCTCGTGGCACCTGTCAAGAAGCTAGGCGAGGGGAGGGCCCCGGACGTGCGGCCTGTGGCAGTCGGGGAGGCGGAGCGGCGCGCAGCGGAGCGGGCAGTGGTGGACAACATGAAGGAGGCATACGTGTCAGTGCTCGCTCCATCTCAGCTCGGCGTTGGCATTCCCGCGGGCGACTCTGTGCTCATCCACGGCGTCCGGCTCATCGCCGAGAAGCTTGGCCCACGTGCCGTCATCGTCCACACAGACCTTCGCAACGCTTACAACGAGGCATGGCGCCGCCCATCATCCAACGCCACATCGATTGCTCTCCACTACACCCTGTCATCCCTGCGCTCCTAGCCTCCCTCTCCACGGATTCGTATCTGGTCGTGGACGACCGGTCCGCCCCTCTGCGGTCGGAGGACGGCGTGCAACAGGGCGCACCTCTGGCCACGACTTCCTTTTGCGTCGCGATTCACCCCGAGGTGCAGCAGTGTGATACCACGTTGGAGGTCAATGACAGGGCGGCGCGCTTCAACGCCCACGATGGATTTCTGGTGGGCCTTCCGGAGCACGTTTGGCCGGCTCTTCACGCCTTCCGCACGTCCATCAAGGCGTCCGTGGGGCTTGAGGTGCGCTTTGACAAGATACAGGCGTACAGCGCTGACATGGAGGCCGCGCGGCGTGAGGCTCCGGCCGACATCGAGTGGCCCGAGCTAGATGGCCATCACGGCATCGCGGTCCTGAACGTGCCGCTCGGATCGCCAGAGTATGTGCAGGCGTACATGCGCTGCAAGGCGGAGGAGCTACGAGAGGAGGTGGACGCTAGCCTGAGCAAGCTTCTATCTGCCAAGCCCAGCCGTCGGTACACCCACGCCTTGCATCACCACGCATGGGCCCTGCTCAAGCACTGCATGCAACACAAGGCGGGGTATTGGCTCCGCAATTGTCTTCCGTCCGAGGTGGAAGCCTTTGCGGAGGCGGTGGATGCCACCATCCTCGCGGCGGTCGAACGGGTGCTAGGGGTCTCTTTTGATCCCTCCACGTACGGCACCGACACCAATCCGGTGGTCACCGATTTCTTGGCGGAGCTTTTGCACGACCCCGACCCCATGGCAGCGGAGGTGGCTACCTTGAGCGAGGATGCAGTGGCCATGGCGCGCAGCAGGCTTCACCTCCCCACTCGATTGAAGGGAGCTGGCATCCGCCGCATGGCTACCGTTCGTGATGCCGCCTTCGTCGGCTGCATGAATGCCATCCTCCCAAGGTTCCTGACTAGGAACTCCGGCACCAACACCCCCACCCCTGGTTTCTTCGACCCACAGCTCGGGTCCGTACTTGGCCGAGGCAGCTTCAACGCAAATTCTTCCGCCCGCCAGTATGACCACTTCCTCAACGATGCTCATTGGTCGGACAGCTACGCCGCGGAGATGCGCGAGGCGTGGGGCCGCCTCCAAGCGGCTACTGCTGGCCATCTCGGCGACGCAGATGCACGCCAGATGGAGCGGGAAGTGGAGGCTGCGTCGGGCTCGCAAAAGGAGCTGACGGCATTTCTAGACCAGGCCAACAACTCTCGGCTTCGAAATGAGGTGTGCGCTCTCCCCGCCACATGTAGGGAACGGATCTTGTTCAACCAGCTCGACGCGGCGGCAGGCATGTCGACAGTGGCCATCCCCACCGCGCGGACAGCCATGACTCCGCATTAACTGCGGGAGGTCGCTGCCGGGTACTTCTTTCTTCCTAGCCCGTGCTTGGCCCCGGTGGTTGGGTGCCAGATCATTCTGCCCTCGACAGAGCACAACCCTGTCATTGTTGATTTATACGGCGACGCGCTCATGAACCTCCCGGCGCCTGGAGACGCTCACTGGCGTGTACAGCACGACGCTATCGCAGATGCCTTCCGCGATCACTGTGTTCACGACCTAGGTATCGCAGTACGGCGGGAGGTGGATGACTTGTTCCAGCAGGCAGTGCCTCTCGGCAACTAACACCGTACCCAGGGATGAGCTCAAGGACCTAGTGCCGGACGCAGAGCTCTCCCTTCCGGCGTTCAACGTCGTGACCGGGAGCTATGATCCCCGGAGCTTGAAGTCCACGCTGTTGGAGTTCAAGACTATGCGGTACGGGGTCAAGTACACTTCAGTGCCCCGGGCCACGGCTGTGGATCGGTTTGAGCGCTCCCTGTTGGGCGACATACAACGGGGGTTGGCTGCGCGGGATGCGGCGTGGCACAACACAGAGCCCGGACAGAAGGGTCCTCTTCGAGACATCCTGGATATGTCGGAGTACACGGGCATGGTCTTCGGCACAGTGGGTGAGGTGAGCAAGGGGGTGCACCGCACAGTGCGTGGTATCGCATGCTTGGCTGCAGATCGGGGTGCCCTCTCATCGCGGGGCACTCGGTGCATCACCCGGGCTCACCAGGAGGCCTTGCTCGCAAGAGATTTCCTCGGGGTCCTGAGCTTGGTGGCCGCTCGAGAGCGCGCTCGTTGCCTCATCAGACGGCGCAGATTCGTCAGCCATCCCGTTGCTGAAGCTGCACAGCACGTCCGAGGATCACCCACACACACACGTGCTCACGTGGCCCGGACTCTGAACCGTGCGCGCATCACTCATCCATCCCGCCTTATGCGGGATGCGGGCCGCTTTTAGGCGGCTTGCTGTGTTGATTTTCTAATTCTGGGGAACTGTCCTTTTTGTAATTCACACCGGTACCGCGCCATGGATGGGGATGCGGGCCGCTTTTTGGCGGCTTGCTGTGTTGATTTTCTAATTCTGGGGAACTGCCCTTTTTGTAATTCACACCGGTACCGGTACAGGATTTCCTACCGGATTTTATATGGCTAACATGGCACAGCGAATAATAAAAGCAAAGGCGGCGGGGGGGGGGGGGGGGGGGGAGGCGTGATAGACGGAGGTGGAGCCTGCAAGGCGGAACGGAAAACGGGAGGGCGCTGCCGATGGCTGCGTGCGAGCTGGTGGTGGCTGTCCTAAGTACTTTGACCGCAAGGCACATCCCTTGTCCGCTCGCTTGAGCGGTCGTCCCGTACGCGAGAAGTCACGGGATCGAATCCTGATCGATGTACAGTACTTCGGCAATGATCATCCCGGCGTGTCCTGGGTTTACCCTGTTATTTATTGATGCATTAGCTCCTCGGGGTTCGAATGAGGCTATGGACTAATCCTTACTGGCTATGCCAGATCTACGACTGCAGTTGGCAAGAGGTCAAAAGTGTTGGGGCGGCTCCGGCCGATGTCCCGGCCTCTTGGCTGATCTTGGGCTAACTTTACTTTTACGTTTTACCTCGACCGGAATTCCCGCGGTATAATCGCTATATGTGCTGCACCCGACTAATCCGGCGGGGAGTCCCATTCATTGACGATGGAATATATCACGAGCCGTATACCGGCTAGCTATATACACCACTCCACATAAGTTTGGGGTCCCTTTTCGGCAGCCTCAAGACTTCAGAAGTCTAGGGTACCTGAACGTAGGGTATATGAGATGAAACCCTGGAATCTCAGAGGGTTTTATAAGACCTGCATGACGAGTGGCTCAAACCGAAGCTTAAAGACCTTTGACTAGGGTGTCACGCTGCACTTAGTGCGTGGATGGGCGTCGCCTGCAACTGCACCAAAACCAGGGGCGGTATCACGCACACGCCGACGCGCGTGAATAGACAACCAAACGGCGGGATGTCCATGAACGCGTGAGGAAACACATTGGCGAGGGGCTCGGGTGCATTTGGTTGGGGTGCAGCCGTGTGGGTGGCGGCTAGTACATGTCACGTTGCGATACTGACATGGCATCAGTGTTGGCCACGCTCGGCAACACCCCCTTGGCTTTAAACCGCTATAACTTCTCAGGGTTTGCTCAGAACAACTTTTCAAAAATACCACGCAATTCCTCGTTCAAACCTGCGTCGAAACCAATCTTCCAAAATCAAAAATCGTTTTTTTGGGGCCCCGGAAAAATCCCCAAAGATGATCATCCAAGTTGCCCCGCCGTTACTGCCTCATGTGCAAACCCATGTCAGGCGCATGGCTTTGCGCCAAGTGCGTGTCTAAGCCCCATACTTGGTTGCGCGAGAGCGTTATGTGTGTGGATGACCACGGACTACCAACACTTGGCATGTGCCGCCTCCTAGCGCTACACACATCTACCAGCCAAAATGCCATTTTCCACAGCATTTTCAAGGAATTTCATATTAATTAAAGTCCACGCCCCTACCGCGCCACCCCGCCCACGAAACGGTGCAACTGGCATTCCAACACTACACGCCCCCGTAGTAGAGCATTGCCCTACGCCAAGGGGGCCATCGAGCGCCTCTCCTACGTGCGTTCGCCCCAGAAACAGCAGCATTTTCACCCCAAAACTGCTCGTCACAGTGGCCAATTTGTCGTCGGGGTGTCACGTCGTGCCTATAGCAACATGCTTTCAGTGGCCTTCACGCACGGCGTGTGCAACTAACGTCAAGGGCCGTATTCACCGAGTTTGGTGAAACGAGTGCCGCTATTTCCATAGGTTTGGACGGTTGGCGCAACCCACAGTTTTCTAGCGCCAACGCATCATGCAATGATTTCGCGTTTTTTAAAGGGCGCCCACAAATGGTCGTGTTGTCGCGCGGGTGGGTATAAAGCGCACAATAGGCGTTTGCCCGAACTATTCCCACTGTAGTTAGCATGTATGCACATGCAGCCGGCGTTATCCTTGCCCATGCATGCGCTTTGCGATCGAAAATGCAAAACTCGGACTTATGTGGAGGGGTGTATATCACCATGGTGAAGATATTTGGGTTAACATATTATTCAGCATCCGCCAACCCCTTTGCTAAAAAAGTTGTATATATCTATCACGTGTTTCATGCCTACCCTGCCTTAAACTCGCATCATGTTGTTCTAGTAGCATTCTCTAGAAAGTGCACTGCCGTAATTAGAGCAGCAATCAATTACGGCACATCAGCATATTGCACGTAACGTATGAGGGGAACATGGAATTTCAAAGTTGTTACAGCTCGCTTAATCCTGAGCATGCAGCAGGCTAGCTGTCTTATGGCCTGGCTTCATTGACAAACGCGGATAGGGTCGGCTCGTAGGTCCATTTCATGTCGCCCTTTGAAGGCCAATTCTTATGATACTTGATACAATAATAACTATATCATGCATCGGAAAACACATGCTGCCAATGTATATCCGATCTCACAGAAGTAAAGCTACACCTATTTCATCCCGCACCTCCACTTTTTATCCGTCAGCGCACAGCACTCGGGTGTTGTTGCTGCCTTTTTAGTGTGGCGTGGTGGTAGTCTTCGTACTGAGCCTTTGAAGTGCCAATTTCACGCCTACTTGCTTCATGATTTTTGAATTGAGAAGCGAGCGCCGCTCAGCTGAAGGATTGGTCCATGTCATCTTGGACAATTTTTCATGGGCTCGGCGGTCCAGTAGATATATCAGCTGCAAGCCAAGCAAATATCCATGTTGCAAACGGTCAGTGACGGGAATGGCGTAATGGGTATCGGCAGAGGGGGATGGCCATTTGATATACAAGCAGTGAGCAGGTCTTTCCTCTACAAGCCACCGCTGACTCCCTTACTTGTGAACATAGTTAATATCTGCTCTCTCTTGGTCACTCGTCCTGAAATCCAACACGCAAGCAGCAATGAAGGCGACACTATCATAGTACCAAAAGTTAGTTGACACACCGGGACACACAGACAAACATACACAGACACAGAAACACATATACACAGTTCAAATGTCGCATTGCACCACGCAGATTCAGTACGGCGTCCACATATCTACAAACTGATGGTGACCCCTACGACGATGCTTGTGCTGGTGGTTGTATTCATTGTAAATAAATGCGTTACTCAAATGCAGGTAAGTTCAGGTCACCAATAGGACTGACTGCTGCTGGTGCATTGCGCTGTAGCGCCACAAACGAATCACAAAAGGATAGTATACGCATGATTTTGTCATCCAAATATATATACACATTCACTCATGAGATAGCAGTAGTAGTCGCCCGGACATTAAGGCAATGGGCTACCCAGTAGACAAATACATACAATGAAGGAATTCTGCCCAATATATATGACGCAACACGTAAAACAATGAGACGGAACAAGTGCAGTTGTGTACCTCAAGCGCAGTCTTGCGCTGCAAATGCAGCCCACGAAGCACCAGTCTTCGCAGTCCACGTATGTAGTCGCTGTTCTGGACGACGGTGCGAACCTGCACAGGACCAGGAGCAAGCTGAATGCATGTAGCTGGATGTCTGCAACATCATCCAAAAGCCAGGCCCGAAACACGCTTGCCTTCCAACCAAGGTCTGAGCATGATACAGACCATCATGTGCATGACACACCAATATACCTTCTACCTGCCATGTAGCATTCTGCAAATGCTATTGGTATATTGGTCTATTGGTGTCCGAGAAATAGCAATTCACATTCAGCTGGAATCTCACATGACTTGCCAGGGCTGGGGTACAAACCTTCGGATTGTGCTTGCAGATGTTGAAAAGGCACCGCGCCGACGCAGCAGCCGCGCGTGCATTTCCGCGCATCACAACATTAAGAAGCTCGGGAACAGCTTTGCATTGCACCATGTCCGATCTGATCGCAAAAGATGCGGACGGGGCAAAAATAGTCAGCGCGAAGAACAATGCGACGGGGGATACGCTGGTATACACGATGATATACGGAGGACAACGCAAGATACTGCAGCATGATTGCATATGCTGTCCACCTGCGGAACACATGACCTGCCCGAAACTTTTCACACCTCTCCAGGCAAAATGCGCGCGCAGATACACGTACTAACCGACCTGTGCTCGCTGCTTTCAGACAGCACTGAAAGCGCCGTAGCTCCTGCGTCGACGTGCAGGCCCTTGCCATCCTCGTGAGCCTCCACACCGTACTGGTTGCTGATGAGGAAGACCAGGTCCTTCACCCCTCCAAGGGCACCAATGAGCTCTGCCGCCATCTGCACGGTGACAACAGCAAGGTAACCCAGCACCAAGTTACCGCCGGACGTGCTGCATGCTAGCTTCATTCATGGTGGGACGTCCACCCTGCCACGTCTCACCTGATCTTCAGCCAGCCTGGCCAACGCATTTGCAGCTGCCTGCCTGGCTTTCAGAGTGCCCGTCTTGAGGACAGCCATCAGCGGCCTGACAAGATCGCGGAACTCGGACTCCTCGTGGCCCTCTGCTCCTGATGCATTATAACTCTGCACGATTTCCTGTGGCACAAAGAACACAAGGAAAGACGCACAGACGCGGTTCAGTACACACGTTAAAGATGATGCATGAACAACGCCCCAGTAGCCCGGCAGAATGGCGTGCTGCATCTGCAGGCTCTCTGCACAGTTGTGCAATGTAGCTAGATCACCTGAAGCGCCATAGCAGCTGCCTCTTGGCCTAGATCATCCCCAGCCTGGCCAGTGGCCAGCTGCACAGCGAGCACAAAAGAGCAGGCCAGGTTATGCTCACTCGGAATACAGCAGCAGACAGGGCCCAGGGCATGTGCCGCAGGCATGTCGCTCGGTGTGCTCGGATGCTCCAAGCACCGGCAAAATCAACCGCCAACCTGTATGAGCGCCCCGATGTGCGCAAAGACGTCCAGCTTGCACGCTGGGATGGCTGCTAGCTGGCCAAGCAGGCGACCAGCAGCAGGGCCGCCTGCGGGAATGCGCATTGTATGCAGTCAACAGCAGCCCAGGCACGCCCCGCCTGTGCGTTTCTGCGATCCATGGCCTTGATTGCAGGCATTCCTGGAGAGAACTCTCACCTGCAGGGTCTTCCTGCTCCAGGATAGATGCACACATCCCTACCCCACCCACGCTTGCAACCTGGCAGCAGCGGCGCTTTGTCAGGTCTGAATGGTCAAGCCGAAATTCGCGCATCGCGAACTAGCCCCCCGGGGCAGCTGGAGCAGGGGGAGCCCTGGGACTTTGGCAGCACAACCTTTTCCAGGGCATCCATGCTCTGGGAGCAGATCTGCGCAAGGCACGACAGCCCTGCGGAGATGCTCTCAATGGCGGCAGTAGAGATGTCGCCCTGCCACCCAAGCATTGCACCTGTGAGCTTGCTGCTAGGGACGGGCTACATGTAAGCCATGAATGCGGCATGCTGACTTGGTGGCACCCCACCTTGCCAGAATGGTCCAAGACCTTGATAAGGGGAGTGACCACCCCGGTCTCGTGAATCTCCTTGCAGTCTGCTGAAGAGATTGCCACGTAGGAAATGAGCAGCGCCGCCACCTGAAATGCGTGGCATGGGACAATCGCACATTTCACGTCAGATGCTGCTGCAAAGGCGAGAGGAAGCGAACCCAGTCCCGCAGTTCAAGCAACGCAAGGATGGCACACCTCGGCAGCAACGTTCCCGTAGATCAGGCTGTCGCCTGACCCGATCATGTGGACAAGATCCGCCACGCTGACGGTGTCCAGTATCTGCTGGTGCGTCTGCGCGTCGTACGGCAGCTCCCAGAGCAGCACTGCCACCGTTTGGCCCGCAGCATCCGCGTCGGCTCCGCTGCGCAAAACCAAACAAGGCATGGACCTGACATAAGACTTGGCTGCAGGCGAGCGGCAGCTGAGGGAGGCTTCAGCCCCTGCCATGAAAGTGCAGCCAGCCAGTGAATCGTGTGGCGCCGTACCCACCTTCCCTGCATCACCCTCAGGAGCGGCTTCAGTAGACCGGACGCCGTGAGCTGCACCCGAGCGCGGCGCCCGCCAGTCTCTGCCAGGTAGTGCACTGCGCCCAGGACCTTCATACGCCTGCACGCAAAACACGCCAAAGATCAGCCCCAGACGTTGTAGCAGCGGCCAGACTGCAGGAGGACAAGAGCTGCCCACGAAACTCACCCCTTGCTGCCACCCTTTGAAAGGATGTTCATGAGCCGCTCCGGCGCGCCCGGGTCCCGGGTGAGCGCTTGCATGACTTCCTGGCCTCCAACCTGAGCGCACATTCCTGTCAGCTTGTCCCACTCCCCCCCCCCCCCCCCCGCCCCGTCTTCGCACTGCAGGTGAGCGCCCCACCTCGCAGAGCTGCCCTATGTAGTCCACCGCCCCTTCAATGGAGGCCACGTCAACAGGTCTTGCAGCAAACTCAGCGTTGACCTTGTCTGCGTGCCGCGTGCCCTCCACGGCCTTACGCAGCCGCTGAGACTGTTTCCCCAGGGCCAACACAAGACGGGAGGATAAGCGCTTGGGTAGAGTGAGTGCGGGCGCGCTGTGTGCGTCGGAGCAAGCGTGAGCACATAGGGCCGGATGCGCGCGCCCACACCATGGACTGCTTCTTGGCGTCCTCCACGACGACAGGTTTCTCGGCTGCCCACGAACCGCCCACGAGGTTCTCCAGGATAGGCATGACCTCCACGCTGACCGCCTTTGCGGCAGTGTTGTTGTCGTAAGTGATTGCGGTGAGCCCCTGAAAGGTCACCGCGGAGCAGGGCGGTACAGGGGAGGAAAAGGGGGCACATGTGTCAGCAGGGGCTGGGGGACTGCACGGCAGGCGATGAACTGTCGGAAAGAGTTGAAGGCAGCGCCTACCTTCAGCCCAAGGGTACGCGTCAGGGAGCTCCGAGACTCCTCCAGCAAAGAGATGAGCGCCAGTAGAATCGGCGGCTCCTTGGCCCAAACAGCTTCCCTATTATCAGCACCGCACTGGTTAGTAGATGAGCAAGTGCACAGAGTCTAGGCTGGGGATGCGCGCTGACCGGCACCAGCTCCACACCTGCTCTCCTGCATGCCGTTGACGAGCTGACTCAGCGCGCCGGCCGCGGCGCCCAGCAGGCTCTCGTGCTCATGCTCGTGCCTGGCCAGCAGGTCAAGCAGCCGCGGCAAGGCGATGCTCTTGCTGGCTAGCATCAGCTTCATCCACACGTCCGTTGCGCCTGGCCAGCACAACACCGATTCGGTCACTGTCCTGGCATGCAGACTGATGGCCCTCCTACAACAAGCGCTGCTATACACAAGGCTCTTACCTGCTTTGATCTCCGGCCCCGAGTCCCTCATCACCGCCTCCAAGGCGTCAAAAGCACCGGCCTCACTCATCGCCTTGGCAGCCACCTCGCCCTCTGAGGTAAGCGCCGTGAAAGTGCGGAAGACCAGTGCCTGCTCATGTAATCCCGGGAGGGCGTGGCAGCGTGAGTGTCCTTTGGGCGTTCACGCAGTGACAGACCACGGCGCACACGAAGGCATTGCCCCGTGTGACGCAGTGTTGCTGCATCTCATGCGGCGCATACCTTGTTGCTGTGGCCCCAGCTGGACAGCACCCGCACCAACGCCTTGAGGGCGGCATTTTCCGGGTATTGCAAGATTGCCTGAGTGCGGGGCATCCGCGGTGCGGTCAGCAACACATACACACAGGTGCGTCCGTGAATGCAACGCCAGGGGCTTCCTGTCTGGGAATGGTTCACGCTTGGGGGCAGTAGCAGTGCGCTGTAGGCACACGTAGCGCACCTTCCTATTCACCAGCCACGATTCTGGAGACTCGGCCAGCATGGCGAAGCCACGTGCCGCCGTCTCTCGGCTATAATCACTCCCTGGGTCCTCCATGGCCATGTCTATCAAGCCAGGAATCATCTGCGCGTAGCCACCCAATAAGCAGGCTCACTCGAGAGTATGGGAGGGGGTGAGGGCGTTGGGGTCCTGTCGCTTGAACAGTTGCGATGACACCATATTTGGCGGGCTAACCTTTGTGCCACCACTGGTTGAAAGAGTCCACCACAGGGTGGAGGCGTTGCTCTTCAGGGGCTCCTGGGCAAGGGCAATCATGGGGTGCAGCACCTCCACGATGTCCGCCGCAATCAGCTGCGCCACACCTTCCGCGCCGTGCCCTCCTAAGAGTGTCATCATCTGCAGCGCGCCCACCTGCGCAGCGGTACGGCACACAAGGCGTCAGAGGGCGGCGCTTGGAGGGACCGCCAGCTGCCAAAGCCGGCAAGGGCACTGTTGCGTATGGACAAAGGCATGTGCCGGGCTCCCAGCACAATGCGAGGTTTTATTCCGCAACCGGTACGATTTGCAATTCAGGAGCATTGGCTTGGCCACCACATGAAGGGCACCTTTTTAGCAGGCAGGAACAGTTTGGTCCAGACAGCACCAACTGGAGCTCATGGCCAGTGTCGACAGTGGGATTGTCGACAGCAGTGCAAGGTTGCGGTTATTCTCCGCACGGAAGTGCATCACCTTGTTGTTTTGCGTGTCCTGCTTGAGCAGCCGGACCAGCATGTCCACCGCTGCGCCGTTGCTGAGGAGCTCCAAGCGCACGACCGGCGAGTGGGAAATCTCCAGCAGAGTCTCCAGCGCCACCGCCCGGATGCTCTCGTCATACTCAAAGCTGAGCATACCGACAAGATGCGGCAGGCAGGTCGTCCTGGCCATCTGCACGATGTTGTTGAAGGCCTTGTAGCAAGGGTCCGCGATTTCCTGGCGGTGTGCGGAGGGGTGAGATTGTCAGGGTGGTAGTCGGCTGCAGACTGTCGAGGATCGCTGCCGGGAGGGGCGCAGTGCGGGGTGACTATAGTGTCACCCACCTCTGGACCGTCGACTACGCAGCGCGCGAGCATGGGCAGCACACCGGTGCCCACAATCTCGACAACGCTCCTGCAGAGGGCAACACCAGGTGATGATGTCAATCCCAACACCAGCCTCTATCGCCGCTTGGGGCGTAGTGAGCTCCGATGCTATGGCGCAGCTGCCCGTTATAGTATTTAACATAAAACAAAAATGCATCGCAGGAATGTGACTTCGGGGGAGGTGTGCTTGGGGGGGAGAGGGGATGGGAGCGAATTTAGTAGAATTCGCATGCCGTACCCTAGCATACCATTTAATTGGGCTCGCGGCTCCAAAAGTTATGGGATTGTTTCGCAACCAGTGGGAACATCTGTGTGGTATTTGTAGCGACCAGTGTATTCTGATGTACTTTTAAAACAGATAAAAATAATGTTAATCCAGATAATTTTTATTCTCGATCTCTTCGACGCGGGTGGGGGTCAAAAGTGAAACAGACAAGATGCCGCAAAAGCAAGATTATACAGATACTCAAACTAATGCGTATGCCGCAGTCCGCAGTAGTCGCCACCCGTGTACAGCAGGGTGGTACGAGCACCGTTACATGCACGCAATGAGAGGAAGGTGACGGCAGTACCTTGGGCTGCCTGCCAAGTTGGACAGCGCCCGCGCGGCGTTGACTTTGCCCTGCGACCCGCGTGCGCATGATGGTCAGGCATGCAGATGGTTACAGCTGGGCAATACGGACAGCATACACCAATCGAGTGAGCCAGTGGCGCGGCGCACCATCGCACCCCCGTCAGCGCCGTCCCAGCGCTCAATGAGCGCAACCAGCCCATCCACGGCAGCCTGGCTGTCGACGATGGCCTCCCTCGGGACGAGCGACTCCGACAGGTGCGCCAGCGCCTGCGCGCCCACGTCGCGGTCCTCGAGCGAGCTGCGGTCGTTGCAGAGGAAACGGATGGCGGCGGGCACCAGGCCCACGCCGCCCACCCGGAAGAGGTGCTCCCAGCACTCGCTCGCGACTGCCGACACCTGTCGCAAAGAGCACCGCCAGGCACCAATCCGGTCAACAACAGGCCAGTGCAGAGCTCACACCGTCCCCTGGACGGGCAGCCACTTCATCAGAGATGAAATGCAGACAATCGTGCCGTTGCGGACACATACAGAATGGCGCGAAGGGGTTTGTTGGGTTTGTGTTGGCATCCACCTCTTCATCGCGGCTCAGGATGCATCGCTGCACCGCCTCCAGCGCGCGGTGCTTCGACACCGCCAGCACCTCCTCCGGCCCATCAGACACCGCGATGATGGCCCTGAGCGCCGCCGTGCGCGCCGCGCTGAATGTCGGCGCCTCACCCTCCTCATCGCTACTGTCCCCATGGTCCCACTGATTGCCACACACAGCAGTGTTCCATCCGCACCGCCCGGTGTAAATGTCAGCCACAGCATGCCAGGATTGCGCTCGCAGGCCAGGTGCTGCGCGGTACTGAAAAATTGTTCCGGCAAACTAGCTCGCACCATTCTCTCCTCCTCGTCAGAGTCCGACGGCATGGTTGGCGCCGTCTGATATGACATCACAAAGTCGCCGCCGTGCAGGCTGATGCCCACCAGCGTACGCACCCCATCCTCCAGCTGCAGAAATGCCTCACGAAACTCCGCGTCGCTAAGAATCATGCCCCTCACCGTGTTGAGCGCGTATGTCTGTGACTCCTCCCTGCCGCTGGGGTCCTTCACCATGTCCATCAGGTAGGGCAGCAGCTGCGAGCGCCCCTTGGCCACCAGCTGCCGCCAAAAGTCCAATGCAGGCATGGAGCCGCGCTCGATAAGGCTATACAGCGCTGGCAGGCCGTTTGCCTGTCCGATAGCGATTGGCCCCCTACAACATAGGCCGTGCAGCAAGAAAACGTACACCAGATGAGGAACAGATAGCAATGCCAGCCAACGGAAAAAATAGCTGGTAGAATTGCGCGCGTCCCAAGCGAGGGCGGGGGCAGGCGTGGGAGAGTGGGCAGTGCTCACTTGTCCTCGGCCTCCAGCAGCGGCTGCATGGCCGTCAGCGCCTTGGTCACGTTCTCTGGGTCA
The DNA here is from genome assembly GCA_006384855.1 of Tetraselmis striata. Lineage (NCBI taxonomy): Eukaryota > Viridiplantae > Chlorophyta > Chlorodendrophyceae > Chlorodendrales > Chlorodendraceae > Tetraselmis > Tetraselmis striata. The sequence goes on from VCJN01003059.1 coordinate 266,841, forward strand.
TCAGACTGCACGGCCGCCCAGGTGGTCAGTGGGGCCACTACACGCAGGGGCGCTCTCTCGCGCCAGGGCACCCACGACGACACAGCCACGGCCAATCGCCACGAGAGTCACAGCATGCACGGTCGCTAGGAAGAGTGACCACCATGATTGCAGTGGACGGGCGCTGACGAGGTGTCAGAGAATGGCAGAGTGAGGGGGCGGTATATTGATTTAGTAAGAGGGCGGCCGGGACAGCGCGTGTCCGCGCGAACCCACCTTGAGCATGACAACAAGGCCGGCCAGTATTTTAGTGTTGCTCTTGTCCAGCAGCTTCTTGCGCAGCAGAGTGGTGGACATGGACGCAATCATCCCAACGGCAGCCTTGCTGATCTGATCGGAGCGCCGCTTGTTCATGGTGAGGATGTCCGCAAGCGGCTCGATGGTCTCGTCGCCAGACTGCACACATGGCGCGTCGCGCAGGGAGGGCGAGACTCATCAATGACTGCGTGACATGCTCTGCAAGTAGGAAGGAATGCGAAGCCCGAAACGCAGTACACGGGCGCAAGCCGACTTGGACAGCACAGTCAACTGTGTGTCACTGCTGTGGGGGCGTTCAAGGCAGCACTTTGTCGCTCCTGCATCCCCTCCTCCTCATGCTACCAACATAACACCATACCTTGACAGCGATCATCTGCCACGCTTCGCTGGCGGCGCGCTGCAACGCCGCGCGCTTCTTGTTCAGCAGCGGCTTGAGCACGTCCAGCATGCCCGCTTGAAGCAGCCGCAGCGCAAAGCCCCGGCCGGTCCTGCGGGCACCGCGCCAGGGTCGAAGGGCCAGGCAGCAAGGCAGTGAGCATGCCTAAGAATAACACCGCACCACGAAGCCGCACTTGCAACAGCACAATGCACGGAAAGGAAGGATCGCAGCTTCCGCCACAGGCACTGAGGGGGGGGGGGGGGGGGGGGGATGTGGGGGGACATCTGCAGCGCTACGAGCAAACATCCAGATGCCCATTGGCTCTTGGCAGGCCCGGCGCGATTTGCGCACGCAGGTGGGCGATGCCGACGGAGTGATCCTGCTGCAGCCGCGCACCTAATGTCTTCAAGCAGGCCTGAGATGAGGTTGCAGGCTGCAATGCGCCCGGCGTCAACGCCATCGTCCAGCAGGGAGACCAGGCCAGGGATGATATCTGTGTGCGACACGATAATCTGCAATATCCCAAGGGTGGGGAGCAGGCCATGAGGAGGGGGCTTGTGTTGTGGCTGGGCATTGGCGGGCGGTGACTTGTGCGGCGGCCATAGAAGCACCACACAGGAAGAGAGCGAGCTGGCGGATGATGCTTGTATGTGTTAATGGCGTGCTTGCAGTCCACCGGCAAGAGGAATACTTGTGACCAGCACAAGAGCATGAAACAATAGCATAGAGCAGCGTGTAGGCCATGTGAGACTACTGTACAGGCATGAGAGTCCCTGTGTTCATATGGGAGCTACCCAGCTGTGTGCCGCCGGGGGGGGGGGGGGGGGGGGGGGGGCGCAGACCAGGCAGTGGTTGTCGTAGCCGGAAAGGTTTGTCAGTGTTTCAGCCGCCATTACGCGCGCAAGCTCGCGCGCCTCACGGTTGCCCAGGAGGCAGATGGTAGGCGGAATAAGCTGCGCGCGGCAAACGGCAGGTTGTAATGGATCGCTCAGTGGCGGCGGAGGAGGGTCACCAGTCAGCGATGGCCTCAAGTACGGGTAAGGCAAGGGGTGGGTGGCGTGAGAGGGGGACAGGGCCAAGGTCAGGAGGGCGGACCTGCGAGAATGCAAGGGTATCCACAAAGAAGGAATCGTTAGCAAGGCGGCTCATGATGCGCGCCCCGATTTCCATCGCTTCTCGCGTGCAGTCTTTGCTGTAGAGGAGTTTGGTCAGTGGCGGCCCGATGTGCGTCATGACCGTTGCCATGCACTCGTGGTCGTCCATGATGCAATGCACCGCCCGCGCCGCGCTCTCCTGCGGTACCAGGGAAATCCTCAGTTGAGCGCAATGCCCGGTGTTTGTGGACCCCTTTGCGGAGACAGAGGCTGTTATGGACGGAAGCAGGGGCTGCTGTAGCGGGGGGGGGGGGGGGGGGGGGAGGGGAGAGGACTGTGTGCATGCGCGTGTTAGGGCTGATGTGGGGTAGTCAAGCGATCTCCGCAGTACCTGCAGCTTGAGCACGGACAGCGCCCCAGAAGCGCGCGTGCTGCCGCCAGCTATGAGATGCACCGCCGGCGCCACGCAGCCCTGTACCGGCAGTGGCATGGAGGTCATGCAGCAGCCCGTCACGTGAGACAGATTGCAGCACACGCATGCGGGCATATGGATTTGTAGCAGTGTGGTGCCATACAGGTAACATGGCTTATGTTGATGGTGTGTGGAGGGAGAGATAGTTGCCAAGGACGCATAAGGGTTGACCACGTGTAGAGGTGCCAGCGGGGCGCGGGGGGACGGGCTGTGCGCGGGGCACCCATCTGACCTGAGATACAAAGGCTCCCGCGACCTTGGGCTGCCGCGTGACAGCGGTGAGCAGTGCGGTGGCAACACGGGATGCCAAGGAGCGGCAGACGTCGTCTAAATCGGTGCGCGCTAGCAGCTGGACGCTGCCGGCCTGTGTTTGGCGCATCGTCAACATGCAGCGTCAGGGGGGGGGGGGGGGGGGGAGGGGGAAGGCAGTGACACAGTCCACCCATAGCATGCTGTCTCTGCCAGTTTGCATGGCATGGTCAGTACGCACGCTGAGGTTTAGCCACTTCCTCATCCAGGTATTAGATGACCCAGGTACTAAACCCGGCACCACACTTGTTGCAGCCCAGACAGGTCGCAGAGACTACCACAAGCGAAGCGTGGCTCAGACTGCTATTAGCAACCAGCCAATCGCCGTCGATCAGTCTATCTATCCCCCCCCCCCTACCCCTCGCCCACCCACCGGGGCGCGCTTAAAACCTGAGCGTGCTACTGTACATGAGAGACGTAGCAGCGGTCATGGGCTGGATGAGAACCCAAGGGCATAAGCAGGATTGGGACAAAAAGGGCGGATTAGAGAGGGGGGGTGGGGGGGGGGACCTCGGTCCAGCAGCTGGCGATGCGGATGAGCGGGCCAATGGCAGCCACAGCTGCCGCCTCGGCGCCCGCCTCGCCGTTGCAGCCAATGTGCGCCATGATTTTGGTCGCCACCTGCGTCGTAGGGGCGGAGACTAGTAACGCTAACAATAACGCACTAATGAGATTGTGATAGGCTGTGAGGGCTGCGGCGGATGACCCGTTCGCTCATACACATTGCTATCCATTGCTGGGACGGGTGGCTGTTGGGATGGGGGATGGGGGATGGGGGCGGGGGCAGGTGGATGCGCCTGGACAGCGTCATGCGAGCAAGATCATGTGACTGACCTGAACGCCTATGGTGCCGCTTGTACTGACGTCTCCGGCCTCCAGTTGCCGGAGCGGCACGGCCGCCGAATCCACGAGCCCCAGCTCCAGGGCTTTGTCTCGCACGCTCTGGGCGCAGGGTCCACATGGGCACAACTCAGTATGTGCGGCCCCCAGCGACAGCGACGCGGCACTGTCCAGGGGGGCAGGAGTGTGCGTAGGAGAGTTGCTGTAGGGGCGTCGATGCGAATGCGGGCAGGCGTGCACGCTCCATTAGAACGCATGATGCTCTGATGCGGCCAGCATTTGGCTGATTTGTATATTATTCCGTATGTCAGATACATCACAAGTACGTAGCACATTTGTCAATTGTTTTGCTGCTCCCAAGGATTAGGATGTCCTTCTTTATACTACCGCATTTGTTCTCATACTTTAGCAAGGATAGAACAAGAGCCAAGGCAATTGACCGCTGCAAGACCATGCGGTCCTGCGAGGCCTGATCGAGCAATGATTGAGGATGCCATGGCATGACACATCCAAACAAGCCAGGGCGTCATGCGATATGACATGACCATAGCAATAACAAGATAAACAAACACAGCATAGCATGACATGACACAATTTCACTGACAGGGTTTCCCGTAACGCGATGGGCAGCAAGGCGTGGCAATGACATAGCGTGACGCGACATGACATGATCATAATACCTGTCAAATCATGACAGGACCCGAGCATGAGGTATGATTGATGGGATCATGACAAACGGCAACAAAACACGTCACAGCATGACATCTGAACATGATCTTGCGTGACGTGATGTGATGGGCATGACATAACATGGCTTGCTCAGAGCATGACAGTACCGCCACAAAAGGACAAGACGTGACCATGTCCATGACTGACGTAAAATGACGTGACGTGACAGGACAGGACAGGACAGGACAGTGGGCTCTCTCTGGATGTTGCTGGAATCAGATGCCGGATTGTCGTGAGCCGGGGGGACACTGCACCCACCGCATCGTTCTGCAGCAGCATCTCCAGCACCTCAGCGCTCTGGTTGCCGCCGGTGGCGACGCCCTTGCCGCACAGGCCATCCCGCACTGCGTCCACCAGCACCGGCACGATACCCGCGGCGATGACCTCCTGGTAGAACCTGTCCTCCTTGAGCCGCACGACCTGGTGGATGCAGCGCAGTGAGGGTGTTGCCACCGTGACGCCCCGAGACAGCCCCCCGACCAGCCCTGCCAAGCCATTGGACGCCTGCAAAAGCAGCCACAGGAATTCAAGTCGTCAGTATTCTCGGTCTTCTATATCTACGTCTGCGGTAAGGAGACGATACTGGAATGTGCTGCAGGTAGATAGCGCTTCCACTCCCAAACTAAAAGGGAGGGGAAAAGAAAACCCCAAGAACACATCTCTAAACAGAATGCCCAGGCGTAATGCCCTTTAGACCGCCAGCACCTCTAGTGCACTGGGTCTGTCCTTAATCTGTCGCTGTTATTTCTGTCAAACGCCAGCATATGCAGTGCCCAGGCAGAATAACACTGCTGCACGCACGGCAGTGATACAGTCAAACTTTATTGGTACCCACCCTTTCAGTTCCCACATTATCGAATTACACTGGATTTATTTCATTCATAAACGGTGCCAATGATAAACACCATTCAACGGTAAACTCTGTATCATTAGAAGGATCCATTACATACATATGCACCACATGTGGTGGCTTTTGCCCATATTTGGGGTACACAGCGCACATGCTGGAGTGACAGACGCAGCCGGTGTTTTGCCTGGCGAATGGTCTCAGCATGGCGCGCAGCTTTGAACGTGCGGTGGTGTGGGCTCGGCAAAGGGGGGCGGGGGGGGCGCACGTAGATTTCCTGGCACTTTTCCACCGAGTTGGATAGGCAGAGGAGTGTGTGGGCGGCACCCTCGCAGATTGGGTCGTCCGACTGCGGGCTCCCATCCGCGGCCTGCGGCTTCATCAGGCTGGCCAGCCGGGGGACATCCGCAGCGTCCAACACAATCTGTGACACGCCCAAACGCAACGTATTAAGTAGTTTGCCGCGACGGGTTTGCCTATTATGCCAGAGGAACCAAGAAATTGAGTCGCAACAAACTATGCAGTGCGTAGAATGTATATGCAGAGTCAAAAATCACCACTTGAAGAACATTCATCCTACTATCGTCGCATGTCCTAAATGATCGTCCCTAGGGGTTCACAGTAGTGAATTGTACGCCCGTAAATAACGTACGTGAATTGTAGTAATTGTTAAATTATACCTTCGGCTTGATTAATGGGTAGGACTACCCGTGCGGGACAAAATGTTGGTAGCGCGTGCTGGTGCGTCTGGTTGGCGGATGAACGGGCAATCCTTAATAATCGCAATGTACAGCGGACTACGCGCATGGTAAAGCCTCGTGAAGCCATGGTTAACCCAAAACAACCGGCTGTTGCGCACCTCCATGATCTCGTCCGACAGGGGGCTGAGCTGCGTCAGCAGCCGCGTGACTGCGCCCGCAGCCGAGTTCATGACCGCCACGCCCGCAACCGCCGACCACTTCTTGGCCGACTTGCCGATGCCGGGGTTCTTGCCGGCGAAAAGCGACTTCTTCGTAGACCCCTTCTTGGGAGTGGCAGGGTTGGACGGCGTTTCCACCCCAAACCCCTTCCCACCTGCCCCCATCCGTCGCAGCGTGCGCGTCTTCTCCGACAGAATGGCCGCCCTATTCGCCTCCCGCTGCAGCAGCTCCAGTGCGTCCTCGTCCCTCGCCGCGGCCTCCAGCTTGGGCTGCAGGATGGAGTTGAGCAGCTCCTTGCCCAGGTCACCGCCAGCGCTCATCATGGACGTCTGTGAGCGCTGCCGCTCGCCCGCAATCAGCGACTCGTCCGTGTGCCCATACTGCATCAGGTTGAGCAGCATAGCCAACCCGCCGCGCAGCGCAATCTCCGCCAGCAGGCTCGCGGACATGCCGCTGACCATGCGCGCCGCTGTCAGCTGGCTCTGCAGCCCCGAGTCCTTCAGCATCGCCATCACCTGCACGCGTGTCGAGCCGACCATCGTGATATTAATCAGCATTATGCAGCTCACTCCCCATACGGTCCATGCCGACAGGCGGTCGGCTGAGCTGTCTACTTGTATTGTCAAGAGCGCCGGCCGTGAGCAGCCAAAACGAGTCAAAACGGGCTGTCGGAAAAGCTTTGCTGGGTCGTGGGAGGCCAGCGTGCGTAGGGCTGATCTAGCGGGTTGTCACATTGGGGGTCGAGTCTGGAGGATTGAATCAGAGGGGGGGGGGGGGGGGGGGGAAGAACCTTCCCAACGGCGTTGTGGCTGGCAACAGACTGCGCGTCGCTGGAGAGCTCGCCATTGGTGACCGCGAGGATGCGGGAGAGGCACTCGTAGGCGGCGGCGCGCAGCGGCTGGTACGCGGCGGTGAGCAGAGGCTGCAGGACCATCATGGTGCCCATCGACGCCACCTCCCGCGCGTCGGCGTCGGTGTCGCACAGGCCACATAGCGCGCGCACTGACGCCTCCTGCGGAGGGGGGAAAGGGTGCGCAACACGTAAAGCGGTGCCAAAATAGCCTGAGACATTATCAACTACAAGGGGAGGGAGATCCAGGCCATGGCAATTGGCCATGCAAAGCTAGCCACAGCCTGTTCGCGAGCGGCAAAGAACTGTTGCACCAGATGCCCTGCAATCGATTTCCTTACTGTGCATTAAGAGTTCACGGGTGTGAAATATACAGTGAAATTAATGGGATAGAAGCAGGCAAGGCATAAACTAGGTTTGTCCATAAGTATTGTTAATTTACGTTGTTCAACGTAAGTCTGTGGACTTGATTGAGTTAAGTGGCCCTCAGAATCCACGGAACTTTTCGCGGTCACATACACCGAGTTAAGCGGAGCCCCCTTAGCTTAAATGTGCAATATAAGTACGCCACACAAATTAAGTTCGGCACATGAACCACAACGCAAGCTACCTCACACAGATGTTGTCACCGGGAAACCTGAACCTGAAAGTTGACGTGACTGCCTTATTAAAGTCCATGCAAGTGTGCCACGTAGGCCCGCTTAACCTCTCACGTAAGTGCCTAACAGAAATTTAATAGGGTTACGTTGTTAACAGGAATTTACAGCAGAATTAAGTTAAGTTGGCACCAAATGGTCTTACGCGCAACCCTGGTATAAAGACGGCGCGCGGAGGGGAGGCGGGGGGGGGATAGGTGAGCGGGAGACTTGCCTTGGCGCGCTGGTTGAGGCCTGCCAGCGGGTGGATGGCATGCACCAGCACCTGCAGCAGCCCCGCCTCGCGCACACGGTCGCGCACGCCCCACATCGACGTCAGGAAAGCAAGCGTCTTGGCAGCGTACTCTGCGTTGACGTGGTCCTCGTCGCACTGTGGGCACACGAGGGCAAAGAGCGCACCGGCGCCGCGCGGGAAAGCAGCTTGTAAGCGTCGATGATTTCAACATGGCAGAAACGAGGGGATGTTTGGGCATATACCGTGTCATTTAATTGGGCTCGCGGGTCCAAAAACCAAAATCTTGTTTTCCAGCAACAAGTGGGGAGGTCCGCGTGGCGTTCATGGTGTATTCTGATAGATTTCAAGGTATAAGTTGTTTTGTCTCTTCGATAGTATACCGCAAACCGAAAGTGTGGATACGGTAGTAGCCTGTGTGGCGCCTACCGGGTGATCGCAGCCTAACGCAGCAGCTACGTCGCCCTACTTTACCAGGGATGGTGATTGAGCAATTAGCAAACGGGCTTCAGTGGGCAGCTCGTCTGCCAGCCCACCTTGATGACCATCTTCTTGCCCAGCAGGCCCAGCAGCTCCGCGTTGCTGCCCAGCATGTAGCGGTTGCTCGGCTCCTCCGCCAGCGCGGCCAGCACCTGCAGCGCTGCCCCCGTGTCCGGCGCGTCCGCCTCAAGGTCCAGCATTTCGGCGAGCAGCGGCACAGCGCCCAGCTGCTGAATAGCGCGCCTGGAAGAGGGGCGAGCAGCGAGAGGGACAGCAGGCTGATTGTGAAAAGGAGGGGGGGGGGGGGGAGGGGGGGGGGGGGGGGGGGGAGGGAGGCGCGCTGCTGCGCTCATGAAAGCATAGCAGACAACAGCCATGAGGCTGCAACATATATGAAAGTTAAATCATAGATAATGGACTACGGCTGAAATACATACAAAACATGACGCAGGTGACATCAATCGCCCATGAGACGGAGAGTCATTGCCCCTTGTGTACCCGTAATTGCTGAGTCGCCTGTTCGAGCACAGGCACGCCTACGGGACACGAGCGTCGAAGGGCAACATGCTCACCTAGCGGCCGCATTCCGCTGCACCTGCAGCAGCAGCGTGGCGGTGGCAGCGCCTTTGCTGCCGGGCCGGCTGTCCTGCAGCATGCGGATGGCAATCTGGATGCCCTCTGTCACCTGGCTGTCCTCCTGCTCCATCCTGCGCGCCGCGAATACAACTCCCACAGCTTAACATTTACCAGCGGCCTCAGCTAACACCAAAGTTATACCACTGCCAAATAGCTCCAGGTATAAAGTTACCCTGCCTACAATCCAGCCCCCCCGACCCATCAGGGCATCCCGGCCGCTGCCTGGCACGTAACTACCACGCACCTGCTGGCGACGGAGTCTCTGGCGATAACTTCCTGCCACTCACTCAGCTGCGCAGGGGACACCACAGGAGGACGACCATCAATGCAATGCGCATGCTCGCTGCTAATGTATAACAACTATAGCGCCTCTAAGATGGATGCCCAATAAGTCGAGGAGATGCTCACCGATTGCGCGGGTTTGCCCCGTGCGGTCGAGTTTGGTTCGGACTTGGGAGCGAGCGCACTGCCGATGGCGCTGGTGTCGCGCTGGAGCACTGCCTTGAGCGCACGCGAGGCCGCAAGCGACGCCTTACTGCTGCCATCTCCGCCAATTGTCATCTGCTCCACACCGCCGCCAGGTGAGACAACGCATGCAGTCCGTCAGTTGGACGCCGGTGCTGCCAGCTTCTTATCTAAGAGGCACACCCACAGGGTGCAGGTCGGCAGTAATGCCGCGTTGACATGTGCACAGAAAGTCAAGCCAAGGAGGAGGCAGCATGACCATTGGGGCTGGCAGCCTGCATGTCAGCTACCTGTCAGCCCGGCAAACCACTCAGAGTTTGTATGATCGGGGGGTTGCAGCTTGCCTGTATGAGCTGCTGCACCACGCCGGCGCGCGCAAACATCTTCCTTGCGCCCTCGTCCTTGGTGAGCGCCAGCACAAGCCCAGCCGCCGCAGCACACAGCTCAGTGTCTTCCATGGGCACCGCCGCAAATACCGCCGCAATTCTGTCGCCCACACCCGCTGTCTCGCACACCTTGCCCTAGCAGCCAGCAGGGGGGGGAAATCAGCTCCAAGGCGGTGTCCGGGTGGCTATGCCGCAGCCATGGGCTTCCACACCACATGTGTAGAACTTCCAACCAAAGAGACGGGGCAATGCCAGGAACAGGGCAGGGGCTTACTCGCAGTCCAGGGTTGCGGGCAATGTGCACCAGAGCTCGCATGATATGCAGCGTCAAATTACGCGCGTCTGGTGAGCCTGGGCAGTGAAACGCCAGGACAGCAACAACCGCAGCAATCAGTCAGGCCTCCCACGTAAGGACAATGCCCCCCCTCCCCCCCCCCCCCTCCCCCTTTCCACGTTCCCTCAGCCCCTCTCCCGGAATGGAAATGAGACACACGCATCCTCTGCAGAGAATGGGATCCTCCTCACTCGGAGCTCCTGAATGTACCGTAATAACTATGGGTATATTCCTGGTGATTTACTGCATCCAGGGGTGTATTCCTCCCCCCATGGAGCTCTGCCACAGTCGTGCATTGCGCGGTTGCAACACGCCACTCTCACCGTCGCTGACCGGCTCCAGCATCTCCACCAATGTTTCAGGCGTCTTCTCATTACGCAGCAGCTCGCAATTGGGCTGGTTGATGGCGCACCTGCGTGCCGGGGCCGTGCCTAAGTCAACCAACAACCCCAGATAAGTACCTGTCAAGCAGCACAACGCGCCATCCGGGCCTCTGATAACTGACCCGGAGAGGCCATCTGCCATGATAGCCTTCACTTGCATGCTGGTGGCTGGATTCTTCAGCCGTCTTGACAGCTCCACTACGCCTGGAAGCCCCTCACTGTACGTGTCACATATTCAAGGGCAAGCGGGTGACTGGGGCGGCGGAAGGGTGGGCAGGATCTCGAGGCCAAATTGCAGTATCGTAGCTACAAACGCACCGCCCCATGCCACAGAAGCAGGCACAGATTCAGCTAAAGCAGGGCAGTAGCCCATGCCTCTTCTGGGGCTGTGACGGGGTGCCCACCTGCCGCCGTCCACCGGCAGGCCGAGATCCACAAACACCTCCAGCGCGTCGGTGGCCTGGGCAGCGGTCAGAGACCCCCGCTCCGCAGAGGCGCGGATGGCAGACAGCTGGTAGAAGATGCCCTTGTTGGCGAGCTTCATGCGAAGGTCGAGGTTCTCCGCCAGACGGCGCACTGCGTAGATGACGTTGGCCGCCGTGCGGTCGTCGGCGCTGTGCGAGACAATAGCTGTGCCTGGCAGGAGTGTGCAGCAGCGGGCGGGGGCACTGGGGTGAGGCGCTTTCACGTTGAGAGACCACTTGTATGCCGTATGACATGCTGGGTTAAACACCATGAAGGCAACGGGGCTTTTCGAAGCAGATGCGAGTCAACGCTCACCCGCGTAGCGCTCAATGAGCGCTGCAAAGAGCACATCTGTGGCGGTGCGATCCGCCATGGACAGCCCGTTCCGCTTGGCGGTCTCCATCACAGCCAGCTTGGCCGCGGCGACAGGGTATATGAGCGCGTCGGACGGCTCTCCCACCGTGTACAGGCCCACCTTCACCGCATTCACGGCGGCCCGGCCTGCATCGCTGGCCGCCAGGTTTCCCAGCGCCTTGGCGCCATGCTCCAGGACGCCAAGTGTCTTGGGGCTCTGTGGCCCCGCCCATGCTCAATTTAGCGACCGAGTGCCAGCCGCATGAGACCAAATCCCATCAACCCGGAGGCCGTTCCCTTCATCCTCCCACACAATCGAGGACTATGGCGCATTTCGGTCTGTCTCAATAGCGCTCGGATGTTGACATGCATCAGGACGACTGAATGGTTGCAAGGATTAGTGCGTCTGACGCTGGGAGTGTGCTTGGTTGGCCATCTTTATTCCCCGGGTGCTCTTTAGGCATGCCACCAGTTGGGAAGTGGTAGCAGGGGAGGCAGGGGTTTGACCTGCAACATGTCCACGAGCGACTCCAACATCTTAGGGTGGCCAATGAGCGTGGTGCAGATATGGCTCGCAGTAGACAACTCCGCGATGATGTGTGCAGCTTCCTCTTGCGCCATGGGATAGGGCGAGCCTACGCAGCCCGGACATAGTGCTGATTAAGAGCCTAACCATCGCAGAGCTCAGCTCTCGCCACAGTTGCACTCTCCCTTGCGAGCCTTGCTAGGCCCTAGCTTTTGGCACCAGCGGCTCGTTTCATATGCTCGAGCAAATAAGCCTCATGCAAGCCCATGAAACCTTCCTATCACAAAGGTTAATCACCCTAAGAAAGGGGGAGGGGGTGGAGGGGCTGCCTCACCTGCCATGATTGCTTGCAGCGCAGGCAGGGCCTTGGCCGCCACCATGGCATCGCGTAGCGCGGGCATGCCTGCCGCCATGCGCGCCAGCTTGCGGCACGCGGCAGCGGTGCCCACCCCCTTGCGCACGTCGTCCACGAGGCTGGCCATTTCGCTCAGCAGGTTGAGGCTGCCCTCACCGAGCATGCGCCCCGCAGAGCTCATCTGTACGGCCAGCATAGCACCCTTCCAGCGCTTCACCACCATGGCACCCTTGCGCTTGCCCCCCTTGGGAATCTCCTCGTCCGTGTCGCTGTCACTCTCGGGCGGCGGCGATGCCGTATCGCGCATGGACTCCCGGAGATCGCGCCATGTGGTGCGCCGTCGAACAGGTGAGCAATTCTTCACAGACTCGCTGCCGCTGGCCATGCTGCGCCTGCTCAGTGCACTTCCCGGGCGGCTGCCGGGAGAGGGCGACCTGCGCAGCTGCGGGTCTATCGGCGAGGAGTTCCGCCGCATTGCGCTGCCAGGGAGACTGTGTGGTGAGGGCGATCGACGCAGCTGTGGGTCGATTGGCGAGGGGCTCCGCCGCATCGCACTGCTCGGCCGGCTGCCAGCTTGCGGCGTCCATTGCTTGCTGGGAGAGCCACCTAGCTCATGCCTGGGCGGCCGCGTGCGCCCCGTCGCAGTCTTCGGACGACGCAACGGCAACATGCCCGCGGATGGCGGCGGCACCTTGGCGGATGCGGGGCGAGGGGGCAGGTTGCGCTCCGGGGCCTCATCGCCATCAGTGCTGGAGCTGCGCGATGGCGACCTGGGCACGCTAACACACAGCTTCCCCACCGGCTTCTGATCGCCTTCCACCGCCATGCTGCCTGGCTTATGGCCCAGCTAGCCCCTCCCCCACTTCACCGCACTCACTCCCTATCCCCGCTTGGGCCCGGACAGTAAGATGCTTGATGTCGCCACCCCCGCGTTGCCTGCACTCTCTGCCTCGCCCCTGCGCTGGGAGCACCATCGTCATGAATTAGTCAATGCATGCGACTTGCTGCCACTTTCCGTTGCGAATTAAATCTGGCTGGCTGGCTCCCATTTGCGAATCTCGATCTGTCCCCATCCATGCCTGACAAGCTGACTGCCACTCTCCCTCGCTCCCCCTTTTGCATGCTCAAGCCGATATGCAGGCCTGAACTAGTGAACTACGTGCGCACATATGTGCATGGAACAGCATGTACCTAATATAAGGTGTGCTGGGCCAATGTCATCGCGCACTCGTGCACATGCACGCGCGCACCTGACAAATACATTCGCTAGGGGTGGATCGTGGCCATCAGACGCGGCGCCCCTCCCCACACAGCTGCTACATTCCTCGCAGTCCTGCCCAACTCCTGCGTATTCCCGACATCCTGCCCACCCCAACGTCCCTCAGATGCACCCCTCACTCAACATAGCCATTTATCGCACGCAGTTCACCCTACGTGGATTAAGAGCGCTAAGGAAGCCCGTTGCTCAGACGTGTTGCCGAGGGGCCGGGGGGGGGGGGGGGGGGGGGGGGGGGGCATGGAGAAGTATACCTCGGCAAAGGCACCGACACGGGCGACACACTGCAGCCCACGCCAACTTGGGTCACGAGGTCCGGCGTCGTCGAAACGCTGAGCTCGCGCTGCTTGGCCGGGCAATGCAACGGAAGCTGCTGCGCTGGTGTCGTGCCCCCCGACCAGGTAGTGTGGGTGATGAGGGGGGCAAACGGTGGTGGACGTACTTCGGCATGCTTTGTCGCGCTTGGCATGCGCGTCCGCAAGGCGCAAGGCCGTTGTCCCGCTATCGTACATTCGGTATTACTCCGTAATAATAATGGTGTAGCTGTAACTACTACTCGATAACAGTGGTCGCAAACAAATAATATCATATCATCATTCATATTTGAGATCCCTATAGAATCGCCGCACTGTTCACTGTGGGCGCAGCAGTATACCCTCAGTCGCGCTTCATTGTATACTACCGGATATCGCCTTCTGCTGCTAGCTAATGTAATTAATACTACCGGATACGCACCTGATAGTACTCGTCATATATATTGGACGTTTCGTGCCTACTGTACGACCGTCGCTCCGCTGCTGGCGACCCTTGATCTGCCGCGTTATGCTGCTGTTATGCTGGCGGCTGCGATGTGGCTCTAGCATATTGCGGCGTTGCTTTCCCCATCGAAGCTGGGCTGGCCCAATTAGCACCCCAACACCTTGTTTCCATGCTACTCCCTATGGCTGTCCGAGTAGCTGGGGCGCTTGTAGGCCGGCCATCGCTCGTCGTTCGGCATGCCGCCTGGCGGCGCGGTCCAACGGGGTGCCGCCGGAAGCGGCGGAATGGCGTCTTCGTGGGTGCGGCCAGCCCTGTCCCCACCAAACCTAGTCACCATTCCCTAGAGCCATCGAGATCCAGGGCTCACACTGTGCCGAATGTTTCCGCAGCTATGGGCTCCTCCTTGTCAGGCACGCCGGAGCCGACCCGCATTAGGTGGACCCCCCCCCCCCCCCCCCCCTTTCATACATAGGCATTCTCACATATGCATTCATGCACACACACACACACACACACACACACACACACACACACACACACACACACAACACACACACACACACACACACACACACACCCCACACACACACACACACACACACAACACACACACACACCCCCCCACACACACACACACACACACACACACACATGCATGTGCAACCATCATCGCCAACAGCACCCATAACCCCCCCTTTTCCAACCTATGCAGCTAGAGAACATGCTCTGTTGAACTCAGGCATGCCTCAAGGTTTGGCATGATCCCCGGCGTATATCCTTTATGCCAGCCTATGTGTCTGATAGGCTTAATAACAGACTGACAGTCCAGCCCTCGTGTAGTGGGCATCGGGTCGACGCTCTAGCAGTGATGGCAGAGGTCCTGCCTTAGCGCGGAGATAGCCAAGGCCCGCAGGCTGAGTGGAAGTTCCTCACCCGGGACTCGCCCATCTGCCTGTCCGCAGTACACGGGCGCTAGAGCAGCTGCAGCCGCGTGGTGTCCCCCTCCCTGAGCTGGCAGACTTAGATCTTGGCGACTACCTGGACTGGGCCACGGTCAGCCTTCCCAACCATGCGATAACCATCTGCCCCCCTCCCCCTCCACCTCATTTTCACCTGTCCCCTCCTTGAATCTCTATTGCACGGGTCCCCCCCTGATGCATAGAGTTGATTTTGTCTGTATTTCTGTAGGACCTGACACGCGTTGACAGCAGCCAGCCAGGCGAGGTGCTGCAGTACCTGCTGCACCATCCGATCGTCACGCTCGTTGTTGCAGCAGTCGTTTACCAAGTGTTGCCGCGTCTCATCCGGGTGAGCTCCCCCCACCCCAAGCACACTCCCCGCTACCCTTGTGCCCATCTCCAGCACGGCAGGCACATGCTGTGGCAGCCGGTCTGGCTGCCAGCGGGAGTCACCTCAGACCACACACTCCTGGCACGGCTGCGCAGTTCACCACGCAGGCGGGCATCCTGCTGCTGCTGGTACTGTTCCTGGCGGAGGCAGTGGAGAACCGCGAGGACATTGTGGGCGAGCTGCAGCGCGTGCTGGGCGGCCTCGTGTCTGGTGAGACCCGGCAATCTCTGAAATACAGCCCTTTACGCCATGTTGTCTATTGGGGAGGCAGAATGGTGGTTTGGGGGGGGGGGGGGGGGGGGGCATTGGAGGCAGCCATTCAGGGCGCAAAAGCGGCGTGCGATTAGCATGACAGGGACTACCGCCGGTATCATTTGCCTCCACTGGACAGCTACCCGGGGCTCGATAGTCAAGCTCGCAATAGACTACGCGACCGCATGGCGAGGCATGTCGCCTCATGCTGACACTAGACCCCCTCCTCATGTCTCCTCTTAGCGGCACTGGAGCACCCCGCCACCACCAGCGCGCTCATCTTAGGCGCGCTGGCGCTCTACCTCTCTCCCTACCTGCTGACAGCGCTCGCCCTGGTGGTCATCCTGGGCGGCATTCAGCTCGCACCGCCGCAGCTGAAGCGTTTCCTGCCGCAGCCGCTGCTACAGGTACGGAAGCACTTGATTACCCCCCCCCCCCCCCCCCCCATCCCTCCAATGCTCCTCTTCGGTGCGTACCTTGCCATCATTGAGGATACTCTCTAAATCTCCCCCTTTCCCCCGGGGTTGACTCCCCTGTGCCGCAGGCTGAGAATACGGTGGAGCAGGTGCAGGCCAAGGTGAAGGCGCCGGTGAGGCAGGCGGAGGAGCGATTTGGCAGCACCATGCGGCAGCTGGCCAGGCCTGTGGAGGAGGTGCGGCGCGTGCCCGTGTGTGCTTCGGGGTTTCTCGCTGCCATTGCGGCTCCTGTAGGCTCACGAGGTGCTCTGTCCGGGGCTGGGCGGCCACCAGGCGCGGGCGGCGGTGGATGCGAGGGCCCGGCAGACGCAGGAGGCGGTGCAGGCAGTGACGTCCAAAGTTGGCGAGGTGCGACTCTGTGACGCTGCATGGCTCTGGCGTGATGGGCCCGGGTAGGGTCGACATGGAGTGACCGCGGGTGCCTGGCGCGTGGTGGCAGGCCGAGGAGGCGCTTGGTGGCGCGCTGGCAGGTGCCCAGGCCAGCTTCCAGAACATCACTGAGTGCCGGCGTTATAGCGCTGCAGAGGAGCGTGCGGAGTGTGTGCGTGCCAAGCAGGAGGCGGCGGACGGGCGGCAATGAGGAAGAGGAGAAGGGGGAGGGGCAGGGTTCCGGAACTGTCCTGATCCAGCCGTCCCTCCCGCGGCATTGCCCGGGGCGGCAATTTCGCTTGGCATAGCGCATGGTTTGGGGCGAGACGGTGTTAATAAATGACACACTGCTGTCATGGAGGCCGTACGTTGGATGTAGGGTGGAGGCAATTTTAGGTGGTGGAGGTGCGCCTGGGGATCCCTGTGCTGTCCAGTCACTGCACGTGGTCTTGGAATGTATCGGGGCCACGCTGTTTTTTTGGCGTTCGCTCTCTGTAGTGACATCAGAGGCAGAAGCTGGGTAACGTTAACAGATAAGAGTGCAACCAAGGGGCGATGTAGGAGGTATGGGAAGAAAAGGAGGGGGGAGGGGGGGCGCTCACAGCGACGTGTGAAACAAATATTAATCTTCAATGTAAGGGGATATGGTCGGAATGTCCTCGCCAACATAGTCCTGAAGTTACATACAGCCCGCAGCAAAAGGGGCAGGCCCCGAGTGACTTATCAGGGGCTGGAAGCAGGCAGTTGCCGTGTCAAGAGGATCCCCATCTCAGGGTGTCAGAGCCCCCCCCCCCCCCCCCCCCCCTCCCCGCGCGCACACGCAAACAAGCGACAACCCTGTTGCGCTCAATCCAGCTCATCCAAGAAGCCATCCACCTCCGCTGCATCTGTGACAGCATTCGCCGGCGGAGACGGGGCAGGGGCCTCCTCCTGGGCGAGCTTCCCAACTGCCGGCTGGGCTGGCACGGCCTTGGTGGGCTCAGCTGCGGCTGGCACTTCCTGATGCTTTCTGGCCGATGGCTTCGCTGGCGGCGGCGCAGCGCTGCCGTTAGCTGGCTGCGACGCCTTCCCGGGAGCAGTCTCCCGGGGCGCCTCGGCGGGCTTGTCCAGCGCGCCGTCCAGCAGTGTGATAGCGCCACCAACCGGCTCATAGATGTACCACTCTCCATCCTGACGGTCTCGCTCCGAGATGTCGGGGTTCTTCCTCAGCTTGACCTGCACGCACGGGGGGGGGGGGGGGGGGGGGGGGGGGGCAGCTCAGCTGGCATCCAGCCACCAGCATCTAGCGCAAAGTTAAGGGCGCCCTGTACACAGGCGAGCCCATACTCTGGGCAGTCGGAGGGCGGGCGCCCACCTGCAGCGCCAGGCCGTCCGTCGCCAGTAGGCCGACCGTTAGCCACACAGTGGCCGGGAACTCCGCAGTGGTGCTCTTGGTGCTGGGCGCCGGTAGCTCCAGCAGCGCATCTGCTACGCTGCTGCCATGGACGACCGACACCTGTGACGGGAGCGGCAGCGCACTTGCTTAGCCCAAGCTGCCCCGGTAAATGTCAAGCGCCTGAGAAAAGGCAGAGGGGGGATGGGGGGGGAGGGGGAGGGGCACCACCTTGCCCTTTGCCGGCATTGGTTTGGCCACAGCGTGCGGGATGGGCGCTAGGCGGTAGCGGCGCCCCGTCACCGCGCGGCCCTCCTCATCGCGCAGCTCCACCGGCTCTGCCGGCTTGGTTGTGTTTATGTGGAAGGTGTACTCGGAGTACGTCACCCACATGCCGGCGCTTGTCTATCATAATCGGGGCACATCCACACATCAGCGCACCGATGCCGGGAACGACATGGTGAGGTCATCCAACATGTGGAATGACCGGCCGGTGTTACATGGCCCTTCTTTGTTTAAGAGCAGTGTGCAATTCCACAGGTTGTCCACGGGCAGGGCAGGTCCATCAGCCCACCTTTCGCCTCGTCTCCAGCTTTACAGGCACAGCTGTGAGGTCTACATCCATGCTGCCCTCAGCCGGATTGTTTGGCCCCGCGCTGGCCTCCATGTCCGCCATGAACTCGAACGTCTGGAGCAGCAAGCTGGTATTAGCATGCCACATTATCAACCGAAAAGGAAGCTGAGGCTGGTATATAAATTCCTCATAGCACATGGTACGCATAGCACATACACAACCATTACACATGTATAGGGAGAATGAGGCCACCTTCAGCAGGTTCTCCATGCGTTTCTGCGCCACATCACGCCCCGCGGCCCCGAACACAGTATTTTTCACCCTCTTGGCCAGCCCCTCCCAGTCCTGCTGCGCTAGTAGCCGCTCCCGCAGCATGGGCACCGCCTCCATGAGCAGCGACGCGCTGCCACCGCCGCTGCTGCCGCCACTGCCCAGCGTGAGCGCGTCCACCGCGCGCTGCAGGTCCTTCAGCACCGGCAGCTGGTCGAATAGCAGCTCGTTCATGTAGCGGCGCAGGCTGTGGAGGCAGTCCTTCCGGAACTGCGTAAACTCATACTTCTCCGTAAACGCAGGGTCAACCACCAGATTGTTGATGGCCAGCCACACCTGCCGGAGGGATGCGGCGCAGCGGGCCCTCAGCAATCACGCAACTGCGTGCGAGGCTTGGATACACTGCAGGGTCATCGTACTCTTCCGTAGCAACCTGCTGCTACTGAATAGAGTTGATCATCCAAAACCACCGCACCCAATAGGACCCGCATTTTTACGGCATTGGTTATTCGCAGAGCATGTCCCACCATGGCAGTTACCCCTCCCCCCCCCCTTCTGCCTGCACCCCTCCCCCCCTCCCTCCTCCCCTGGGACAGCAGGGTTGCGCGCATGTGGCACCTGTGCGTCGGCAGGCGTGAGCTTCATGCGCTCCGCGCGCTCCACCGATGCCCACTTGTTCTGCACAAACTTCTGCGTCTCGCCCTTGCGCCGGCGCACCCACGGCGGGTTGTCCAGCAGCGGCACTAGCGCCATGAGCACGTCGCAGGTGTTCACCATGCGGCCCACCACCCCCAGCGGCAGCAGCTTCACATGGTCCGTCAGGTACCTGGCCAGTGGAAAGTAGCAATGAGTTGGGCCAGCGGAGCGCCTGAGCCCATGCCCATCGCTCCTCCAATTCCATCTGCTGAGGCTCAGTTGACACGCCAGGCGATAGTGTGTGCGACTAGGCCGGGAGCACACCTCTGAATAGATAGCGCTGCCATAGCCACGCCGAAGTTGATCTCTTGCTGCTTTTCCTCAAACGCCTCCAAGCTGGACTGGTTCATCCACTGCTCCTTGGTCTTGTCTGTATTGGTTTGGTGGGCATCCCCAGCCATCAGCCCAGCCGCAGCGTGGTGAGGGCCTGACAGGGATGCATTTGGGAAGGAGAGGGGGATAGCTACCCGGCGGATTGGCGTCGCGGTGGCCCTCATTGTTGAGGTAGATCATCTTGCGGTGGCACCAGTCCACGAGCTCCAGCATTGCGTCCTCACTACATGCCTCCGCCGCGTGCGAGTGGTACAGCGACACCTCCAGCAGGTTGGCGACCGTGGCCTCGTGGTATAGCAGCAGGTAGGATGTCACGGAGTCCACCTTGTTGGCGAGGTGCTTCTTCAGGTACGGCATCACCTTACCCTTCCACACCTGCCCACATGCCCCCACACCAACAAGCTAGCTCAACAGAGCCCAAAGGTGGCCTTGGGTGCGGGGGTACTAGCACGGGGTAAGTGTGGGCGCGAACCTCGATTGCCAGCAGCTCGTGCACCAGAGTGGAAATCTTATCGAAGGACACCAGCGACTCCATCACAAACTCGTCAGAGTGTGTTTGTGCGTTGTGATGCGCCTGATGACATGGGAGGGGGCACGGGTCAGTTGCCACACCTCACAGGCAAACAGCCGAGCGACTACCAACTGTACTTGGGGAGAGCCGGCGCCCCGCACCTGCAGATTGAGCTTCTCGATCCAGTCGTGCTGCTCCATCCAGGGCGTAGTCCCCACCTGTTGGGAAGAGTAGACCGTAGAGTTGAGCAGTCGCTCACCCAGGCGGATATATGAGCGCGGGTGCGTGCTGCTGAGCGCCCAGCTGTTCAGGTCTATTGACATGCGGCCACCTAGTGTTAAAGTGGAGATGGGGAGTGGGTAAGCAGGGTGTTGGGGGGGGGGGGGGGGGGGGGGGGGGGGCCTGCGCGCCGGAGCCAGCGACTCACCGCCTCCAAAGGATATTCCTTTAGCTGCTCAATCATGCGCTCCGCCTCGGGCGCGGAAACCAGGAGCTGCGGAATGGTGTCGAAAATGTCAGAGTTGGGTCAGAGGAAGGGTGTCGAAGAGGCGGGGGAGGGGGGGGGGAGGGGGGGGGGGGGGGGGGGGACGGGGTGCATGCAATTCCTCGCGCGACATGCCGCCGCCGCGCGTCGTTTTGGGCTCTCCGGGGGGGGGGGGGGGGGGGGGGGGGCTCACCCCAGACGGGTCCATCCCTCCACCGCCCAGCTGGGCGCGAGACATAAGCTCCTCCATAGCTGCCTCGCTTCTATCGTGGATTTGTCCTCGACCTCTCGAACCGGAAGTGGGATTATGCGAATGAGCGTCGAGGTAAGATATCTGTCGCGCGAGGCGCTGGCCTGGCTGATGGCCAACGTCGGACGGCGGCCAACACGACACGCTTCGTTCCTGATGAACAATGTCACGGTGTCACACGCTGAGGCGGCGCGGTAACTTGAAATGGGGAGGCTGGTGCGGCAGTTGATTGAGAGTGCGAGGTGCGGGGCGACCACGGATGCGATGAGCTGAGGTGACGGGCTGGTTGGTGAGAGACGATCGCTTCGCGACGCCGAGGCCAGTTGTGTGTACGGGTGGCAGCATAGCGGAGGCGGTGGTTGGGGCGCCGCGGCCCCTACGCCCCAACCGTACTGGTCCTTTTCTAATTTACGCTAGTACTGGTGTCAATTACAAAAAGGGCAGTACTGGTTTGAATTACAAAAGCGTAAGCAACAAGAGCCTGCCGCGTAGTACTGGTTTGAATTACAAAAGCGTGAGCAACAAGAGCCTACCGCGTAGTACTGGTGTGAATTACAAAAAGGGTAGTTCCCTAGAATTAGAAAATCAACACAGCCGCCTAAAAAAAGCCGCGTAGTACTGGTACTGATGATGCGCGGATCATCTGCGCGGCGCGTCTTGCGAAAACCCTATAGGGTATACAAGAAAGCCCTGGTGAGGTAGGGTAAAGTTTTATGAAATTATGAAAGAAAACTGTAGGGTTTCCTTGAGAGGAACGACCTAGGAAACCCTGGTTTTCGCAGCGCCGTCAGGGTTAAGTGACGACCCTGCCGGCCCGGTACGCCAGTACCGGCCGGCGCCGGTCCGGCGGCGCCCTTTAACCGAGTATAAAGGGCGGCCGCGGACCGGGGGCGCCTTCAGTTGTTGGAAGGCACCCGACTATATTGTCTTCTACGACTGGTACATTTTCGTTTCGTCTTCGACTACAAAAATTCAAATTTCTTCTACGTTCTGTAGTGTGTTTTTATCCCGGCACTCACCATGGCTCGCTCCGCGAGTTCGTCTTGGGCGTGGCTCCTTGTCTCGCTTGTAGTGCTGTCGCCTTGCGTTCTCGTCTCTGTTTTAGCAGTGGACAAGTTTGAACTCGTTTGGAACGAGTTATTGGACTCTCGCAGAGCTCTTCGTGAGCAACTCGTTACCCGCGAAAACCATCTCACTGTCCTAGGTGGTGACACTCCACCTGTGGACGGGGTAGCTGAATCTCCCGCTCTTGTCGCCGCTAGACAGGCAGTAGCGGATACGTCTGCTGCTCTACTCCGTATTGAACGTGAGGTCTCTGAGCTTAGGCAGGCAGTCGCGTCGTCGAGCGGTCCGTCCACTTCGGCTTCAGCTTCGAAACGCGTTGCGGAGGGGGACGCCGACTACGACCGCAAGGGCAAGAGACATGCTCAACCTCCGGCGGTGGAAGCTCCGTCTCGCTCCATCAACGCACCTGAGGATGGATGGCTAGACAAAGATGGTAAGGTTCACCGCCGCCATACCGCTGATGCTCGTAACCTTCAACGCGACCTAGACGACGTCTTCCAGATCTATGACTTTTTAGCACCGGCGGAGGAGCCTCTGCGTGACTTGGTGGAGGACGGCACCGATCTTCCTGTTTCTTCGCCAGCTTCGTCTGCGGAGCTGTTCAAGTCGATTACCGCGGCTCTGGCTTTGTGCACTACTGTGGCTCTTCGGATTAACAAGCGTGGCAAGAAGCTGCATGTGGAGCACGAGTACGGCGCGGAAGTCGCCAAGGAGTTCGATGCTGTGGACCCTCTCGGCGAGAAGGGCTCAGCCGACAACAAGGAGCTGAAGAAGGCGCTGGAGAAGGTCAAGGCCAAGAAACCTTCTTCTTCTTCTTCGCGCGCCAAGCCTTCTTCCTCTTCTCGCAAGCCTGAGTCTTTCCGCCGTGGGAGCGACAACCGGAGGGAGAGCGGCCGTCGCGAGGAGAGGCCTCCTTCTGGTCGATCTTCTGCTGCAGACATCACCTGCTATCGCTGCCAGAGGAAAGGACACTTCAGTAAGGACTGCCCGAGTGCTCGTCGCTGAAGCTTCAGAGTCTGCAATCCTCCTGGCCTGGCCAGTGATGGTGTTCGTGTAGCTGCAGTTAGGCCTCCGGGCAGCTGTTAGCCCTCCTCCGGGAGCTGAGCTCAGGCTCGTGTTATAGCAGCTCTGATCTCCTCCGGGAGAGTCACCCGTTAGATGGTGTATCTTCGAGAGATACCTCGTATGTAATGTACTTGATGTCCCCTGCGACTCTTTGCTGCCCCTGGCAGTTGTCTCCTCAACTTTCCTTAAGTTGGCTGACGATGCATTCGTGTAAAGAGCGGCACACCCTGTGTGACGATTCATATCTCCCGTTGTGTCGGAGCGATATTTAATTTGAAAATACTGTTATTTTCAGTTTCAGACGATTTTGAGTTCAAACTCACTGTTTGATTCATGCAGCAGTCATCCTGGCTGCTCGCTGACCACTATGATGCTGTCTGTGGCGTTGGCATTTTGTGACAGTTTTATCGTCAGCTATTTTTGAGCTCCCTCATGAGCCAGCTCTGGACGTCAATTCCCCTGTGGAATCGGCCGGTGTTATCCGCGAAGGCTGGCAATTTTGGGACAGCATTACTGATTCAGTCAGAGACAGTCAGGTCAGAGACTGGGTCAAGCACGGCTACCGTATGAACTGGGCTGATGGTCCAGCGCCACCCAGCCACCTGTCAAATCACCCTTCCGCGCTGCAGCACCCCGATTTCATTGATGGGCAGATCGCTCTGTTATTGCCGCTGGGCCATATCAGAGAGGAACCTATGCGCCCTGTGGTGCTGAACCCTTTGGGTGTGGTCCCCAAACCCCATGGTGGACTCAGGCTGATCTGCGATCAGCGTCATGTCAACAAACACTTGGTTTACACTCCCTTTAGGATGGAGTCGTTATCTAAGCTGTCAGACCTGGTGAATCCCGGCGACATGCTGACCAGCATGGACCTGACCCAGGGCTATTACCATGTCCGCCTACATGACTCAGCTGCGCCTTACAGCGGGTTTGAATGGAGAGGAAGATTCTACACCTGGCGAGTTCTATGCTTCGGGCTGTCTGATGCCCCTCGCTGCTTTTCTAAAGTCATGGGAGTTCTAGTACGACACTGGCGCAGTAAGGGCATCAAGATGCTCTGCTACCTGGATGACTTGTTGTTCATCTCTGGCTCTGTCAGAAAGGCGCATTTAACGACTCAGCAAGTGCTGGCCGATGTTGAGCGCGCCCATGTCAACATCAACTTCAAAAAATCCAGTCTGCGCCCTAGCCCCACCATCACCCACCTGGGGTTTGATCTGGACACCGTGGCCGGCACCTTCTCTGTGCCTCAGAAGCGATGGGATGCCCTTCAGCTTGACATCCAGTCCCTACTGCATGGCCACCGCAAGCGCCACAAAGTCAAGTTCTTGGCCAGTTGTACTGGGAAATTGATTTCCATGGGGCTAGCATTGGGCCCAGTTTCTCGCCTCTTTTCTAGAGGTATGTATGCCAACATTGCGCAAGCAGAACGGTGGGGTCACCACGTTGCCCTCTCTGAGGAATCCCGTGAAGAGTTACGGTTCTGGGCCCGAGTGTCTAGACAGCAGTTTACTGGGCGCATCGTACCTGACCTGGACAGCAAACTGTCCGTTTTTCTGGAGTGTGATGCTTCAGGCATCGGCTGGGGCGGTTTAGCCAGACCGACTGATGGCAGCTCAGACCCCGTCGCGAAAGCTCACGGCTTCTTCCTTCCGTGGGAACGCGTCGAGTCCTCGACACACCGTGAGACTCGTGGTCTACTCTTCGTTTTGAAGTCCCTGTCACACCTGATCACAGGCAGACGAGTGCAAGTCCAGGTAGATAACAAAAGTATGCTACCGGTTTGCCAGCACGGCTCTCGCTCGAGCCTGTCGCTGAACTCTGTCGCTCAACAAGTCTACCTCTTGTGTCTCTCCTTGGGAGCATCTCTCTCTATTGTGTGGGCGTCCCGGGATGAGAATCCGGACTCCGACGAGATTTCCAAGATGCTCGACAAAGATGACTGGCAACTGCTGCCCAAGTTTTTCCGGCGCCTCAGCCTGAAGTGGGGCATCCACCATGTCGACCGGTTCGCATCCGACCTGAACCATCAAGTACCGAGATTCTACTCACGGTTTTGGTGCCCAGGATGCGAAGGAGTCGATGCTTTCAGCCACTTCTGGGGTGGTAATGTGAATAATTGGATTAACGCTCCGTTTAGCTGCATTGGCCGAGTTGTGCGCAAGCTGAAAGCTGACCGCGCAGTCGCTACAGTCATAGTACCGCTATGGCCTAGTCAGTCCTGGTGGACTTTAGTAGCTCCTGACGGTAGGCACCTGGCTGACTGTGTGGTCGATTGGGTCATGCTCGACAGCGGCGAGGAGCTATTCAGTTCTGGCGAGGGCAGTGGTAACAGCCGCCCGAGCTGCTCCAGGAACTGGCGCGTCCTTGCTCTGCGCATCGACTGCCGGCCCAGCGCGCGGCGCACCCCAGCACACCATCGCTGCCTCCACCCACAGTGGTGTGACAGTCACGGCCCATGAGTCAACCATCACCCGTGGGTGTACATCCGCCTGGCCGTGTAACCCGGTGGCTCCCTCCGATGTGGCCGGCACATCTCTGTTTAATGCTTTGATCTCTTCAGCTCCGCAACAGTGGGCTGCTGGCTCTAATCGTGGCTATGCCTACATATGGAATCGCTTTGTGATGTTCTGCGAGGCTCGGACACCTCCCATGTGCCCAATGCCAGCATCCCCGATTGTGGTGGCTATGTTTTTACAAGCTCGGTTGGACGCCCGTTCTACCAGCAGCTATTCAGTGATCAGGTCGGCGTCTGCGGCTATATCGCAGATGCATCGGCTGAATATGCATCCCAGTCCTACCTTGTCCCCGTGTTGCACCTCTGTCCGGGCAGCAGCCAAGCGCACCCTGGGGCTCGCCGTGAAGAACGCCAAGGAGCCCTTCGCATGGTCTGACATCGCGAAGCTGGTCCGCCTTCGCTGCAAGGACGACTCAGGTATTTGTTCCTGGATAGTGGCAGTTGCCGCAGCCGTTAGTTTTGCCGGCTTCTGCCGCTACAGCGACCTCCGGGTCCTCCGGTGGGAGGACGTCTCCTTCCTCCCGACTTACCTGGAATTCCGCTTCGTGAAGCGCAAGAACGACCAGCACCGCCTGTGTGGCAAGGTGCGGGTCGCCAAGATGCACGGCGCCGTGGTGTGCGTATATGGACTCCTGCGACGGTACCAGGCAGTCATGATCCGCTGGGCAACACCCACCCTGCCGGTGTTCCCGGGGTTCAGCGGCACAGTCCTACGGCACAAGGGCGAGCTAGGGATGGTCCCCTCATCCTCCCCTATTGAGTACCCCACATTCAGACGCTACCTCGCACGGTGGTTGGGCCCGCTGCTCACCCCTGCGATGACTGAATCCGCTTTCCTGTCCCGGTTCGGCACCCAGTCCAGCCGAAGTGGCGGCGCGTCCGCCGCCGCTAACGCAGACATCCCGTTCGCAACATGGGGCCAGCATGGTGGCTGGAAGTCAACCTCTGCTCAGCTCCGCTATATGGGGCTGGATGAAGAGCACGTTCTATCCGTGTCGCGAGCGATCCTGTCACTTGCCGAAGAGGACGAACTGGACGATGGTGACGGTGACGGTTCACCATCCGACACTGACTCGATTCCCTCCCGGGAAGCAACTTAAGTCCCGTCCTAGTGGCAAGTTATACCGTACTGGTGATGCCCCATCCCTGTGTCTGTACCTAATTGATTTTAATTCCCTGTGTAACTTGGCTCGCTTATGTCCGTGTACGGGCCCCGCCAGACCGGCCACTGTTCTTTCATCTGTTGGATCTTTCGGTCCCAGCCGACCCCGTACATTTTGATGCAAAATCTACGCTGTCTAGCTGCGAAAACTGTAGGGTTTCCTTGAGAGGAACGACCTAGGAAACCCTGGTTTTCGCAGCGCCGTCAGGGTTAAGTGACGACCCTGCCGGCCCGGTACGCCAGTACCGGCCGGCGCCGGTCCGGCGGCGCCCTTTAACCGAGTATAAAGGGCGGCCGCGGACCGGGGGCGCCTTCAGTTGTTGGAAGGCACCCGACTATATTGTCTCCCACCCACCCGCCCGGAGACAATTTATTCGCTTGTGTAGTACGTTTCCGGATGCTGCTCGATTTAGATTAGGGTTAGTCTGGTTAGTTGTGAAAGCACCTGAGGTGGGGAGTGAATATCATTTTGATATACGTCATCCCACAGGGGTGTTGCGTGTCCGACAAGCCCAGGTGCGGCAGCGATTAGTCAGGCTTTCCTAGCATCTTAGCCGTGATCTTAGCCGTGATGAGAGGCCGAGAGCAGCATAGCGGAATGTACTGTCCTGATGAGCCACGTGATCGCTGGTGGCATGTAATTTACAAACACCGGCGGGGGCTCGGGACGCGCGGCGCCTTTCCGGACACCATCCGGTCTGGCGGCCCCGTACCAGTCGTGGATCTTTCGGTCCCAGCCGACCCCGTACTGGATCTTTCGGTCCCAGCCGACCCCGTACATTTTGATGCAAAATCTACGCTGTCTAGCTGCGAAAACCTGCATAATTAGTAGTATCTTAGCATAATTTAAAATGTAATCACGGCACAACATGGCCCAAAGTCGTCCGGTGAGTAGCGATAAATAATTCTGGAACCATATATAGCGACAAATTGGCCTGCTTATGCCCGGGGGTTGCAGTAATAACAGTCATCAGTAAAAGGGGTTTCTCTATGATGGCGCTCAGCGCAACAGCGCTGCGCTGTTCTGCTGCTGCGCTGAACGACGTGGACACAACCCGACCCGCCAAAACCAGGGGGACACAACGCGACCAGGAGGACGCCCTGCCCTGCTGAGCAATTCATCCACAGCGCGGCTACCAGTACGGGCAGCGTCCTCGTCGATAGGTTGCCAGCGTTACCACCAGCAGTCCCTAATAAGTAGGGGAAACGCCGCCGGCTTCTTTCACAATGGCGCACACACACACGCTAAAACGGTGGCGGGGGTCGCAAGCGGGCGGCCGTGGAGGCGGGCGCGGACGGGGCGCCAGCAGGTGAGCGGCACTCGTCGCTTGTCGCTCGCCTTTACTGCACCCTGCCTCACCACCTTCCCAACCTTGCACTTACAGTACCTGGACCTGGCCAGCCTTGGCAACTCAGGATGTCAGCTGTAAGCGGGCTTCGCATGTGGCGCGCAAAGTCGCGGGTCAAAGCGTGGCTTGCGAGAAGCGAACGAACTCCAAACGGGAGACGCGGCCGCACCCAGACTGACTTGCACTGACTGTGCGTGCTGACTGCCCAGGGAAGGAGGTGGCAGGGGCCGCGGGGTCAGCAAGCCGACGGCACCGCCGGCCTTCACCGGCGCGGCGCGGACGTTGGCAGCATCCGTGCCCACACAGGGCCCACAAGGACACGACTCACAGCGCCTTGCCTTTGTTCACCGGCTGCAGGTAAGGATTAGACAGGGCGGGCTTCCAGCTACTTCTTGTATAATCGCGCACGACACCCCCCCCCCCCCCCCCTCCACACACACACACACACACACCGCCTTCCTCCTCTCGCTCTTCTCTAATATAGCGCACACGCCCACCACTGCCTCAGTCTTGCTATAAATTATCTCGATGTGTTGGGGTTGGCGAATTCCGTTCATGAGGTAATGGTTTATAACGCACAGTCAAGGGATCGGTGCGATACTGCGACAGTGGAATGCTTATTGTATCAGTCGTTAATCGGATTATCATCATAAATTCTCGAATCCCGCAGCATTAAGGTGTCAATTTATAGCCATCATTTAAATGCATATGTCGCGGCCTCTCTGCCAAGTAACATCCCCCCCCCACCCCACCCACCCGGCGCCCTATCTTCACCTGCCTTTAGGAGGACCTAGACGGTCTGGCCGCGCTGCAGCACTATGAGCAGCAGCAGGAGCGGGCACAGGCACTGGCGGCGTGCAGAGGCAGTGGCGGCGGTGGTGTTGGCGGCGGCAGCAGCATGTGTGAGCCCGACCCATGGCAGCTGAGGCGCGCCGGCACGGTGACAACAATGGAGCAGAGCTGCGCCACAAGCAGCCGCGGCACGGCCTGCAGGGAACACTACCCATCGACAGCCGCGCCCGCGAGTGATGTCATCGACCTCTGTTCAGACAGTGACGACGAGCACAAGGTGGGCCGGCAGGCACATGGCAGTGCCGCACTGCCCCGGGCTTCGGACCCAGCCCGCCAGGTGAGGCCGCTGCACGTGCGCTTCCTGCTGCATCATTGCCTTGCTTGTGGGGTGATTTGTGTGGCTACCAGCGGCAGCAGCATCAGGGCCATCGCCTTTCCCACAGTGATGTAGCATGCAGGGTCATCCTGTCAGCAGTGTCGGAGCAGCAGAGTGCCACAAAAAGTGCGTTGCGATGACATGAAAGAAGTTCTTACACAACTTTGGCTGTTCGGTCGTCAGGCCCCCGTCGGGCGCAGCCAGGGCTTCACAGGCGGAGCCAACCCCTTCCTGGACCCGCCGCGGTACATCCCGCCAGGCGGGGAGGACGCACCGGACCTGGAGCTTCGCGTCCGTGAGGCGTTGTATGTGCTGGACGTCGGGCTGGTGCGCCATCGAGCCAGCGCAATCCTGGACACAGGCGAGCAGATACAAAGCTGCCCCATTGCCTTGCTGACACCACCAACCTCTCTGCTAGCTAGCCCCTGACCTATCATCATACGCTCGCAGGCAATGCTGGCCATACGCTGATCACTCGCCGCATGGCGGGCCAACTTGGACTATCCCAAAGCCTTAGCACAGCGAGGACTGTTTCTGTGCGAGGTGTGGTGGAAGGGGCCGCCGAGCGCGTGCCTTTGATTCCCATCACTTACGAGTTGAAAGGTGCGCGGAGTTTTCCGTCCGGCTGGGTCTGTGACGTTACCAAACGCACCCACCTGACTTGTTGTCCTGGCGCCTGCCGCATAGCCTGGCGTCGTTTGATTGGCAGAGTACATCTGATGAAAATTGCCCGGAATGAAGCGACCAGAGTCTCTGAAATCGGATGGATTCGTGGCTGAGCGAATGACCTTCACGGCTCACGCGGCACTGAAATGTTGGTGGCAATCTCGCTTGACAGGCAGCAAGATCACGGCTCACCCCGCACTGACATTTCGATGGCAATCTCGCATGACAGGCAAGAAGATGTGTGTGATGGCGGGAGTGACGGGAGCAGACCTAGGTTGCGATCTTCTCATCTCTGTGTATGACATTCGCCAGTTTGAGAGCGACGGTTACAGACTGTCAACGCGGTGATGCAACCAACGGAGAGCGGGCAGATTTATCCTGGACAGCGCAGGCTGACTCCTGTGCTATCGGCTATCTTGCCTCAGCGAGCCGGCCAGTGGCACACTACCCCCCCCCCCCCCCCCCCTCTCTTCCTCCTGCCCCTCAATTATGTCCAATAAGGGAGTGATACACGTGCCCTGCTGGGCCTAATAAAAGCGCGCACTGTCATTTACTCGTACAGCGCTGCGCCATACGCCTTGGAACGTAATTGCAACAGCTTCCACAGTCATCAATATCCTCGCCAATGACTGATCAACCTTCGCTGGGATATATCAAACAGAGGAGGGGGGGGAGAGCAGGGGTCGCCATTGCACAGCATGCAATATGTATTGGTGCTTCTGTCATGCTGTTGCCAAGTACATATACAGTCAGTCTTCTGACTCGCTAAAGGCGGGACGGCAGCCTGATGCTGCGAGAATTGGAAGTGGTGTGATGCTCAGTGCATTGGTGGCTAAGTGTGTACATATAGTCGTTACTGAAACATGCATACAAGCTCACGCTTAAAGGGGGCGCATCGACTAGGATTATGGAGCTGTGAATCGGTACCTGACGAATAATAGTCGCTTCTGACTGGCATCACCATGTCATGCCGGGATAAATCATTTATTGGTGGAATGCCATCTCGCATTTATCGCTATCGGATATCCGTACCGGTGCGGTAGTGTATTCCGAGAAATCGTAGCTTTCCCCCTTCAATGGGGGTGGGCGGGGGCGGGGGGGGGGGGGGGGGGGGGGGACACTATGCGATCATAAGTTGATTTGCTGTTTTAGGTGCCTCTTTTCGCCAGAGAAAAAGAAGGGGACAAAAGATGGGTCCAGAACAAGATATTGGTATATAGTGCAGAAGCGGCTGAAGTGGGCAAAGAAGATGCGTTGCGTGCTACTGCGCGCCCCTGAGGCAGACGGGCTCCATCCCGCGCAGGGTTGTTGCGTAGCATGAGAGAATATTATGCGTGCTCTGAAAGCGGGGGGCAAGGGGGGGGGGGGGGGGGGGGGGGGGGCTTTAGCAGCAAATCCACATGTAGTGGGCATTGTAGATTTTGAAAAAATCGTCAATCAATGCAGCGCCCATGTGCCGACAGAAAATAATTTTAAAACAGAAATATGGGATGTAGCGACTCGTATTGTAGCGACGCTATGGGTTGTTCTTAACACGCTTATGGCGTTTCCCGACGATATCAACTGTCCTAGTGCAACCCGTATGGTGTGTTGGTAGTTTCAAGCGGTAAAGTGACCGGCACCACCATGTTTTACTATGCGCTGCCCCATCGCATTTGAGCCCTGCGTTCCCAACCCGGGAGCTACTTAAGAATTAGGACACCCACCACCAGCTCGCCTCCCATCTTCCAGCTCGCTGCCTTCGGCAGCGGCTTCGCGTAGCTGTGCGCGCGAGGGTTCCAAAGGCTGATCAAGTCCGCACCGAGGTTCCTTTTCCCGGCGGTCTTGAGTCGTACGTCGTGCCTCGCACACGCCTTACAGCATCGGCAGCGATAGACATCAGCCCATCGGTACTGTGGTTTTCCCGACTAATGCTCCCGAAGTCGTTCTCCGCTCTTGCCTTGGCTTTGCAGCTGGGACATTTTCGGGTGGCGATGCGTGAAGTATGGAATTGGAGCCGGGAGGTCCTCGTTGGAGGAGCTTAAACCTTAACACCCGAAGCCGGTTCGCAGTACGTGCTTTCGTGGGCACCCCCTCCTAGTACGGTTGACAACTCTAGAGGTTATGTGGGGCAGACGCGCTCGGTAACATGACCGCTGCTTGTCGCAGTTGCTAACGACGACAACTGCGCCTACCGCGACCTGTTCACACCTCCCCGATGTTTGTTACAGTGTTGATTGTTGAGAGAGCAGTACTTTATTCGATTGTTGGAACCTGCGTAGACAAGTTGGCGAAGAGAGGTCTCTACGGAGTACCCGCCGCCAGCATGGCGCCCACCAACCCAACCCGAGTTTCTTCGCTTGGATCATCCTGGGAACACTCGCCGCCCCCGGACCCGCTTCGTTTCTGCCCCTCCTGGATGGCCTTATGTTTCATCTCCTCCTGTCGCTTGGCGTACTCCGCTTGGCGGCTCTCGATGTTCTCCTTGTACTCCTTCACGAGGGTATTGGTTAGATAAACCGCCTCCCGAAGTGGTGGCAAATCCCAGTATTAGGTATGTTCCTGTTTCCACAGCGGTAAACCCTGTTGAGTTTGTGGTGTGCAATATGATGAATCCATTGCCATGACATCACTCATCGTTGATGCGGTTTCAAATCACGTATCCAGAGATTGTGAAAGTCCTGTATTTTGACCGTGGAAAACGACTGCTCAATCTGAACACTGTAAGATAATCTGCTAAGATTCAATCCCGAACCCCGCATCTCCGGAACCCGACTGGAACGATTATATTTTCAAGATATCACCGTAGTGAGTCCTTATGAAGGCGGCAGAAAATGATGTAACGGCATGATTGAAATAGTCTCCGTTAATAATGTGGACATTTATTATATCGGTTGATTCCCAATTGTTGACCAACTGTATCTAAACGCTCCCGCGCCCGTGATAGTGCCGAACGAGAACACCGAGCGGTCCTCGCCGGCCATGAAGTCTTTCATGGTCCCATCCTCGTTGAGCGCAAAACGCGCTTTGATGGCGAGCGTTATGACGACCACGACCACGTACATGGCGGAGTTAGTTGTACCATGTCCGGGGGGGGGGGGGGGGGGGGGGGTCATTTTTGACAAAGTAAGAAAAACTTGAGAAAGTCGTTCCGAGTGCATGCATGCGTGCGTTTGGCGCGTCCGTTTCGAGATTCTTTTGGGTCGCGTGAAAGAAATAAAAATATCCATTTGGTACAGAGGATGCGGTCAAAAATATCCACATGCATTCGAACATCCCGTCTGATACGTGGGCAAACTGCAAGAAGAGGTCGGATGTGTTGACAACGTACGTTCGGACGACTATAGTCGCACCGGACTCTGACAGGGTAGTGGCATAGTCTAGCGCGGTCGGATGTGAGGGTGTCAGAGTATGCGGGACCGATACCGTGTGCTCCACGTCGAAGCGCTCCCTAGGTGGGCAAAGTGCTCGCTGCGTCCGTGCTAACCGTCCCGTCCGCCGTCGCGATTGCACCCGCCGCGTTCCCGGCCGCGTCGACGGCCGTCGCGCGCATGTAGTACGCCGTGTCCGCATCCAGGTAACGGCCACGCTCGCGTCCCCGGGCGACGCCACGCTCGCGCTCGCCGTCGTACCGAGCGCCGCCCACGTTGCCATATCCGTTGCGGAGACGTTGTTCGGCGCCGTCGTCCCGCAGTACGCGGTGACCCCCCCAATACCGCTCCCCCCGTCGGACCACCCGTCCAGGCCCGACACCGTGATGGCGTCGCTTCCGCTCGCGACCACCGTCAACGTTCCCAAGAACGCGGGCGGGGTGCGGTCCAAGACGGCCTTCGCGCCGCCGGAGTTGATCGCTATACTCGCGTTACCCGCCGCGTCCATCACCACCAGGATGTACGCGTACAGGTCGGGCGAGGCTTCCGTGATGGGCGTGAACCCGAACCCGAACCCGTTGTTGTACCGGTCCGTGGACGGGGACAGCACACTACGGACGTCAAACGTTCCCGGAGCGGTCTTGTACGCGTTATTCAACGCCTTCGCTCCACTCCGGAGGTTCGCCCAGCAGTCCGCACCCACGATTGTCTGGAGATCCCCCGCGCCGAGAGTCGCGCTCGGTGATATCACGAGGAACGCGTCCACGTACCAATCCACGTTGTCCGCCACGGTCCCCGTGGTCGCCGAGAACGTGTACCCTCTGGGACCCTGCGCCGCGTCGAAGCCCGAGATGGTGGGGTCGGTGGCGTCAGGGGTCGTCGCCTCGCCCCCGCGCACCGTGGTCGCCGCGTTGCCGGCCGCGTCCGTCGCAGGCACCCACACGTAGAGCTTTGTGGCGTCGTCCAGCTCGGTGAACGCGTCGGAGGCAACCGGCCCGCCCGTCACCGCCACGGCGGCTGAGGTCGCGCCCTCCAGCGTGTCGGAGATGTTATGGTGGACGGTGACGGTTGCCAGGCCGCCACCGTCGGTGATAAACTACTCATTCGCAAGAACGGTGACAAGTTTGAACTCGTTGGGTGTCAAATTGCCTACTTCGGTCCGACTATCTGGGAGATGCGAAATGCAAATAGATATGCTCACTGACGTCCCGCAGATTCTGTACGGTGTCGCCCACGAACTTATGAATAAACTCCATCGCGCGGGGTTCGCTCACCTCGACCTGAAACCGGCGAACATTTGCGTGAGCAGCGGCCACGTGGTCCGCATCATCGACTTCGTGCTTTCCACCCAAGCAAGAAGTTGCATTCGAAGGATTCAGCGGGTCCCCCCGGGTATGCGGCTCCCGAGGGAAGAAACGACTTAGATGAGGAGTTTAACCCGTTCCGCACTGCTGATGTGTACTATTTTGGCGCGGGGATGTTCGAGTTGTTGGTTGGCTGCTTTGTCTTCACCCCAATCAAGTCCGAAAAGTGGTACTATACCGCAAGTACGTTTATGAGATGGGTCACACCCTCGTCCTGCGCTCCCCAAATTCGCAGATGACCCCCCAGCTGTACTTGCTGGTGAAGAAATGCACCCGGCTGGCTGCGAGAAAGCGTCCCTCTACTGCCTAAGGGTGCGAACTGCTTGTTGAGGAGGCTTTCTCCGCCCCCCAATCGTCATCCAGTCGTGATTAGATATGACAAGATATGACAGCAAGATATGACATCATGGCCCAACCTGTCCTCACCAGAAACCTAGTTTAGGTTTTCTATTTTAGGTTTTCAGTTTGGTTTTCGTTTTGTGGCCGGACCGAAAGGAACCCAAAACAGGGCAAACAAGATTCAACATCATAGGCAACATCATAGGCAAAACCAAAAGGAAGAGGTGGATTGCAACCGTTGCAAACCGAGGAAACTTCAGAATGCAAGGACAACTTGACCAACAGAGACCATGCCGGGCTCCTGACCCGGGGAATCCCCATCATTTTGAGCGGTCATGGGATCAAAGTTAGCAATAGGGCTAGCATGTTCATCACGTGCGTCCATGCATGTGCGCGCTCGTGGCTAGCCTCGAGATCAACGGGGATATACCCGATGCCACCGGCGGGGCGACCCAGTTAGCATCGGGACCCGCCACGTAGGATGGCAGCGCCGCCGCCACGTACCGTAAACAAAAACCCTAAATCCGTAGTACCGCTCGAGTGATTCCTTTTCATCGTCTGGCATAATCTCCGGGAAGGTCATTCTGGCACTGTGCGTGCGTGCGTGTGCGTGTGCGTGTGTGCGTGCGTGTACGTGTGCCATGTAGCCACGGTGCCACGTAGCAGGATGGCGGCGCCGTCACCACGTACCCTAAACAAAAACCCCAAATCCGGAACGAACACACCAAGGTTCGATGAAGTGCCCTATGTCCAAGTAACGTATCCTGGTCGAAGAATATCCACCGTCCAGTATCCGCCACCACCGTCGCCCTCATCCCCATAGCAACAACCGCCGCCGCCACCGCAACCCGCAACCCGCAACCATCAACATGCCACCGCAACCCGCAACCCGCAACCTTCAGTATGTATTCCTTCTTACTTCTTGTTGTGTTGTCTGAATGCTTGTTTCATCGACTTCTAAATTGCTTTGGTCGGAACTGAAATAGGACAACCGTTCATCGTAGCGCTGACGTCTGCATGCATGGCCCATTCCGATAAGCATAGGGGTATTCTCTTCCTTCCGTATAGCAAATCCCGCGACCCTCGTCAAGGCTGCATGTTTCCTCCTGAAGCAAGTGAATCGACGCGCACGCCACGAACATGTTACAATTCAAAACGCTTTGCACGTAAACGAACCCCGTCGCGGCCAGCGACAGGAACATGCACGGACGCCACCGAAACGGGTTTTCCCAAAGCAAGCGTTATCATCTCTCCCCCGAGCCGAAACAAAATTGGTATATTGACTTTAGGAAGGCACATGTCACCGTACCTCGTGAGTTGTATTTTTAAAACTACAAGCCATTGATATGAGTTACGGGTCATATGCTTACCTTCACTTAAATTTATATGGGGATAGCATCGCAGTACGGGTTGAGACATGGGTGGCCCCGAGAGCACTATCTGACCCCAAACCCATAGAGACACGGGTGCCCCGCTTCCCTCATCCTATTTAACATATTCATCAACGACATATTCGATGGGTAAAACATTTAGAATGTGATGCACCAGGGCGCACCAACACATATCAACGGCAAGGCAACCACTACGAGTGCCTTGTCAGTTATATGCGGACGACGCTATTGGTCTTACGGGCTCGTTCGATAACATGCATGCCATGTTCGTTAACTTTTCTCAATGGACCATTTTGGGGGTTTGAGGTACTTAAGTGCGGGGTGATGGCATTCGGCCGATATTCCAACGAGACCGCGTTACAGCTGTGACCGATCATGGCAGCTTGGGCCCAGGGGAACCGGGTACCAGTGGTAAATGAAATTTGGGTACAATCTTGAACTCGAATTCGGGTCACTATGCAGCACATAGTAGACGATCGGGTTAATAATAAGGGCATGCGCGCCATTGAGACTTTCGATTCGTTATTAGTCGGTGGACGGGACATGATTCCTATTAATGCCCGTGTGTCTGTCGCTAAAACATATATACTACTGGTTCCAACTCACGGGTGTGAAGTATGGGAAATGGATAGAACTCGCGGCGCAAATGAATAATTACAAACAGTGCTCAACAAGTGCGTTCGGTGCCTTACTGGGGTGGGTAAAAACTCCCATGGGGTGACCATTGCACCGATGATGCAGGAATTGGATATTGCGCCCATAGAGGCGCTACTAACGGCCGCTGCGGCACGGCTCGGGCGTTTTTAAGAGCATCTGACTTGAATGCGTGTATAACTCATTTAGTCAATCAACGAAGTCGGGCGCGCCCCATAAGACG
Source organism: Tetraselmis striata (assembly GCA_006384855.1). Lineage (NCBI taxonomy): Eukaryota > Viridiplantae > Chlorophyta > Chlorodendrophyceae > Chlorodendrales > Chlorodendraceae > Tetraselmis > Tetraselmis striata. The sequence goes on from VCJN01003059.1 coordinate 304,136, forward strand.
TGGACGCCCGCCCGGGAATGTGCGGTTGTTAGATCGACTAGCTAGGGCGAACGTAGGGCTAACTCAAGGGCCGCACCTTCCACTGGAGTGGAGGTCCCTAGCCGCGCGCTATGCCACAAAACTAGTAGAGGCATCGGTGTGGGCGCGTTGCGAATCGTCGGCAGCGTTAGCACGCACTAACACCTGGGGTATACATGCCCAAGCGTCTTCTCCGTCAAACCCGTTGCCACCACACGGTACGGACGTCCCTTCGGGGGTAAGTTGTGGCCGGGATACACATTATGATTCAATTACGCCCCCGAGTATTTCCCATCCATTGCCCGCCGATTGGCCTTGATTCATGCCATACGTGATGAGGAGTTTCTTGAACACTGCCGCGCATGCGGCGGAAGTGAGTTTGAGAATATCGCACATATAATGTAGGTGGAGTGCTTGCGGTGGAGGGATCACCGTCGTATTTTGGGGTTGTTGGTTCCGGAGTTTGGGGATTTTGTAAGTAATTAGGTTATTGCGTCAACACCCGAGGACTTAATTGCCTTGATTTGTGGCGGGGGTTCCCTCCCTCCGTTCACGGCGCCTTGGATTGTATTGGCGGGAATGGGAAATTTTTAATATTATGGTGTTTGGCCATATACCTCACATTGCCTTTTGGTTGCAAATGTATCGCACTCCCGGAATGCTTTGCTCCGCGCGATGGGGCTTGCCCCAACTCGCATTTCTCAAATTGGCCGACGCCCAAACGGGTAGCTAGTAAGGGCAGACCTATTGTGGTTAGTGCCGGGTATTTTGATCGAGGTGCTTTGGACGGTTATCCAACAGTGTTGAAAATTCCGTCACTCGCCTGAAATTAGCCTTCCAGAATGCTTCGGCAATTTGCTTGATGACCATCAGGAGCGTCGCCTACCTAGGGCTTTCCGAAAGTAGATCGCTGCGTCTAAATCGGCCGTCGTAAAGGCGCTGCGGCTAAATCGGCCGTCAAACGGCCGTCGTAAAGACGCTGCATCAGATCAGGGGTTTCACTGTTGCCAGTCTTGTCCCGGGGGGCGAAAAAACAAGTACTCGTACGACCTGAGTGCGCGTGTTCTACCCGTACACACTATACAACACCGAAAAATTATGCGAGAGCGAAATAAGATGCACCGACTCCAACCGGGAAATTGGCAAACATCTCGAATGAATGCATTAAATATATGCGTTTGGCCAACGTAAAAAGTAGAAGCAAAGTTCGCCCCGGCCGCCGGGACATCGGCCGAAGTCGCCCCAGCACTTGACCTCTTGCGCCAACTGCGCGGTCGTTGGTCTGGCATAGCCCGTTAGACCATTGCCCAATTTGAACCCCGTGGAGGGCTAATGCATCAGCCGGGTAAACCCAGGACACGCCGGAACGACGATGTTGCAGGAATACATCGACCAAGAATCGATTGCGGGACTTCTCGTATATGAGAGGACCGATCAACCGAGCCGAGGAGGAATGTATATTTGGCTAACGTAAGGATCATTTTTTGCTGGCTCTTGTTTGGCCGCGTACGAGGCGAGATTTACGGGTAAAATCTCGTGATAAAATGGACCACGTGAACTTCCATTAATACGAGGACATAACGGCCAAAAGTACCGCTAATAAGGATTGATATTGACGCCGGCAGGAACACGCTTGCGCGACCGCGGTGCGGTTCAGGCCAGCATCAACAGATGCGACAGTCTTCTGCCTGCGCCCCTCCTCCGTCAGCCCGCTTTGTGCCCATACCTCCCACTGCCTGCCTGCGGCCCGTGCTTGTCCCAGTTCTGTCAGGGTTAGCCCTTCTCGCACATTAGCAAGTGCGCTTGTGCGTGCGGACCCCTTGCCGCAGCACAGATCTAACGCGGGGAGACACCCAGGTGGAACCCCCTGCCCGGAGGGGCGTCAACCCCCTGATGCCCTTATGAGTCGCCTACTGGCGGTCTGCCTCGGTGATACGGCGGCCTCTCAGCAGTAGCAGGAGCCGGGGCACCAGCCCCACGGAAATCTTGCCCGCAGCGGCCTGCGTCCGCTCGCAGGGATAGGCACGGGGACGGAGCTTGGCGCCCTTAGGGCAGTCCTGCCGCGGAAATCAGCGGATTTGTCGCGAACCCTAGGCAGCCCTCATCAGGGGTAGCGGGAGGGCAGGAGGAACGGTATGTGGCAGTCGTCGGAGGCCTGCCCTGTCCGGCTGTTCCAAGCTCTCGATCCCCTGTCGCAGTGGCGTGCAAGTAGCCGGCAGGCTAAAGTGCAGTTATGGGCGGAGGTCATCGCAGGGCAAAGGGGGGCGGGGGTGGGGGGTAGACAAAGGCCCGCTGCAGCTGGCCGGTCGCGCCCACTTGCAGTCATCTCCAGTCATCATCTGGTGCTGGTCTGAGCCCCTGCCAGCGTAACTTCAGCGATTCTGAGCACCTGCACGTGTGCTGGTGATCCACAGAGCCTGGCAAGATGTACGGCTTCGAGGCGCTCAATTTCAACATGAAGGATGGTTACCTAGGTCATCCCCCCCCCCCCCCCCCCCCCCCCCCGCGCGCGCTCTTTCCCTCTTTCTCTCTCTCCTTCTCCCTGCTGGTCCAGCTCATACTCATCACCGATGCTGATGTTCGCAGAGGCCATCGTTCGTGGGCACAAGGGCAGCTTGCTGACCACTGCAGACTATAACAACCTGTCCCAGTGTGAGACACTGGATGACATCAAGCTGCACATGGTGCCCCCCCCCCTCCGCCTTCTCTCCAGCCGGGCTGCGCCAGACCCCGATCCGCCCCGCAATGATTCCCCTGGCGTGGCTGAGCTTGTGCCTGTACCTGCTGCAGGGGAGTACCGACTATGGGCCGTACCTGCAGAACGAGGCCTCCCCGCTGCACACGACCGTCATTGTGGAGAAGTGCACCCAGAAGCTGGTGGACGACTGGAGCTACATGCGCTGCCAGGCGTCCGAGCCGCTGGCCTCCTTTATGGACTACTGCACGTATGGCCACATGATCGACAACGTGGTACTCATCGTCACCGGGACGCTCCATGAGCGTGATGTGCAGGCAAGCGCACCATGCCCCCCCCCCCCCCCCACACACACACACACATTGTGTGTGTGTGCGCTGGTGTGTGCTGAGTCTTGGCCTGCCTGCCTTGCCCACAGGAGCTGCTGGACAAGTGCCATCCTCTCGGCCTCTTCGACAGCATCGCCACCCTCGCCGTGGCGCAGAACATGAAGGAGCTGTTCCGCCTTGTGCTGGTGGACACGCCTCTGGCGCCCTATTTTTCGGAGAACCTCTCCTCGGAGGTGGCGCCCCAGCATCCGCCTATGCCCTGCCCGTGCCGCCCCCTACCATCGCATTCTGCCCCCTCTCTTGCCCGCATCTCTGACCCCTGCTGCTGTTGCTTGCAGGATCTGGATGAGATGAATATCGAGATCATGCGCAACACGCTGTACAAGGCATACCTGGACGACTTTTCTTCGTTCTGCGCATCGTTGGGCGGCGCGACGGAGGAGGTCATGCGCGAGATGCTCTCCTTTGAGGCAAGCTATTGCCGCGCCCCCCCCCCCCCCCCCCCCCCCTTCCCTTCCTTTGTCTAGCCTCTGAGAAAATACATCGATTGATGGCAGTGATATTATTGAATTCGTAAAATTGTTGTGACACTTTGCATCCGGAGGTCTAAAGGTTTTTGCGTAGAGCCCTTCTCATTAATCTGTCTGCAATGTTTTAACTTTTGAGATTCATTGAAACACATAAGAATGATTTGATAAGAAAGACATGTTGGTGTATATGAACATGCATTCGCGATGCCTCCTGCTCCATTGACTCCGATCCCTGTGCACGCAGGCTGATCGCCGCGCGCTGAACATTACGCTAAACTCTATCGGCACCGAGCTCACGCGCGACGACCGCCGGAAGCTGTACTCCAACTTCGGCCTGCTGTACCCGCACGGGCACACGGAGCTGTCCATGGCAGAGGACTTCGACCAGATCCGGCAGTGCGTGGAGAAGTGCCCTCCGTACCAGGTGCTCCCCTTTGCACGGGGTCCTGAGCCTCATGCCAATTGGAATGTGACAAATGGTGGCTGTCCTGCGGCAGTGGCTGACCACCTCGGCTCCTTCCCCCCGGCAGGCCATGTTCACCAAGCTGGGCTTTGGTGAGAGCCAGATGCTGGACAAGGTGGGGCGCCTCTGGCCGTCTCGCCCCCCGCTGCATGCCCCGCGATCATTGCCATCGCATCTCAGGTTGGCCCCGCAATGCTGCGCAGGTGCTGTATGAGGAGGAGGTCAAGCGCTGCGCGGACACCTACGAGCAGCAGTTCCACTACGGCATCTTTTTCGCTTACATGCGCCTCCGGGAGCAGGAGATCCGCAACATCATGTGGGTGTCAGAGTGTGTAGCGCAGAACCAGAAGAGCCGGATCCACGACGGCATCGTGTACATTTTCTAGCATAGCCGTGCATATCACACGAGCGCCTGGGGTGGGCCTGCTCTCAGCAAGCCAGCGCGCGGGCATTTAAAGACTGAAGACATGTGCAAATTATAGGCCGTACTAACCCCCCCCCCCCCCCCCCCCCCTCTCCTTTGCTTCCTCAACAGCGTGCCGCGCCCTACTCAGATTAATTGAGCGTATATGTGGCAGCACACAAGGGGTGGTTCCACAGAAGCTTTACAATGCGATATTCAACACAATCACTGTGCTGTTCAAGACATATTACAATCAGTTTACTTTGTGGCGGATATTCGTCCACAACGCAACAAGCTAGCTAGTCCAGAGTTTGGTGTGCATGATGCCGAGCAATCCAGTATATAACTATGTGTGTTGCCATGCTTAGAGCTCCAACACTACAGTTGTACAAAATAGTGAGCTCAAAAGATATGAAGACCAGACCAATGCACACATATGCGCCTTACTAGCGTGGGTTTGCTGTGCCAAGCCAGCAAGAGTGTCACCCTCCTGCCTGCCTGGCATACGTAAACATATTACCAAATAGAGGTGTGTTTGTTCTTCTGTTGCATGCTTTGCTACAGTGGTGCCCGTTGTGCAGCCATTGGCTGTCTAGAGGTGCAAGAAAAGCGGAAGGCACAGGCACCTTGCTGTGCAAGCAAGGCAGCCGTGACTTGGATTGTTGGGCACATTGCCTGCGCGGTGGCTTACAGGTGCCCTCTACCTCGGTGATTAGGCGGTCGGCTATTACATGACCGCCTCAGGATTTTGTGCCCAGCCAGGCCAGTGGCCACCCTGGCTTCCCAGCACACCTACCGGTGACGCGTCGTGCGGAGGGCATGAGGGTTGCCAGCCCTCACGGCTTTTTGGCGCCCCAGCTACCCGGCGGCAAGCTCATCGGTGGCTGCCCGACTCGGTACCGCTTCAGGAACTCAGCCACCGCGCTGGCAGTGCTCGCCGGCTTGTCCTCCTGAATGGCGTGACCCGCCACCGGCAGCAGCTTAAGCTGAAACTTGCCCTGCATCTGGCCTATGGTCAGGTCCTTGTCCAGCCGGTCCGTGCCCGCCAGCATTAGGATCTTAGGGCATTTCAAGTCCAGGAAATCCTGAGAGGGCGCCGCCAGAGCCACATCGGCGTCAATATTTGCTCAAGGGTTGTTCACTTTCAACCGGCAGGGCTGCAGCATTCGCCGCATCCCGGAGATAGCTAGGCAAGGCCATGCCCTAACATGGTGACCATTCACATAGGTTTCGGGTGGGAATTGTAGACAACAGTGTGAGCTTTGTGAGCTTCTGTTAGGCACGAGATTTGCACCGCCGCACAGAGGAATTGCATTTCATTGCATGCATTGAGCCACACCGCTCTAGGCAAGGGGGGGCGTTAACTGCCGGGATGCCGCTGCCGCTTACCGTGCTCAGCCCCTTGTACCAGCCCTCCCAGTAGCACTGACTCCGTTGCAGAGGCGTGATCCATCTCAGGCTGCGTGGCAGAAACGGGGGCATGGCGCTCAGCATCCCGGGGGTGGAAGCCACCAGAAGACTGGGGATTTCCATTGAGGAGTGGCCGCACTTGGGGCTCTCTTCGGTCGGAGGTGTAAGCTGGCTAGGCAGCGAGACACCCGCAGCCTCCGGATTCTTGGTCGTCCCGCTCGCAAGCGCCCACTCAAACGCGACCTCCAGGCTCGTGAACTCGGGCGGGCGGCGCTCCAGGATGCCCATCATGGCCGGCAGCGCAGCTGCAAGCATGATGCGGCAGTCATTGCTACAGTCATGGGACCTGTTCGAGAGGCAGTGATGGCACGTAGAGCGAGGAGCAGCGCGCCTACCCAGTGCGGTGCCCTCCACCACATCCACCACCACCACGCCGTCAACATGCATGCTCCTGGGGGCGCAGGCAGAAGTGCGAATGCAGCCAGCCCGTTATGTCAGAGCCTCGTCAAGGGGGGGGGGGGGGGGGGGGCAGCATGTATTTATTGGTTGTAGCTGGAAGCCAGAACGGTGCAGCGTGGGGAGGGGGAGGTGCTCACCCTAGCGCAGCGGCTCGGACGCCGATTGCGCCGCCCATGCTGTGGCCGATGATCACAGTGGCCGGCTTCTCCTCCTTGAACAAAGCCTCCCATACTGCCACGGCATCCGCGGCCAGCGTCTAACAGGAGCATCCGGGCAGGGTATCAGCGGCAGCAGCGATGGAAGAGGGCGGTACGTGGCCTAGGGGGTATGAGAGATGCGCGAGTGCGCGTATTAGAGGGGGGCGATAGACCCCGGGGGGGGGGGGGGGGGGGGAGGGAGGGGGGGGCATCTCACTTGGGCTGAGAGGTCGTCATCATTCAGAGTGGCCGTGGAGCCATGCCCTCGCTGGTCGAAAGCCACCACGCGGCACCTGGGAAGCATCAGCATCCTGACTTAAGCCAGAAATTCAACGACACTTGAACTCGCAATAGCTAACTGGGTGCAGTCTTGCAGCCGATGGGGCGGGGGGCAAGGCACGTACTCTCCCTTCAGGTGCGCTGCAAACAGCGCCCAGGTCAGGCCGGTGTAGCCCCCGCCGTGTAGGCAGAACACAACCGGGCCACTCGTGCCGGCGGTGTAAACTCTGAAGCTGCCTTCCCTGGTGAGCGAGGGAGCGGGACGGAGGTGGAAGAATAGAGGGTTCAGTCGTACAACAGCGCGGAAATGCTTTCCCGAGCAACCCCAGTATATTTGTACAAGCGGCCGACGACGTTAACTTCGCCCAACGACTCGAACTCTGCACACATTCGGGCTACCCGTGCCGGCCGCGCAGCACCTGTCATGCAGCTCCAGGTCCTCGCTTTTGTCGAAATACTTGTCCCACGGCGTGAGCTGGCACTGGTGCCGGATGGAGACGGAGCGCCGGCTGGGGGCCGGTTGGGCGCCGTCGCCGTCCAGGATCGGCGGCAGCCCGCCCACGCTGGGCGACTCGTTGCGTAGGTCGTCCCGCCGTCCGCGATGGACACTGCTGGCGGCAGTGGGCCGAGGCGCGGGCACGCGAGAGGGGGTGGCGGAGCGGTGCAGGGGCGACGCCATGTCGTATAGCGCCGCTTGCTCGCTGCTTGCTGATGTACGTGCAAGACCTAGCAAGACCTACCAGCGTTGCAGAGCAAGCGCCCGCTGTCTGCCAACGAGCACCAGGGCGTGGCGACGGCAAGTCACGTGAGACACGCCGCGCAGTCGGGGCAGCACAGTCGGCGCACGTGCAAACAACGGCAGCTAAGCCGGACGATGCTGAGCGCGCTTGTCGGCGTGTTGCGTCTTATTGGGGTGATGGTGCGTGTGCCGATCCGGCGGGCGCCATTTCGATGAGCGCGCCACCGTCGCGCCCACCGCGGTGTTACCGCGCGCCCGCACGTGGTGCTTGAGGTGCCGCGCCGTTCACCCGCGCCCAGCAGCAGATACCCATACATACACTGTAGTCGCCCCTGGTACAGGTACGTGTGATTTACAAAAAGGGCAGTGATTTACAGAAAGGCCAGGAACAAATCCACAGTAAATTTTAAGAGAATTCCATCAAAGTCGAGTCTGATGTTGCCAAAACGATTCCTCAGGCTATTTTACACAGACAAGAGCCGAAATTGGCAGGAAGGTTTAGTGAAAACGTGGATGGAAAAGGGAGTCAGGGGGGCGCTGTGCGTAAACTGGAAGACGGCAGGTTCAGCTGTTACGGCTGCTTTTTTTATCAGGATTGTGTCTAACACCGGATTGTATATTATGTAGGAACCCCCGTCTGCGGCGGGGGCGAAAACCCCCGCCTGGGGCGGGGGTTGTGGGGGGGCGGGGGGGCGGGGGGGGGGGGGGGGGGGGGGTCCCCCGGCCCCCACCGCACCCCCCCCCCCCCCCCCCCCCCCCGAAAAAATTTCGAAACTGCGGTCTCAAACAAGCATTTTCGCTTTAGGATTCGCCATTCTGGCTCCAAAAATGCAGATTAAGGCATTAAGTTTGGGCTTTCAGCCAAATACGCGCGACGAATCTCATCGTCCTCAATGCTCGCCACGAAACCGCGCTTGGCCACCTCGCTCGGCCTTGCGCGCTTTCTCCTTGCACTTGAACTTACCATTCTTGTTGAGCTTGAGATGATCCACGACCTTGTCCCTCCGAGAAAACTCGTGAGAGCAGTGGGGGCAACGCCACCAATTCGTGTTTGGATCGTGGCGAATATCCTCCAGTCGCCCAGGGCGACCGCCGCTGTGAGGAGATATTCTCACGATATATATACGATACACTCTCGCAGTGTGTCATCCTCGGATCCTCCGCGCTTTTGATAGTGCGCGGCTATCAAAAGCTACCTCCTTACAGTAAAGCGCGGAGTCCACGGATCGAATCCCATTGTGGGTCGGTTCGCGGATGTCACGCATTACAGACGATATCATATGACCAACTAACAGTGTCATATCATACCGTGGCCAACTAACAGTGCCAACCGCTACACCTACCTTTCAGGGGGATGGAATGTGAGGAGATATTCTCACGATATATATACGATACACTCTCGCAGTGTGTCATCCTCGGATCCTCCGCGCTTTTGATAGTGCGCGGCTATCAAAAGCTACCTCCTTACAGCCGCCACCGCCCGCCATGGCTTGCGCGCTGTGCCGATCGAGTATGGCGGCGGTCTACTTTTTACAACTCGCATGCTAAAGGGGGGGTTGCGCCAACGTGTTATGATTGTATCTATTGTTCGTAGCCCCGTAGAGATCGCTGTGTGTGCGAGCTGCGACACCTGCTGGGCCTGGCGGGGCCTGGGCTGCGACACGATTGCTGCTATGGTGCTACCCGGTAACTACGCGGCTTATCGCGCTGCTCCCCCCCCCCCCCCCCCCCCCCCAGCTGGCGCTTTTCAACGTCATATGCTAGACGTGCTCCACCTGCAGTTGGACTGCGCCCGGGGGATGGGACGCTCGGCAGGAAAGCAGAAAGTACTCGGCCTACTCTTGGACAATGCAACTGGACTGCACGGAGGGGTCTCCAGGCGGAGGGCTCGGTCTGTAGGCCCCAAGCGCAATCCATTTTACAGATCCAGGGGGTTCAAATTAGTGTTCATAGGGGTGTTCAAGGGAGGCAAAAGGCTTCGGATGTGTATCGGTTTCATTACGCCCTTCAATGGCTACCTGGGCCGGGGCTGGGCGTGGCGGCGCGCCCGGGGGTGGGGTCCTGGGGGGCCGGGGGCCCGCGAGCGGAGTTCGTTGGGCGCCAAAGATATCATATCATAATATTACGAGTACTCGTGCGATATACTACGTGTAGCAGCACCAATCTATTGATGTATAAACTAACTTAGTAATTATTTTACATACATAAATTACATACAGCTTATTATGCAATATGCATTTACATATGTATGAGCAGCGCCCGCCGCGGCGCTACATAATATACAGTCGCGGACTCTCGCCCCCCCCCCCCCCCCCCCCCCGGCTCCCCCGTCCTCGAGACCCCCCTGTTTCCCCCAAGGGTTCTGGAGGGCTCCAAAAACCCTCTTGTCCATCGCATGTCTATACTACATATATAATATACAGCCCGGACTCTAAGGATTATTCGTGCTGACACCAACCTGACCTAAATAGGCGCAACGACGGGTGAACTATTAACCCGTACCACGTGGCAGCAACGGTTAGGAAAGGAGGAAACCCCATGAATTAGTTTATATCGTTTCAAAGTTGAGTCTTGTTTTGCCATTCATGAGCGAACGGAGAGAGCGGTAGATTGACGAAGAAGGGGTCGCGCCAGGTCACGAAGGTGGCAACGGGAAGGCCACCGATGCGCGGAGGCTTGTTGAATTGGAAGTGGGGAAGGGGCGCAATGTGACCAAAGAAGAACCACACGCGAGGAACTCCGATGGCGTTAGCAACAAACGATGCACCCTTGCTTGCGATGGTTGTGCGAGGTCCAGGAAGTGCCGGCGGGGGGGGGGGGGGGGGGCATCGCCGACGAGACGAACGGCCGTTGAGAGCTAGCAGTCCGACATCGTAGCATCAGTCCAAGATTTGGACTGCTCGCTTTCAATTGGGTGACCGCCTAGAAGTTCGTCGCGGCCAAGGCAGCAAGGGTCAGGGGAGCAGACTGTACGTTGTCGATGAAGTAGTGGTGCTGGAGACGCGCGATGCGGCGGTGCTGTGATATTGGTAGCAGTAACACGCGTAGCTCGTCGGAGCCACGGCATCCGGCACGCCCCGCTTCTCTCGGTACACATGCAGGGTGATGTTGTAGGTGTCGACATGCACGTCCCGCGCTCGACAGGACACTACGCCAGTAAGCCCTTGGCAAAGAACGTGAAATTGACAACCGAGGCCATGAGGGCTCGGAAGTCGTACGGGTACTCGCGGGGAAGAGCATAATTATACAATCAACTCGGTCCGCTCAACGAAGTTGTAAGCGACATTTATCAACATGCAACGGGTATCGCAAAGGGCGGCAGCCTCCATGCGGCGTTGCCTAATAACATGAGGCCACGACTCGCAGCGGTGAGGTGCACGCTGTCCTTGTGATAGGGTCGATGTTGAGCAACTGCTCGGAGAACGTGTTGATTGCTGACATGTAGGGCTGCAACGACTTAGCCCCAATGTGACCCCGCTCACCGACCCAATAAGCGACGTACCGGACGACAGTAGCAGTGGTCTCCTCAAGCGGGCTTATGTTCTCGGAGTCGTGGCAAAACTCCGCGAACCGAGACAGCTTGCCGGTGTAGCTCTTGAACGTTTGGGCGGTGAGGGAGCTAGAGAGTGGGTCACGAGGGCCCGTTGTCCCAATTCGTCCGAGCCGAACGCTTCATGTAGAGAGGATCGGAGTGAAGCAACCCATGGGGCGACAGCTTCGGGCTCGTCAATTACGCAGGTACGACGCTTGGTCGACGGGGTAACATGGGGCCGGTTCATTTCAGCAGAATACTCGGCCGCGGCGGTTAGGTCGCCGGTGGTTGGTCAGTATTTGTTGGACGGGTTAGTCAGTGATCCGGTACGGATTTGCGGGGCAAGGTTCATGTCAGAGGGCCGCCCCGCGCGCCCATCGCGCTCGTCGGTAGCGCATGCCCCACGCGCAATGTACACGCGCGAAAGATGGTCGTTGCGAACCAGTCTTAACACGTCGTGTAACAACCGACGGACGCAATGATGAAATGGTTCGGGAGGCGGATTGTTGAGGCGCCAGGTGCATGTTTGCGGATGGTTGAGCCGAACTTGGCTGTAGCTATAAGCAACGGCGCACCGAGGCAGGTCTAAGTGAAGTCTGTAAAGTTGGGCGTGGGGGGGGGGGGGGGGGCGTCCGCCGGCCCGGACATATGACGCTCATCCCGCTGCCGTTGAGCTGCTAGGGTTCGCTGAGCGGCGGGCGCCGAAGGTGACCTCGCAAAACGCAAGCAGCTCCGACGAAAGGCGCCCCACGCCGTCATTCGCGCTCGCCTTTGCGGCCACGTCCACGTTCACGCCAGCGTCTAGCTTAAACACGCGATCAGCGTAGGTGACCGCCCAAGCCAAAGGAGTGAGCTCCACTCCATCACCCTCGAAACGGGCCAGCATGCCTTGTACCGAGAAAGAGCAAAAATCACAAGGGCATGGCTCGCCGAGGGAGAGGACAAGAGGCGCCGGAAGGCCGAATGGGCGGCAAGCGGCAACGCGGAACATGGAATCGTAGTACTCTGGGCAACGATCACGGACCTCACCAAGGCGACCCTCACTTGGAGGATCGTCGGTCATCAGAAACGCCGTCGCAGCGCGTAAGAGGCGGCCCCGGAAGCGGTTATTATCAGGGCCGCTTTCATGCATACGCGCAGCAAGCTTTGTGAAACGGACCGTGTGGATGCGGTGGCTCAGGGTCCCTTGAACTTTCCGCATGGAATGCAAGGGGAAGTCCGAGTAGTGCGGGATGGCTTGGAGGTCGGCCGCCGAGCGCATCGCAGACGCCGGCTCAGGCCTAGCGGCCGAGCAGCAAGCACGAGCAACGGGAGAGCGCTTTCGGGGGAGCAACTTTGAAACATAGGCCAACGGCCCCGCTAGATCCTCGAACACTCCGTCCCCACACTCGTCAACGACACGGGTGTGAGCAGCGCGAAGCTCGACAGCCCACATCGGCGGCGAGACGTTGGCGTCGGCATCGGGCGCCAACGCTGGAGTGACCAACGCCTAGTGAATAGAAGACGCCCCAACAAGGTAGACCAGGCTATGAGGGCAGGATACGCCTAACATCTCGGAAAGAGACGCGCCGACGTCGCTCAGGGTGGCGTGTTGAGCACGGAATAGGAAGGTCACAGCTTAGTCAACCACAAGGGCCGCAGCGCCGACGTGGGATGCATATGTGACATGCATGTTATCGCCGATGCCGAGGCCGCCGAACTAGACCGAGAGGGACAACTGCGTGCGCATGGAGGTCGTATCCAATGGGTCGGGGCTAACATCCCAAATGCCAGCGAGCCTTGAACACGCGGCGGCGTCTGCATCTTCGAGAAAGGACGTAATAGAGTCGCCATACCCCTCAGAGCGACCCAAGCCCCGAGGCGTGGAGCGGAGGTGGTGGCCGAAACGGCGGCCGCAAACTTGCAACAAACGAGTAGCGGTGTGGGAGTGGAAGTGGTCGGCCAAATCTATAAGCCGGGAGCCAAATTGTTGGTGAAAGTTTTCGACTCACCGTTTTGTCCATCAACATGTCCCGGGCGAAAGCAGCCGAGCCCCCATAGACACCAAGTACTTTGATTCCGGACGAGGGGGCCATAAAGCATGATCGCCGAACGCCACAGAGGCTGACAAACACGGTCCTCGAGCAATGTGCGGAACATTCCGGAACGGTAGAAAGAATTGAATGCGTTCTCGGCGTCGAGCTGCACCAAGCAAGACGAGGGATGGGTCCGAGTCTAGGAGGGATCGCAAAAGGAATTGAACTAATTCCACGCCACCCTTAACGCCAAAACCGAACTGAACGCGGGCGGCAAGCCATTGAGCGATGGGCTCGCCATGAGCGCGCAATAGGACGCGCATAGCGTACCGGTCGAGCACGATGCCGATGCCAATGGGCCAAACGGACCTCTTCATGTCCCCATCACTAAGTTCCAGCGCATTGCGCTTCGCCCACGTGAGCTTATCTAAGAGTACCGAGGTAGCGGAGGAAAGAAAATGGGCGACGCCAGCAAGGAGCATCTCCGCACTCGCGATGGCCTCAACGATGCCACAGAGGTGGGAGCGCGAGCAGAGGGCACGGAGAGCCTCAAAGTGAATGCCATCGAGGAATTTATACCTTTTGTTGCACAGTTATCGCACTCCCGAAATGCTTTTCTCCACGGGATGGGACTTGCCTCAACTCGCATTACTCAAATGGGCCGACGCCCAAACGGGTAGGTAGGGCGGACCTTTCGTGGCCAGTGCCGAATATTTTGATGGCAGTAGTGTTTTAGACGGTGATCCAACAGCGTTGGAAATTTTGTCATTGGCCTTCAATTAGTTTTGCAAAATGCTTCGGCAATTTGCTTGTTGACTATAACGGAGCGTTGCCTACCCAGGGCTTCCGTAGATGGATCGCTGCCTAAACGGCCGTCGTGGAGACGTTGCAAGGGTTTCACTGGTGCCAGTCCCGTCCCGGAGGCGAACCAAAAAACTACTCTTGCTAGTTTATTAGAACTACATATGGCGCTTCATGTACACTGATACATGCATGGTACGAGTGACGTCGTAACGTCGTAACCACGTCGTAGTTACATAACTGCTACATGTACCGACTGTACGAGTAGTATTCTTTTAAGGCGCTAGCGCCTACAAGTATACAGCCTATAAGTCTCTGCATGTTTATGGGTAAAAAATCGGTAAAAAATCGGCGCCACGCAGGCAAGAGCTGGTAAAAAACCGGTCAGCTCTTGTCTGCGTGGCGCCGCCGTAAGTTTCTCCTTGCTCATCAACATGGCACATGCAGACAACGTTCTTGGCGGGGTCGCGGCCGCGCGTGCGGCACGTGATGGTGCTCCTGCGCCTGCGTCGCGTCGCTCGTCGGCATGTGTTGCTATGACCTGGGTCATTGGATGCAAGCGTCCTCGCCGCGCCTGATAGCCTAGTACCCCGGGGCGGGGGTTCCTTTAGTTCCTGGCAGCTAAGTGACTTCGTGGTTCCCTTGGCTCCTTCTTGGTTCTTGGCTCCCTGTCCTCTTGCTCGGCCTTGGTTTCAGGCTTATGTCTCTCTTTTGCTGGCAACCTTTCATAGTTGCTGTTAGTTCTGTTGTAGTGCGCTTTTGTGAAAGCCCTGATGTAAATATAACCCATATGTTTATGGGTATGATTTGGGTTTGGTCGCTTCTACTAGTCGGTAAACCTACGCATAGTGTACGGCGTTGCAGCCATTGCGAGGATAACCATGAAAGAGCGTGCACATGGTGTTCTAGGGCAAATGCGATGGCGCGCGTGGCGCGCGTGGCACCTGCCTGGTTGTGCGGCACTACTACTGTAAGAAGTGCTGCACGGCTAGGCTGTGAACGGTTTGAGCGCACGCTACGGCATGCCGACATTTGGACGCAAAGAACCGTGTTTTTCTCCCATGGTCGCCGAGATACATGTGTTGGCCACCTACCCCATGCCGCGCGGCGCATGGTTTGGAGTCTATGGTCAGCTAGCGGGATGCATGCGACATTCGCAAACGGGTTGTTCCCCTTGCAATAAACAATAACATTGCAATCACGCGTTAATTCATAAATAACATTTCCACGTTTTATCAGATTGGGCTGTAAATTAATGCGATGAAAAGCCCGTGACTTGCGCAGCTTTCCATCACTAATGTTATGGCCTGTCAAAGTTTACCATGTTTTGTATCCCAGTCAGCCCACTCCCTATGATAGATGGGGGGCATGTAATGTGCCCTTCCACGCAAGCTCCCATGCGCGAGGGCCCCTTGGATAGGTCCCCACGTCGCGCGGACCGCGTCATCTTTTTGGCTTTTCCCCTTGGATGATGGGTCATATGTTAACAACATGTGCGCGGACACGTGCAACAATGGCGACATTGTTGTCGAGGGGGGCAGCCCGCGCTTAGCATACGGTGCGGGCGGTAAAAGCACGTACCTATGGAATATAATAAGGCACTTCATGTGTGCTACTTTCACCCATCGAGGCGCGGCCAACGGCGCTTATCTTGCAGCTTGGAAATTTGTGGGATGATTGGCCCTATATCACGACGACGGCATTATTAATGGCACGGCACTTTCATGAAATTGCTATGCATTGCATCGGTAGCGTGTATGGATTGGGGTCAAGCTCGGTCGTCTTACATCGCATGCATACGTCCACCCACCAATGGCAGCGCGCGGGCATATGCCACGGATGGTACCATGGTAGCTGCCCCCTATTCATCACCGGTTTTCTCTGTGGTTTTAGCCATGTGCCAAACAATAATGCCATTATTGCCGAAGAACTATTCTAAAAGTGCGATAACCTGAAGAAACGGCTTCCTCCTTGGTGTAGGAGGCTTGCATACACTGGATTACAAGGCTGCATGGCACCGGGGCCCCATGGCTTGGGCATCGAGGCGAGGATACGCGCGGATTTCTATGTGCAAAGACTTTTGTGGGCTGCTGTATGTATTTGCAGGCGTACCCACTTTGACTATAGCCGCCCCCGCCCGCCCGCCCGCCGCCCCAGCAAATTTCGTCAGCTTGGTGTCAGCTTAGACCCCGTCACCTCCCTTGCTGGCACAACTGCTTCTTCTCCATCACTTCTTCGTCTTCTTCCCAGGTCCAATGGACGTATCGGTAGCGGCGGACGACTCCGGGAAGCGATCCGCCAGCGTGGTGCTGCCCTCCGGCGCGCACGCGCGGCGGTCCAAGAAAGGGAAGAAGCAGCAGGGCAAAGACGCGGAGGCGGACCGCCCGCCCGATGTCGCGGTAACCATTATGCCGTTGCCGCCCAAGGACAATGATCCGGCCGCAGGGCTGGTGCGCCTGGACGCGCAGGATAAGGGCCACCTGGTGCAGCTGGACGAAGCCAAACTGTCCGCCACGTCGGCCAAGGGATACCGCATGGTGCGGGTAGTGCAGTCCGCGCACAATCTGTAGTACCATGCGTACTTCGCCCCCAGCGGCTAGGTGGAGGCGGGTTGACGGCACGGTTTCTGCAGGCGCTTCTCTTGATCTATGGCCTGGCACCCTGTAGGTGCGTGCGACGCACGGGGCGCACGCAGGGACCTGGTACTATGAGATCGAGGTGAAGCACCTGGGGGCGACGGGGCACTGCCGGCTGGGCTGGGCGACCAAGCAGGCAGAGCTGCAGGCGCCGGTAGGGCCCTGCCGCCCCCCGGACTCCCTCGTGCGTGCTGCTGGGCAACTTCCTCCGCGCACTGATCTCGCGTCCATCCACTTATGTACCGCAGGTGGGCTATGACTCGCACAGCTTCGCGTACCGGGACATCGGAGGCGCGAAGGTCCGTCCCGATCCGCACCGCCTCACTTGTGTCCTCTGTCTTCTTGCCAGGACAATCTACCTCCTCGCCTGCTGATCCGCACTGCCCTCGAAACACACAGGTTCACAAGGCCGCGCGGGAGCCCTACGGCCAGCCGTTCCAAGAGGTACGAGTACTGCCGCCATATGCAAGCGGGCTCCCTGGGGGCGCAGGACAGGCACCTGCAGGTCGAGAATGCCATCGCGAACAGACGACAATACTGATGCTTGTGTCCGCATGTCCGCTCTCTGCAATCCAGGGCGATGTCATCGGGTGCCTGCTGCACATGCCGGAGGGGGGCAGACCAATCGAGCCGGACCTGCAAGACAAGGTAGCTTATTGCCTGCGGTGTCTGCAGAGAGCGTGCAACTCCCCCCACTCCCCCCCCCGCCTCCTCCTTCCCCAGTCCCCAGTGGCGGCCAGAACAGCACACCCACAGATGTTGCCTGTGGGTGTATTGTTCTTGGGCGCAGCCGGTTTTGAGCTACGGAGGCATTCCGGTGGTGGAGGTTCCGGAGGAGGCCAAGGCGGAGCCGCTGCCGGGCAGCTGCATCGCGTTCACAAAGAACGGCGAGCTGCAGGGCGTGGCGTACAGGTGCAGACACAGACAGTAGTGCCTGCGGCAGGATGTAGACAGCGCACAGCAGAACCTCCTTCCCAGTGCTTGGGGCCAATGATGTATACACTTCCTGTCTGATGGGGCTGTGCCTGGCAGGGATGTCACGGAGGGCAAGTACTACCCAGCGGGATCAATATATACCCTGCCTGAGCAGGCAGAGGGCGCAACCCTGTGCTTCAACTATGGTCCTCTCCCCCCCCCCCCCCCCCCCCCCCCCCTTCCTCCCAAGTTTGCGCCCTCTATCTCCTCCGTACATACTACCCTGCGCTGCCATGACCCTGACAATGGCGGCTGTGCTGCACTGAAAGGCCCGGCCTTCAAGTACCCGTGCCCGGTTGTGGAGGGCCTCCCAGAGCCTCGCCCTGTCTGCGAGCTTGGGGAGCGCTACGGGGAGGCAGCCGCAGCTGTGCAGGTGATCTCTGGAACCCGAATGGTGTTCACTGTCAAGAGCAGATCCGGCCTCATCTGTCTGACATGCTTGCCCCCTTTCCCCCTCCTTGCAACCCCTTTGACAGGATCCGCCCCCAGCCCCTGCGGCTGCAGGCTGAGAAGGGGCTTTATTGTGCAAGCTTGGCATCCACATGAGACCAGAGGAGGAACACTGTGTGCTGCTGCGATGCGCAAAAGGTGGCGCCACCCGCCTAGACAGCTGTCGCTCTCATCTGCTGGCGTGTGAAAATGCCGTGGCTGCGATGGCATGAGTGCAGTTCCTGTGTTGTATATTGTGTACATGATACACAATGAGAATGATGCAGCATGTGCTCCGCAATCCACAACCACAATCACTTGGAGTGCGCAGGAGGGAAACGGAGGTTGTGGGCAGGCTGTGCAGGTGCATGGGTTGGGCCCCAAATGTTGTTTTCATGCAGTGCCGTCCTACGTCTTTTAACATATACAGTGCTTCTGTTTGGCGTTGGCCGTCTCGGCAACGCCTTATCTATGCGAGCCCGTTTTCGGCTGCCCATTTGCGCATGACTCGGATAATGTACTCCACCTGGGGGCCAGAGGGGCAGTGGAAGAAGAGGGGCACGGTGAAAAGGCGGCCAGGGGGTGGTCTTGGAGGGGGCATGCATGGTGTATATGGTATACAGCAGCGTGTGGCCGACCTGCGGGTTGGTCGTCTGGCGCAGCATCGCCAGCACCGCAGATAGGGCGTCTGGCGACTCCTTCCCTGCTACGATTGCCTACAGCAGCAGCATGAGGGGGAGGGGGGGAGGGGTCAGCGTTCCTTTATCATTTGCGCCCCCAGCTCTCGTGGGGTGCGGCCGCAAGCGACACCCACCTGGAACACGCCCACGCATGCGCCGCGCTTGCCCTCCCAGTACTCAGGGTCGGGGTCCATCCGCTCCAGGACATCAAACGCCTTGGCGCTGTACAGAAACTCGCCCATCTTGTAGCAGTCGTTGGCGATTAGCTGCAGCAGGTTGTATGAGTCCGTGCTGGTCTCCATCCGGAGGTACAGCTCCCACGCGAGCCCCGCCTTGTTGTTCATGATGTAACTGGCAACAGGGGCCGGCAGACAGGATCAGGCACAGCGCCATGGGAGGCAAGACGGGTGGATTTCAGCGCTAACTCAACTTGAGGGCAAGCGTGTAGTTGGCCAGGAGGGTGTGAGGTGACTCACCAACGCGCCAGCCAATTGGCGTAGATGGAATCCGCGCGGTACAAGTCGTTCTGGATGGCCAGCAGGGCCTCCTCCGCCTCTGCATACTCCCCGATGGATGCCTTGGCGATGCCGTAGTTCCAGTTGAAGTCATCGTCTGCAGCCCCAGAGAGACAGCTAACATAGTGAGCTCGCAACGTCAGGTGACAAACTGGCGGATCAAGATTCTCGCCTACAGACAGATCCAGGCAGCGGCAGGCTCACCGGAGGAGAAGTAGCTTTTGATGGATTTCAGGTAGATTAGCACGTCCTCAAACTGCTTTAGCAGGAAGAAGCACGATGCCATGCACTGCCGCCCCGGGATTGTGTCGCACTCGCTGGCGCTGGCACCCACCTGCGGGCCACCGGCAACGCCGTGCATCAGCATCGTGCTAGGGTGCCAAGAGCAGACGGGAGGAGGGGGGGGGGGGGGGGGGGGCAGAACTACCAGCAGGTCACTCACCAGCTGAAAGTATTGCTGCGCAGTCTTCATGTGCTCCGAGTTATTAGTGTTCTGGCCCAGGCTGGCATGCACCACGCCCTTGAGGATGTACTCCTGCGGGGTGTTGGGCTTGAGGTCCTTAACCAGCTCAAACGCGTCCTCCAGGCCGTTGTTGCGCAGGTGGTAGATGACCAGGTTGAGCCGCGCCTCAGGCAGCACGTCAATCATCTTGGGCAGCACCGACATCGCGTTCTCTCCGTTGCGGAAGACCACCAGGTTGTGGCGGATAAGATCGTTGTCGCCATAGTTGTTGCCGGTCAGGTCCTACGCAGGTCAGGTCATTTCTTGAATCGGCGGTTGTGTGTGTGGGGGGGGATGAAGCACCACAATCTAGTAGACCATCTCATCAGGCAGCCATGGGACTTTCCACTAAGCCTGGCATCACAGGAGTTCCCACCTTGAGCGGCTTGAGTTCCGCCTCCGCCGCCTTCCCATTGTACAGCCGGAAGTGATTGCATGCCTGCGCGATATAATTCCAGTCTCAGCTCCCCCCCCCCCCCCTCCATCCACTCTGCCATGCACATGCCACCATCCCTAGCTAGCTTAAGTCTACTTCTGCATTGTCCACAAGGAGCCCACCGTCACACCCGTTGCTTCTCCCAAACACCCAAAAAGCCCCTGTCCCTGGTTCAGTCCCATCGCCCCACCCCTAGGCTTGTTGACCCACTCTCACCTTCAGGTTCAGAGAAAATGCAGAGTCAGGGTAGGCCTGCAGAAGGACGCTTAGAATCTCCAGGCTGACGTCGTAGTAATCCAGCTTGGAATAGCAGAGAGCAACGTACACGTTGAGCGCCAGGAAGTCGCGGTTCTCCAGCAGCAAGCGCTTGTAGATGTCAGTGGCCTCCTGAAAGTGGGAGCGGAGATAGTGGATGGATGCCAGCGTCAACTGGTCCTCCGTCGAGTCGCTCAGGCTCTGATGGAATTCCATCAGTTTCGTCTCGTCGCCCAGCTTGTGGGAGAGGTGGAACAGCACGCGCGTGCGCAGCGGACATTTGGGGCCCTTGTCCGCCTCCTCCTGCGCCTCCTGGTACATGCCCATGTAGTACAGGCATGCCGCCGCGTAGATGTGGTACATCGGGTCGGGATCCTCGCCCGCCGCCAGCTCGCGGTACAGCTTCAACGCCTTCTCGTGGTCGCGATTGTGAAAGTAGCAATACGCCAGCCACTCCAGCGTCTTCACCTGCCGCCCGTCCGCGTGCCGCTTGAACTCCAGCAGCGCGACCGCCGCGGTGAAGTCCCGCTTGTGCAGATACTCCTCCAGCTCAAGCACCTTGGCCTTCGCAGCCTCGCCGGCGCCGGCCTTAGATGCAGCCGGCTTAGCCGCAGCGCGGTTTTTGGACAGTATCATCTCGCCCGAGCTGGTTCAACAAGGAGGGGGGACGCGGGGCGCGGGGCCTCTCGCAACGGTAGCGACTGCTGAGCCTCAGGCGTAGCGCACGACCCGGTGCTCAAGGACCTCTAACCACCGTAACGAAACTGCTATCGAGACAAGCGGCGTGGCTACTTGCTGTGTGCAGCTCAATCCTAGGCAAGGGATGTGAAGTGGCATTAAGATGTGGCATGGCGGAGCTCGGAGCAGGCTAAAAGGGGAGAGGGGGCTGGCATATCCACCGCAGGTACCCGTAAGCGCGACGGCCCCGCGGCACGCCTCCGATGTCGCGTCAGAAATATGCTGGTTTGCCGAGATGATGTAGTCGCTAATACTTTATTTACGTGGCTTAGCTGCACCAGGGGCTAAGGAAATTACCCGAAAAGGCACAGAAAGGAAATGCCCACTACCTACGGCGACTGCGAGGTGGAAACATGAGCAGTTTGGGATTGTACCCGGTAGAATACAGCGACTAGTCCTTGATAGAGCTATAAAGTCCATACAGCACAGGTTGCCGGGATGTTAACCGCATGCTACCCCACAATTGCTACAGACTACACCCCGGGCAAATCATATGCCATACGGAGTATGTTTACTTGTCCAATAACATATACCGCCGCCCCATTTTAAGCCATGTACACCCCCCCCCCATAAAAGTCTTCCGTCCCCCCCTTCCCCCAATCACACAACACGCGGGAATTCACTGTTGTGCAAAAGTGAAGTTCATGAACTTTACTTTTACAACATGTGGGTAATAGTAAAGTAAAGTTCGCCTCGGGACATCGGCCGAAGCCGCCCCAGCATTTGACCTCTTGCGCCGACTGCACCCGCGTAGGTCTGGCATAGCCCTTAGACCATTGCCTTATATTCGAATAACCCGGCCGAAGGGCTAAATAATGCATCAACCGGGTAAACCCGGACACGTCGAGCCAATATTGCTGAAATACATCGACCAGGAATCAAACCAGGGACCTCTCGCACGAGAGACGACCGCTCAATCGAGCGGACACGGAATGTATTTTGTTGCGTGGGTATGCGGCAATATTATTGGCTGCTATTCAACCAACCGCAAGTGCACTCAGTAGCCATTGAGTGCTACATCGTCTGAAATTGGTAAATGTCGGTCATTTCCGCGCGGAGAAGTGTGTGATAGGTGGCAAAACAAGCGCAACAGTGCCCCATTTTTAGCATTGTAAGCGACTTTGGAGCACATAATAAGTAACGGTTTTTGGCAAGTAAAGGTGCAATTTTCGTCTTCGAAATTCGCTGAAGTGGTGGTTTCGAATGCCATCATGCGACCACTCCGTGTTTTAACTGAGGAAGAATCAATGAGTCTCCACGCGAGAGGATATATGAATATGAGCGCCGTAGGTCGGCGTTAGGAAAAACTGATGCCGTTGCACTTCTGGGAGGTGTAGTGTCAAGAGGACTATCTTAGTGAATCGGTGTCGGATTGAGGGCGCGTTGGAAAGCGCATGCATGGCAAATCAAAGCGCTTTCATGTAAGTTACGGGACACATATTGCCCGGATTTTCGCGCTCAGAATATTGCCATTATTTACTAACGTTTAAGCGTCTGCGAGCCCCAAAACATGTTTTCAAACCTTGGAGCCCGCCAATGTTAGGCCCCGTAACGGGCACCTAGGTGCAGCCCGCCATAGTGCCTCAGACTCGAGGCCACATTAGATGTCAAGTAAACAAATAAACACTTCTGTCATTACATCGTTTCCCCAAATCAGCAGTAGATTGTTTTGCTCGCATTGCGCTGTAATTTCAGCGATACGATTTGCCGTGCGATAATCGGTGCTTTGGCACAATGCCTATCTTTCCTCCCACACCTCCCGCGCCGCGTAGTCGTGGCAGTACTCCATCTGAAAGACTTTCATATGGGCTATATATCCACATATGGTGAAGCTTGGGCCATATAGCGCGTCGCGTGTTATGCTACCAATGGACTACTGTTTTAGGCCCTTTCAAGTACTGACAAAACTGCTTTAGGGCGTGTACGGGTAGTGGGACTATACGTGGTTATGGTTTTATGCTAGTGCACAGCGATGCGCCCACAGCATGCAGATCCGCGTAGGACTAAACGTTTGTGGGAGAGTGTATTCCGACTGCTCGCATCGCTACTCAGCTCGCGCGCGCGCAAAGCGACTAAATACTATCTATTCCATTGCTGCTCGCTCGCGGTCCGCAGTACTTCGACTTATCGCCGCCCGTATTTCGACTCATCAGCACACCGCCGCCCACATCGCAGCCGTCTGCCACGCCGAAGCACAGCAGGAACGCCCCGCCACAGCAAGCCCTGCTGACCCTTGAGGTCCAAGGCAAGTGCTTTCAGTCGCGTGCGTGCGCAGGCGCAGTGCGTTTGTAGGGCATTGCGCACTGAGGAAGTACGGTCGGTACCGGTGTGAATTACAAAAAGGGCAGTTCCCTTAATAATCAGAAAATCCACACAGCAAGGCGTCGGTACCGGTACACTCGCTGGCATGTTCGCGTGCCCAGGCTACCCTGCCCTTGCCTCCATGGGAATTGCGCAGCACGGTCCCACGACAGCTGTCGGTTGGCTAGCCTAATCTATCGATAAGTTGGACCGGACAGTGCCCCCCTAATCTATCGATAAGTGCCCCCCCCCCCGCCCCTCCCCCCTGTGGCCTACCGTTTGCCGCCTGAGCTGGTCGCCCAAGCAAGCCCCCCTTCCCCAACAACCACACCCCCACTACCAGCAGCAGTTGGGGTATGTGCAGTTGTACCTGAGAACTTGGGGGGGAGTCCCAGCTACTACCGAGGGTTTCAAGCACTAATCGTTGCTATGGCTGCGAGCGAGCGACAGGTGTCGCAGCGGACTGCATGGCTGATGGCCTTGGGCGGTCGATGGTTAGATACGCGCACAGACACATGGGTCAACAAGTTACCAGCGCTGACAGGATATAGTACAACTGCCAGCAGTAACGATATGTTATTTAGAATACAGAATATGATGCTATCTATGCGATGTGCATGTTATGAATTACCAATCAATACATATCACATCCAGTACGTTGCGAGTATGCGCGCTGTAGGCGGTGAATCCCACGCCCCGCACCTATATTTAACTATTCTCATCGCTCGCCTCGCCGACCTGGGGATGCACGTCCTCCAGTTTGTTCACCGCTTCGCTCAGCTGTTCTTCCTCATGGGACAGCCGATTGGAGTTGCCCTGCTTGTCAGCTTGCTGTAGGTCCTGTCCCTTTGCCCACAACAGCTCCACCTGCAGGTCCTCAGCCACCTCTGACTTGAAGTCAAACTTTGGGCTGTAGAAGAACTCAACTGCTTGGAGAACCGTTTTGTTGCCTGGGGTCGCATGGGCTGGCGGGCCGGGGTACCACTGCGGGACTCGATGAAGTTCTGCGCGCAACAAAATTGGTAGAATTTGTAGATTAATTCGCATGGGCAACAAATCAGGAATAGACGTGCTGGATTGAAAGATGCTAACAAATACATGCATTGCATTTCCAACAGCGCAGTACCTTGAGGGTGTGTGTGCTTTTCAGTTTTGGAGCATGTTCACCAAGAGTATTTGCCCGGCTGCTCCTTCGCCATTCGCAAACAGTTGCTGGACATGACATGTTACTTCCGCATTAGCAGCTTCAGCAAGACCATGGGTTTTCTTCAGGGATCCTGCCTCGGCCTCTGCCCTGTTCAACTCCTTTTGACAGTCTTTCAACGCAGCCGCGCTGGCCTGGGTATGCAAACATACGCATGTAAGAAGCAGCCAATCACATTGAAGATACATATAGCCTCTGCATAGATGTATGCTCATGCAGTACACTATCCCTTATTTCGCCTTGGGCACGTATCCTTCAGAACACCTGCAATCGCATCAGTGGTGGTTTCTATGCTGTGCAATCCATACCTGCTTTGCCTCTTTGATCAGCTTGATCTCTGCTTTCCTCTCTCCTGCTTCAATTCACGTTCACGTGCCTGTAACACAAACACGTGCAAATTCAGGTATTCATTACACTGGTATATGATAGAGCACTGTCTGAGGTAGCCAGTATGTTCAGTACAATGGCGTAGAGCACGCAGAACACATTGGCAATGTCCCTCAGCGTTTTTTCAGTCCAGGATGTCTTCTACCCACCAGCGATCATATCCATGGTACACTGATTGTAACGTAGGTTCTGTAGTTGCACAGGGGGGACGACCTCCTTGACCCTAATCAGAAGCGGGAGCATGGCAAATTAGTATCTGTCATTTCTCATGAAAAACATTACATAAACAATGCAGCTGGAAATCAGTTTCTCACGCACACACACTGCAGTATGTAAACTGGTTAGCACCATCACTTACAGGGCAACCATGCCGGAGTCTTTCTTCTTCATATCAGCCTCTTGCAAGATGTGGGATATATGGACAGGTCTAGCACAGAATTCGATCTTGTTATACACACACAACATTTGAAGATGGAAGTTTTGACATTGGACGTGTGGCCATCTGAATATCAGTGAAAAACACCAAAATCAATACATCATCAGAAAGTATGAACCTCAGACTCATCAACATGCCATCCATAATAGCACTACGGCTTTAGTTCTATCATTGAAGTAGGAACCGCCAGCCATGAACAAGATATTGTTAACATAACACGAAGACATGGCTTGCATTGCCGCTTTAAGAATGATTCACGCCAGTATGGATGGGCATACCGCATGACCCGAATGCGGGATCTTGTCCAATCTTGATGCTGGGATTTTCAATCAGCGTCTGTCACATACACTGACACAATAGTTCAGTATTGCATATAGGCACATTGCAGAGCAAACAAGCAAGGGCGACGGGGTGGGGGGGGGGGGGGGGGGTGAATGTTTGCCGTCTTATTAACATTTGTGACCCAGCCTGTCTCTATATTAACAAGCATGACTACATGATTGCCGTTCAGCTGACGAGGCGTCATTGCATGCAATGCAAAGTGGTGTTGGGATAAGGCGTACTGAAGATTTGATGTCAATCAATACGACAATTCCATGCTGTTATATACTTGCAGCTACCAAAAGGCCATTATTAGTCCAGTGTCAGATGCAGCTGCTGTATTCTTGCGACTGCAACATTCACATATCACGGGCAACACAGACATGAAAACAACAACAACAACAATCTTACAACAATCTTACAGACGAATATCGGTCTTGCCTTGCCTACACTGAAGAGGAAGGGATTTCCTGGATACCAGTACCAGATACCAGTACCAGTACATCCCTTGTCCGCTCGGTAGAGCGGTCGTCTCGTGTGCGAGAGGTACCGGGTTCGATTCCTGGCCGATGTATTTCGGCAATATCGGCCCGGCGTGTCCCGGGTTTACTCGGTTGATGCATTAGCCCTTCGGGGTTCGAATGAGGCAATGGTCTATGGGCTATGCCAGACCTACGACTGCAGTTGGCGCACGAGGTCAAGTGCTGGGGCGGCTTCGGCCGATGTCCCGGGGCGAACTTTACTTTACTTTACCAGTACCGCCCTGTCTCTACTTTTAATGACTCTACTCTTGCGTCCTCCTTTGGCGCGTGCCTCGCCGCCCATCGTGCCGGACGACGGGTGGTCGCGCACCCTGCTGCGCTGCCTGCTGTTGTTGGCACCCTGTACCATGGAATGATGAGTATATTGTAGAGGTAGGCAGCAGTGCGGAGATATGACTCGTCGTCTCCTCCCGCATAGCGACTATACAGTGCTCGGCCGACCGCCAGTCAGATGCAACACGAATATTACATTAAATCGCTGATCAATCCACGACACTGCCCGGTGCATGCGGTGTGCGCATCGATGGTGCCGCTGTGGCTAAACTACGACTGCAGGTACAGCAGGCGGCGACTCTGCGTGTATATAAGCACAAGGCGGCGATGATTTCACCGCCGAGTGCTGACCCGCAGTGGTTGCGGGCGAAACTACCGGCCGTCGCGCGAGTGGCGCGACACGACAGATCCAGTGCATACCCACCATGGGTGCTGGATTAGGCCACCTCGGGAGGTACAGGCATCTTCAGGCTTCGGCTTCTGCGTAGTAGGCGACGCGGTGGCTGTGTGATGTGGGGGGCGCTGTGATGACGAGCCGAAATGGGCCGCGACGAGCAGTCGAAGTATGGACCAGATCGGTCGAAGTACGAGCCGCGAGCAGTCGAAGTACGATAGCGATAGAACCCTAAAAACCCCTAAAAACCCAAAACCCGATATTCCTGGCGGCTCTCGGGCTCCGGGCTCTGGGATTAACCCGATTAATAACCTTTAGCGACTATATATTTTCGGAAATAGTCGAAATATTACCGGGTGAAATCGGCAGGCGCGCGCGTCGCGTCAGCATCACGCGGTGACCGCGTGGCACCGCCCTTGCCACAACGCGCCGTACCATTACCGAACTCGTAGCGCTACGGGTACCCGCAGCACTCGCGTACATAATAAGGTACATGCGCGAAAAAAGTAATAAAAACCCGTATTACATAAGTGAAAGCGTACCAGTTCTTTATCGGTAAAACTTGCTAAGGATTTTAGATTTTTCGGCCACCGGGACAGGACTGGCACCGATGAAACCTACCGCCGCGCCCCGACCGTACAACTAGCAGTACCAACTAAGGACGATCAGGAGACGCAATCTCCGAAAACTCGGCAATATGTTTAAAGGGGAAAGCAGGGAAAAGAGGCACTAATGAATGCTCGTGCTCGACCTTGGTTTCATGCTCATGTCTCTCTTTTGCTGGCAACCTTTCACAGTTGACGTTAGTTCTGTTTGTAGTGCGCTTTTGTGAAAGCCCTTATGTAATTAAAAATGAATGCTCGTCTCACAGAAAGCCCGCGATGCGGCAGTTGAGGTTATTGTCCCAAGCGCCATCCTTAGGGCTGGTCACACACATCACACTACTTTTTTTTTAACACATATATCATACTACTTAATACGGGTATCTCGACTGCCGCTGCGCCCGATCAGCCCAGCTAGCGACTAAATCTGTTCGCATGATTGTGCTGCGAGCGACATCAGACCGACATTTTTGTTGGTAGTACCGCTTTTAGACGCGCTACAGGTACCTGTACAAGGTTTCACTGGTTTCACTGGTGCCAGTCCTGTCCCGGCCGGGGGCGAAAAAAAACTACCTGTACTGCTTTTAGCGGTGGATTTGTTCCTCGTCTTTTTGTAATTCACACCAGTACATGTTCCAGTACGCCCTGCTAGCTACAGGGTTCCTGAGCTGCTGCGACCCTGCTGCTGCTGGGTGCTGACCGCCCATGTACGAAATTAGTATACGAAGTTGGACTTTAAAGCCATCAAGAACTGCACCGCGCGCCACGCCACCCCGAACCGCGATCAGCCACAGAGTTCAGCGGAGGCGTCTCGGCCGCTACACCCTCACCAGACACCACGCGAAGAATCAGCGCAAGCAAAGCAGCAGGTGTCAACGGCTACCGCGCGATTTAGCGAAGCAACTGGCCGTGCCTGAGCTGCCACTGCGTGTGCCGGTGGCGCCGCAAGGCCACTGCGGCTCCGCCCTCAAACGAGAGAGCGCCCGACAGTCGCGAGCGCCACACCGCGCGCGGTTTTAGCCGGTTTATCCGTCCGCTCGGCGTGTCCCACTACAGGGCTTTATCGCTCCAGCACCCCTTCCTACCAGCCGGGGTGGCAGTAATCTCTGCTGGAAGGCAATTTCTTTTCATTCGCAGCACCCCTACCCGTTGTCTGGACACTCTCTCCGTGCACGCTTGCCTGGCGGCAGCTGCGCACTTCCCTGGCACCGTTTCGCCGGATGTCGAAGCAATCCGAAATGGCGCCACAGCTGGCACAGTTGTCAGCGTCTCTCTCTGCGTGGGCCGGCTCGTACAAGGTACGGCGACCCGCCGCCTCCCGCCATTCTCCCGCCTCGTCCCGCTCTGCTAGAGCGATACCCGCCCTTGCCTCATGTCGCCCGCACTTAGGCTAATCTTCTACCCGCAAGCTGACGCGACTAGCCACCCGGCGCTTGGCCGCCGCTCTTGTGCTCTCACCAAACCCTCCGGTCTTCCACCAAACGCCGCGACGCGACGTCACCGGAAGCCTCCGCAACGCAGCAGGCAGGCTGTCTTATTCGTCGGTTCTGCAATCACGCGCTCCAGCCTAAGCGCGCATGCGTGCGCGGTATCCGTGGGTGTTTGCGTGCTTGGTGCCCGAGCTCTTCGCGCGCGAATCCTCAATGGGTTCCTGTGCTGTCGTTTTCTCTTTGTATTGTTGCGTTACAGTTATTTTTGTTCTTTTAGTTACTATGTCATCGGTCGACCATGTCATGCGTTGCTTGTTTGTCGTTTGCCGGTGCTCCCATACTGACGCCACAGTGCAAACCCCAAAGGACAGTCATGGTGGAGTGGTGGTGTGCTAATGAGTGCTAGGGGCGGGGGTCGAAATTGCTGTCCATATTTTTTTGAACTGTCTGTCCCAGCCATCCGCACTTTGGGCCCAACATTGTTTTGTGTATTTGCACTCCCTCCCTACCCTCACCGCCAGACTTCGCAACTTGGACCTGGCCACCGGCCAGCCGACCATCGGCAGCAGACGCCGGAGGCGAGCCAACTCGACAGCATTGCCTGCCATGACGGCGCATGCAGCAGCGCCAAGGAGGCGGCTTTCTGGCGCGAAAAGGCCGAGCTGCTGCAGCGGGAGCTGTTCCGGGAGAGGCTGGAGGCAGCGCAGATGCGGGAGGCGGACCTGGGACTGTCCTCGTCACTGGCGGAGCTGCGGGTGCAGGTGGCTTCGGCCTGCGTGGCGCTGGGCAAAGCCACGGGCTGCAAGCCGCCAGGGCTCCCTGCGCCAATGGCGCGTGGCGGCCTCAGTGACGCCGCGATCCAGCATGTGCAGCGCCTGACGCGCGCCCTACAGTGGATTGCCTCTGCGGCGCAGCAGCTGCAGGCTGGGCAGCACCCACGTGAGCAGCAGAACGGCCCGGAGGCGCATCGGGTGCGGCTGGGCGACAGCAGTAAGGGGCTTCTTGCCCCTTATCAGGTATGCAGCAGCTGGCGAGGCGCCGTTGGCAATGGGCAAATTCCCTCCCTCTGACGTTGCGGCAGCACACACTCTAACCGATGATGAAGAACGCTTTGAATGTGCTCAGGTTGTCCATGCTGATTCACAAAACTCTTTGGGGAATTTAGAGTGCTTGATTGTGTTGGGAGGGCTAAAACCCTGGAGCGCATTCTGAGTTTAAACTCTAAACTTGCTTGAAATAAATATCGAGCTAAGTTCAGCCATGGCAGTACTTTGTGTTCACGAAGGCGTAAAACGTTGATGCTCTTCGAAGTGTGTGAAGTAGCGGTGGAAAGGCTTTATTAAAACGATGTGACGGTTTCTTCAGCACTGACCCACAGCGGCCATACCCTTTTTACCGGCAGGTGTGCCTGTCGCCAAGGTGCAGCACCGAAGCGGTCCTGGCCTCTGAAATGGGGGATGTGGCAGGGCCTATGCTGAGCGCGGACGCGCTGCGCCGGCATGCGGGGGAGCGAGCGCACCGGCGCGGCCACTCCGCCGAGTCGTGGGGCAGTATGGAAGAGGTGCCCCTGGGAGGCGGGCCCGGCACGGCCCCCGCTCTCCCGCTGCTGCACTCTGGAAGCCTCGGGACGGCTCAGGTGGAGGAGGTGC
Organism: Tetraselmis striata; assembly: GCA_006384855.1. Taxonomy (NCBI): domain Eukaryota; kingdom Viridiplantae; phylum Chlorophyta; class Chlorodendrophyceae; order Chlorodendrales; family Chlorodendraceae; genus Tetraselmis; species Tetraselmis striata. The sequence continues at coordinate 334,711 of VCJN01003059.1, forward strand.
AGGCCGTGATGGAGAGCCCAGGGATGCGCGTTCTGGAGCACGCCGTCACCTCTCCGGAGGGCATTGCCAGGTGCGCACGAGCTGCAGCAGGCGCTAGATGGTGGGGCATTTTTATTTCTCAATGATTCTCAAAGTTTCGCAATGATTGTCGCTAAGTCCTGATTCTGATAAACTGAAATACCGACGGAAGCTTGGGTTCGGTTCTCAAATACAATGTGGTGCAGTTAGGTTTTGCTGAAAATCCGCTAACCCTTATATCTCCCTGACACAAGAGGCGGGCTTACTTAGGGTCTTGGACCTAGGGTACCAGCACCTCTGGCTGACGTACATGCTGGCGTGCCAGCTTGCTGGAGGAGGGAGGTGTGAGCCCGTCAGGCCCCACGTCAGCGCAGCCCACACCGCTGGCTTGCCACCGGCGCTCCGTGAGCGCCAACCCTGACGCGGATGGGCGCGCCAAGACGAGCCTGGTGAAGCTCATCATCTCCGGTCCCACACTGAACGGCAACCGCCTCACAGCCAAGGGGGTGCAGCGCGGCGGCAAGCGCTGCCTCTTCCAATGGTCGGTGCTTCCGGCTGGCGCCACGGATTGGCAGGTCTGTCTCTGCGTGGATACGCCCCCCCCCCCCCCCCCCCCCCTGACAACAACACTGCCACAAATGTACATTCTTGCCTCATGTCGGCCGAGCTGCATAGACATAGCCGCGAAGTTGGGCCACAACTCCACCTGACAGTGCCATTATCGAACGAGACACCGGTGGGTTGGACTCTACTTTTGCGGCACGGGTTGAATGCTTTTCCGTGACACTGCTTCCTGAAGCAAGTGTCAATTGGCTCATCGCAATCAGGTGTTGGTCTTCTTTGATTGGGAGTCCTTTGGGCACACTTTCTGGTGTAGGTGTGTGTATATATTTGTATGTAAATAATGTATGTATAGTATATATTTTAATATATTATATATACAGAGAGAGAGAGAGAGAGAGAGAGAGAAGCTTCAAATGCGCTCAAAGTTGCAAGTGCAGGCAAATACACTCGAGGAGTTTTGTCACACTCTGCGCCTTATTTCTGAGGACAATGAAATCTTGAATATGATAGAGTAGATAATTGCACCCAGGCTGAGTGTGAGCAATTTACTGGCGCCCTGGCAGACATTACGGAGCGCCCGCCGGCCCGAGCTCCGTGTGACCCTGGCGGATCTTGGAGCGTGCTTCCGCTGTGATGCCACTCCAGTTGCGGAGGACGGGTCGCATGGCGTGGCGCGCTGCGCATTCAGCCAGCCGGTTGGCTTTAACGAGACATTGGGCATGGAGCTCAAGGAAGCACGGGCGACGAAACTCACGGCCGGCCCTCTCCGCTTTGCCGTGAAGATGAAGGACAACGACAGCGAGCCGCCGACGGACATGCTCACGGTGCTGTGCCTGTCGGCGCGTGCCGCAACGGTGCACGTCTGCGTCCAGGAGGACACTGGGGCGGATTGTACCCTGGGCGTGGAGATAATTCGTATCCCGCTGCTCAGCAACTCTTTGGCCACGTCCGGCCGCCCCCACGTTGTGATGGTGCTCGAGCGCTTCTCTGCGCGCTTCAAACTTGGCACCTGCAGTCGGGGGCAGCTTTTTGAGGCCTCGTCTCAGGAGGAGCAGGAGCGGATTGCAGTGGCGCTCAAGATGGTGCACCCCGCAGCGCTTGTGACTGCCGCCGACTACCGCGTCCCTGAGCCGAGCCTCGCCAGCCCCACCTCCGTACGCTCGCTGCACGTGTCGGCGGAGCGACCTCTAGTCCATGATGCTCCTGCTGACATGATGGCGACGCTGAGCAACACCGTCGCCAACACAGGCCCTCGGAAAGTGGGGGCTGGCTACATTCCGCGCTCTGGAGGGTCCGGCGACATCGACTCGTGGCAGCAGTATGCCATGAGCCCGCCGCATAAGGCAGCCAAGTTCGGAGTCTCCCCAGCAACAAGCACCCCTGCACCACAGACCCCACTGCAGCTGCACCCAAAGGGCCGCGGGCAGCTGTCCGCAGACGACGCCGACTCGTTCTCCTCCGCCTTGAGCGCGCCTGGCTCCTGGCGCGGCACCGTCCAGGAGCAGCTGCAGGTGCGCTGCAGCTGCCTTTCCTTGCGCACTGCTCTGCGTGGCTTATTCTTGCCGAGCTCCGTGGCGCAGCTGCGCTGTCCTGGCATCATCTGAGGCTGCTTGTCACGCTCGCCTGAGTAGGAGTCTCTGGAGACGGCGTGGGTACGAGCCAGGCCGGGTTACAACCCACGGAGTTCCAAAGGCAACGGTCTATCTGATAGCGGAGTGAGCCCTCCCATCCCTCTGCCCTCTCCCTCTCCTCCCGCACGTATTATTGTCTGTGTCTCTGAATTTCTGCATAACTGCAGCCTATCAGTACAGCTCGTTGCCCTGCTGACCTGTCTACGGGTATTATTGCACTATTATGATATACATATGCATGTACTTATCCTTGTTATCAGTGTTGTCTGTATTGGAACTCCCTACTCCAAGAGCTTACAAGAACTTTTTACGGACGACTACAGGCAAAATGGGAAACGACGATACTGTTTTTGCCGAGCGGATACTTAAATACTTGCACCAAACAGCAGTCCTATCACATATCCTTTTTCCTAGCGTCCGGATATTTTTGCATGTGCGATATTTATATATTTACGGCGCCTCAGGCGCTGCCGCAGGCGTTAATCACTGACCTTCCTTGTGGCTTGTGTGCTGTTTCATGCAGATAATGCAGGGACGAGACGCACCATACCGAGCCAACAGCGCAATATCCTCCGAGGCTTCAGGATCTCCAATCAGCACCGCCTTGTCGGGCATTCACGGCGCCGCTCAATCCGCTTCCCGGCCGCACCCTCCCCCCGCCAGTGAGGTACGAGGGCGATGGTGACCCCTGCCTGCCAGCAAGGCACAGGGTCTGTGTCGGCTCTAGCCTCACATGGTTCCTCTGGGGATACTGATGATTTATTCTGTTTTGCTGCCTGCAGACCGGCGGCACCCACAGCAGGAGGTCCACCCGCACTAGCGCGGACTACTCAACGCTGGGCCTCCCATGCGTCCAGGGGCTGCACCTTGCCGGGCGGCCGCTCGTGGGCTCCATCATCTCCGCGCAGGGCTTCAGCAGCACCACGCAGCCGCTCTTCCAATGGCAGCGCACCCTGACCGTTGCCAGCGGCGGCGACGAGGCCCTGCAGCCCGGCAGCAGCCGTCACAGCAGGAAGGCCAACCTGGAGGTGCAGACCATTCCGGGCGCCACAGGCGCTAGCTACCAGGTCACGCCGGACGATCTGGGCGCCATCATCCAAGTCTGTTGCATCCCGGTGGACGCCTCCGGCCTGAAGGCACGCCCTGCACCCCGTTGCATGCGCTTTAGACTGCCTGCGTCTAGCCTGCTGCTGCAGCTGACTTGCCCCCCCCCCCCCCCCCCCCGCTCCCCCCGCCCCGCCCCGCCCTGCCCCTTCCTACATCCTCTCAAATGATGTGTAGGGGCTCACAACATACGCGTGCTTACCTGAGAGCAAGCCTGTTGAATTGCCAGCTGATCTCGAGTCAGAGCTGGCCACCTACAAGGCAATTGGAACCGCCAACTTCCAGGTGGGGCTTCTGCCCGCTACTGGCTTTCTGCCCTGTCTCAGCGCACTCGACCCTGTCGTGACATGAGATGCCTTGCGTGACACATGGTGCAATCCGCTGATTCATGGCGCGCATGTTTCTCCACGGTGCTGACTCCATTCACTGCTTTACGGCTGCCGTGTTGGCATTCCCAACAGGTAAAGCGCGGCGATGGGCAAGGCAGCATCTCGGAATCATGCACCCTACACCTTGACCCCAAGGCGTGCTACCTGAAGAGCCGCAGCGGGCGAGTTGTAGCCAAGGAAAAGTACCTCCCCGGGGACGTCAGCGTTCAGATTCCATCTGTGCCCAGAATGGCCACAATCATCATCACCCGCCCTGCAGCGCCGAACGTCGCATGGAAGCTGACTTTCAAGTCGCAGCATGAGCGTGATGCAGCAGTGCTGCTCATCCACAGCTTTGCCGAGACTCTGAGAAATGCGGGTGCAAAGAAGAAGGGGTTTTTCAGCTTCTCGAGGAAGTCGGCCAGCGGTGTACAATGAACCGTACAATGAGGGCTGTGCTCGTTTTGAATAGGACGAGTGCATTGTATTTGTATTGTAGTCACAGCAGCACGAGTACCTTGTAATGTACATGACAATTGGAAGCAACTCTATCGGGGCCGCAGGAACCACAGCAGCTGACTCTGACACTATATTTGCCTATCATTAGATTCTGAGCTGGCACCATTGCTGATATGAGCAAAGGTTTGTAAATGTTGTCATCATCCCGCCCGCTATCTAATGCATGATGTACGGCACCCATTTATTTCCCAACACAGGTGCGCCCAGCAGGAATAGACAGTTGCCAACGCAATGGTATACTAGGCCACAAAAGTCGTCGCTCTGTTTTTGTGGGTCAAATGTATATATGGCAGTTGCTTCTAATCGATGCGTACTCAAAAATAATGTTTCAGCGCGAGGGAACCCGTGAGGGGAGTGCTTGCAAAGTTCTATAGGATCAATGACTTGTCTGTTAGGTTTCTTGCGCTGGGCAGTTATTGTAATTTGGCAACAGCAGTGCGTCCAGGCCTGCAGCAAGGCGGGGTTGAGGTTGTTACAAGCGCACGACACGCACTGATATTTTGACGCCACATGTAGTGTATTTTTTCGTTTCCATGGTCGCCGAGGAGATAATGAAATGTCCATCGAGCACCCACAGCATGCTGCTTGGCGCGTGTTTATTGGGGGTGTGAGGTCAGCTCGCGGGTTGCATGTGGCAGCCCATCTGTGGCTCGGCTGCCCGATTTGCTGCAGAATGCGGAAAACTAACATTCACGGGGCGGGACAATCTTCTGCTGGCTTGTGCGAGGTTAATCAGATTATGAAATTTAGTGCTTCTGAAATGCCAGCAGGAGCAGGCGCGTTTCACTGTACGCTTGATGGAATTGGCGTGCGCGCAAAAAGGCTAGAGTGCTTATCAATCTGGGTGAAGCTACCTGTAACCCCCTTAACCGAGACCCCAATCACCCGGGCCATGCAGGATTGCAGGTTGGGGGCGCGTGATGGGGGGCATTTGATGGGTCACTGCACATCGCACCTGCTCGCAGATGCAAAGGCCTCTTGGGTGGGGCTCCAGGCCATGCCAAGATAGTACTCACCATCTTAGCTTATTGAATCGTGGGCGGCATGTCCCACACCATGTTCAGAGATATGCACACTAGTTCGAAGCCGTCGTCGAGGGGGCAGGGGGCGAGCCCGTTCCTAGCCAGCAGTGCGGGTTGTATAAGCATGCGCATCAGCGCATGCGGGAATGTGCGATTGAAAGCACTGTATATGTGCTAGTTTATCCTAGCGACGCGCGCTCTCAATGGCTCTTGACTCTTGCAAATTGTCGGGGCATTGGCGGGCGATATATGCAGCGTTTGGATCAGCCGTACATGCGCATCTTTGAAACGTGCCGATTCCGCGATTCCTGAGGGCGCGCCGTGCCTGACTTTGGCGTACATGGCATGCACGCATCGCCCAGTCTATACATATGTTCACCCACAGGCGTGAGTAGGGCGCATGCGCTTGCAATGTCTGGTGCCCGCACCTCTGACTTGATCCTCCCCTATTTGCCGCCAATTTGCATGCAATTTTCGCCCTTAGATAACTGATGTCATCGCTGAATAATTCTTCTTACAAGCTGCTAGTATGTGCCATGGTCGTCGGAGCAAGCGGCCAGCTTCTCGGCGCGGAAGGCTTGCACTTCATACACTTGATACTGAGAGCAATGCTCCGCCATGGCCGAAATGCGACATGGCATGGGCGACAATGATAGTAAGGCCAGGGTGCAATAAGCGGATTATGTCTACCTGCAAAGGATAGTTTGTGGCCTGATGTAAAATGGAAAGCGCCTATTGCTAATTGTTATCTACCAGAGGTCAGCTATATACGAAAGTATACGGTATATGGTTGGATGATGAAGAACAACGCTTAGCGGCGGATGTTATAGGCTGCATCGCGCTATTCCAATATCGGAACGTAACAATCTTATCATGCTAATATAGCAGCTTTATGAATGCGCACTGGCGCCCGCATTTGTCCATGTGACTGAGCATGTTTCTGAGTATGTGACTGGTTACATGTGTGATGGGGCAACTGTGTGTACACAGCAAACACATTTATCACATTCAGTTGATTTGCATCCTATATCGCTTAGCGTAGGTAATTATCTAACGCTGCAGTGTATATACTGTATATATACAGCATGTCTCACTGCCATCTCTGGTATAGGCATATATATTGTTATTGCTGCTCAATTGTTTTTGCCTGTTCTACTGCTGGATACGATGCTGAGATCTGTATAAATATGCGATATATATAAATATATAATATAAATATAAATAAATAAATATAAATAAATAATATAAATAAATAATATAAATATATATAAATATATATATATATATATATATGATAGCAGGATATTGGCAACGATATCATTTGTAAAGTGCATCAAATGGTACAATAGCAGTAGCAGATATATCGATGCGTCTCAAATTTCTGTATTTCGCATGCAGTGGACATTATTATTTGACAACAATAAGTAAATCATTGGTCTTGTCATGAGTGCAGTAGAGTCACGTTCTGTTTGTAGTACTACTACCCTCCCTCTGTTCTCCATCCATGCGGCTACGTACCTTTGCCAAATGAATGCTGGCAGTGCCCATCACATAAAAACTGATGCTGACGTGCATACCGCATGGCAAGCCAGCTCTCAAATTTGGAGCGAGGTGCTGTGAGATGGAGCAATCGCGTCAATCCCATTCCCCAATGCAGATTCCGGCCAGATGGATTGTTTCAACTGTTAATCTGGTCAAGATACACTCTACTCATAACCATAAGTAGTTCTTTCCTGTGACTGCAAGGAAAGCAAGAATAGTAAGGGTTTGCTCCATGGCATGGAGGGGATAAGCTAATTCGTGACTGAGCCTGAATCAGGTCCACCAGCCGCTTCGAATTTGAAGATACACTGCAGGCTTCAGTTGCCTTCGGCTAACGTCTATGTACACGTCTATGTACACCGTTCGTATTCTTCGGCAATACTCCTCAGTGTGCCTAGGCGGATTCAAACTATCGGCATTGCAGCATTTCAGCATCGACCTGAGCAGCGAGACCGCTGTCTGCGTGGGTTAGCTCACTGATGCGCTGCTTCAGACGAGCGTTCTCCGCCTTGAGATTCTCGTTCTCGTCTTCCAGGACGTGGATGTGGTTGGCGCGGCGGGCGCGGCAGCGAGCGGCGCTTTGGCGGCGCCTCTTCTTCACACGATCCGCAACCTGGAGCAGCTCCTCCTCACTTCGGCCCTTGATGCGAATGCCGGCGGACAAAAGAGTTGCAGCAACCGGATGGTTGATAAGCGTCTCCGGCAGCTGCTCCGCGCAGGCCTTGCCCTTGCCCTTACCTCTGCCCTTCTGGCAGGGCTTGAGCCCACAGCCGCCGTCTTCATCTTCTGTGGAGTGGCCAATGTTGGGCATGTGCGAATCGTGGTCCGAAGACTCGCTATAAGGCTCGTGCTTCAGAACCGGCTCGTTCAGAGGCAGGTTCTTCTGCGGCGCGAAGTTCGCTGTGGTCCACTGCTCGGAGTTGGGGAACGACGGCGCAGCCAAGGCAACGAACGACGATGCCGATGGCATGCTCGTCTCCGCCCCGCAGTCGCTGCCCACCGACGACCAGCCACACTGCTGGACAGCGGGGCTGGCGAAGACATCCTCGGGCCCGGAGAAAAACAACGGCACCTCGGGCGCGGACATCGGCACCGCAGACACGGGCATCGGCGCCAACGGCGTGGAAAAGGCGGGGGTAGCCTCTTCAATCTCGGGGATGGCTGCCTCGTCGAGAAATGCCCAGTTTAAGTCGGAGGCCTCGGGCAGAACCAGCGACTCGAAGTTGTCCTTCTTACTCCCGGCAATCTGCTGCGGTTTGGAAGTAGAAGTTCATTTCAGATGGATGCTTGAGCGCCAAGAGTCACACAGCGAGTGGAGCGGGGCGGCGCTTTGCGCGTCGAGCCGATGTCGCGTGACGCGTTTGCTGCGTTGTTCGAAACCTATCTAGCCGAGCAGCTAGGAAATGCAACGACACGGACGATTGACAGCGACGAGCTGCCGAATCTCGGGCTCCATGTGGCACGCAGATATCACATTCGGGGCAAGCGCTAGCTTGAGATTCCATGTGTCGCATGCTCGACGGTAGATGAAGCGCGTTGAGTGAGCACCTACGTGAAGACGACAGCACGGGGACGAAAACGGATGCTGGCCACGGCTACTTCGGGAAGGAGGCGCGCGGGGGGGGGGGGGGGGGGGGGGGGGATGCCAACCTGCTGCTCCAGTGGGAAGCTGTAATCGAACGTCGCGCAGAGGCCATCGAACTGAAGCTGCGGATGACACTGGAGGGCTTTGATCTGTTCGATGAGCCCGGCGGGGGCCTGCCGAAGGCCGCGAGTGAACGTCCCGCACATTGCTGATGGCTATCTATTCTCGTACCCGGTATGCAACGAAACGCGTCACGGAATGCGACTTCGAAACTCAGCCGGGCGCTTGGTGGCGGCCCGGCACCAGACGGCCGAGACAGGTGTCGCGACGCCGGGCTATTTTATGCGCGATCCTTGTATGTATCCTTCTCCAGCTAGTGAATTGCGGCTTTCGTGTGTAGTGTGAGGCGCGCCTGCCGAGGTTGAGTGGTAGTTGTGAAGTGGCGGGGTGTGTTTGTGTGCCTCGCTGATGATGCCGGCAGTTCAAGTACCTCTAGCAGGAGTGCAGGACTTGAGGACTTGCGCGTCGCATGCTGACTGTGCGATAGACCGATCGACCGCACGGGGATAATCCTCAAAAGCCGCAATTCACAACATAAATAAATTAAAGTTAAAAAGGCTTATTAATACGCAATAGAAATAAACCGGCATTTTCAAATTCCGGTCTCAAGGGCTTTAATTACTTCGCATTCTGCGTACAGCTACATCCGCGCTGAAGCTGTAATTAATTGAAAACGCTCAGTTTTATTAAGAGTGTGGATACGGGCATCCTGGTACAGGCCGAAAACGGTATCTGAACGATCAATAAAACCAAGCAAGCCGCCAAAAAGCGGTTTTAGTAGCGCCAGTCCAGGTGTGAAACAGTGAATTGCAGAAAGGCCAATAACAAATCACCCCGAAAAGCAGTACTAAAGATCTACACAGCGCAAGCCTATCAGCGGCCCGCATCCGTAAGTATCTCCGGCCCGGGGGCGGAAAAAAAAAATCTCCGGCCCGCAGTACGTAAGGATTAGTACTGGTGTGAACTATTAAAAGCACAAAAGAAACTACACAAAAAGAAAATACCCCAAAAGAAGGTATCGCTAAGACAATGTTCTTTTTACGTACTTAATGTAGAGACGCTGCAAGGGTTTCACTGCTGGTGCCAGTCCTGTACATGACGGTACATGTTACCACTATTTTGCCACTGCTGAAGTACTGGGTTTTAAAAAATACATGGCAACATACTTTACTGATTAAAAACACATTTAAACACATGGCAAAAGTACATGTTGCCACTACTGGAGTGGTAGTACAGTACTTCTGAACCTGTGCTGGTAGGGTCCATCACAGATCGTCCAGTATGATGATTAGCATTGGCGCAGCACCAGGATGACGACGATGGTTCGCGCTAGAGGGTAGCGCATATCAATCGAGCAGCCCACGCGATGGGCGCGTCGTAGTAGGAAAGGATACGGGAAATGCGTGTTATTAATATACATATGGGGGAAAGCGTGTTATCTCGTACCGCCTATGGGGCGGTACGGTGCAAGCAACGATGGAAATACGACGACATCCGGAGGTCATCCTTCGCACATGCTGTCATCGGTATTAGCGACCTATTGCAGCAGCCAGGTACGCGTTAATCAATCGTCGCTGCAATCCTTACCGTTAGGGATCAACGGCATTATCCCGCCTGTGTTATCCCTTCGCAAAGCCCATGCCATTAGTCGTAGTGCTGATGTATGCTAAGGTTCAGACTGTATATTTTTACATCAGGGCTTTAACAAATGCGCACTACAAACAGAACCAACAGCAACTATTATGAGAGGTTGCCAGGAAAAGTGAGACATAAGCCTGAAACCAAGGTCGAGCAGGAGGTCAGGGAGCCAAGAACCAAGGAAGAGCCAAGGGAACCACGAAGTCGCCAAGCTGCCAGGAACCCAAGGGACCACCGCCCCGGGGTATGCTATCAGCCGCGGCGAGGCCGCTTGCAGCCAATGACCCGGGTAATAGCAACACAGGCCGACGAGCGACGCGACGCAAGCGCAGGAGCACCATCATGTGCCGCGCGCGCGGCCACGACCACGCCAAGAACATTGTCGGCATATGCCATGTTGATGAGCAAGGAGAAACGGCGGCGCCACACAGACAAGAGCTGGCCGATTTTTTGGCCAGTGTGTGTGTGGCTAGCTTTCGCGAGCTCCACCAAGAAGGTCTCAGCGTGCGGAGCCAGCGAGCCAAACTCGGAAACGGCGAAAGGTAAGGAACAAAGCGAAACATGCCGGCGGCGTTTCGGACACCCTCGTCATACTTCTGGATGTGTGGCGCTGAGGTTTAGATTCCACCGGGCCTCTATATATATGTCCTCGCGCGCGCATACGCGATGAACGCCGGACGCTTGGGCTTCTCGCTCAAAATTAGTCGACGCAGGATTAACCGCCTGCGTCGCAGCAACGGTGGGCAGTCAAGCACTAGCGACTGCAAGCATAAGACGCTCCGTTACGCAGCGGGGCGACCACCTTCTGATTTTGCGAGAGTTCCCACTCACGCAAAGCACCTAGACTCGCAATCTAGCTTGTGAAGATCTCTACCCACCCTTGTCGACTCCGAAGCCAATGACCGCCCGTTATTACATGTATATGTGGCGACTACTCGTATATGCATGTACCCGTCCGTCAGCTCCAATGGCAGACGACCTGTGCCAGACTACCTCTGCCCGGACGACATAATTATTAGGGAACAACGGCGGTGTTGCCCCTCCGACAGCCGCAGATTTCGCCGGACTCAGTAACCCGGTCCAACGGCTTATGCTAAACGTCGAAGCGCGAGACAACCGCCCATACCCTGCTGACTCCCCCAAGCAACCGAAACCCATTCCTCCAGCGCCGGGCGGTGGCCTTGAGGGTGGGATCGACGAGGACGGCCCTACTCCGCCCGGTTTCATGCCAAGACGCCCCGTTCCGCGGACTTCATCGACCCGCAAGACTGGGCATACCTCCTCCCCAAGGCATGCGCCGACAACCTGCCTCCCGTCGACGTCACCCGCCCGACTGTGTGACCCCACGACCGGACGAGTGCGACCTGTTCCTGACCGAGGAGAAGCGGCACTCGACGCGCGACGAATACCGACACCTGCTTGCTATAGCATTTTCACCGCTGCCGCGCACTCGGCGATCGACGCCGCTATGGCAACGCTTCGTGCGGACGATCACACCCCCCAAACCCGAGCAGACGCCGACTACCGACTTGATTCCGCGCTTCGCGCACGCTCAAGAGATAGAGTCGTCGCGGCTGGCGAGGACCGCCTCGCCTACATCAAGCGGTTCATGGGCAAGAAGGCACTTACCGGCGACAAGAAGGTCGCAGAGCGCCTCGTCTACATGCGCTTCTTCGGCACCGCCGTCGCCGACCGCGGCGCCAACGGTGCCGACGGCCTCGTCGCCGCCCTGGATGACAAGCCTCGAGGTCAGCCTCCTCCATTCCGCCAAGGCTCAGGCCACACATGCCTTCAATGCCAGCGGCGGCGGCGCGGATGAGGGGGGGGGCATGCGGGGGCAGCGACAGGAGCAGCGCCAGCACCATCACCGACACCAAGTACGACAAGGACTGCAAGGCGCGGGAGAGGAAGAATCGCGAAGAGGCGGAATGCAATAAGGCCGCGAAGCTTCTCACCGACCGGCGTGCAAGCAAGGCTGCGCCCGAGACTGACAAGGAAGATACTGACTGGCGGTGTGCGCCGCCGCGCGCGGATGAGTCATGTTCCCCAACCTCTACCTACATGCGCCATCGCGTGAGGCGGAGCTTGCGCGAGTGGGCAGCTATTGGCGCGAGCGGGCAAGCAATTGCTTCGATGGATCCGCGAGGGCGTATCTATCCCCTTCAAGCGCAACCGCCCCCCAAGGCCCTTTCACCACGGCGTCTCCATGCCGGACGCTACCCCGGCCCAACTAGCATTCCTCGAGCCTGATTTAGCCCGCTTCCTCACGTGCGGCGAGTGGGAGTACGGCTCGCGGCGGGACTTTGTGTCCCGGGCCTTCCTAGATCCCAAGCCCAGCGGCCATTGGCGATTCATCATCTATCTCCGCCACATCAACTCCTATTGCGTCACTCCGCAAGCGCATCCGGATGGGGACCCTTATGGGCCTCCGGCACCTCACCAAGAAGGGCGACTACATGTTCTCCTTCTTCGACCTCAAGGACGGGTTTTACCCCCTAGGCACCGCGCAGACCGACCGTGACTTCTTCACCGTGGACATCCGGGGGACCCTCTACCGCCTAGCGGGACTGCCCATGGGTTGGTCCCTCAGCCCCTACTACTTCATCACCTCCACGGAGGTGGTGGTGCGTCACATGCGGACGCCGGAGCTGGAGCCCGCCCCCGCAGCCTCCGCCCCCAACCCCCTCCAAGCGCTGCATTACGTCGACGACTTCCTCCTCTTCGCGAACACGGAGGCCGCGGCGCTGGCCGTCCGTGCACGCATGCTGCGCGTGCGGGAGGCATTGGGCCGGGAGCGCCACGCGGAGAAGGGCTTTTGGGAGCCCGCGCGATCTGGCGCCTCCACAGCATGGACCTCAACATCGACTCAGCGGCGGGGGTATTTTTCGCCCCGGAGGCCAAGGTGTTGAAGCTGGCCAGCCGAGCTATATTTCTGCTCAACAGGGCGTCCCACAACGCCCGTTGGCTGCCGGTGCGAGACCTACAGTCGCTGGCGGGCCATGCGCAATACCTTTTGTTCTGGCGATTCCGGCCGCCTTTTCTTCCCGCGAGAGCTCCACTCCGTCATAGGGGACCGCGTCGCCGGCCGGATAATGCGGATGACGTCCAAGCTGCGCCGAGATCTATAGTATAGTGGGCAGCGGTGCCAACTCAGGTCAACGGCAAGCCCATCCACCGCCCGGTGGAGATCTCCTATCTACACACGGACAGCTCCGATTACGGCTGCGCGGGGGGGGGGGGGGGGGGGGTGCTAAATGGCAGGATGGAGGTGCGTGGGTTCTGGTGCTCCGAGGACGAGCGGCAGCACATTACCTGGAAGGAGCTCAAGGCCATCCGGCTGGCGGTCGCGTCATTCAGTGGTTCACGTCATGACCACCCTTACGTCCCGGTCCTGGGCTATGATGGCGGAGCTACGGCGACTATGGTACCTCTTGGACTCGCAGGGTATCCGGTTGCGGGCGTGCTACATTCGGTCGGCGGCGAACGTGTGGGAGGACCACCTGAGCCGGCACCTAGATAGCGACGACTGGCAGCTCGACCCGATGCTCTTCGCGGAGGTGGGGGCGCGGTTCGGAACTCATACGAAGGACATGTTCGCGTCTGCCCTCAACGCCATGCTACCCCGCTACAACGCCGGGTGGCTCGACCCTACGTGCGAGGCGGTGGACGCGTTGCACATGGGCGATGCGGCCTCGGGGCGCGAGAACAACTGCCCCCAACGCACCTTGGCACCTAGTGCCCGCCCTCGTCCGGAAACTGCGCCACGGGACTAAACATAGGGGCGTTACGGCTACCGTGGTGCCCCCCCGTTGGCTGGGCAAGGTGTGGCATCAAGCGCTTACCGAGATGGCTAGCGACGGAGGAGCTGGTGGTGGAGCCGCGCGCCGGTCTGTTCAGTCCCGGAGGGGCGGTATGGTCGGCAGTCCTCACTTGCCCGTCACTGTGTTCCGCGTTCCTTGCCGGCTTGGATGTGCGTGAACCGGGGGGCGATTAGTGCCACGCTGGCGTTGTACCCGGCGACGGGCGAGTACATGCCCCCGACGGCTCGGCCGCGCGATGCGCGCGCCCAAAACGTCAAGTTCGTGATCGAAGATGCGGGTTGTACGAACCTGTGGGCAGACTACATGCGGCCATATACATGGCCCAGGTACTAGCTTAGGGTCGGATAACCTCAGTGCCCAAACCCTGGAGCTCATGTCTGCGTCATGGGTCCCTACCACCGCGGACATCTACGAACACCTACGCTACGGCATTACGATCCAGCACTACCTCCGCTTCTGCGAGGAGGGGCAGCCCCGCCTCCCCCCCCCCCCCCCCCCCCTTGGCGGGTAATCCAGGCAGTCACGATGGCCCAGTATGTCACCTACCTCGGCAACTTGGGGACCATCAAGGCCACCAGCCTGCAGCCCTACATGTCCGCGATCAACGGGTTCTTTCAAGATCATGGCATGGCAGCGATGGCGGTCGGCCCCCTGATAAGCAAGGTCCGCAAGGGCATGCAGGCCTCCCATGTGTCCTTATTCCCTGAAGTACCCCGTAAATACCTGCCCGTCCGGGTGGTGTATATGGCGCTGAATCTAGCCAAAACCTTGTGCCGGGAGTTGGGCCCGACCTGGAGCGCGGAGCGCGCGGTCTTGCCACGTGTCCAACTATTTCGGGCTGCCGTGGCCGGGTCCTACGGTTCCTCTTCCTGTCACGTGGCGGGGCGGGTGTCGAGTGCATGTCCGGGGACCTCATAGTATCGCCGCACGGGGAGATTCTCCTTTATCACCGTGTACAACAAGGGAGAATAACGCGGTACCCCGGTACATGCTAGGTTGTTATGCTAGTTGCCGGCCGAGGCGCATCCGGACGTGCGTTGCCGACCGGTTGCGGTATTTCGACGTTGCCCGGCAGGCTTTCGCTAGTGGACGACTGCCTGCGGCTAGATGGGCCGTTGAGCACATCGAGAAGTACGCTGCGTGGACAGCGGACACCCCGACCCGTTGACTGCAGCTCGATCGTCCTCGCTCACGGTTGTGGACGAACAACCCCCGGAGAGATTCGCTTGGACGTCGCATTCTCTCCGCTGTTGCCGCCTACATCATCGGCGTGATGATGCAAAAAATCAAGCATTTCGGCAGATGGTGCGAGGAGTCCGACGTGATGATGGACTACATCGACCCCACTGCGCCTCCGTGTGCGGCAGCCTTGCGCTTTTTTGGCTGGTTGGCGCCATGAGGCGGCCGGCCGGCGATCGTGCCACGCCAATTGGCGAATTGTGGCAAAACGATTGCCCCCCTGCTTTGTAAATGGTCATATTGCTAATGTTAGAGGTTATATTCCACCGGGCCTATGTCCGTGTGCGCGCATAAGTGATAACGCGATGAACGCCGGACGCTTCGGCTTCTCACTCGAAAATATATATAATAAAATTGTAATATATTGCTATATCAAAAAACTATACTTTATTACAAAATATTATACTATATTATAATACTATGATAGGATTCGTCGCAAACTCCCTAGCTTTTGCAACGATTAGAGAGCGAAAAGAGCGTCCATCGCGCAGACGCACGTTTCTCCATATGTGTATGAAGAGAGGTGGCCTCGACGGGTCGTCTATGTGATAGGTTTGGTTACACGGGGGTCGTCTGCGTCACACGACGTAACCTGTGCGTGCCACCTCATAGCCCTGGCGACATTGCCAAAAAAAACCCGAAATTAGTCGACGCAAAAAAAACCGCATGCGTCGCAGCGCTGGACAACCACCAGCGATTGCAAGCATAAGACGGACCGTTACGAAGCGGGGCTACCACCTTTTGCGCGAGTTGCCACTCTTGCAAACCCTCCCTCCCGATTCCCTCATTGCGCAGTGAGAGGGTATGCTGCCCTCGCCGCCAAACCCTTGTAAGAGATCTGCATTTTGGCAAAACGACTGCCCCCCTGCTTTGTAAATCGAATATAAAGGAGGAAGAGATATAGCCATTCTGTTCAATAAGGGAAACGTTACTAGGTTCATGGTGAAGCAGGCTTTTCTGACGCCTACAATAATAGCATATATACCAACGAGTAGTGGCAACCCTGTAACCAATACTTTGTCTTGTCAAAACACTAAAGCCTCTGGTCTTTGCACCACCAGCACTGCACACCACCTTTGTTTGTATCTGAGTCTCGAAACGGCTGAGATTGTCGCACCTGAGTGTTTATGCAGCGCTCTCCGTACGCGCGCACTCATGTGCGCAAGTTCGATTCCCGAAGTGGACAGATTTCCTCGTAGCAGTGAGGCGGGCCCGCCGCGCGCAAACCATGCCATGTGCGAGGACTTAGCGCGGGCGCCGGTGCGGGTGCGACTGCGCGCCTACCGCACACAGTTTACAGCCGCACTTTGACCATATGTACCGCGTTTTGCGTTTTGTTCGCATTTTGTTGCTGACGGGCGATTTTCGTTGTTCCAACGCGCAATATAGCGGCAGAGTATCGCTGATTTTTGAAGCGCATACGCCAAGCGCGGCCATGGGCTCGAGACGCAAAATATTTAGACGCTACTACATCACTCCGCATGTTCTCAGAATAGGGCATGGAAATACCCTAAATAGCCCTATATGTACACCGCGTATACATGCGATGTAACGCATTTACATCTACTTGGCACGATGTCGCATTTCACCGTCCAGTGCTAGATGTAAATGCGCATATGTCTACCATACGCCATCGCATTCCTTGTGCGACTACTTGGGCGGGGTAGCTCGAGGGAAGATGAGGTTATATGCCCACAAGGCAGCAATAGGTTTGGGGACATATGGCGTGCAGCCTGCGCACGGATTAATACCCACCCGATCATTACTTTGACGCATGTAGTAGTAGTGGGATGGAAAATATGATACGCATATTTGGTACCGGTATATAACTGCCGATTTTGTAGGCAAGTGTTCAGTTTACAACTATAAGTTTCGCTATATGTGTTCTGCTCCTACCGTGCTCAGAACCTTTGATGGTCGTCCATGCTTTTAGGCGCACATTTTTTG
Organism: Tetraselmis striata; assembly: GCA_006384855.1. Classification (NCBI taxonomy): domain Eukaryota; kingdom Viridiplantae; phylum Chlorophyta; class Chlorodendrophyceae; order Chlorodendrales; family Chlorodendraceae; genus Tetraselmis; species Tetraselmis striata. The sequence goes on from VCJN01003059.1 coordinate 351,769, forward strand.
GCCGCATTCTTTTGTAATTGATGTACTGCCCCATTTGCGATGGAGAAGTGTATTCTCAAATTAAGCCTCGGAAGTTTTAGAATACCATTCCCTGCAGGTAGCCCTCAACTATATTTCACATATTCTGGATAGGGTTCAAATCTGGGGAGCACGGACGGAGGTGCACGCACCAGTGTGATGTGCGGGGTTCTTACCATGTCAACTTGTTTTTGTCCCATGCGAATAGACCGCCTTCATAGACCGCCTTCATAGACCGTGAACGATTGCCCACCAGAGCCGCGCATGTTCAAGAACGAATAGATTCTCAAGTACCTTGCAGTATTCTTTTGCTCCCACACATGTCTTGTATTCCTCGCGCCTTGCGGGTCCCGTGGCTGCATATAAGCTATAGTCGAGCCATTTGATGCCAACGCGATGTACATGCAGTGTGCTTGGTTTGGATGCTTGACTACCTCTTGCTTCATCGGTTTGCTGCGGCGTTGCCACCTCCGTCTCCCCTCGAACTTTTGCTGCCGAAATATCTTAGAATCTGTGAATACCCAGTTTTGTATGTTTGACTGGTCGTTCTCTTTTACCCATACCACTCGTTGTTGCTCGTGACCCTTGCTGTTTCGTTGCCTCCAAAATAATCCGTTGAATTGAAGCCCCTCCGGCCGCCTTCGCTTCAAAGCGCGGCGCACAGTGCTCGTGCTGACCGTTTTTGCCGTATGCCCTCGCGCCCTCAGTCGCAAGCAACCGTGTCGGCCCCTACAGCTTCCTTTCCGTCGGCCATTTGTCTCGCCCCCGAAGCAGCCTTGTTGCCGCTAACGCGCGGCCTACCTTAGCCTTTCTGTTACCGCGCCCGGTTACCAAAGCCTTCTGCCGTCGCAGCGCGACGAGCCCACCGGCGGACGAAGTTCTCGCTGCGGCCCATCGCCCTCGCCGTTTCAGCAACATCTCCGCCATACTTCCTCAGCTTGATTGACGCAGCCTCTCTATCCGCAAGCAACCTGCTTGTTGCCATGGTCGTGCGAGTTGCGTCACTCGACAATTTCTAGACGAGCGTGTCGGCCTGAGTTTTGCTAATGAGGCGTTGGGGGGAAGGGGGGGGGGGCGCGGGGAGGAAATTGCCGGCTTTGTGGCGGGATCCTTATTTATGCTCTAGGAAGCCCGATGGGCGTGCATATGCAGCGCAACCTCCGAGGGTGTCGGGAGAAGGTTCGGCGTGGACATACATAGGTTTGTGGATAAGTATATGTTACTACGTCATGCACTTGGGCCCACGAATGCAGTGCTGATAAAATGATAGATAGACACTTTACAGCAAAATTGTGTTTACCACGGAATTCTAGGATTTCGGTCCCGCCCCTTATATATTACAATAGAGTTTTTGATATTTAGCTCAATTCTTTCGGACACCATGGATATCGGCTCCATAACCCGCGCTAGAATTTATTTATGAATCACTATGCGGCCACTTCGGGGCGATCGCGCAAGGGGTGAACATACTAAATTTATTTACATGAGCTAGCTGCAAAAGGCGATATCAGGAAATCACCAGAAAAGGACAATCGGAAAGGTCCTCTACAACAACTGCGAGGTGGAAGTAGTAGCAGGAGAAGATGCGGAATGGGCACGAGCCCACGCATCATACTTGGCCATCTGCACACCGGCAGAGAGGATGCCGCGCACGGTACCATGCACGCAAGCAGAGACCCGCTACAACAATCCCCGCCGTGTGCGCGACATGTGACGGCGGAACTTAGCAGGCTGGCAAGCGACAAAGTTCCGAAGTGCTTGAACGGACTGACCACGAAGGAAGCATGAGGTCGGGGCGGAAGGACCGCCAGGGAAGTTGCGCACAGCCAGCAACTCCGCGAAGATGTAGAGCACCGTCAAAGCGGACTGCGCGAGACGGCCGCGGTCCTCAACCACAAAAGGGCAGTACCGGTGAACACCCTGCATTGGGGCGGAAGACGCCCGGCCGGTCCTCTGCCAACTTACTCTGCTCCGCCTCGGTCGCCGCGATCCCCGGGGTGCATCAGCGGGGGTCGCTGCTCCAAGTGGGGGTCGTGGAGGACACGCACGTGAAGTCGATCATGTAATCGCACGCCCCCCCCCCCCCCCCCCCCCCACCCCGCCGGCGTCAAGTCCGACGGCCGCGAGCGGTCCGCTGGGCACAGCCCACCCGTCTCAAGGGTCAAGTCGCCGGCTCCCGAGCGGTCCCGGTCAAGCACCGCCCCCGCATCAATTGCCACAGATGCCCACATATTCTTCAAAGCGGCATGCATGCGGTGCTTGTAGGTCGCTACGGTGCAGATGGGTAGATGATCCACGATGAAATCCGTAGCGCTCCGGTTCCAGCCATCCATAGAGCGAAGCCATAAGGGATCAATACCACAAGTGGGGCCATGGCAAGTGACAAGCGCGGAACCTCCGCGCGGGCAAAGGCCCAGCACCCGCGCGGCGGCGGCCGAATAAGCAGCGTGGGGAATCTTGCGGGCTGACTCGTGCTCCGACTAGAAAAGCGAGAGTAGTAGGGAGCCCGGCCCGCCGCACGCGCTGTACATGCGCACGGTATCAAGTCGCGAGGCCGCGGCACCAGTACGTTGGAAGGTGAGATCAAGGGCCACGAAGTCACGCAAGCGAATCACACGGCAGAGCTGGCATTAAATAACAACCATGGTCGTGGGCTGATCATCGGAGGCCGCACCCGAACCCGTACCGAGCGCGAAGCAGTAGTAGAACCCAGCAGCGATTCTGGGAGGGAAACATTTGCTGCTAACGGAGGGTGTGCCACTAAATCGCCAGGCGACGGTATCTTTATAGAGCTACAGAAGCGAATGTAGTAGCGGTATTGGCAGCAATACTCGTACCACCGATAGGAAGTAATTGCTGGGCAGCACAGGCGGCCTCACCAGTACCAACTCCAAGAAGAGTGGCCGTAAAAGATGTGGTGACGCGCGGTCCTCCGCTAGTGCTCGTACCCGTACATACCGTAGTACCAGCTGATGCTGGGTCCGATGATCGATGCAGCGGTGGTCGTAGCATTACTGAATGTGAGTAACTCGAAAATCTCGTGGGCGTGCCCATACGCCGCGCATGTGCGACGCACATCTTCTTGCGTCTGGGCAGTCTGGGCGTGGGCGGCGTCCGGAGGGCCGGCGCCGTCGCGCTCTGGATGGTGGCTCGTCGTCGTTGTCCTCCTCCTCGTTGGGGTCTGGTCCCACGCCGAAGCGCTGTTGTACGGCTGCCTTTGCCGCCGCCGTGACGCTGTACTCGGCCTCGCGGCGCAAAAGCTCGTCGCTGAGCTGCGCCACTGCTTCCGAACCATAGTCGGCGAAACCGGGCTTGAGGAGGCTGCGGCGAACCACCTGTGCGACTGTCTTGGTCCGCGCATCCGCATCGTTCGACGCGTTGAGGCGGATAAACGCCAGGAAGTCGCGCCGGTGTTTATTTGAGGCGTCGTAGGCCGCCACGCCCGCTTCAAGGAGGCGAAGGTCCTCCTCACCAGGGGGCTGCGCCGCGCTTGCCGCTCTCTTAATCGACGCGAGCGCCTCGCAGAGAGCCGCGTGGGCCACCGCATCGTAGAAGCCAAAGCAGTACAGAGAGCGGTACTGATCCAAAGTGGCCCAGTGCCGACGCGCGATGAGCTGGCGGTGCGTCTCGTCAGATGAGATGTCGTACAGTTGGGGAATCGGAGAGAGGCCGGGACTGGGCTGGACGGAAAAGCCGAAGCCAATTAAATGAGCCCACTCCTCCCAGACTAAGGAAGGGGCAGCGGCACTAGGGCCACCGCGCTGGGGTTGGGGCACGGAAACCTGCTCTGCGCGAGCCGGTGCGTCGTGCTGGGAGCTCGCCGCGGCAGCGCTACTAGCGGGCGCGCGGGGCTCGGTAGGAGTAGAACCACTAGGCCGCTGAAGGTCACTTCGTAGGGCTTCCAGAAGCTCCGTAAGCCCCGCGAAACCGGCCTCCAGCGCGGCGATGCGGTCTTCGGCTAGGCCACTAGGGGCGTCACCGGAGTTGTCCGGCATACTGAGCCCTGACAATGCCGTGCGCAGGGCGTCGTGCTAGCGCAGGCGGATAATATCGACAAGGATCGCTTCCCCTCGCGGCACAGGTGCCGCGCGATTGCTGGTGCATGAAGCGCAACAACAAAAGGGATGAGCGCTATGGTCTAGACGGTTGGCTAAGTAGTAGCTGCAGGCAGGCAGGGAAACAGGTCGGGAGCTGGTGCGGTTGCGAGTCCGCTGCTCACTGTCCCATCCTGGAAGATTCTAGACAGAGCCGATGACTGGCTACTGTGCTATATTTTCCAGGTGGTAGTCGTTCGACCGCACAACTCGGTCCGTCGTCTGACTAAACTCAGTTAAGTACTTAACAACGATAACGTGGTGATGGCCCGTACAGTCTCGTACACGCGGCGCGTCTCACGCGCCCATGGCGTATGAACATATCAAATACATCTTTGTAGCACGATGTATGCTCTCCCTGTAACCAAAAAATCAATGTACGCTGTCGTGCAAGTAGCGCGCACCCAAAGCTAAATTATTGCCAAAAAAGTGTAACCTCCATCCCACTACATGCGTCAAAAATAATGAACAGGTTTTTTTTTCGGGGCGACTACAAATCGGTGCCCCACGTGGTATGACGAGCCGTTCGGTAACGAGTATACATATATGTATATGTGTATATATACACACACACACAACAACGCACTGTTGTTACTCCCGGGCTGCGATCTGAGCGTTTAAGCGGCGCTCTCCGTACGCGCGCACGCCCGTAGTGTGCAGGTATTTTCGCGGTGGGCGCAGATTTTCTCGTAGTGAGGCGGGGCCGCCGCGCACGAACCACATTGCGCACACTTAGCACGGACTTGGCGGGCGCGGATGCGACTGAGTACCGCACAGAATTTACAGCCGCACTTTGACCTTATGTACCGCGTTTATGCTTTTTTCTTGCGCATTTTGCCTACCTACCGGCGATTTCCGTTGTTTCGGCGCGCACTTGCGACTGGGTATCGCTGATTTTTGAATAAGCGCATACGGTCAAGCGCGGCCATGAGCTAGCGACGCAAGATACCTGTACCCGGGTACCTGTACCTGTACCCGTCACTCCACATGTTCTCAGAGTAGGGCATGGAAATACCCTACATAGCCCTATATGCACACCACGTACATGCGATGTAATGCATGTTGTAAGGATATGTACCACACAAATCCCCATGTGGGTACCCAGTGCCTGGTGCGTTTTGCGCGGTATCCTTATAGATGGTGCTTCTACGCACCCATTGGATCCGGGTTCGATCCCGCGGAGAAACATACGATATGATGTGATATGATGTGATGTGATGTGATATGATATGATGTGATATGATATGATATGATATGATATGATGTGATGTGATGTGATGTGATATGATATGATGTGATATGATATGATATGATACCCCGCACGTTGGACGACCCGGCCAATGCAGATCGCCACCAAATTCAAGCCGAAACGTTGCTGGAGGAGGCCCTCCATCCTAGGGGGGGGGGGGAGGGGGTTAAGTGTAAGGATGTGTACCACACAAATCCCCATGTGGGTACCCAGTGCCTGGTGCGTTTTGCGCGGTATCCTTAAACATGTGCACCTGGCAAGGTGTAGCATTTTACCAATGCTAGATGTAGTAAATGCGCATATGTCCACCATACGCCATCGCAGTAATAGTGCGACTACTAGGGGCGGCTAGCTCGAGCGAAGATGAGGCTTTATGCGCACAAGGCAGCAATCGGTTTGGGGCATGTGGCGTGCAGCCTGCGCACGGATTACGACCCATCCGATCATTACTTTTTTGACGCCCGAAGCTATAGCTACTTCAGCAGCAGCTCTGTAACACATCACCCGTAATAACGGAAGAATGACCAGGGTATGAAACAAGTGTTGCATCGTGTCCCGTTACTATGACCATCGCAAAACTATTGCTTGAAAAGCTCCCTGGTCCGAGCCTCAACTTTGCTTACGAAAAGTACTGGTAGAAAAGTGAGCGACTAATCCATTCAGGTCGCTGAAATTGATTTTAACCATTATGAATTTATTCAGTGCATACAAGACTGTGCCGCGAGTCACAAGCGAATAGCATCCTCTACATCGCAGGTGCATCAGGACACTGGACAAAGTCTCGCACCCACATCTTACGTTGCAACAAACTCTTCTTTACACACCCTGAATGATGCATCCCCTGACTTTGCAGCACCTGATACAACTAAGACAAAAGACTTCAGCAATCCGCACAATAGCAGTGCATGTGCTCTGTCTGGGGCGAGGTAATGGGGCCAGGTTATCGCTGTTCCGGGGCGGTCCGAGTCTGGTCACATGTCGAGCCTGTGGTTGCCTGCTGCAAACGCCATCACACAGATAACGAGCCTCGTGTGTGGGGAGGTTGGCATTCTAGTAGCGAGTCTTCATGGACAGCCGTGCCCCCAATGACTGATGCGCACTGGTCTGGGCTTGGTTGTTGCTGGTGCGCATCATCGTACAGAACTGCGGCCATTGCACATCGCCAGCAGTCTCTTTGTTAGGCATGCCATCACTCACTCCAACCTGGTCACATGCAAAGTATCATACGCTGGAGAGGCATTGCACACCTCATTGAAATCGATTTGTCCGTCACCATTCTTGTCAATTTCCTTGACCAGACCCTCAATAACATTCATGTCCATCCCACGCACATTCTACACGGCAGACGCAGCTGGCTCAGAACGCTGAACGCCTGCATGTGCCGATGCGTTGCATTGCAAACACAAAAGGCATGCCAAGACCCGTACCGACAAGCCTGCCTTGAGCTCCGATATAGAAATTGAGCCTGAACCATCCGAGTCGAAGTGACTGAAGGCCTGGGGGACGCGGGTTTTGCGGGTGTCAGTTTTGCGGACACCGTGCGCTTCACCGAGACTTATTCAATGAGCACAGGATGTAGGCTGATTAAGAAGCGAAAAGGTGTTCGGTCGTACCTTTTCGAGATTATCCTCAGACTGCAGGGTTGAGAGCTGGACAGTGGCCGCCAGAAACTCCGCATAGTCGATTTGGCCGTCGCCATCCACATCCGCAGCCTTCATCAACTGAAGCAGTTCCTCCTCTATACCCTGGCCCTCAAACTGGGCGCCATAAAGAACAGGGGACTTGTCAATACAATTTTATAGTGTGGCTGAGCCAATGAAGGTAGCCTTCCGAGGTCCCGGTGCTAAGCAAACGCGACCTCTGCCCAACAGTGCCAGCAGTGCCCGGCCATATCTTGATGATTATTATTTGAAGCTGCGCTTGGCAGCACTCACTGTTGTGGAAAGCGCGGTCCGCAGCTCGTCCAGTGTGATTGTTCCATTCCCGTCGATATCGATTTTCTGCAGTGACAACACATCGCCATGTTAGCCACTATGCAGTACATGTACTTTAGGGGGGGGGGGGGGGGGGGTCATGCTGTGACCGTCAGATGTGTGGTATGTGCAGAGCGTTCAAATACCTTGAAGGCGGCCTGCAGCTCCATCACTTGAGTGGGAGCAAGGCTGCCCGCAATGAACTGGGAGACAGGAAAAATTAGCAGGAGTTAGGATTGTCTCCCGGCCCCAACTCCCTATCCATAAATGTCAAATAGACACTTGGATGCCACGATACGTTCATACTGTCGCACAATTGTTTTGTAAAAACACTAGGCTCCAGCAATGGATGGCATACCCTAAAAGCCTCCTTCTTCAGTTTGTTCATGTTGGCGAAGTTCTTGATGTTGTTGAGCACGGACTCGTCCAGAGGTGCATCAGACGCCAAGCCATTCTCAACCAGCCACGGGTCCTTCAGGACCTCTTTAATTGTGATGCGCTTGCTGGGGTCCTGGAACATTGGCCAACGTGGAAAGTCATGCAAGGTGGAGCGATGGAGTCATCGTCTACATTCACTATACAGATCCACTATCCCAGCCATGCATAACCGGATGCCCATGCATCTCCACCTGCTCTCATGCAGCATGACATGCGCCACCCGCTGCTGTCATGCGTCATGCGTCATGCATATGTGCAGTCACCGTTTGGGGGGGGGGGGGGGGGGGGCGGGGGGGGATCTGCAGCTGAGGAAACGGCTGTCGGGAGGGACGGGGAGCGCCGGGGTAGGGTGACTCACAGGCTGCAGCATCTTCTTCACCAAGTTCTTGGCAGGCTCCGAGATCTTAGGCCATGGGTCGGAATCAAACTCAGGCTTTCCACGCAGGACGCTGTCAAAGATCTCCTGCTCGGTGTTGCCCCAGAACGGTGGCACGCCACTCAAGAGAATGTACAGAATCACGCCGGCGCTCCAGATGTCCGCCTCATGGTTGTAGCGTTTCCTGAGGACCTGTCCGCACATCACATGTCAGCCAAATGTGGCAACCCACACAGGTTGCTTGCTGCCTGTGCATTACGCCCAACAGATGGCTGCCGGACTGTCACAAGCCCCAAGACTGTGCAGGCCGCCAGCACACCTCGGGTGCCACGTAGTAAGCGCTTCCAACAATATCCTTAAAGAACTCGCCACCTTTGAAGTACACAGACAGTCCGAAATCCGTGGCCTGTGTGAAATATCATGGTGAGCTGGCTCAGCTGCGGGCGATGAACATGCCCAACACTGGCATGAGATCCAGGGTGGAGGAGGCGAAAACCGCACACGCACACGCACACACACGTACAGACAAACAGACACACACCTTAATCGCAGCATCCTTCTCAATCGTCGCCAGAAGGAAGTTCTCTGGCTTGAGGTCGCGATGAATCACCTGCACAGAACCGTCAGGCTCTTAATCACAGGGAGAGCAGAAAACAAGCAGGAAGAGTTGCGTTAAATTTGGGGATAAAAGAGAAGGAGAGAGAGGGGGGGGGGGCTCTCGCCCCGCGCAAATGGCAGTGCTCAATGATTTTCGCCATAGTACGGACGGCAGTAGCAGCATCTTTTTCACTGCGAAGTACGCACAGGAAGTGTGAGTAAGACGAAGAAGGCAGGCTAGACATTGACCACATAAGAAAACACCTCGGCAGCTCCGCGGCAACAGCGGCACTAGCACGGTGTCTGCATCCGGGGTACCTGTAGTACACACGCTCAACGATGCGGTCAAACAGCTCGCCGCCGCTGCAAACCTCCATCACCAGGTGCACAAACTTCTTATCCTCATAAACCTCGTTCAGTTTGACAACGTTTGGGTGGTCCAGGTGCTTCATGATGGCAATCTCCCGCCTGACATCCTCAATGTCGTCCGGGGTTCTGAGCAGGGGGTTCGGACAGGAGGTTGCGCAATCAGCAAGCCGTGCCGGGCTTGCTCGCCAGGCACTTATTCCCTTGCCCATCCCCTTAATCTCTCCACTGAGCAGCACCTACAGCCCTCTTTCAAAAACATAGCAACCGCAGTTGTCAGACGGGTTCCGCTGCCTGGGCTCAAGCCGGCACTTACTGCAACTTGGCCTTGTTGATTGTTTTGCAAGCGTATGCGATGCCTGACTTTTTGTGGGTTGCCAGTCGGGTCGTGCCAAACTGGCCCTTGCCCAGCTCCTTCCCGATCTGGTAGAAGTCTACGATGTTCTGTGGCGGCAAACGCGAAGAAGCACAAACCACATGTGGAGCAAAAGTTCAGAAGCATAAGGCAAATGAAGCGGGGCCCAAGGCGCAGCTCGAAATCGGTTGGTTTGGGCGGAAGTTGCCATGAAGGCCAGCATCGGCTTGTGGCACACGCACCAATAAACGGCCCGCACCCGGCCGTACGGGCAGAGAGTCACGCATGCGGCGCCCCGCCAGCACTACCTTTCGGAATCTGGACTACCCGGAAACTTCTACCCGTACCCGTACCCGCACCCCCCACCCCTCAGGGAGCAGGTGCCTGCTGGACCTGCCCATGGAGCCCCCGCACGTGCAGAAAATGCTGAGGTAGCTCGGGCCGGGATCGACAGCGTTCGACGTTGGCTGACAGAGCCAGGGTGGGGTCGAGAAAAAGATCCATCGTGCGAGGGCCACGGGGACCCGTCGCCCCAGCCTATGGATAAAGCCTTAACATATGCAGCATAGGGCAGGCATAAGGTATACATCCCTTCTCGTACTCGTATTCGCGCCCAGCGTCAAAGCCAAGGACCGCCAACCCAAGCACAAACAGAGCCTCTCTGTCCACAGGGGAACACGTGGTATGGGTGTGTTGGTGATGCGGACGCACGCCAGTCCCCCGCGTGTGGAAACGCATGCATGGTGGCGTTAGCGCAAATCATCAAATAACGGGGTGCTAACACTCAGTACATTCTACCGAATAGCAGCTTCGTCCTGGGCGGCGGCAGAACACGAGATGTGAACGCGGTTGTGGAGGGCCAGGTACCCCAGTCAAATCTGGCAACACTTGCACCATCTTGCCAGCCTAGATACAGGCCTGCCCCAGAGGGCCTGGCGTATTCGTGATGGTTTGACGATCTTGGTGTGGCGCACGGTCGGGCGGTGCTGACGGTCTCTGGGGGGGGTGAGCGCTGTGTGAACTCAACCGCAACTGCGCTGCTGATCAACGCGAATGCGCCCATGCGGGCGGCAACGCGCCCGGCCGACGGGGCCAGCAGCCACCGCCGTAGTACCGCGTAACAGTACCCTGTAGTCGCAGGTGCGTGCTTCGAGCAGGGCCCCGACGAAGGCGCGGAACGGGTACGAGGAGGGTTCGCGACAGAAAGGTGCCTGGCCGGGCCCCCTCTGTGACTGTTCCGGTAAATGTTAGATTTCACATCCGACAAAAGCTTTTCCCTCATTATTGAGAATAGCAGTAGCTAATATACCAATAGGACCCGACTTGATATATAGTTATGTGGTCGGACGCAGATGAAAACAGTAGTATTATTGTTTCGGGCGGCGTACCTGTATGTACACCCCTGCACATAAGTTTGGGGTCCCTTTTCGGCAGTCTCAAGACTTCAGGAGTCTAGGGTACCTGAACGTTGGGTATATGAGATGAAACCCTGGAATCTCAGAGGGTTTTATAAAACCTGCATGACGAGTGGCTCAAACCGAACGAAGCTTAGACCTTTGACTAGGGTGTCACGTTGCACTTGGTGCGTGGGTGCGTGGGCGTCGCCTGCAACTGCACCACAACCATGATCGGTATCACGCACACGCCGGCGCGCGTGAATAGACAACCAAACGGCGGGATGGCCATGAACGCGTGAGGAAACACATTGGCGAGGGGCTCGGGTGCATTTGGTTGGGGTGCAGCCGTGTGGCTGGCGGCCGCTAGTACGTTGCGATATATACTGGCATGGCATCAGTGTCGGCCACGCTGAGCAACACCTCCTTGGCTTTAAAACGCTATAACTTCTCAGGATTTGCTAAAAAAATTGGTTTTAAAAATACCACGCGATTGCTCGTTCAAGTCTGCGTCGAAAACAATCTTCTCAAATAAAAAAACTCGATTTTTTGGGCCCTTGAAAAATCCCCAAAGATGATCATCCAAGTTGCCCCTCACTGCTGCCTCATGTGCCCACCCATGTCGGGCGCGTGGCTATGCGCCAAGTGCGTGTCTAAGCCCCATACCCGGCTGTGCGAGTCAAAGCGTTATGTGTGTGGATGACCACGGACCACCAACACTTGGCATGTGCCGCCTTCTAGCGATACTCACATCTACCAGCCAAAATGCCATTTTCCACAGCATTTTTCAAGGAATTTCATGTTAATTAAAGTCCACGCCCCTACCGCGCCACCCCGTCCATGAAACGGTGCAACTGGCATTCCACCACGCGCCCCCATAGTAGAGCATCGCCCTACGCCAATCAAGGGGCCAATTGAGCGCCTCTCCTACGTGCGTTCGCCACAGAAACAGCGACATTTTCACACCAAAACTGCTCTCCACAGTGGCCAACTTGTCGTTGGGGTGTCACGTCGTGCCTATAGCGACATGGTTTCAGTGGCCTACACGCACGGTGTGCACAACTTATGCCAAGGGCCGTATTCACCGAGTTTGGTGCGACGAGTGCCGCTAATTCCATAGGTTTGGACGGTTGGCGCAACCCACATTTTTCCGGCGCCAACGCATCACGCACCGATTTCTCGTTTTTTAAAGGGCGCCCACAAATGGTCGTGTTGTCGCGCGGGTGGGTATAAAGCGCACAATATGCGTTCGCCCGAACTATTCCCACTGTAGTTAGCATGTATGGACATGCGGCTGGCGTTGTCCTCGCCCATGCATGCGCTTTGCTATCGAAAATGCAAAACCCGGACTTATGTGGAGGGGTGTAGGTTTTGGTCAAATTTACACATTTAGCGGTCATTCGAGGGAAGATGCTTCATGAATAATCATGGAAGTCGATTTGTTGTTTAGATGACCCCCCCCCCTTTTTTTACGCGCCGGCCCATTTTTTCTCTCTTGCAGCATCCACATATACTACAAAGCAGTGTCAAAAGCATTGCAAAAGATGTCGCCCATTGGATTGTGATATCAATGCGGGTGATGTCCAGCTAGTGCACATTGGCCATCACGCTATTGCCACATGATGTGCATGCACAAGAGGACAATTATGAAGAAAATCCACATGATTACAATGTGGAAGTGTCAACCCATTGCCCCGCCCCCCCCCCCCCCCCCCGGCCGAAGCCTACAATGCTATGGATCGATAATGATGGACGAATGCCACCGACGATGTCACTCTCGCATCATCTCTCGCACGCTATCCTTGGCTACGATGCGCTTGGCAGGTGCCCTAGTGCGCCGCGCATGCTTGCCTTCTTGCTGCTGCCGATATGCTGCTCTCTCGGCGCACATGGTTGTCATGATGTTTTGCGCCTGCCTCAATGCCTTTCTACTCCGATATTGTTGCGCACCCGTGCGAGCGGCTTAGCTCCCATGCATATGCACACGGTGCACACATACAACACTCTTAGCTCGTCGAAAACGTATCGTCCAAAAACCCAATGCATTCTTGCGCGGTAGTGTCGACAGTGTTGTTTGGGACACTCATGACGACAACATCGGCATCGTAAATAAGCGGCAGAGAAGCGGGGGCAAGACAGCGCATGATTGTAGTCAACATAGCCTCTGAGCATGCTGTCGCCGTCGGACCGAGATTGAAATTGAAATTCAAATTGATTAAAATATGCTAAGCAATAGCCGCAGCTCTACATACAATACCCGGACCGAGTTGTTCTTATGGCATGCCATATCATTCTAACCGTGATAGGAACACTTGCAGCTCTGGCTACCGGCCATCCTCTTTCGTTTCCAGCCCCCCTTCAATCCGTCCATTGCTGCCTTGCGCTGCCCCTCATGTCTACTATCTCCGACTTCGCAGCTTAGTTATCCGTCTTCCGCGCCTAGTGCGGTATATAGCCCCAGGCTGTCCGACGTTTGTTTGGTCCTTATAAATGCAGCATCGACTCGCTGCTTAGGTAGGCGTTGAGCTGCTATAGGGGTCCCCACCCCGAGGCGGGCGCCGTCGCTGCCCTTGTAGCCGGGAACGGGGGTGCCTGTTCTCTCCAAGCGAGGAGCACGTGGTGTTGCTCGGCGAGGGCTGTTGCTTGGTAGGGTGAGGATTTCGTCCTGTTTTCTGCGCCACTTGATCGTGCAGCTGGGGGTGGATTTGTCGGCGTTGGGGGTTTTACTTATGGTATGTGTGTTTCAGACGGGGGTAGGTGTGAGAGGGCGGCGGGGGTGATGGGCAGGGGGGCGCGAGCGTGTCGGGGCGATCTACAATCCCCTATCATCATCCATATCCTCGGCATCTTCCTTCTTCCCTTCCTCAAACATGTGTTCTTCACCGCGGAGTGGAATTGTTCGACCGCCATGTTGGGCGCGTCATCCTCAGGGGGGCGAGTGAAGGGGGGCGTGTGATTGTGTGTAGAGGGCCGGCCGACCCCATATGGACGCGATCATGTGTGCATGCGGGCATGCGGCTGTGTGTGCGTGACTGGGCAGCGTGTGGAGAGTTGACGGCTTCTTCCATGAGTTGTTTTCGGAGCTCTGTCTCCGGGGAGGCGTCACGGCCCGATAGGTCCTCCGGAGTGCGGGCTCTAACCGGGAGGGAAGGTGTTGGCGGGGCGGCAGCTGCGCTACTAGTGGAACGGTCTTGCTGGAGGCGGCCGGCGTGCGTTTGTGAGCGACCCGTTTCTCCTTTGTGGTGGGGCTGTGGCCTCGGCCGGGAGTCGTTGTGCCGCCGGCGGGCCGCCCGGCGGCAATGACCGGGCGGGCCGGTGGGGTTGAAATGCGGGCGTTGGGCGGGGGACTGTGCTGGGCTGAGGATTCGATGGCCGCGGCCTTGATTTGTGGGGGGAGGCTGTGTCCCGGACTACGGCCGCGGCCCGAGCCCCGGCACATGCCGCCTATGCCTCGGCCACGGCCTCCATTCTACTCGGCTTCCACGGCTGCCTGCCGGCGTTATCCCGGTGCGAGTTGTTGGGTGGATAGTTTTGCCACAACGCACGGAAACGGGGGGACATGCCTACTTTTCTATGGATACAACATCGACCACTACGAATGCCCCCGAGATATCAGCACGGGTTTCGACTAGAAATGAAACCGAGAGTGAATAGCTCCGGTTGTAAAAGACGATTTTAGTAATGAAATGCAAATGTGCATGCATGTCAAAATAGGGCATGTCAAAACTCCTAAAAAGTAAACATTCAAATACTGCACGGCTCGATCACGGACCGCCGGGGTTTAAAAAGTGTGGTGATTTGCCATATCGTGCGTTGTGGCCTTCTTTGGCGCGCGTTCTCGGTCTATGACGGCGGGAAAGCCCGTGAGATGTTCCATTATTGACGCGCATATGAAGAGAGCGAGTTCTATCTAGCCCTTGTGCTCGAACCTCGGATTCAACGCGAGCGGCTTCGGCATTGTTGAGGTCGGCGATGGTAGCCATCTTGTGACGTGCCTCCGCGGGCGCGATGTGAGCACGGTCAAGAAGTCGTCAACTTCCTTTTTCCGTTGCGGCCAGAACCCGGAGAAAGCTGCCAACGGATTAGAGCAGTATGCATCTCATCCAAGTCGTCGAGCACATTCCAGCGACCGCGCTCGACTATGGAGAAGTGCCACTAGACCGTCAGGTCCGTGATGTACCTGACCTTCTTGAAGTCACCCAAGTACCTTTGGTCTTCAGCGCGCCGGGCTTACTTCTTCTTGTCGCAGAGAGCGTACAAAAAGGGCCGGCTCGCACGAATCTCGGGTCTCCCGGTTGGCGCGCTCTTCAAGATCTGCACGGGCTAAAAAGGTGGTGTGTTGGACCACAAGCATGTGCGAACCGAGCCGCCACACGCGACGAGGTCATCACGCGTGAACTCGAATTTGTGCGGCTGGTTGATTTCCTAGATGTGGTCTTGAAAATGGGGTCTCGACCCCTGAGGAAGTCAAGGGAGGATGTGAGCTCTGCAATTATTATCCCCGGAGTGGGCGAAAATGCCTTCGCAACCATCAAGCAAGGTCTTGACTGTGTAGGCGGAGCTGCGAGACAACGCAAGACTGATGCGGCATAAGTATGATCAACCCGGTCATGAGAGTGCCGACGGCCAAACAGTCCAACTGAATGACGTCGCAGATGCCGATAAACACAAGCAGAGCGCCGCCACGTTCCGTTCTTGATCTCCGTGACGGCGTGATCAATATGGATTCTGATGTACTTAATCGTTTTGCCACGGAGAAGATTCTGCTGCATTGCACATCATGTTCCTTCAGTCCACGGCTATAGGACAAATATGGAGAATCCTTTGGGACAACGAGCTTACCTTCGTGATTGTGATTCATATCATATAGTGCAAGTCGTGGATGAATCATGGGTAATAATGGTGTTGGTGTAGTAGTAGATGTCACCCGGGCGATAGCGTCGTACTTCACACATGTGAGGTGATACTTGAAGAGTATGTTGGGCTTCACAATCTTATGGATGCGAACCCAGTGAGGTAGCATGGTCTTCGCGGAGTCCATGCTGTCAACTTAAAAGAAGAAGAAGTTTCCCGAGCCCATGCGCGACTGAGAAACGACTTTGTTCAGACCCCCTCGTTCCTGGCGCACTCTCTCGAGTTGGACCTTCTGTCCGGCTTTGGCCTGACGCCTCTCGAGTTGTTGGTGTTGACGGTGCACTTGCCGTTCCTCGGGCGTCATGTATGTTTGCAAATCTCAAGAACCTTGTGTCTAAGCGCTTTGCCCGCCGCGCAAATGGCTGAATCGCTTCACTTTTGGCGACATGGCGACCTGGACGTTGGATGATACGCACTACGGGTGGCTATCACATGGCGGCGGCGGGCCTATGGGAGGTGTAACGGGACGTCAGGGAGGGCACCAAGGGAAGGGAAGGGGGGGGGGCGGGGGGGGACATGGCCGAGAAAGCTCCCCCGCGTCCCAAACGTCTCGGTTATGACTGCGACCACTTCAGATCGGCGTTCATATGATGCTGCGTTGCCATGCTTGCTGCCAGGCCACCATCAAGCGACACCGAACGCCCCTCCCCGCCGCTGGGCGCGGGGCTCGCCGACTTTCGTCTTGGGGAGACGAGAGCGGCGGAGAGGACAGCGGGGGCGATGGCGGCGGCGGCGGTATCGATGTACCCGGTTCACCCCGCGTTTCGGTCTGAGCCGGTCCGGACGGAACTGAGGGATGACGGCCGTACGGTGCAGCAGCTACCGCATGGGCGCCATCACCGCCGGCCGATGCGACAGGCGCGGCGGTGCGCGGAGGCGACTCGGCGCGCGCCCATCTATGCGTGTCGTAGAACCGAGTCCTCGTGAAGCATGCGCCACACGCGCGGCAGCGGATTATCTTGATCACCGGTTCCGGAATCTCCTCGGCAGTCGTCTAGCCCTCCTTGCCCTCAGGCATACGGCGCTTGGAGTTGCGACGCCCCCATGCTGGCACACCACTACTCGGCGCCGGCGCCTCGCAGCAGCGGGGGTCGGTAGAGACTAGTTACTGGCGCTCCTACTGCTGCGAAGCATGGTTAACCGTCCGCGCGACCGCAATAACTGAGCAAGCTCAATACCTACGGTAGTACCGTTGGGCGTTGCGTCGTCACGGAGCTTGTGAGGCGTTAAAGTACTGTGATATGGCGAAACCCGGAGCGATTACGGGTACACGGGCGAGGCGCGATGTCGGTCCAATGTACTATGGGGATGGCACAACAAACTAGTGGTAGCATACTACGGACGAACGCGGCGAGCCGTGCACATCATTACGACTACTAACCCTAGCAGTAAAGTGGCGACTACACGGTAGACACGGGGATTACATTCTAATTCCCTGGAAAATCGCGATTACGTGCCATTACGGTATAATTACGAGACAGTCCGGGAGGCTAGTGATATTAAACTTGCGTATACACTTGCGGGAGGTAGTGCCTGGATGGTGTTCACTAAATGGGCCCTATTACAATGAAGACAGAATACACACCCCTCCACATAAGTCTCAGGCCCCTTTCTCGCCGAATCCGAGCTTACGAATAGTAGGGCAGCTGAATATAGGGTTTATGACCTGAAATCCTGGAATATTGCACATTTAGGCTCAGCCGTTACCACCATAGGGTGTAAGCAACCCCTTTGGCCCTAACAAGTGCCGTACACGAGTGCCACTTGCGCCACACTGAGCGTTTCAAATACCCCACAACAACGGGGGTTGGTGTCCCGCACGTCCCGCCGCGCATGCATAGACCATTGCATGTTGGGATGGCCATGGGCGGGCGAGGAAACAAGCTACAGCAAAGAGGCTAGTGTATTTTTGCTTGGGATGGGGCCATATATAATGGCGTACGCCCGTGCATGATGTGGCGTGATACCATCGCCACTGCAGTGCCGCCTTGTGGTGCAGCTCTCAAACTCGCGGTATCGCTCAGCGCATTGCGAGGAAACGTCAGAACATTTTCATATAAATACCAATAAAAACTACGCGAGCAGGGCTACAGATTCCACTCTGCATCACGGTCGTCCGAGGCCATTTAGGCACTTTTCGATTTTTTTAAATACTATGTCGAAGTCTGACGTCCGTGTAGTCAGTGTGTGGTCAACACGTTGGCGTGATCGCCAAGGGGATCTCAAAACCTGATCCACGGTGGCGGGACATTGTGTTGTATGTACTTGCTTGTGCACGGACTACTCATACTTGGCACATACCCCCTTGAGCGATGCCCACGGCCGCCATGCCGGATCCCCCCTTTCACAACATTATTTCCACCAGCATCGACGCATTTAGGTGCACGCCATTGCCGCCCCACTGGGTTAACCATGGCGCGCTATGCGCATGCGGCCATGCACTGCTATAGAAAAGCTTTGGCTTACGGCAGGGAGGCCGCGAGATCCCTCTCCCGCCTGCGCGTGCAACGATCACAACCGCATTTTGTCCATGATTTTGGCCATAAACCATCTATCGTCATCGACACGTAGGGCTTGGTCCAGTTCGTTAATGACCTAATTTTAATGCCCTTACCACGTGTATTGTGAATGGTGATCGTACCAAGGGTGATGTGGCATGAGTACGGGGGTTGTGCTGTCCCATGCCTATTTGTGCACACGAGTGGCGCAATTTGTGGATTGGCCTGCATGAAAGCGTTGACGGCAACGGCCACTGCGTGGGGTGTATCGCGCCATTGCGGCATCCCCGCCCAGCCGTACGACCCTGAGTAAAACGCGCGCACGGTCTCAGTACAGCCGCGCATGGGCATGAGGATCAAATTTGCAAACCCCATACTAATGTGGACGGGTGTATAGCTGAACGAATAATTAATATTGTGAATCTACGGCCACTATCGGACAACCCGCCACGTTTAGGTTGCAGTGGCTCATTCGTACCAATAACACTATAATTAGCCAAACCCGACAGAAACAACCCTAGCCCTAGGTGCCCGTTCGACTGCCAAGTGCCGGCATTCACTGCAAATCTGCAAAAGGAAATTCGCTCCATGCGAGTTACTAATCACTTGTGTTATAAATGGGCTCTATAATTGTAAAGATATAATGCATTGCTAAATGGGCCGTATTACAACAATAAAGACAAAATGCATCACTAATCTCGTCTTATCATTAGGAGTTATTGGGTTGTGTTCACAAAATGGGTATTACAGTAAAATAATAATGTATTGTGATGAGCCTGGTGGCAGTGCGCCTTGCGCGCGATGCCAACATCGCCAAATACGTCAGTGGCTCTCCTTGCTTCCTCAATACTTATTTAACAACAATTTAGGTCCTAGCTAGAGGACCTCTCTTGAGCTGGGCTATATAGGACCGTATTCGGCCGAGGCTTATCGTGCTGATACTTTCAGCGAAATTAGTACGCGCGTACTTAATTTTGTACGTTCGTATGAGACGAGTAAGCGGACAATTCTTGTGGCACGTGTGCTAACTCATGATTTATTTATGCAATATTGATTTCTTGACTGAATGATGCGCGAAGTATTGAGCCTTTTGGTTGGAGTAGTGTATTGGATTGGACTCACGACTGCTGGCATAGATAGAGATGAGATGGAGGATATTCTATAGAGGCAGCAGTTACCTGGCATCTTGAAGTTCCATTTCATGCAACAGACACCCGAGTGCTGACCAACCCTCATGTTGCACACATACACACATTGAGGACACGCGAGGCGGAGAGGCTGATCCAGGGAGTTGGCTAGGGTTTGTCTTCCGATTCAAATCCAGGGTTCCGTACTCTATGCTGGAATAGTCACTTTGGGGGGTTGCTGCTCGGGGGGCTCGGGGCCGGCGCCATTTTTTGATTTCAACCCTAAATTGTCTAGTCCAAAACTAGGGCAATCTAGGGCCGGGGTATTGTAGGGTTTTTGTCAATGCGGTGCCGGCCACTTTGTTCGTCTTCGTTATGAGCTGCATATAAAAGTTGTCCGAGTGGGAACCCCCTGGTCAAAAACCCAATTAGGAAATTTTGTGCCATTGCATAGATAGGGCAAAGGGATAGGGTGAAAATCTGCCTTAAAGTGAAATAACACCCCCAGACAACATGTGAATGGCTTAATATGTCTTGATATGTTCCGCAACATCTGCTAATATAACAGTCAACTTCCCCAAGAAAGTCGCGCTTAATTCTGATGAGAAACGGCTGAGATATATATGGGCGATAAACTTAAAGTCCCCGCCGGATCAGCCTCCCAGCCTCATATACTACTAGCGACTAGTGTTTGTCTCAGTATTGCCGCCCTGCTGTCCGGGAGGGCATGGCTCAGAAACCCCGATCCGCGCATTCCTGGTACATATTCCTTGTCTGCTTGGTTGATTATTAGCAGTCAACTTCCCGAAGTCGCTTAATTCTGATGAGAAACGGCTGAGATATATATGGGCGATAAACTTCAAGTCCCCGCCGGATCAGCCTCCCAGCCTCATATACTACTAGCGACTAGTGTTATTTATTACATAAGGGCTTTCACAAATGCGCACTACAAACAGAACTGATAGTAACTATGAAAGGTTGCCAGCAAAAGAGAGACATAAGCCTGAAACGCAGTAAGGTCGAGCAGGAGGACAAGGAGCCAAGAACCAAGAAGGAGCCAAGGGAACCACAAAGTCGCTTAGCTGCCAGGAACCAAAGGGACCCCCGCCCCGGGGTAGGCTATCAGCCGCGGCGAGGACGCTTGCCGCCAATGACCCGGGTCATAGCAGCACATGCCGACGAGCGACGCGACGCAGGCGCAGGAGCACCATCACGTGGCGCACGCGCGGCCGCGACCCCGCTAAGAACGTTGTCTGCATGTGCCATGTTGATGAGCAAGGAGAAACGGCGGCGCCACGCAGACAAGAGATGCCCAATTTTCTCCGAGAAGCGACTGGTGTTTGTCTCAGTATTGCCGCCATGCTGTCCGGGAGGGCATGGCTCGGAAACCCCGATCCGCGCATTCCTGGTACATATTCCTTGTCCGCTTGGTTGAGCGGTCGTCTCGTATGCGAGAGGTCCCGGAATCGATTCCTGGCCGCTGTATTTCGGCAATGTCGTCCCGGCCTGTGTGTTTATCCGGATGATGCATTAGCCCTTCGGGGTTCGGATGAAACAATGGTCGAGGGGCTAAGCCAGACCAACGAGTGCAGTTGGCAGGTCTTCAAGTGCTGCTGGGGCGGTGGCTTCCCGGGGCGAACTGTACTTATACTTTTTCACTTTTACCCGCTCAGCGCGACCATTCGAACACGGTCAAGACCGTCATGGGCGTGGCTTGTCCTTCGTTCACGACCCCCGCGCGGTCGCGGCTGTTTAATCACTACCACGCACTATCTCGCAGACCGTTAGCTGTGATTCGCTACCAGGTATTCGGATAACGGCGCGGGTTTGAGAGCAGGAGCGGACAAGGTGGAAGGGGAAAGTGAGCGTTCCCCGTGCAGGTGACAGGAACCGGCGGTAGAGGAGTCGGTTTCCACACTTCCAGGCGAAGCACCCACCGGCGCTGCAGGATCACGGGTGCCGAGTGTGGCATGCGCTCCATAACGTTGCACATAACCCACAGCAGGTCCTCTGTTTTATGGGGACTGCTGCTGCTGCTGCTGCTGCTGCTGCTCCAACAGCTGGCGGCAGTTGGTTCAGTCTTTTCCATAGTTGGTAGTCACCGTGGATGGCGGACAAAAAAGGGTACCCTTCTCCCAACCAGACGCCTCCTTCAGGGAAGTTTGAGTACGGCGCCACGACAACATCTTTCACATCATCACAACCAGCACGATAAAGGGAACTCGGGCGCCGAGCTTCACGAGCTGGGCCAAGCAGCCGAGCGGATTGCCAGGTATTTTCGCGGAACTCAGAATGGTCCATCACCGCACCAGCTCTTGCCCAGTGCGGCACCCAAGGCCTGCACCAGCCCGCCTAACATTGACTTCAAGCTCTTGCAGCAAGAGCTGACAGACAAGGGGGCCGACACCGATCCTGCACGTAACAAGCTTCTGGTGCTTGATTATGTTTGCGTAGATCAAGAAACAATTGTGGTGTATGATCCAGCAGCCCTGGCTGACGAGCACCCCCATGCGTTGCCCTCCATTGATCTTGGAAGCATCCAGTACTTCTTCCGTCACGCCACGCAGGCCCAGACGGAGCACACTCTGGAGGCAGTGCAGCACCTGAACGAGCCCCTTGTAGCCGAGGAACAGTTGTCTAGCCTCGTGTCTGGTGACCGCTTGGAGTACCGCGGCTTACAAATCCGCGCTGCATCCAGCGAGGAGGTTGAGGCCCTGGCATCTGGG
Source organism: Tetraselmis striata (assembly GCA_006384855.1). Classification (NCBI taxonomy): domain Eukaryota; kingdom Viridiplantae; phylum Chlorophyta; class Chlorodendrophyceae; order Chlorodendrales; family Chlorodendraceae; genus Tetraselmis; species Tetraselmis striata. Next base: position 373,894 of record VCJN01003059.1, read on the forward strand.
GAGTCTCCATTCTCTAGGTGCACTGTCCCGTTTGTGTACGCGTCCCATTGGATTCACAACTTTGCGGAGTTCTTCTCTAGAGCTGTGGCGTGGCTTTACGTCTACCAAGAGCAGCGAAAGATCCTGCCGCGTGACATCACACTGGCCATTTACTCCCCAGCCAAGCTCCCCCTCGCACCGTTCAACATCGATCTGCTGCGGCCTTTCTCTGCCTATGAGCCTGTCTCATTCGCCGACTTGAGCTCCCGTCTCCCTGAGACGTATCCCAGCCAGAGCACCTTTGAGGGTACGCACAAGCGCTGCTTCCGGAAACTGATGGTCTGGCGGGATACTGGTGGCTCATACCCAGCAATGCCCCCCGCTGGCAAGCGTATTTTGCAGCACTATGCTCGCCGAGTCAATACGGCTGCTGACCAAAACGGCGAACTCTGGAAGTCCAGCGACTCCAACACGATGCGCGTGCTCATTGAAACCCGGCCAAACAAGGGGATCCGGCAGTTGCTAGGTCTGCATGCCCTCCTGGACGCCTGCAACTCCTGGGGTGGAACGTTTCCCGGGGGCATTACGTCTGGCTCGGAGCGCCCTGGCTTCCGGTCGGTTGAATGCCGGCCATTCACATTTGGATCAAGGGGCTTTGTATACGACCTGGTCGTGATGCGTAAAGCTGATGTCCTGGTAAGCCTGCATGGCGCTGGGCAGATCAACTCCAACTTTATGCCGAAGCACAGCTCTCTGATTGAGGTGCGCGGCAACAACGCCTCGCAGATGTGGATGGCCAACATATGGAACCCACTCATCAGCCACCAGTCCCACTTCTCCCTGTTCTACTGGGGCCTGTTTTTGGAGGATCCCGCGCTAGCAGAGCCGTCTCGCCTTGAGGGCGCCGGGCTCAGTGATACGCCTGTGCTGGACCAAAACGTGCATCTGAAGTGGGAGCACTTGCTGCCCATGTTGCAACGTGTAGCAGCCACAAACAAAGATGCCGGCGAGTTTAGCAAGCTCTGGGGCGCAATGGGCGACAGTGTCGTGTTTGACGTCCTGCCTGGCCATGCTGAGCTGGTACCTCATGGCCCGCTGTTGTCGTAGGTGCCATCATGTCCCCGCGCTCAGGTATGTTTTCAGATAGACATGCGGTTGCAGTTGTGGTTTTAGGATTTAAAAACTAAACGCACGGATCCGAAAATCACACTATTTTAACTTATGGTGCCGCGATCTGTGCAGTATCCGGATATCTTTTGAAGGAATTTTAATATTCACAATTGCATTTCATTGCGAATTATTTTTTGCAGCCGGAATTCGCCTTTCAGGTTTCCCGCTTGTCGACACTTGTGGTATCACGGGGGCATTTTGTAGTGGGCGATCGATGTTGTAACCATAGAAAGTAAACATATTCCCCGTTTCCGTGCGCTGTGTGGTTGCTCTGCTCCTGGTCACCTCAGTGAGATACCTTGAGTGTGACGCCATGGATAGACAGATGTTACAAAACTGTAACTATTGTGCTTGAAGATACAGTCAGGGGTCTGCTAGGGACAGTGTCGCAACTTGCATGAGCTAATTGATAGCTAATCAGCGATGGACCATAATACCAGTAAGGACTAGGCACTGGAGCTGGTAGCAATATTGTGTTGAGGAGTTGCGTCCTCTGTCACCAATGCCATAGAAATGGGGAGCGATGAGGGCACTGTGGGCACTGAGACATAATTCGATTACACCGAAATGTGTCATACTCGGCAAGCATTGCGGATAGCAGTGGTGAGCTTGGCGACTGTGGGCAGATAGACCTGCTCATAGGCCAGGGGGAACGGCGTATCCTGGCCGCACACCCGCACAGGCGGAGCCTCCAGGCTGAAGAAGCAGCGGTCGGTGATCTTTGCCACAATCTCTGCACCGAAGCCACTCGTGATGGGAGCCTGGGTAGCATGCAAAGCAGGCTTGGTCACAATCTATCACCCAAGCCAAGATGGATGTGAAGCACCACTTCAGATCAGCGGCTCTTACCTCGTGCGTGACCAGGAGGCGTCCCGTTTTCCTAACAGAGGCTTCCACACACTCAACGTCCCAGGGCTGAATCGTGCGCAAGTCAATCACCTCCACTTGAATGCCCTCTTGCTCCTCAATGAGCTTTGATGCCTGCAGCAGGGGCTCCACGGACGGACCCCAGGCAACCGCTGTGATGTCTGCCCCAGCGCGCCGAATGGCTGCCTTTCCAAGTGCAATCGTGTAGCTGCCCACCGGGACATCCTCCACCACCGTCCGGTACCTGGCCAGCATACCATCGAGTCAGCCAAACGCACGACGCCAGAAACTAATCCACAGCCGCAGGATGGGACAGAAATGCAGGGAATTAGGAGCGCCCAGTGCAAGTCAGTCCATGCCCGCAGGGCGCACATCATTTTTGGCTCGAAGAATATCACGGGATTTGGGTCAAAAATGGATGCCAGTAGCAGGCCTGTGTTTGGGGGGGGGGGGGGGGGAAGAGGGGGGGGGGGGGGGGGGTTAGGAAGCTTGCGCGTGGCTAGCAGGCATGTGAGCTTACTGGCAGCCATGTTGGTTGCAATGTGTTTTCATATGTGCTCATGTGTCACGCACCTTTTGCATCTCGTGGGCCGCTGGGCATCACGACCTTCAGGCCAGGCGCATGCGTGAAGAATGCTTCTGGCGACTGAGAGTGGTAATGCCCCCCGTGCCCAACTGCACCTGAAAGCATTGCAGAGGTTATGTGAGCACATTTCAAAGCCAAACTGACTAAATGACAGGGGCAGCGCTCATTGGGTTTCGATCGCACCGCAGGGTGTTCGGACAGTCAACCCGCCTGCGTTGTACATCCCGCCGCTGCGGTACCGATACTTGGCCGCCTCATTCACCAGCTGGTCAAATGCAGGGAAGATATAGTCTGCAAACTGTATCTCCGCGACCGCCTTCCAGCCCATGCTGGCAGCGCCAACGCCAAACCCGACGATTCCCTAGGCGGTCAAGGCAAATCGTGTGGGAACATCGCCTTGACGACTGTAGGTGGCGCGTCAGGGGATGCCGGAATGGCGCGGGGCCGCGCGGCGCTTGCCTGTTCGCATAGCGGGGTGTTGAACACGCGGTCCTTGCCATACCTCTCTTGCAGCCCCACTGTGCATCGAAACACGCCCCCAAAGCCAACGTCCTCCCCGAAGCAAAGGCTCCTGAGGATGCCAGGCAGGGAGGCATGCGGTGTCTTTAGACCTATCTATGGAGTTGTGCTTCACCGGGCGACTGCGACTAAAATTGAGCGGAACAACCCAGTCGCGCACCTTTCGTCTTGCTCCATGGCTAACATCAGCGCGTCGTTCACTGCATTGCACAAGTTAGTGCGACGGGTCTCCCCCCCCTGCCACGGCACAGTACCGAAGTGTGAGGCCGGCCGACAGGCCAAACAGCGATGCTACAGTGTGAGGGGCGAATGGCGCACCAACGGAGTTGCCTCGTCTCGGTCGCTATCAGCGAGGCCGCGGAGCTGCTGCCCGCCCCAGCACGCGCCCAATGCGGGCAGCCGTGCCACTCCCAGCAAGCGACGCGCAGGCAGCATCGAGGCTTCTCCGCGATGTAATAACTTCGGCAGATATCGAGAGCGGCAGAGGGTCTGCGAACGACCTGGCCTGAGACGTGCGCCCGGGGGGGGTTGCGACGATTCGCCGCGAGGGCAGTGCTCTTAAATTATTGCTGTTTCGCGTGTAGTCGCGTACAACCCGCCGTGCGGTACCAAGATGCGACGGTCGGGTATTATTCAGACCGTCGTCCAGAGCCGTCACTTGCTACTCGCATTTCCAGGGACAGCCCAACGGAGTACGCAGCGGACTTTGCGGCGGCCGGCGGGCTTCTTAGACAAGCTTCGCGCAGTGCTGGTTGCATGCAACGCCAGGCGCGCTGTTGTTAATTCTTGCGCGGTCTCGGAAGACCGCAGCAGTGGCGGTTGTCTGGGTAGCAACTGGTGACTAAGTCTTTTTAATCCGTATATAGAGGGACTCGTAATAATCCTATACTCCGTACGTGCTGGACAGCTAGCGCGGTGACAGCCGATGACAACTAGTCGCTACAGGTAAGGATTATACACGCTACGGTAGTACGTAGTACTTTAGTAGCAAACGCATCGTCAATGAAATGCTGGCGGTAGGTCGCTACGTCAGCAGCTGCTGAGGATTACAACGTACCAGTACTGGTGCCGATAGCTGCTACTAAAGCCAGCTGCTACGGGTAGTCATGTTTTAAATGATGCTTTATTTCAGTGATCATAGTCATACCTATAATCCTTCATTATTATCATACTACTCGTTGAGTCGGTGTTCCTTCGCAGAAATAATCGCAGCAGCCTGTCATCTGGAAAATAGCATGCACATGAGAATTACATGTGCTAGACGCAACATTCAAGAACATTCAAGCATGCATATTATTCCAGGACATCATTCGATGCTTTTCGTCTTTTCCTACCAGAGCAGGGTTTTTTTAACCCCTGTTACTACTACCCCGACACGCCAGCTGCCACCTCGGCATGACTGTGATAGCGATGCGATACATCCGTAAAACGACGACTCGCGACAATAAGCTTAATCGCAGTTACCCGGTCGCCAGCAGGTGCCGCGCAGTAGGATCAGCACGTTCGCGCCGCGCGCTGCTGGTTTGATGGTTTTTGCTGCGGGTCGACATCGACGGCGGCGGCACGCCTCAAATACGCCTACCGGTAAGGATACAGGTGAAGGGACAGACGATGTCGCAAAACAGCAGTCTGACGACCACGATGGATCTCAGCCCCCTGGTAATGTCTCAGCCCCCTCTGATCTTGACAGCTCTGGGTGTGAGCAGTGATGATAAGTAAGGTCCATATAGCCTGAGTCGGGCCAGGGCCACCAACGTGGTGTGCGGCGGTGACGTCGGCAACGTGCTCGCACATTGTGCCATCAGGCCAGACCCCCTCCCCCTTGCGACGAGTGTCGGCAGTGGTTGTGGGCTGGAAGGAGGGCGCACTCGTGACGTGATCACTACGCCGGGCGGCATGGCGCACACTGGCGAGCGCAGCGAAGGCTGGGCCAAAGCCAAGCAGAAGAAGGCGCGCGCGGAGGCAGACCAGCTACATTGGAAAGGGTTTGCGGTGGAGTCGCCCTACACACCTATCGGTGCGGCAGACTTCATCCTACGCGACGGAGTCCGGCTGGTGTGATGCACCAATGCCCCCCCCCCCCCCCCCCCCCCCCCTTTTCTCCGGTACACACAAACCGCCATCACCACCAGCCAACGCTGAGGCCCAAGGATTCGTGTGCTCGTGGGCTGCCGGGACAGGTGAAGCCCTATTACTTTGATTTCATCGCCAATGTGAAGCAGCGCTGGGCGGGTAAGACACTGGTGGATCTGTTCGCGGAGGTGTGCCCAACCACCTCCCTGCAGTTCTGTTCACGGTGGAGCAGAGGCTGCTATCGTGGTCACCGTGCTGCAGGCCATGCCTCATCTGGGTTGGCGGCATGGCCTGCAGGAATTTCCGCAGCGCCCGCGGGAGTACTATGAGAAGGCCGTGGAGGAGGGACGGCTGAGGATGGAGGGCTTCCAGGTGGCTGCAACTACCGCCGCCGAAGACGCTTGGTTCGCCTGTCAGGCGGGAGGCCTGAGGCATTGTGCATGTGTGCATTTGCAGACTGGAGTAAACCACCTAGCCAAGAGCGGCCATCGCTGCCGGCACTTTGTGCACCGCCATGAGCCGCCTGTGCTAGACACGCCAGTGCAGGTACTCGCAGCAGTATCCAAGGAATTGCAAAGGGTCCAATGTGGACAGTCACATGGCACATTCATGTGATTGCATTGCGTCCATGATGGCATTGGTGACTGATTTGTGGCCCATGCGTGTGGCGCGTGGCAGCTGGTGGCTGTGACGGACGACGTGGTGGCGGTGAACAAGCCATTCTCGATGCCAGTGCATGTGGCTGGGCAGTACCGTAAGAATACGGTGCTGGGGGTGCTGGAGGCGGAGCACCCAGAGCTAGGGGAGGTGCACCCTTGCCACCGCCTCGACAAGTGCGCGACCAGCCAATCCCACCCCGCCCCACTCTCCCCTCTCTTTCTCCTCCCCAGCCCTCTCCCTTCTCCCAGTCATGCTGCGTGAGACGTTGCTGTAGTGGTGGCATTCCGCCTCTGGCAGGGTGAGGTGTGCACAGGCACTCCCAGCTGCAGCTGAGGCGCACTGCCGGCGGGTAGGGGGGTATCGGGCCTGCTGGTCCTCGCGAGGAACGCCAAGATGGCCAACCAGCTGCGGAAGGACATTGAGGTCCCCCCCCCCCCCCCCCCCCCTCGCAGCCCACCCTGCCACCTCCATCGCCTACCGCCACCACCCCTCAACCCCCCCCCCCCTCCCCCACACACACGCACATCTGTCCTTCTACCTATGCCTGGAACCACAGTGACAGTGCACCATGATGCAGCTAAAAAGGGTTGCCAAGAGCTCACAAGCCTGACGTCTGCCGGTTCCCTTTGCATTACCAGGAGGGGCGCGTGGCAAAAGTATACGTGGCACGTGTGCGCGGCGTCTTCCCCGAGGGCGACGTGCGCAACGACTCAGCGCTGGGCTGGAACCCCAAGACCAACTACGCATTTTGCGTGCGAGAGGGCCAGGGTGAGGGCGCCCCGCAGGCCGCAGGCCAAGGTGCGACTCGCTACTGGACGCACGGTGCTCGGTAACTGGTGTGAGGACGCAGGGGCCGGGACAAAACACCCACTCGCCCTCACCTTCCCCGTAGTGCTGGGTCAATGACCCCCCCCCCCCCCCCCCCCGCCGCCCCGGGGCTCCACGTTGCTCCCACGCCTGGCGGCAGGGGCTTCTGCAGGCAAAGCCGCGAGCACCCAATTCAGGCGGCTGCACCTGGCGGCTGATGGGCGCAGCAGCCTGGTGGAGTGCCGCCCGCTGACGGGCCGCACGCATCAGATACGGTACGGCATGCCTGCGGTCCGCCGCCGCCTGCGCGCGCCCCACTTTGCCCCTGCCCTGGCACGGACAGCGATCATCAGGAGCATCATCCCTCGTGACAGTCATCGCGCCATGCCTAGATATGAGGACCGCAAGCTCCGTGTGCCAGGAGAACCTATCAGTGGACGTCTATTATGTCTATTATTTGTTACAAACGAATGACATATCTCTATATTGAATACCCCATTAGAGAGTGGCATCAGAGTGTGCTTCTACGTCAATGAGGCGGCTCCGCATTTTAGACCTTATATACTACCGGTGCTTGTGAGTACAGGTGCCGGCACGGTGATAGCACTGCCACGAATACCTGTCCAGCCTGTCAAATACAGACAAAACTGTAGCTGATGTTCCTATGGGTAGCATGCAGTCCCGATATTTGGCGGTGATTCCGGGTGGTTATTGGTGCTTGTCTGCGCTTGTCGGCGGCGCTTGTAGTGTGACAGGGTGGGATCATGCGCTCTCCCCATAGAAAAGGTGCAACACCAGCCAACTCTGCCTCCCCTGCCCCGGGCGCCCTATACGCTTTCGTCGGGAACTTACGAGGCTTCTGCGCCGCTCCGCAGGGTGCACCTGCAGGACCTGGGCTACCCCATTGCCAATGATCCCCAGTACGGCGCTGCCGCGCCTGCCGAGGCATGCAAGCGGAAGGATTGCCCGGACCAGCAGAGGTGGGGCGCTACCCTTATCGCCGCGTGCTGCGAAATAGTACGTGGCCGGCAGCGCCATCAACACCAGCATTGGACTGCTAGACTGCAGCTGGCCCGAAAAGGAGGCCCAGGACCTGATACTTATAGATATTTCAATAATCATCGATCACGGCCGCTGCTACTCTCCTAAATGACAATGTTTGGCTTTACTGTTCATGATGCCAGTCGCCTCATTATTCCCTGCTCGGAGTTCTTACTCTCATTCTTACGCGGGTTGCCACGCTGTGCCGTTGTTCAGCTCGGAGGCGGCAAAGGTGGCGACCGCGGACGCGGGCGGCAGCAAACGGCAGTGCTTGAGTGGCGCAGCCTGCGAAGCGGCAGGCGCGCCCAGCGCCGCGGGCGACGGCGAAGCGCTGCCGTATGGCGCTGTGGATGAAGTGGACGCCGCAAGGGACTCGCTGTGCATGCATTGCCCGTCCATTACGCCGGTCGGGTGACCCCCCCCCCCCCCCCCCCCCCTTCTCACCCCCTCCCGCCTTCTATGCCCCCGTTGTCTGCGTGAGTGAATGCCTCTGCGGCACATGTCCCTAGCGTACATGTGCCGTGTCAGTGGCGGTGTCGCATTTGTTGCCATCAGCAGCTGACGCGAGCGGGGTGCCTGCCTCTGCCTGATTCACAGATACCCTGTCAACCTGCGCGCCATTTGGCTGCATGCCCTCCGCTACACCTTTGGCAGCGACGGGCAGAGCTACTCCACGGAGTTGCCACCATGGGCGAGTGAATCGTTTGAGGGCGACGGTGAGTAGATAGGTGGCTGTCGCCTGCGCGTGGTGGACGTGCTCTTGCGGGCGCATCAATGCGATTTGGCATCGGCTCCCCCCTTGTGGTCAACCTGCGGTACATCCTAAGCGCGTGTTTGTTAGCCCGGACGTCGCCAGTTTCAAGCACATCTGCACGTGATATGATTGTGCGGGCATTCCCCGCATGCGTTGGCGGCCGCAGATAACACGTGTGTTTTGTGGAGCTGCGTATGTGCTGTAACACGTCCCTACCCGAATCCCACTTAATGATGCACTTCAGGGTAACCACCTAAGTAGGGCCCCCCCCCCCCCCCCCCCCCCCCCCTCCCTCTTTTACAAGCAACCTGGCCCATGCGGATGACCGCTTCCATTGGCCCGCCTCCCCTGGTGGCCATGGTAGATTATGTGAACGCCGCCATTGGTGGACAGATCGCCGCTCTTGCCGGAGCTCGTTCCTACCGGTCTGGGTGGCCTGCATGATACTGCTGGCAGACGCCGCTGAGGGGGAAAGCTGCGCTGTCGTCCTTGATGGGGGCGTGCTTGCTCTGGATGGGCGGCTTGATGGGTCAGCTACGCGCGCATGCGACGCCACAACCGAAACACTTTATTCTTGCCGTCTCGGGAGCAACGATTTGCTGTTGTTGTTGATGAACAATTCCTTGAGCAACTCGACAAGTGGATCGGGAGGCCCTTCGCACCGAATCTCATTGATACCGGTCCTTGTAGGATACCGGTCCTTGTTGGCGGCCACCAAGTCGCCCCTTCTACTGATGCTACGTGTGGTCAGCGACACTTGACATCCGGTACGCTGCCGACCGGATGTCAAGTGTCGACCATTTCACATTCCTAGTAGTTAGTGGCTTCAAAAGCTGAGCGGTCACTTGCACACCCATCTATGTGCGCGCGGCGCTGCCGATTTGCCCTTTTTGCTGTCGGCGCTTTCTTCCGCCGGCCCCCGATCTTCTGTAAGCACACCTCTTCCACCCTGAGTACCTCCTGTCCCACTTTGGCCCAGAGCCACGTGGGTGTCATTACGTTATGCGCCCTCTGAGGCATTTTATACTGATGGCCACCAAAGATCGCCGCAATGGGGGGACACTGGGCGATTCGTTTTTATTCATTATTTATCATGTTATCATTTACTTTTATCATTTTGAATTGGGTGGTACGTTGGGTGAAGGTGTGCGGGTGAGTATGGCTTGCATGCGCTGCAGCGTCTGGGACGGGAATCGCCGCATCACTTGCTGCCGTGTGTGCTTACAGCTGCCACGCCGGGCATCAACACTTCTCATTGGCCGGCAGTACTATTAGGCTGCGAAATAGTGCCTACCTAGATGGGCTTCTACTTGTACTACAAGGGACAACCCTCACTGCGTGTAAGGCTGGCGCCCTCCGCTCGGGCGGCCGAAACGGGCAGCCGTAGGGAGCGCGCGTGACCGCATTCCTTGAGAGCGAACTACCTACCCTAAACCATCTCGTGTGTGTCTATGTGGGTGTGTTACATTGCGTTGAGGAAGCGAAGCAGACTCGCCAGGCCCCGGTGGCCCTGTAGCGCAACCACTGGCCTGGTTCCAGAGGCCCCGTGCCGCCTTACACCTGGGGCCGCGCCTGCACGATGGTGATGTGGCCTGCTTCGTCAACGACGCCCTCGATGTCCTGCGCGCCGCCGAGGGCCTCCTCGATGGAGAAGCCCACCTGGAGGAAGCGGGGCGCGTGTCAGCCACCATCGCCGGGGGAACGCAGTAACAACAGTGCACCGTAACCACGCGGGCCGCACCTGGCAGATCTTAGACAGGATCTCGTTGCGGAAGGCGTCATCGGTAACAATCTTATCTTCGGCGTAGTTCACCCGCCGTGTCTGCAGCGCGGCAGGCCAGAGTGTGAGTGCGCCTCCAATCATTTGGCATGGCATGACGGCATGGAGCGGTTGGGCAACCCGGCTTGGGGGTTGTCGGGTGTTTAGGGTTTGGGTTTAGGGTGTTGAGGTGTGACAGTGTGTCAGGCGTCTGGGGAGGGATGGCCCACCTCGCACTCGTGCATGGTGATGGAGTCGTACAGCCCGGCGCCGGCATAGCCATCCAGGTCCTCGGCGTTGGAGTCTGAGCGGAAGATGAGCGAGTCGCGCACAAACATGGCCTCGCTCTTGGAGGGGTAGGACAGCACGGCGGGCTGGTCCAGCGCGTCCTTGCGCGCGCTGTCATGGGGACGGCACAGCCACGGGTCAGAGACTGCCTACGTGTCGAGCGGTTACGTGCCTGAGTATGAGCGAGCAAGGGAATTCGCACGGTGGATCCTTGGCGAGACAATAACGGTACTGCGGAGTGATATAATAGATAATACCCTATTATATGTCCAATGGGTGATCAATACTGTTACATGTTGAATAGGTAGTATATGTCCGGTGTATAGTATCCTGTAGGGATTGGGGTAGAAGACACTGGCCGCTTCAATGTCAACATTGCGAGGCGGTCAAATAAATTGTAGCTAGTTCTGCGCATGTTATTCTCACGTGTAGTATTTACGACACGGCAGATAAAGGAGGCGCCATGTGGGGGGGGGGGGGGGGGGGGGGGGGGGCTCACACCTGAAGGCCATGCCGCGCCCAGGGAACTGGCCGCTGACCAGCGTCTCCCCCAGCCCCCGGACGAGCTCGCAGTAGATCTCGCCGCAGTCGCGGGTGATGGGGTTGGTGGTGTGGATCACAAACGCGTACTCCGCCGGGACGACGTGCATCACCAGCACCGCCATGCGCACGTGGTCAAACGCCAGCCCCGCCTGCGCCGCCCAGCGCCCCCGGTTGGCAACATGCGGTACCTCATGGAGAGGGCAAGCAACGGAAGGCCGATCGAGGCGGGTTGCTCCCCAGAGCGGGTCATGGGTTGCTGGGGTGGCGCCGGGTGCGCGCCGCACCTTGCGGAGCGAGTAGTACGCGCGGTCGTTGAACTTGGAGGCCCACACGCCCTTCAGCGCCTCCATGCCCAGCGCCACCTGCTCCGACCCGCCCGGCCACGACATGCCGGCGCGCTCCATCTCCGCCATCAGCTCCATCTGCCGGCACCATTGCATCCACGCTCGCCACGGTTAGAACCCCACCCACCCTGCGGGGCAAGCAGCGCCTCCCGCCACCCGAGCAGAGACGGGATCGGGAGGCTGCCGAAATGACGTCCCATACTGTGTGCGGGCTTGCGAGGCAGAGGTGTCGGAGCGTGGCTGGAAGGAATGCGACGACGTCGGACACATAAGTGCGGCTACCATCACTGCCAACCGTCTGGAGCAGAAAGTGGTTTGCGCGATTCTACGCTGACCGGGCTGAACATCTACATGTCAGAGGCAGAACTGCTCTCAGCACGAGCATAACGCCGCTTCTGTTCAATCAGCTACCGAGCGCGCGCATTCCACATACCTCGGAGTCCAAGGCAACGACCATGCCCCGGCAGGGCAGAGTTTGTTTGGGGGGCGGGGAGGGGGGGGGGGGGGGGGGGGGGAGCCCACCTGCAACTGCTCAGGCACCGGCATGCTCTGCACCATCTCGCGGCAGTGCGCCAGAGCCTCCACCTCCTGGCCGCCAGCCTTCATCGCCTGTCAGCAGCCAACCGAGCCAAGCCCCGTCAGAGCCACCGCGCCATGCGCCGTGACAGTGGGGCACCCGTCTCACCCGGGGCAGCGAGTGGCTGCCAGCCGCATCCGCGCCCACCTTCTTGACCGAGGCCTCGATGTCATTGCGGAGCTGCTTGGCAATGCGCTCCTCCAGGCTGCGCTCGAAGGACCCGAAGGGCACCGTGACCGCCTCCGGCACCGACACCCACTCGGGCAGCTTCCCGCGCAGCTCCGCGATGCCCTTGCTCTTGGCGCCCACCACGCCGTCCTGCAACCAAGCGGGCGAGGGGTCAGCTCATGGGCCGGGCGGCGGAGGGCGCGGGAGTGGGCAGCCTAGGCGGCATGCGGGCGGGAGGGCGCCCCACCTGGAAGCCGCCGATGCCAACAGCGTACTGGCCGCACCAGCTGGGCGTATGGAGCTGCAGACGCGGGGCGCCGCCGGCCCGAAGGAAGCCGAGGAAGCCACCTGAGGGCTGCCCCTCGTCCATGGAGTGCCTGCCAAGAGTTGCGCAGGGCGGCTCAGCGCCACACACATCCATATCTACCAAAGCGCGCGGCTCCAGCGGCAATGCTGGCGGCCAATTGGCATAATTTCAGTTCCGTGAGCACTAAAAATCATGTTGCAGCAACCCGCGCTGGGGGGGGGGGGGGGGGGGGGGCTTACAGGGCGGCCTCCTCGGCGGCCTCAAAGTGCATGTCGCCCGAGGGCAAGGTCTCCACCATCATGACGGGGGCGCAGGTGTTGCGCAGCGTGTTAAAGGTCTCATCTGCAGGCAATTTGGGTCGGCGGGTCAGAGGTGTTGTCGTGATGGAGGATGCGGCGCCGTCTCCCGCAGGCGCCATCCCGGGAGTAGCGAGGGTAGAGGGGGGGGGGGGGGGGGGGGGGGCTGCCTACCATCGTAGCAGCTTGCCAGGAGGCAGCCCATGTTACGCGCGCGCACCGACACGTGGGACAGCACATCCGGTGCGCTGCGCGTCAGCACGGCGGCCACGCCCTGCGGGATCTCCTCCTCGCCCGACACCGCGTCCACGATGAGCACGGTCGACTCCTCGTAGATCTTGTCCTGGATGGGGTACAGCTCCTTGGCCACCACCACCCGGCCGACCGCGTGCCCGGGGCTGATCACCTGTGCGCCCAGCAAGCCCGGCACGTTCAGCCGCCAGCTACCCAGGCAGGCGCTGAAAAAACCAGAAAGGGGGGAGGGGGCGGGGAGGGGATGTGGGGCGGGGGGGGGGGCACCTGCCACGCCCCGAGCTCTGCAGCCACTCGCAGCATTTCCTCCACGCGCGTGAGCACCTGGAGGCGCGTATTGAGCAGTCAGAAATGAGCAGCGTCGTACTTGGCAACTGCAACTTGCTCGGGACATCCAACAGAGCGCGTGATGACTCGGTCGATGTCTCTGATATACATCCATATTGCAATATTTTCTCGGGAATATATTGCTGTTAGGTTCATATATACTATACTATTGGTACTAGCTTTGGTTGTTGTAGTACTTGAACTACCATTCATTGTTATAATATGATATTTATTTGCACAGAATTGCATGATGTATTATCATCTGTGTGTTGGGGGGAGGGGGGGGGGGGGGGGGGGGGGCTCCTCACCTGACTGACAGCGAACATGGCCGAGCCGCGCACCACCTCCTCGGCGAACAGCTTCACCGCCCACTCCGGGACACCGAAGGCCTTGCCCAGCTCCCGAGAAATGGGCTCAGTGCGCTTGGTGATGCTGTCGCTGATGACGCCGAGCACGTTGCGGAGGCGGTCCAGCGCCGCGGCCACCTACAGCGCGCACCACATGTCAGCGAGAGGGCCAGGCAAATCGCAATCCACCCGACCAGCAAGTCATGATGGCTGCGTTGGGAACGCGGACACGTGCAGATACGGTCATTGCGTGGGGGTATTGGGTACAGATGGCTGCCAGCGGGACACGGGGGCACGGACCCGCAGCGCCTCATCCTTGGCAGGGTAGGCGCCCGCGCGCAGGTGCTCCGGCAGCGCGTTCCAGTCCGCCAAGCAGTAGCACAGCTCCTCGTTGTCGCCGGCGGCCAGGGCCAGATTCTGCAGCAGCGGCCCCACCAGCTGCATGGAGGCCTGGGGAGGCGCGCCCGCGACGCGCTCCGCGGCCATGCGCACCGTGTTCTGCGGGCACGCGTCCGGAGCCTCTGTCAACCAATCACCCCACGGCAACCCGGGACAAGTGCATGCTATCCCGCCATGGCAGCGCATCTCGGCGCCCCAGCAGTGGACATGACAGTGTAGTCCCTACTAAGTGGTTGTTGCTGCTGCAGCAGACCCTAGAGCCTCGAGCGGTTCTGCCCTAATGTGGAGACGGCATGTGACTGCAGCAATGGCCCCCGTTGCGCACCTCCAGCGCAAGGTCCAGGTAGAGCAGCTCGCGGTTGCCGTCGTGGAGAGCAGGGGCGATCTCAGCGCGCGCCTCAACTGCTGCTTCGATAAGCGGCAGAGCCTGGGGCCACGCGGTCCGCCGGGGCTGTTAGGGCTTGGGCGTGGGATGAGGTTGATGCTGGTGGCGCGGGTTGGGGTGGGGAGCAGAAGCGAGGCAGGCAGCCGCGTGCGAGCACGAAAGGGGGGGGGGGGGGGGGGGGGGGATACCTGGCCGTGCAGGTTTCCGAGCACGTGGTGCAGGTGGCCCTTGGCCTCGCCCGGGGTACACCAGTCGGCAGCGCCCGCACAGGTGTGCAGGTCGGTGCCGCTGTGCACAGCCTTCAGAATGCCAAGGTAGTTCTGGAACTCGCCTGCCGGGGGCGCACCATCAACATAATGATCGGCACTGGCCTCGTGTGTCCCCTTAGTTGGCGCAGAATAGCGCATGCAATATCGAGGCAGCGGGGGGAGTTTTGTTCTTTGGGAGGGTGAGAGCACCGATAAGGTTGTCCCTCATCCAGGGGAAGTCCTCCGGCTCCGCATTGATGGGGCGGTCAAAGCCCTGCAGCCGCTCACGCGAGATGCCGTGCTGATCCAGCACAGCCCAGTAGGCAGCATTGTTACCGCCTTCCTGCAGAAAGGCGAGGTACGCCTCGCAGATCCCGATGTCGTCGGGCGTCGTGTTGTTGTGCAATTTCTGGTGCCACTCCTCCACCCATGAGCCCTGTGTGCGGCGACATCCAGGCCATCAGGGAGACATGCAGCCTCGCCGTGTTTCCCGCCCCTGCGTGCAGGCAGCCCACCCGCACTGTTCGGCGGGCGCAGGCGCACCTTGACCTCCTTGATGCCGTTGCGGTGCATGATGTTGAGGATCTCGTCCCGGATGCGCTGCCCGTCGCCACCGCGGCCGAGAAGGCCGATCATGCTTCGCACCCACTCCTGCGCCTCGCCGGTGGTCGACGCGTATGCGGCGGATATGGCTCGAGTCAGTCGATCCTGCGAAAGAAGGACAGTGTGGTGGTGGCGGGTGGGGGAGGGGGGGGGGGGGGGGGATAGTCAAAGGCGTGCAGCACCATCAAACGATGTTCTGTGTCAAATCACAATCTTATTGTTTGGCTCGAGTCGCGCGGACAAGTGCACCTAACACACAGCTCCTCTCGAGATTAGCAATCTACGACATAGTTTGTATCGCTGGTATGGCCCCCATATCCAAGAAGCAATACCAGTTACTCCCTCAGTACCAACGATGCTGATAGTCCGCAAACTAACAGTATATTAGGATGGAAGTTCAGCAACTAGAAATATGGTAGGAACCGGATAGACACTGGCAGGTACATCTAAGTGGTATTGCGAATCGATGTCGGAAAGCCCTAAGCACATTGTTTGAGTTTGTATTACCCATTTACCCAAGGAGATCTTCGCGTGCGTTGTTTGAGATTAGATAGTGATACATGAATGCTTACCGATGCACAACGATAAGATTACATAAACGCTTACTACGCATTATTAGGTGCTTGTACTCGAAATATCATTACTATCGTGTCATAATCCTTACTGGTACCGGTAGTAAGGTACATATTACTTGTATAACGCGTGTATACAGGTAAGGATTATACATAGCGCGTTTGGTGAGGATTACAAACGCCGCGTGCTTGTAATCAAGCAGTGTAGAAATGAATGATCACATAATCCGTAGTACCGTGTTTAACAATATACTCATATGGAATTACTTCAGCAATAATAAGAATGATACAATATACTACCGGAATATATGTAGGAAAACGCTGGAAGGGTGGCAAATTAAAGACGGCCAGACCCCGCCGTTGAAAATTATTTGCCATCAACGTGCTAGAAGATATAATTGTCTGCAGGAATGCGAGTGCAGTTGCGGCTGCCCTTGCAACAGCCCACCTGCGCGGCCGACAGGATGCGGGGCTGCGTGTTGTAGTTCCGCTGCCACGTGATGTGGCGGTTTGCGCTGTAGCGCAGCCACACAAAGAGCGACGCCGCAATGTGCGCGTCCTCCACCGTACGGCGGTGCTGCCCCGCCATCATCTCCTCCAGCAGATCCGCAGCCTGGGCGAAACAGTAGCATTGCAGGAGGATGGCAGTCAGCGCAGCGGGTGGAGCGAAGGTGAAGGTGCTTGAGGCTGATGCACGGGGAGGAAAACGTGACACTGGCGTGCGCCTGTGCCAGAAGACAACACTGGGTGCGGTGCTGGACCTTGTTGTAGCGGTGCATCAGCGTCCACATGACCTCATTCTCGCTCTCGGCAATCACGCGGCCGATCTGGGGGATGGATGGATTGGTATGGGAACAGAGCATTAAGGGTAAGCACGCCGGGCTGGCATTTTGAGACAAGACAACAGGGAGGAGGAGGAAGAGGGGGGGCAGGGGAGGAGGAGGAAAGTGGGGGAGGGGGGGGGGGGGGGGGGGTGTGCACCATATCATGAGCAAACTGCTCTGCAAATGGGCTTGCGGCGTCCTTGGCTGCCTGCAGATCCTCGCCTTCTTGTGGTATCCACATAACATAATTCTTGTTGCCGTCCTGCAAGCGGCAGCCGGCAAGTCAGCAAGCCGATGAGTGACAGTGACACAGGGTTGGCGGGTGGCTCTGTTGCTGGACTTGCGGAGGCTGCCCGACTCAACTTGCACAGTTTGTCGGGGGGCAAGGGAGAGGCGTCAGGGAAACAACCTTCCACCAGTGGCTGGAGTCCTCGGAACGGAGCACCGCCGGGATTCCCATCACGCCGCAGCCGCGCGGCAGCTCAATGCGCAGCTGCTGCATGCCCTCGTCACCATCAAGAGCCTGCCGCCATCGACCAGTGAATGTAAGCGGGTGGGTGCAATCTGGCCAAACAGGCGGTCGCAAGCAGCAGCGCGGCCATTCCTGCACCTCGAAGGGCGTCTCGGCTGCGATGCCGTCGGTCAGAGTAGAACCTGCGGCCACCAGCTCCGCGCTGGGCTTCAACCACTCGGTGCGCTCCATATCCATGGCCACGCCCCAGTGAAGCACCAGCGGCTCCTCAGAGTCGGTGAAGAACTGCACTGCGCCCTCCTTGGCAACCGCCAGCATGCGACCCTGGTAGCGAGATACACGCAAGGCATCAGTGAACTCAGGCAGGGGGTGTCTGACAGATGACTGGGGCATGATGACACAGGAAGGGGCGAAGGAGTGCCGGGCGGGATCCAGTACACAACACATAGGTTGGCTGAATTGAGACGCGGCTCAACGGCTAGAAAACAACAAGGCGATACGAGCTCGCTTCCGCTGTGGGAGGTGCCTTGCACGGGCCGCCCGGCATGGGCGGTGGGCAAAGGGGAGTGCACGCACCTGCCCATGGATGGGGAACAGGGAAGCGTGGAGCACCGATGTGTCGTGGGCAACCTGCTCCAGGAGGGCGTCAAAGGTGCTTGGGGCCGACGCGCCGACAGCCTGGGTGGGGACAGGCCACGATGCCACGGTGTGCCCGCAGGTTAGCTACAGGGCAGCGGAGAGGACACTTGGCTTCACGCCGAGGAATGGGCTTGTTGGCGAGCAGCGGTGTCGCGGCACGCGTGGGGCATCAAGATGGCCAGCTGGGCGCGAGCGCACCTTTTTTGAGGTACTCTTGATGAGGTCCAACGCATTGCGGCGGCGCCAGTGGGTGAACACTGGCCCAATGTCCACGTCCACAAATCGCGCCTTGGCTTCCTTGTCCGCTTTGTCCTGCTTCGCCTTCTCCACAAACACTTCCTCTTCCAGGTCTGCCAGCGATCTGGCAGAAAGATGAAACCCATAAAAACCCATCCAGTCAGTCTACAAGTGAGGGGCGATGTTCCGACCAGGGAGGCGCATGGGCGCAGGCAAAAACCCACCTGCCGCCATGGACGGCCTCCATGAGGCAGGTGTACGCATCGTGCCCAAAGTCAACGCCATCAGGACGGCCCGCGTCGATCCAAAGCAGGTAGGCCTTGACGTTGATCAATTTGGAGCTTAATTGGGGCACTGCTGGGGCAGCGTCTTCGTCATCGCTGCTCTCCACCTCAACAACGTGAGACGCCAGATCCTGGGCAGCCGCGGCGCGCTCTGCCTCTGCCGCCGCACGCTCGGCTTCCTCCTCTTGCCTCCGCTTCTCCTCCTCCAGCCGCTCCTGCTCATCCTGGGCAGCCTTCTGCGACATGACCTCCTCCTGTAGCTCCCCCACAGCCCTGGCACCCAGAAACGCCGCTTTGTCAACAACGCCAGTATCGCAATGTGTGGAGATGCCAGCCTGGAAGGAGGCCAGGTCGGCGAGGATCAGTCACTACCTGCCACCGCGGAACGCCTCCACGAGCCAGGTGTATGCGGCATGGCCAAAGTCAGCGCCATTTGGGCGGCCATTCTCAATCCAAAGCAAGTAGGCCTTGGCGTTGACCACGTCCGGGCTCAGCTTGCTCAGCTCGGCCCTCTCTGCCTCCTCCTCCGCCCTGCGCCGCTCCGCCTCGAGCCGGTCCCTCTCGTCTTGGTTGCCCTTCTGCTCAAAGACCTCCAGCTCTAGCGCACCCACAGACCTGCGACACAGGGCGCCTGTGAGCCACTGGGATCCCGTATGGGTGCAACGGATGAGACGCCATCCAGCAGATATTCTTTGCTCTGTGCACAGCTCATGGCCGGCGCCCATGCAAGGGCCATGCGCCATGCAGACAGACCCAATCAGTACATGCTCAGAACCAATCAGCATGCCAACCCACCGGCCGGTGTTGCAGGCGTCCACCAGCCAGGTGTAGGCCTCGTGGCCAAAGTCCGCGCCCTCCGGCCGCCCCGCATCAATCCAAAGCAGGTACGCCTTTGTATTCACCAGCTGAGTGCTGAGCTCGGGCGGCTTGGGTGCCGCTTCCTTTTCGCGCGCCGCCTCTTCTGCTGCCTCCCTGGCCTGCCGCTCTGCTTCGGCCGCCGCAGCCGCTGCCACCTCCTCCGCCTTCTGTTCCCGCTCTGCTGCCGCAGCGGCCGCCTTGGCGGCCGCCTCCGCCTCGGCGGCCTCGGCAGCGGCCTTCCTCACACGCTCCATCTCCTCCTCCTCCTCCACGCGGCGCCTTTCCTCCTCCGCGGCCTTCTCATCCTGAGCGGCTTTCTGCCCGAACACCGTCGCCTCCAGCTCCTCCACCGAGCTGTCATTAGCAAACACATCCGGCGGTCATTCAGCCCTCAGGCAGCACCTCCTTGGAGGGCGCAATCACCGCTTACATGGCATTGGATTGCACATTGCGACTCTGCCGTATTTGCAAAGGGGTGGGCAGCGCACCTGCCGTCATGGAAAGCCTCCACAAGCCAGGTGTACGCGGCGTGGCCAAAGTCAGCGCCATCAGGGCGGCCATTCTCAATCCAGAGCAAGTAGGCCTTAGTGTTGACGACGTCAGCACTCAGCATCGGCGGTTGCGGCTGGGCCTCTTTTTCCTCCTCCCCCTCCTCCTCCTCACTCGCTTCCTCCTGCATCTCCACACCCTGCTGCTCCAGCATCGCCTCCAGCTGCTGCCGCGCCTCCTCCTGCTTGTTCAGCTCCTCGCGCTGGCCGAAGACTTCTGTCTCCAGCTCCACCACAGACCTGGTATGCATGCAGCAGACAGCGGATGCCGTCACTTCTCCCTGGTGCTCAGCCAAGGTTTGCCGCCCTAAGGCACAGTTCGCATCACTGTGGCAACCACCCACGCAGAGCCCCGGCGCACCTGCCGCCAGCATGCGCCTCCACCAGCCAGGTATAGGCGGCAGGGCCAAAGTCGGCGCCGTGCGGGCGGAAGTTGTCTACCCAGAGAAGGTACGCCTTTGTGTTGATTAGCTCCGCGCTAAACTGCGGCGGCTCCGGGCGGGCCTCTTCCTCCTTCTCAGGGCTCTCCTGCGGGATTGGGACGAGCCAATCGCCCATGGCAGCGCGGTGCTGCTGGAGCTTGGCCTGTACCTCCTCAAGCCTTGCCTGCATGCTTCTCATCATATACGTCTCCTCCTCCAGCTCCACCACAGGCCTGATAAGCACCACAAGGACGTTGGAGGTGTCAACAACGCAGCAGCGCGCATACAAAGGTAGTCAACATGGTATGCTGTTTAAATTCTTACGGCCAATATATCGGAGATAAGCGGGTAGTCAGGTGGGTATGGGGTTAAGGGGGTGGGGGCCACCGACCTGCCATGGTTGAATGCATGCACCAGCGAGTTGTACGCTGCATTGCTAAAGTCAGCGCCCATAGGACAGCCGGCATCGATCCACATCATGTAAGCTTTGTTGTTGATGAGGTCCGCGCTCAAGATGGGCAGCTCCTGCGGCGCATCGGCGCCAGTACTGGCCTGTGCCCCGCGCATGGCAGCCATCTGGCGCCGCTGGCCGGCCATGGCAGCCTCGTGCACCTCCAGCTCGGACTCCAGCTCCTCCAGCCTGGCCTGCATGCCTCGCCGCGTTGCCGTCTCCTCTGCCAGCTCCGAAACGGACCTGTATTGGCACCCATGTGCATCGGCAACGCCATTCAAAACTGTCATGCGCTTGGGCTGTCCTCGCTGTCTATGTCTAAGCAAACGAGCTTTCTCACCGTCCGTTGGCATGCGCCTCCAACAGCCACTCACGCGCAGCTGTGCTCAAGTCGGCACCGTCTGGGCGGCCGCTTTCAAGCCACAGCAAGTAGGCGCGGGTGTTGATGGTCTCCACACTGAAGCTGGGGGGCGTCTCAGGCTCGTTGACCTCAGGCTCCTCAGCCAGCTCTACCTCCGGCATCTCGGGCGCCTGCGCTCTGACGAGCGCCTCAATGCGGCCTTCTGCCTCCAGGCTGTCCAGCGTGTCCTGCGTGGCCTTCTGCACAAACACCTCCATCTCCAATTCGGAGACAGACCTGCGCCGCCCCAGGCAACACACGCGTTGAGTGCTGAACCTGGCAGATCTAGCTGCCCCAACTTCTGTGCATGCCCCCATAAGCCGAGGCAAGGCCGGTGCCACACATCACAGATGATACTGAAAAGCACCAGAGGAAGAAGTGATATAGATCAAGCTTACCATACTACCGACAAAGTACGATAATCAATTTAACTAACTAACTATGCCAATGACCTGATTTCTTCAAATGCTTCTTGTTACCAAGTCTCCTTAGTGGCCGTGTGCACGTGTTAAAGCTTATCGTATACTTTAGAGCTATGCATAAATATGTGCTGTAATGGCAGCTTTGCTGAGGGGGCATCCGTCCAATGGCCGTGATGGTTATCATAGGCAGTATTCGGCCACATGCGCCTAGTCATTGGCGCATGTGATGTGGCAGTTGCGAGGTGTTCCATCAATGGGTATGGGCTGGAGGGGCGGCAGCGTGGCTCATCGGCACCCACTGGGGCTGTGCAGGCGCAACCCACCTGCCAGAGGAATATGCATCCAAGAGGGAGGTGTACGCAGCGTGGCCAAAGTCGGCGCCCTGCGGCCGGCCCTCCTCAACCCACAATAGATACGCCTTGGTGTTGATGAGGTCCGCGCTGAGCTCTGGCGGTACGCGCTCCCAGGCAGCAGGTTCTGCCGACGATGGTGCGCCCGGCTTCTCTCCACTCGACGGCTCAAGGCGGCCCTGCGCCTGCAAAGAGTCGAGCACCTCCTGTGCTGCACGCTGCACAAACGCCTCCTCCGCCACCTCCTGCATGGACCTGCACAGTGGCCAGGCGCATGCGGCCAGTCTTAGCCTGCATCATGTGTTGACTCTGCGCCCTTCAACTACATGGGATTGGCATCGGCATGCGCTGTATGGCAGAGGACAAGCGGGGGCTGCCTAGCGAGAGGCTGTCAATCGCATGACTCACCGGCCCGCATGATAGGCCTGCTCTAGCCATGCTTGCGCAGCGGGCTCGTAGCCAACCCCCTCTGGTCGCCCATCCTCCACCCACATCAGGAAGGCCTTTGCAGCCAGAAGTTCGGGGCTGAATTCCAGCTTCGGCCCGGCTGACTTGGGCGACGGCTGCCGAATGGGCGCATGAGCCCATGACTCCACAGGTTGCCCACTCTCGGCGGCCTCGCGCTGCCACTGCACCAGCTCGTCCAGCTCGTCCAGGGAGCTGTGCCACATCAGCCATGGGCCGCATACAGCGGGTTAGCATTTCCCCTTGCACGCATCACCACCCTGTTTTTAGTGACCCGCCACCACCAATACCCCTACTTCCGTACTGGCACGCCTTCAGGCATGCAGTTTCCCGTAGCGCCACACCGTTTCCTGCAGCAGTGCGGAACAGATGTGCGGCTCCATCACATCACCCCCCCCCCCCTATGCAACCCGCACCCTGGCCAGTGGCCACAAACAGCCAGGGCGCACCTGCCACCGCTGAGCGCCTCCGCCAGCCAATCGCGCGAGGCGGCGCCGAAGTCGGCGCCCTCCGGCCGTCCGTTCTCGATCCACAAGAGGTACGCCTTGGCATTCACCAGCTCCGTCGGCAACGCGGCACTGTCGCGCCCCTGCTCGATCACGCGCAGCCGCCTGCCGGGGCACCCTGGCCAATTAGGCTCTCGGCGACGGTGTGGTCACGATCTTTCCGTAATGCGAGAAGGATCGCCAGCGATGAGTTCCATTGAGCATGCAAATCGCGAGCGCAGAGCGTCCGTAGGTCGTACGGGCAGTCGAGGAGGCGGGCGGGCGGGCTCTCACCAGCTCCTCCGCAAGCACGTTCTTGGCCCGTCGCCGGCCGCGCCGCGGCGGTGGCGCGCGGCCTGTTGCTCATGCTGCAGGTGCATTGCTTTGCGGGGCTCTGGCATCCCGCGGCTGGCGCCGGGGAGTCTGGCGGCCCACATGACGCGGAACCTGACTGGGGCGCCGGAAGGACGGACGGCGGATGCCGCACGACTACCGGTAAATACCTGACCACTGCAGCGCGCGCCTCCTACCGGGGCGGCCGCGGAGGGAAGGGACTCAGCAAGGTCGCCACAGCTGCACTTAGAAGTCGAGCGACTACGGTCTGGTGCTAGATGGCCTGGAGAGGGTGGGATTATCGGGGGTAGTAGGTGAAGCCGCGGAGGGGGGGGTGGGGGGGGGGGGGGGGGGGAGATGTGGGGTGACGATGGCGCGCGCCAAAGGCGACGACGGTGACGGTCTGCGTGGAAGCGCGCGACGACACACCACCTGCACCGGTCGCTCCTAACCCAAGTGAGGACAACATCCACGTCGAATTGATCGATATTGCTACGGCTTCTGAGGGTGCGATCGCATGCCCAGCAGCGGAACGAGGGTTGGGGATTTTTGAGGCGGCGGTACCAGTACTAGTAGGGGTTTTTGGCAGTGGGTGGTTGAGTGTCAAAACCCCGACAGCTCACATCGATCCGCCCTCAAGCGTGATCCCTGACACTCCACACGGTGAGGCTTCGGCGGGAAGCGAGGGCACGACGCACGTTTTGCGAAGTGCGTGCTCTCACTCACTGCCGATATCCAGCCTGATTGTGGGAGTCGAGGTTGCAAGGCTGCTCGCGAGCGTGTCGAGGGTGTTCCGTAGCGTCTCCAGAGAGTCGCGCGCTTTGGCGGCTACTGCTGAACCGCCGATACCGACCAATGGTCCCCACAGCCCCTGGCCGCCGCGTCCGGTGCCAGCTAATTGTGGTACGTCAGATATTCTAAGGATTCGCAGAGCCAGTACCGTACAAATATCATCATCAGGCATCAGCATGAATATCGACTGTGGGCGCTACTGCTGCTAAGAACCGAACAGGTGTAGCCAACCTGAATCGCTACATCTGCTAATCCAGTAATCTTACTGTCGTCGAGATATTATTCAATCCTTATGTCATCAACATAGAAAAACTCTTCTGCCAGCGCATCATGAATTCATCATTAATATGACTACAGTATATTTCTCTGCTCGCACTTTGTAGTATCATTAAACTAGCGCTATGTACCATTTTTTTACCGGCGCATGCATCACCATCGCAGGGGACGCCCCAACATTTTAAAGGTACCACTAGTCGCTGGTGGTTTTTTAAAATAAACAATTATTGGTGCAAGCCGGTATTGAAAGCCCCGTCATAGCTGTCATCAATAATAAGGCAGATTTTGCGCGCTGTGGTGATGGAAAAAGTGCTTTTAAAGGATTTGTGCTTACCCGAACTGGGTTCGAGTGACAAGGAAGGAAGAGTTCGAGTTAGCGTAAGGATTCAGTCCCATCGTGTCATATAGTGGGCGTTTCCTTTTATATGTATCTGTCCCTCAGAGAGAATAACGAAACCCTGAAAAGCTGGCAACCAATCAACCATAACCCGGTACCTCATGATCCCGGTACAATAATCACAATAGCGGAAGCGGTCGTCAGTCCGACTCCGCTCCACCAGCTCCTCCACGACCGCCTCAATCATATGGTCTTCCTCATTCTCGTCCAGGGTTGCCCACTGGTCGCTCAAATCAAAGCCGCCCTTCACGCCGTTCTACACGTCTCCTGGTTGTCGCCATCATCGGAGCCCTCGAGTAGCTCAGAAATCATATGTCAGTGTAGTGTCCGCCGTGTCGCCTCGTCGACTTGTGGGTGACCTTGACAATCAGAACACAGCGGCAGCGTATGTAGGTCCGGTTGCCCCGTAGTTACTCCACGCCACCTCTCCACCGCGTTGGCCCCTCCGGCCGCCTTGAAGCACCTCGACACCGGATGTCTCGTGGTGCGGCGCGCCATGTTTTGCACCTCGCGCTCGTTGTTGTACACGAAGTGCCCTCGGATGAGTGGCCAGCGGCCTAACTCCACCACACACGTACATCACGTGTCCCTCGTCCGTCTCGTTCCGGTACGCGTACGGCTCTCACCGCGGGTACACCACAGTGCCGATGACCTCTGCTAGATCCTCGCCCCCACCACGCACCACACAAAGATTGGCACCGAGCTGAGCATCGTACCCACCACCCGTCGCCCTCGCCGGGGTCCTCAGGCGGCAGTGCGACTCCCTCCAGGCGCATCATTCCGGCGCTGACGCCCAACCGTGAAGCCGGCACCCCTTCACTCCGGGGCTCGGCCCCCACCTCCCTTCTACCCCATATATATACACGTTAAACAGTTAAACTAAAGCATGTCAGGTTTGCCAAATGCGGGGGATGCCGAGAGTGCCAAATGCGCCTAAAACAATCAGGACGACAGCACCCGCATGTTCGACGTCCAATGGGAACCAGCCTGGCAGCCAGCCGCGTCCATTATGGACATGGTGTTTGCATGTCGCGCTAAATGCATGTCATCGCATTCGGACCATACTCGAAACCCCGGAGTACCTCCCCCCTCCCCCCCCCCCCTCTCAACCGGCCGCGTGGCAACACCCACATCGCTTCCCGCGGTAACCCGTACCGAAGTGCGACTCTGCCCGAATGTGTTATATCCAAAATGCCGTTTTCCGCCCACGCCTCTCCACGCGTGCGGCCGCCCGCGGCACACCGCCATGTACATGCCCACCGTCCCACTCGTCACCCTGCCACATTTTCATTCACAACCATCCACCGCCCCGCAACCAACCGCAACATTGGCCCCTGTGGGGGCGCAATGGGCCCAAAACGAGACTTCCGGCTGCCTAGGCGCGGCTGCTCTGGCTTCAGTAGAGGCCACGCAGTTCGGGATCTCCGTGGCCACCCTCAAGGCCATGTACATTGCGCGCACGCCCACCACCCACATCCCTCAACTTCGCACCAAATACGCTGCTTTGCTCGGCCTAGGAAAAGTGCCTTTCACGGTTAGGAGACCTAGCCATGTGTATTAGGCATTTTTTGTCCTAGTGGATTCTCGCCTATTGTGTTTTACAATTCCATAGTCGGGTCTCCGTGGATGCGTATTTCTGTGGCAGAGCGTGAGTGGGAGGAATGGCACCGGCGAGGGCGCGGTACCTGTCCGCAGCCAACTCGGCCGCGCAGTGAGGACCAACCCCCGCTACCCGAACCACGACGGCACCAGGTCCTTGGACCTCTCCATCCTCGGATGAGGACTAGGACGTGGTGGGTAGTCGGTCGGAGTGGGAGTACGAGGGGAGCGGCGAGGAGGGCGATTTGGAGCCGACCCCGACTACCTGACGCGTCCCGACGGCCCCAGAGCGTCTCGTCAAGCACGGCACCGTTGCACGCGGTGCCGCTTACTGCTTGCCCTGCCTCGCCGAGGCGGAGGCCTTCAACATCGCGGCTGTCGGTGGCGGGCAGCCCACTGGCCCGCCCTACAAGTGAGTTAGTTCCGCAACGTGCCCGGGCGATGGCGGTGGGGTTGAGTGGTTGATAATTACAAATAACTCGTAGGTAATAATTCTAGTCGTACTCGCTACATGCCATTCTATTTTTTCTATTGCCGCCCCCGCCCGCCCTTCAGGATACCAGCCGGCACGCTCTGCCGGTTGTGCAAGCAGGACGCCATCAGCCGCTTCATCGCTTAGGGTCTGGGTGCTCAGCAGTGCACCTCCGGTAGGCAGTTCTTGTGACCGAGTGAGCGCGTGCTCGTCAGACCCGCGGCAGCCATAGTTCAGCTGGTCGCCATACCACCTGATGTAATCAGGGATATGGCACTGCAAAATATGGCAGTACCCGGTGGCAGCGTCATTCTCACATGCAGCATTGACAAATGCTTGCATGAATTTCTCTGCCACCGGCTTGATCTGTTTTGCGCGAGCCTCCCGCATGTGCAGAGGTGGCAGCTGGGCGGTGCCAGGTGCGCGCGCCGGGTCCACAAGCTCCAACATCAGCTCTCAGAGGCGCTTCAAGATTTCCCGTGCGGTCTGCGCCTTCACATCATCGGAGGTGCTTACCGTCGGGCAAGTCTCCTTGACGTGGTCCAACGCCTTCTCGTACTTGGCGATCAGCTTGACGACGCACTATGCGCCGATGAAGGACTCTTCTGGCCAATAGAGACAGCATCTTGTTTCTATCGTTGAACATCCACTGCCGCAGCTCCTGGAGGTCCTCAGTCGCCTGCAAGGGTGGCGCAGGGGCGCTGGACCGTGTTACTAGTACATGCCCGCCGTGATGCGGAGGTTGATGTGCAGAAGATAATGTATCTTTTGCTTGGCTCCGATGTAGCAGTGGGGGCTTGAGATACCTGCAATGTGCATATAGTTATAAACAATCAGCAACATAGCATTACCAATCAGCATGAAACATATTAATACACATGCAAACGCTGCAAAACAATTCGAGATAACATACCTCTCCGCAGCATGCAGCCTTGCAAATCCCCTCAGTTCGTTCGTGGTCTTCTTTGGGGGGACATTGCGGATAATCTTGTTGCAGCAAGGGCACTTGTATGCTTTGTCGACGATGCCCTTCACAAAAGTTGTGAGACGCGCATGCCGGCTAGCTCCTTCTCCTTGTCTTGTACCGCCCGGGCTAGTTGCTCGTCGCGCTGCATCCGCCTCGCCCTGACGGGAGCTGCATCACCTCAGCCTGCAGCTCAGCCAGCTGTTCCTCCGCGCTCCGGCCTGCGAGCTGTTGCTTCTGTGTTGTTGATTGGGCGGCCCCCAGCTGCGACTCCAATAATGAGGCGACCGCGCTATCGCGCCCGGCGTGCGGGCGGGCAGCAGAGCGCCTTGGCCCACGCGAAGTGCTAATGAAGCGCCCGTGCGCGCCGCGTTTGAGGCCTCGTCCTTGTTGCGGCGGGTCTAGTACTAGTACTAGTACTAGTACTAGTACTGGTACTAGGGTCTAGTCGATAACAAGAGCCGGTGTCTTAGTTACTTGAGCTTTGCGGGCAATGGGCGGGCGGGCTCTGCCTCATGCCGCGTCCGCGGGCGATTCGGTACCCCAGACAGCACCATCGCGGTCAAACCATGTAACTGCGAGTCCCCCCCCGCCCTATGGGCCTCTTGCCAGCCTCTTGGACTGACCGGCGACCGACATGGTGGCCGGCTCGTTGTGTGGGTGGGCCATGTGGCAGGGATGGCATGGAACCACCACCGGCGGATGTGTGACGCCTTTTTATTGTCCGTGGTGTACTCGGAATCCGAACTACGGTACCGGTTACCGCGGGAAGCGATATGTGCCCTCATACACCAAGTAGAAATCAAACTCGCCACCACCAATCCGGACCTGGACTCCCTGTCACGGGGGAGTTTAATTTCTGCGTCCTGGACGAACACCATCTAGTGCTTCACAAGCCGGACAACACGGCCTCTCGCGCGTTCCCTCGACCGCCGTAGAGTCGAACACCTATACTTTCTCTTCCGCCCTGACCGGACAGACAAGACGCTCGCAGCGGAGGTCTACGCACATCTGGGCAGGCAGGGTGGGAACCCTTACAAATGCCGACGACCAGGCCCAACAGCAAATCCGAAAAACCAGATGGGCCACGGACGACCGCCTCACACTAGCCCCCATCACCGCCCAACACGCCCGCACGGAACTTTTCAGCGACCCTCTCAACAAATCGATCTACACCTCTCGGTACCATAGCATGTTCTCCTAGGATAAATTTTTGGCGCGAGGCCCCCTAACGACGTACCTGTGGGCTTGAAACGTCCCTCGCCAACCATGGGTACGATGGCACATGCATGTTGAAAGCCGTGCAACACGCTCTACGTAGTGTGCACGCAAAGCGATACGAGTCGTCTACCGCCACCGTGCTCATCCTTCCCGAATGGACAGATGCATCTCACAAGAAAGCCCATCTCCTCAACCGCCCCTACGTACATAAATTGTGCGAGCTCCCCGCGGACCTAACCAAATTCCGGTCACCATACCATAACTCCCTGCAACGATCCTAAAGCAGTCCAAAAAATTAATTAGATACTTGAATTCAATAGATACTCGAATTCAAGAAATGCATTGATCTCAACCATGCCATCGTACACGCTCTCATTTACACACAAATATACCAACCCTTATTAGTGGATGCCCTCCAAAATCAATCATGGACGTGTCCGATTGTAATAATCCCCGTCACCCCTCCTCGCAGCGGTACCATGCACAAACTCACGCTAGCAGCCATCCAACACCTCACGGTCCTCCGCCCCAAGAAGCAACCCCCGGGCTAATCCCCTCCACCACCCGGCGCCGGTGCAATCCGCCTGTATGTGTAGAAAACTCCAAAGACACTGAATCGGATGGCTACACACTCTCCTCCGCATATCTTTGTAGTCCTGCCTCAAACCTACCATGTCCAAACCCAACACCTCCCACAACCCTACCTCACACACCCACCGTTAACAGCCACGCTTCCGTGGATCACCGTACACGACACCCCCGCTACGGCAGGGGGGACCTATACGAAGCGGCACATAATAAGTATGAGGAGGGGCGCGGGCGAACATGAGGAAGGCCGGAAGCTGCATCCGTCGTAATCCTAGGGTTCCCACGGCATTTGGATAAATTAGGTCCTAAACGCAAACTCGGCTTGGGCAGTTGAGAGCGGCAAGTCAACACGTTGTAATACAATTTTAATTTCAATTGAACTTTCAAGTTCGAGTTCCAGCATCTCGGTGAACTCGAGCGACCCCGTGTCCTCGGTGCTACCAGGCGGGCGGAGGTAGCGCTCCCGCACAACATCGAGGGTGAAGGTAGTGTCGCTGTTGTGCATTTGCGTGTTCCTGTGCTTGCGAAGGTAGGCCAAGCGGAACCGATGACCGTCGTCGACGGCCTCCATGCTGTGGACGACGGCCTCGAGCCGCTGTCCGAAATAAGCCGGCGTAATCCCATCGGTGACACACGCCGCAGCCAACATCTTCATTGCGCAACTCGACGGCCAAACCGGCGATGAAGGCCCGTAAGCGCGCGGTGTGGTAGTACTCGTCCGCTGCCGGTTGAAGACGCGGCTTACCAAGCATGTACTCGAGCACGCGGTTGAGGGCGATGGGGAAAAGCCCCGGGTGTCGCGTACTGTAGGGAGGCGTCCCGTTCTCGAAACCGGACACAACAATAGCGGGCGGTTTTCAATAAGGTAATGGGGTTCGCTCGAGGGAGCGAAGGTCGCACGGACGTTGAGGTCCATACAACCGGCGCGGGACTCGTTTCCGCCCGAAATTGCGTCCTCTTTGCCGGTGGCATAGGATTCTCTTAGGTAGCAAAGAACCTGGAGAGCTACTCCTGGATGAGTCGTCTCATTCTCGCGTCTTCCGCCTCACGACGCCCCGCCTTGATGCGCGCTACTTGAGCACCGGGCGACGTCTCGACACACTCAACAGCCGCCGCCTTGCCGGCGTCGACCATCTTGTAGCCAGTGGGTGAGCCGGTGCCAGTCATATCGAAGGGGTTGTTTGGGAGCGAGGCGCGAGGAGAAGAGAGAGAAGGAGCCTTAGTTGGTCATGTAGTAGCTGCGAGAGCGGAGGGTGGAAGGTTTTATTTTGCACCGTTTCCGGGGGCATGAGCAGCACTATGCACGGACCGAAACCGCGAGTTAGTGTTGTGCGTGCAGGAGGCCAATGGACACAAAACTAAGAGAGTGGTCCCATCCAGCGGACGATGATGGTATTACTATAAGATTCGACGGTATTACTGGGGTGGTAGTCGATCTGTTCTCCGGGGGCGGGACGCAAAGTGCCGTACTTGAGCATTATTATATATTTCAGTGCTACAGCTCCAAGAATGCCCGGCGGGCGTGCATTTCTCTGTGCTGGCCGCCACGTCAAATTGGCGTGGCCCAGAGGCCCGCGGTTGTTGACAGCCGCATACCCTAGCAGGGGGGGGGGTACTGGAAACCCCAAGAACGCAGCTCTAACTAAACCTCGTACCGATGTATCTGCTGGGGTGAAATTATTATTAGTAAATTACAGCGCAGAAGCGGCGGCGTTGTGGGCGCCGCCGCGCCGTCACCCATAGCGGATGATGTCGGGCATGCTATTTGACATCAATGGCCGTGTCATTATGTTCTCCGACGACCAGCCCCGCGGCGCGCTGCCGCCACATCTTTGCGCCGCCATAGTCGTAACACATATTCGCGAGGCCGCCATTGGCGTCGTCGTCCTGGCGTCGAGTTCAGTGGAGCTCTGGAGCGCCGCGCGGTGCCGGCGAACCGCAATTGAGGCGTGAGCATAGAGCGGCGCAGGCAGGCCGTCAAGGAGGGACCGAGACAAAGGGCGGCGTCGCAGCGATGGCGTCAAAGTTCAAGAGGCAGCAGAAGCAGAAGAAATGGTCCGACGAGGGCACCAAGCTGTCGCTGGCCTTCACTTCCCGGGTGAGCCAGACAGCTCCCACACAGGCAGCGCCCACCCAGCTGGCTGTTGGCCTGTCGCGCCCCCTTCTTCAGGCTGTCCAGGGCTAGGCTCACAGCTGTTTGTGAATTCGCTTCTCTCGCTGGATCGTCGCGATCCAGGTCCAGGCGGTGCATTCGTCCGACAGCAGCAGTGCGGAGCTGCGGGCCATCAGCGCGGCGCTGCTGGAGTTTGCGACGCTGGGCTCGTCGTATGCCGAGATAGAGAGCATGAAGCGGCTCGCGCCCCGCGTGGCCGCGCTCCCTGCACCGGCACGTCTGCCACTGCTGCTGCTGCTGCGGGCACTCCTCTCTGCATGCGGTCAGGCTACCAGCAAGGGAGGGAGGGGCGGGGGTTCGGATGGCACACCGACTGGTGCATGCTGCTGGCAGGGCGAGGGAGCGGATGACAGCGACTTCACCACCGCTCTGGGCTGGCTCATGGACATCATGTTTGCGGACGACTCGCAGCCGCTGCACCGCCAGATCCTAAGCGCGCTGAAGAAGCTGCCACCGCCTCGTGTCCGGGTCGTGGAGGCATCCCTCGAGGCACACATCCGGTGTCCCCTACATCCCTCGCCGTACCCTTCACAGCACCTCTCACAAAACTCTCAGACCATGTAGAGCGATTACATGCACTGCAGGGAAGTATTGTAGGGGCCTGCACTACCTGTCACTGAGGTTGCATGCTGGCAAATTGGCATGCAGGTCTGCGGCAGCCGGCGCTGTCTCCCAGGTGAATGGCGGCGCTGCAGCTGAGCAGGTGCCCCCTGCCCCCTTACCCCCGCCTGCATCCAACAGCGTAACTTCGCCTGAGCTGCCACTGAAGGATCCCCATTTCCCCACTCTTGTGCTATCAGGCCCAGCTTGAGGTTGGACCCATCATCAAGTGAGGCCCCACTCCCTGACGCTCACCCCCTCCGAAATGGCATTGACTACCCTTGCTGCTGGCTCCCTTCTCTGGGCTCAGAGTGCTGTTGACTCATCGCTCCATTGCCAATGGACCAGGCAAGTGTCGCCATCCTTCGCTCCATACCTCAACAGGTCCGCGCCGTTTGCCCGCTCCTGCCAGCCCCCCCCCCCCCCCCCCCCATCCGCCTTCTATGCCTGAATGTGGAGGTGGGCGCGAGCGAAGCAGAGCCTGCGCAGTGCCCATGGCGGCGGGCATCACGGCGGAGGTGCGGCGCATCATCACCGATGCGGACGGCGGGCGCAACATCCCGCCCACCATCATGACGGACATCCAGGGCGGCCTTGGCAGCCTGTACACCCTCATCGGCGCGCATGGGCCCGAAATGGCGGCATGCGCGCCAGGCAGCGAGGAGGTGGCGACGCTGCACGCTGCCGCGCTGCTGCTGCTGGACATCCTGCAGGTGACCGTGCCCCCAGTCTGCCCCCCCCAATGGCTGGCGACTATCCGCCAGCAGGCGCAGCATTGCCCTGTGCTCTCTTGCACCACACAAGGGGGGGGAGGAGGGTGATTGCATTACGAAACAGGAACATGTGCCGCTGAGTCACACAGCCCCCCCCCCCCCCCCCCCTGGCCCCCCAAACCCTCACGCCCTCATAAATGATGCTGTGGCCGTGGCCGAGCTGCAGCGCACTCACCTGGTCCGTGAGGCCCTGATGGCTACGGCTGCGGCGTTCTGGGCGCTGGCGTTGCTGCCGCCATCGGACGAGCAGGAGCTGGCGGTGCTGGTGGCTACCGGACTGCTGGTGCCGCCTGACGAGGAGCCTGATTTTGTCGCTGATGGCGGCAGGTGGGCATTAACTGCCCCCCCGCCGCCCCCCCCCCCCCCCCCCCCCCACCGTTTTTCGTTCAGAGACAAAGAAAGATATGTTGGTAGAATCTCTTAGAGTGTTGCTATGACACTCATAGGCAGCTGCAGGAGGTCCCTCACCAGCTTGTCTCGTGCCCACCCTCAGCAGCGGAAACGCAGCCGCTGGCATCATCCACGCGGCGCTGGCGGAAGCAGGCCGCCGCCCGCTGGTGGCCGAGATACAGGCCATGAGCTCCATGGGCCATGTCTGCGCCATCAAGGTGCGGCACCTGCCTGTGTGTGCCGGCACCTGCACCACTGCACTCCCTCTCCAGCGGCACAGCTTGCCTCTTACCCGCCGCCGCCCCCCCCTCGTGGCGGGGTGCATGTGCAGGGCGCCATTGCGACACTGCCCATGAGTGTGCTGTGTGCGGCACTGCCCCGGCGTGGCATGGACCCGCATGCCACTGAGCCCTGGGTCCTGCTCACTGACGGGGCGCTGGTGCACCTTGCCCATTCTGTCTCCAGCTCGGTCCGCAAGCCCCCCCCCCCCCCCCCCCCCCCCCAACCTCCTGTCCCTTCCGTCATGCGTATGCCCTCATGTCGTTTCGTGGCCAGTGAACAGTCGTCACACCTGCTCTCTGCTGGGTTTGGCTGCGTGCCCTGTATGGGGGTGACTTGCTGGGGCTGCGTGCGTGAGTTTGTGTGTGTGTGTGTGTGTGTGTGTGTGTGTTTGGGGAGAGGGGGGGGGTTGATGGTGGCGGAGGTGGTGGTACTGGCAGGGGAGGGGAGGGGGGGGGGGGGGGCTTCCGACTGAGTGGCAATCATGGCATGTTGCCTTTGCACCGCACAGGTGGATGCGCACCACAAGTTCCACGTGCTGTCGGCGCTTGCCAACGTTCTGGCGCGTGTGAGGTCCGGCATACAGGCGTTGGATGCGGCGGCGGTAAGTCTCGATGCCAGCACATTGCCCCCCCCCCCCCCCCCCCCCCCTCCCTCACCAACACACACCACAATTCATTGTTAAGCCCAAATGGATGGTCAGCAGGGAGCAGCACGCCCCAGCCCATTACTGAATACAAAGAAATGCAGTCTTCTGTACTTATGTTTGGCTTTTCATGTGAGTGCAAGGAGGCTCCCCGTAGCGAGAGAGGGTCTCCAGCCCTTCCTTGCTCATGCTGCTGCCATGTGGGCTGATGGTCATGCCCTTCTCCCATCCCCTGTGTCATCCATTGCTACCTGCAGAGTGCTGCAGACGGCAGCGAGGGCAGCGCCGCGCCCCCACTGTGCCGCTACTGAGTGGGGCGCGCGCGGCGGAGGTGTTCCGCGTGCTGTCCGCGTGTTGGGAGGAGCCGCTCGCACAGTCGGTGAAGCGTGTGCAGGTCTGCTTTGAGGAGCTGCTCACCATACAGGCGGCGCAGCTCGCCTTCTTCGCCGAGGCCCAGCAGCCCGAGGTGCGGATTCCAGAAGCTCCCTGCCCTTTCCTACTCCCCCATGTAGGCGGCTGGGTCTCCGGGTTCACCGGCAGGGGCTGCAGGAGTTGAAACGTCTTTCTGGGGAAACACACACCAACGGGTGACGATGATAACAACCTGTGATGGAATGTCTTCTGCGGTAAACATTGCAGATGGCGGAGGCGGCGGAAAGCTTTGTCTCCGCCTGCGCTGCGGACCTACTCCGCTTGGGTGAGTTGCTCGACCCTGCATAGCCCGCCTGAGCAACCCGGGCCTTGTCTCGGGAAGCTCCCTCTGGCGCGAACCTCTGCTTCGCCTGACACCGTGTCCTCTTCCGTTGTCCTGTCGTCTGCCGGCAGCTCCTCACAAGAAGGGCAAGTATGCGCCACTCGCGATTCTGGCGCAGCGCATGGGCGCGCTGGCGCTCCTCGAGATGGATTCTGCGCTGCTGCGGAACCTGGTGTGCGCGATGCAGGAGGCGACGGTGTGCGCGGCAGCGGCCATGCTGCTGGAGGCCATTGTGCAGGTGCGGCATCATCACGCGACTGCTTGCACGGGCTGCGTCCACCAGCTGTGTCCGGTACAGCGATGTGAGGCGCAGTTAGACGGCCACACTTTGGGGTCGGATCGGCTGCGGCATGATCGGCTATCAAGGTGCTTGGTGCTCCGGGGACTTAACGTTGCACGGGCGACAGGACATTTATGCTGGCGAGGAGGAGTCGAAGGCCGCCTGGAGGGCGTCTTGCCAGGAGGCGCTGGTCGAGGGCCTACTGCAGGTGCCCCCCCCCCCCCCCCCCCCCCCCCCCCCGGCTCAAACCCACCCTGGCTCCCCACACGCCCACCCTGCAATCATCCCACAGACCATGCTCCCTTCTTGCTTAAGACTTCTTCTCTCCCTTGGCTCTGCGGCTAGCACACCCCCTCCTGCTAGCACGCGGCTCGCTCCTTGCTTCGCAGCAGCCACCTCTGGGCGCCCAGCCCGCTCGGCTGACAGCAGCCAATGCAATTCATGGTCAGGACGATGACACCTGGCGCCAGAACCTCTACGTCTACGCCCTGCCCATCCTGTTCCGCACCAATGCCAACACCTGCTACGAGATGCTGACATGCATCACTGCTGATAGCCTGGAATCCGACCACAAGGCAAGACCACTGCCCCCCCCCCCCTCCCCCCCCTCCCCCCCCGCCCACTTCCCCAGTGGCATGGCATTCAGTAGCGGTGCCAAACGCCTGTGCGCAACTGTGCCTGGCAGATTGCCGCGGTGCTGGGCGTCCTGAAGGCCGGCCGGAGCATGAAGCTCGTGGACGACCTCAACGCACTAGTGCAATCGGAAGCACCCGGCCAGAGCGCCACGCCTGCCATCCCCATGGAGGTGCTGCGCGCAGCAATGAGCCACGAGAAAGACGCTGTCCGGTGCGCGGTTATATACCCCCTCCCGGGCACCCACGGGGCGCATGCGGGGCCTCGCTCGGAGCCTGACACGGAAGTTTTGCTGACCGCGATTCGCACGGACATGCAGGGTGACGTGCATGGAGCTGGCATGCACCCACCCGCGCACCTCCACGCTCCCTGGGACGGTGGAGATCAGCCTGATCCAGGAGGTGATGAGCCCATCTGCAGCGGCGGGTATCTGCTCGGCTTTGCTATGCCGATGCTGACTGTTCCCATGTTGTGCGCATGGGCTGGGCGGTTGGTTTCCAGGGGCTGGTCAATGGCATGCGCTGCACCTCCTCCTCTACCCGCCACAAAGTGGTGGCGCTTCTCAAGAAGGTAAGCATTCGCTGAGAGCCAAGCCTTATTTTTCCATGAACACCGCGCATTCGTCTGATGCCAGCCCTCATCCCCCGCTCTGTTCAATGGCGGAAGCCGACCCCCCCCCCCCCCCCCTCCCTTACCACCACCATCACATACCAACACCCTGTGTCTCAACCCCCCAACAACCAGCTGCTCGCGCGCATCTACGACGGCTGCTCCGCCATCCAGAATCACGCCGTGATGCGTTCCAAGGGGCACACCAGTGGGCGCGTGGGCCGCCGGCAGCTGCGGCTGCTGAAGGGCTCCTACGGCGCGGGTCACGATGCACCCGAGGTCGAGGATGGCGCGGCGAGCGCAGTAGAGGCAGCTGCCTGCGAGGCCGCCGAGCGCTTCATGCAATGGCTCACTCGCTTTGCTCTGGGTGCGCTCGCACCCAACTACCGACACAGCTGTCAAGAGCACCGTCCGATCCGCCATCGGCTGCCACTGCTACTGTCCGCGATACGCTCTCCCGCACACAATGTCTATTGGCCACCGTCCCTCGGTGCACGCATATAGTCGCTGGGCGGATTGAGGTTCTCATGCAGCTGGCCCATGCCCTCCTCCCTGCGCCCCAGGCTCCCTGTACCCCGGCGCGCCCTACGAGCGCAAGTACATGGCGATCGACGTGCTGCTGGCGGCGCTCGGCACCTGGCAGGGTGCAAGTGCGACGGTCCTGCGCGCAGGTGGCACCTCTTCTGTGTTCCAGCCCTTCTGCCAAGGCCTCTTTTCGCCAGCCACCGTGCAGGTCCGGCCGCCATCCCATCTCTGCCGTTTTTATATCCTTTGCTGGCCGGATGTTGCCGCTGCGCTCTGCGCCGCGCTTCAGCATGGCTGCATTCCAGGACGATTGCACAGCCATCTGAATTGTTGCGTATCTCTAGTGTTGGCTATTTGCGCTGGTATCCGAGCCTTTCTTGATACAAGCATCCTGAGATAGGTGCAACGGATCAGAATAGGCTACAGAGCAAGCATCTCTCATGTGCACTCTGCAATCCAGACCAAGCTCAACTAATCCGCAGTGTTGCAGTCAACCGCAGTGCCTCTTACTCACCCTCTGATATGCACTGTCTCCGCTGAGTACGGTGTGTAATTCAGCGCATGAAATGCAGCCATTCAGCGGGGGCTACCGCCCAGCCCCGCTCGCTTGATGCCCTGAACCGCACCAAGCGCCGGCTGATTCCCATCCCTTCCGCCTCCCTTGCTGCCCGGCGCACAGATGCTGGTGGGCGCGCTGGTGGACAGTTGGGACCGCATGCGGGAGGGCGCCATGGAAGTGCTGCTGCAGTTCCCGGCGCCGCTGCCCGGCCTGGGCACCGCCGCTGCTGTGGAGCGCCTCATCACGTGGGGTTGCCAGCTGCTGGAAAGCCCCAGGTGTGCACCTTGCCCCGCCAACGAAGCACACCTCAGGCACAGGCTCCCTCTATGTCTCCCTCGTGTACTCTACACATACCAGCATACCAACCATACTCGTATGCACCTATCAGATGGTGTAGATGTGCCAGTAGGGCCATCTACATGCTACTTGCACATGGCAAACGGGTGTGCATAGCATGGGGATATGTTGACGTACAACCCGGATATATACCAGCGTACATAATCATATCAGATGAATGTATGATATGTACCATATCATATATTTGCAGTGGAAGACTTTACGACCCTGGCGCTAACACTCGCTCCGAAACCAGTGCGGCGGTCTCAGTAGTCGACACATAAACCAAAGGTGGTGGAGTGCAGTGTTGGTGCAGAGACAAGAGACTGCAATGTTTCACGCCCATATGGTTCATACCAGCGTATCCAGCATGCACCTATCAGATGGTGTAGATGTGCCTGTAGGGGCATCTACATGCTACTTGCACATGGCGAACGGGTGTGCATAGCATGGGCATATGTTGACGCACAATCCGGATATATACCAGCGTACATAATCATATCAGATGAATGTATGATATGTACCATATCATATATTTGCAGTGGAAGACTTTACGACCCTGGCGCTAACACTCGCTCCGAAACCAGTGCGGCAGTCTCAGCAGTCGAGACACATAAATGAAAGGTGGTGGAGTGCAGTGTTGGTGCAGAGACAAGAGCCTGCAATGATTCACGCCCATATGGTTCATACCAGCGTACCAACCATACTCGTATGCACCTATCAGATGGTGTAGATGTGCCAGCAGGGCCATCTACATGCTACTTGCACATGGCAAACGGGTGTGCATAGCATGGGGATATGTTGAAGTATAATCCAGATATGTTTTGCCCGGCTCCAGCTCAGCGACACCGCACCAGGCGGGGCAAAACGCGACGCTGGGTGGTTGTCTGGAAGAGATAATCTGGGAAGGGACATCTTGTGGCTAATGAGGGCGATTACCCTCTCCTTTGCTGCCACTCAAGTGTCGGTATGAGTGCCCGTACAACTAACCAGAAGCTACACGTACTTAAGTTTTTACAGCATTAGCAAGTTACACTGCGTATGTAATCCTACCATGCGCTCTCTCCACCGGATGTGAATTGCGGTTGGCATCTGGTAGATGATGATGGTGCCGCATACGCTTATGTCTCTCACCGTGTCCAGCGATTGTCAGCCCAGCCATCGCCCTGGCAAGTCAGCTACACAAATTCAGTTACACAGATGAGCCAGCGCGGCAGCTGCAGGTGCCGTCTGCCCGGCCCCCGTCATGGCTGCATAAAGATTCATGCTACACGCGTACACAGCTACAGCAGGTTGAAGTCCTGCTCTTCGCCCGACCCCCACGCCATGAAAAAGAGCCAGCCCACAATGTAGGTGACCGCGATGATCGCAAACGTCGGTGTCCAGTCGCCGTCCGTCATCTGCCCGTTGCAGCCACAGGGGGAAGGGAGAAAGAGGAGGCAGGGCACAGTCCTTAGGGCTGGTGAACTGGTGACTAAGACAGGGTGGGTGAGGGTGCAGCACTGCTGCGGGCGATAGAGGGAGGACGTTTCAAAGGGGGGGGGGGGTGGGGGGGGACCTCGAGTAGCACGCCGGTGAGGTAGATGCCGAGCGTGCCAAAAATGGAGGCCATTGCGTTGGTGACGCCAAAAATAGCGCCCGCGTACTTAGGGCTGATGTCTGCGTGGTTGCCGCCAAAGCCCGCGCCCTGAAGGCCTGCCGGCCGCGCGTCACCCAGCGCAATGTCAGCCTTGTCTTTACACCTAACCAGGCTCATCCCATCGACTGCATTTACCGCCATCTCCATGGCACATCGTCGCGCCAACAAGACCATATCCGCTCATGCTGCTGCGGCGGGTAGTCATTATCACTGTTGTTATCATGATGCTTTATGAAGAGGGGAGGGAGGGGCAACGCGCGCAAAGGGCACCCACCCAGGGCGGCAAAGCAGGCCGTTAACAATGCAAGTGCCTCATGCACGTCCTTAGGCGGGCTGATTGCAAACAGCGTCAGCAGGACGGCCGGCACGATAGAGCCCACGCTCTGCATCGCCTTGCGCGTGGCGGTCCTCGAGAGCACGCCGCTACCACCACCACAGGGGGGGGGGGGGGGGGGTCAGGCGCAGTGCCCAATTTGATTCGATCGGACGCCATATCGGGTTCTAGCGAGCAGGGTGGGCAATGGGGCTCACCGGTTGATGAGCGTATCGGCCGCGATGCCGGCAGCGGCAGTAGTCACGGACTGTACCAGCCACGGCCCGATGGCCAGGTGGGCGGCCTCGTCCACAGAGAGCCCATACTGGTGCGCGCAGAAGCTGGGCAGCCAGGCCTGGTAGATGAACAGGCCGTAGCCGCACGCGCAGTGCGCCATGGCCAGCGAGAAGGCGGGCCGGTTGGCCACGATCTCGCCCCACGGGATGGTGGCGCCCCCGCTGCCACTTGTCCCGCCGGCGCTCCCGTTCTTCCCGCTGCCCGGCGCCCCATCCAGCCGCAGCGCAATCGGCGCCCAGACCAGCGACCAAACGATGCCCAGAGATCCAAATAGATAAAACACGGCTTCCCACCCGTCCGACTCAATGACCTGCGCAACAGTGCCGGGGCATTTGACATCTTCTCTATCATGCGCGCGCAAAGCGAGAGCTGTGGGTAGCAGCTGGCGAGATGGGTAGAAAGCTAACGGCGCCATCAAAGCGCAAATCCGGGAGGCTAGGCATGGGTGCTCGCCAGGACAAAGGGGACGGGGGATACCTTGGGCGCAGCGAGCAGCGCAATGATGGTGCCGAGCTGCTGGCCCGAATAGAGCAGCGCCTGCGCCATGGAGCGTTTCTCCTTGGGCATGTGCTTGGCGTAAAGGGCGGTGTAGGAGGGGAAGGCCACACCCTCGCTGACACCCATGGCGGCGCGCACGCCCATGAGCACGGGCATGGACCGGCTGGCTGCCGCGGGCGGCGTGAGCACTGTGAAACCGCTCCAGAGCAGCACGCCCACGCCCAGCAGGCTTGCGGCCGGGAACACCCCAGTGAGGAAGCCGCCGGAGAAGTTGGTGAGAGTGTAGCCCGCGAAGAAGGCGCTGCTGACGGCGCCCTTTACGCTCTCGCCCCAGTCAAACTCGGCCGCCATCGGCAGAATAGCCACGCTCATCGCCGCGCGGTCGATCGTGCAGATGACCGAGGACAGTGTGCACATCCAAACCAGCGTGCCCCACCCCACGCTCCCGGGGACGGCGGTTAGCCCAGCCTCCTCGGCGACCTCTTGCCCCTCCTCCAAGCCCACCTCTTCCTCCTCCCCAACCGCGCGCAGCGGTTGCCAGCCCCGGCCGCCCACCTGCAGCGCAGCGCCTCCCACATAAGGCCCCGCCGCGCTGCTGCTCCCACCATCACCGCCGCGACGCGCCCGCCGTCTCGCGGCCCCAGGCCACACCCCCGCCGGTCTATTGCTCGGCTCCGTGGCTCGCCGCCGGCTAGTACACCCCGCGCGCACGCCCGCCATGCAGGAAGTCGCCATGGCGTTCCGGAGGGCTCGCGGCGGGGTAGAGTACGGATTAAGGGCTGTTGTAGGTAGCAGCGGTCCAACGTGGCAGGCCGGCGATTTGGGGGTAGGTTGCGCGCGTGGGACACGGGGCGCACAGTCCGTAGCGGCCAGGAGGGCTATCCGGCCGAGATGTTGGTCCAGTTGTGTGGCTAGAAGTCGTCCGTGGGTCCACTGGTCTGTCCGGGTAGCAGCCGTTGTGCCGGTGTGTTGTCTGGGAGCCAGGAACCTGCCGCTGCCATGCTGCGAGCGCGTTATCAATGATGGATGCTCCACGACGCTGGACTCCCCGCCCAACAGCACCGATACAGTACATACATCTAGTATTCGCCCGGCGGCGCGCCTCGGCGCGCCGATGAAAACGCAACGCAAATCTGACACGTCACGATTTAAGGCGGTAAGGAATTAAGGATTTTTATATTTTTACCTCGTCGCTATAATTAGCGACTATAATATCGATCTCCTGCTATTTTTTGCTATATTAGTCACATGAGCCAGCTGCAAAAGGCTAGCTGCTATATATATATATATATATATGGCTATATATATATATATACATATGGCTTGCGCGAGGATTCTCGACTGGTCACGCCAAGAGG
Source organism: Tetraselmis striata (assembly GCA_006384855.1). NCBI lineage: Eukaryota > Viridiplantae > Chlorophyta > Chlorodendrophyceae > Chlorodendrales > Chlorodendraceae > Tetraselmis > Tetraselmis striata. The sequence goes on from VCJN01003059.1 coordinate 415,926, forward strand.
GTCCAGGGTTTAGAAGTTTAGGTCCATGATGCATGAAGCCCTATGTTCTATATCCCTGCTTATTTCTTTGTACACGTACACGTACGGGTACAGTACGACGACGACGAGTTATTCGTTTATTGTCTGTACTAGTACTGCTACGAATACGGCCTGGCTGATATTATATTCCATCAGGGTTTTTTTTCCGCCCATTAGAGTTTATTCCCGCCACCGTATCGGTACTGGCATATAATACTTCATGAATGGCACTTAATTACTTACTATGCGCACTGCCTTAAAATATAAGTAGTACCCGTACGCGTATTATCTCGATACTGCTACAGTACTCACTCCTCGTACAGGGTACTGGTGTGAATTACAAAAAGCGCAGTAACAAATCCGCCCACTCCCTCCTCGTACGAGTATATCTCCATGCACCTTTGCCCCTGGCGCGGCGATTGGTCGCAAGGCACGTGCTGGAAGCTGCGCGCAACGCTCTCGCCAGCTCCCACTCTCCCACTCACACTGCTCAAGTAGGCTGCTGTAGGTCCCCATGGCAGAGAGCGTATCGGGTGCGCTCTGATTTCCGGATAGCCAATCAGCCATGCTTAGCTGGAGCATATACTTTTTCCCGCTGGCATTTTAATTGTATAAAAGCGCTGAATCTTTGCGACACGCTGTATGACAAGATGGCGCGTATGGCCAATAGATACGACGATTTTGTTTCTACCCCTGCTGTATCCTGGTACGCAGTATTTCGAACCGACGCCCAATCAGCGGCCGCGTTGTCAATTTTCTCCGCCAATACCTGGGTTTAGGTTGGTCGATTTGATCGAACGGTCTTTATTGGCTATTTCGGGATCCAACGACCAGAAGAGTCAGCTCTGCCCAATTTATTTTGCTGAGCTCATTGCTGAGCTGGCATTTTCCCTACGAATTAACCGCTGGATGCACCCTCCGCCTAGCCCGGCTTACTTGTCCTTCATCTGATGCGTACAACTCACCGGTATCTGGATGCTGATGCTGGCATGTTACTCCGTGATTTAAGTACACATGAGATTTTCCGTGCCTGTCGGGATTTCGACAACAAATTATCTCGAGAAAGGCCTTTGGTGCTTGACGCGCCGAAACCCAGCTATGATCGTGACCACCAGCGAGTGCCGCGCGAGCCCTGTTGACGCTGGAACCCTTCGGCCAGTGGTTGCTCTGCTTGGTCGGTGCACCACGCTTGGGGCCGCTTTGCTGAAGGAAACGTCGCTAATGTTGGCGACTGGACTGTTGCGAAACTTGACATCGCCAGGCTGGGGTTCGGTGTCGGAGGTTTCCATCAGCGGACGAGCCGGCTCGTCTCGCATATTGTTTTCGAAACAGCAACAACGCCCCGGTTGCCCTTCGAAACGCGCTCGCGCTCGCGCATACCTACCTGAAGGGACATCCACCGGCGCTGGGGTCATATTCTGAAGCTTGAAAATCCAGCAGCCAAATCTCGAAAGCACGCGCCGCCCAGAACGGCGGGGCTGGCCGCGGACACAGCGCGGTGGGATGGATGGCCTGAGGCCGAGAGGCGCCCCTTGACGGAGTCTGCCTCGCCCTGAGCCAGCGCGAGACGCTGCGGCCAGCTGCCCCCTCCCTCTCACAACAGACACACACATATACATCGTTGCCGGCGACAGCTCCGCCGCCACTCTAAGTCGGGCTGACGCGCGGCCGAGGCGAGGCCGCCACTCTTAGTCTGGGCTAAATTCGATTTCGGCAATTGTTTCCTTCTCTAACCGCGGTCCTTAGCGGCCGGGCAACGGGCCAGGACTGTCCCTTCAACTCGCCGGAACGGCGAGACGGCGAGTCCGTGCTGCCCTCGCCCGGGGTGCCAGCCCGGTGAGGGCCTGTGAGCCGGCCGCCGGTGGCTCGCCTCGTCGGCCGGGGACAGGGTCATATATGGAGGGCGCCCACGGCGGGCCGCTCCAACCTGCGCCCGCCCCCACCACCGCCGCGGACGAGGGCCCGGCCACCTCCGCAACGTCGCGCTCCGCCGGCGAGGAGGTGGCGACGTCTAGCCGAGCCGCCGAGGCCGCTCAGCAGGCAGCGGCGCAGCAGCAGCAGGCGGCGGCGGTGGCGGCAGCGCAGCAGGCAACGCCCGAGCTGCTGGCGACGCTGCAATATCAGCAGTACCTAGCGCAGTGGCAGCAGGCTCAGGCGGCGGCTTGGCTAGGCGGTGGGGCGACCGTCGACCCCTCCGCGCAGCAGACCCCTGGCTCGACGCAGCAGGCGGGTCAGTCGTACGTCGCGGTAGGTTCGTCGGCGCCAGTGTCGGGGCTCGGCCTGTGGGGACATCTGTCGCCGGGGATGGCGCCGTACCACTTCGGCTCGCTCGCCGGGATGCCCGGCGCGTCGTCGGCAGGCGTACCGCCACCGATGGGAGCGCCGTCGGGGCAGCAGCTGATGCATGCGCCCGTGCTTGCGCCTCCTGCGCTACCCGGAAAAATGCCGGAGGGGGCGGCAATGTTCGGCACGCCCACGGCGGGCGGGATGATGGGGCTGGACCCAGCAGGCCTGGGCAAGGCTGGCGCTGGCGTGTCTAAACGCAGTCCGAAACGGCCCAGGCTGGTCTGGACACACGAGCTCCACTCGCGCTTTATCAATGCAGTGAACCACCTGGGCGTGAAGAATGCGGTGCCGAAGACAATCTTGCAGCTGATGAACGTGGAGGGCATGACACGTGAGAATGTAGCGAGTCACTTGCAGAAGTACCGGTTACACCTGAAACGGCTTGCGGGAGTAGCGCCCAATGCATCGATCCCGCCAGAGATGTTGGCGCAAGTGCAGGCCCAGGCGCAGCAGCAGCACCAGCAGGCCATGCACCACGTGGCGTTGAACCCGCAAGGTGGCATTCTGCCACAGCTCATGCAGCCGCCGCAGGCGCTAACGCCAGAGCAGCGGCAGGCTCAGGCCCAGCAGCAGCAGCAGCAGGCAGTACAGCAATCGATGCAGTTTGTGGGCATACCGCAAGCGCAGCAGGGGCAGGCTGGGCCGTCTCACATGATGATGGCACCGATGCAGCAGTGGCCAGGCATGCCGCTGTCCATCACGAGCCTGCAGGGGGCAGGCGGGCAGCAAGGCCAGGTGGTCGAGGGGCATGGGGGGCAGCAGATGCCACAGGGGCTCATCTATGGCCTGCCTGGCGGCGACCAGGGTGCGTACCAATCTGCCTTCCAGCAGTACCCTGTCGCCCTTGTAGGCTACTCCCAGGGGCAGCAGCAGCAACAGCAGCGATCACCTGCCACGATGCCTATGCTGGCAGGCTACCAGACCATCATGCAGCCCGGCTCCTGGCATACCCAAGGCGGCGCCTCCCCTTTTGGCCTAGCCCTTCCATCGACGGAGGTGCCCTCTGTACAGACGCAGGCACCACACACCTGACACCTGGCTGCGCCAACCCGGCAGGCCCCTGCCCCGACCTCTCAGACGTAGTCTCTAGGAGGGCGCTGCGATGTAGAGCCTAGGTCAGCGCCTGTCTCAGTTCAACAAAAGAGCGAGAGGTCGTGCACTGCCCATATGTGAGCCTATGTGTGCACAGGCCCTCGCTAGGCGCAGAGGTGTCCAGATGCCCCCGCCGCCATTAATTGCTGGTGGCGGGCTGGCGCCCCAACAACGCCTGGGCAGCGGCGCCACTGTTTATCTCCAGTCTTACAAACAATATTTTCTGTAAAGTACAATAAGAGGTGTCCACTACCATGCGTGACATGGCCCCCGCCCTTCCCCCATGTCTGCCAAGAGTGCAGGATCAGGCAACTTTTCCTCAGGTCGTCTTTTTATCTTTTTTGTCCTCTCCCGCTATTATGAGTAACACTCTGATGTCAACTTCCTGTAGCCATCCAGCTTACCTTGGTCATTAGCTCTTGCCCCCAGCAGGCTCTCGCCCACCTTTCCCAACAGCAAATAGGGTGCCTACACGCGCACCTTCCATTGCTGCTGCTGCTAGTCTGCCATGCGTTATGGATTACTCAACATTGAGAGTCGGATTGCCGCAGAGACAAGCCGCTCTCTGGCGCAATCAGTAGCTGACGTGCCCTTGTCATGCGTACTCTTTCCCGCATAAAAATGTTGGGGGGCTATAATTAACACAGCTACTTCAGTTTCTGCGCATCAGAGCTGCACTGCACCGCTCCAAACCTTACTCAAGAAAAAATGGCGCATTTGGTACTGACGAAGCTTCCTTCCTACCACAGCAGGAACATGTTTTGGCGCATGCCATGTTGAGTACCGGAAACGCAGAGTGTAGTATCACTCATTTCGGGTGCCGACGCAATGCTAAGAACAATGTCGATGACATCACGCCCTGCCCCGCATGGCTCAATTGCAGACGAATTATCACGGGTGAGGTACGAAGCCAAGAGCAATTTGCCGGCACCACAATTCTGGGAGCAAACATGGGTGTTCCTGACACCGCTTTGGCACCCGCATATGCATATCGACCGCGATATCCCATCAGCAGACCCTTCGATTCCTTCCAAGTACTTCTTTGACTATAGTAATCCTCGGGGCAAGCACATATGGTGCAGCGCAAAGACAGCATACGGCTAGAACGATAGCGCACATGAAAGTCTTAAACATATTCTGAGGTATCGAATGCCTCCTGTAGTTGATGATCTGTCTTACAGGTCGCATGACGGTAATGTCGATGTTCCTGCACGGCAGATGGGGCTGAAGTGGCATCTCCTGCCTGTGCCAGGGTGAGGGAGAGCGACTCGGGCGCGCGCATGCTGCGCATCGTTCACCACGTGTACATCAGCCGCCTTCGCTGGAGAGTGGCGGTACACCCGGCAGTGGAAGTGGTGGAGAGCGAGGCAGGCGCTGCCGAGGCTGGCGACGACGCCTTGTCAGGTATTGCGCTGCTTTTCCTGGCACACGCGCTGGGCCTTGCCACTGCTGCGGATTATGGATTGCAACTGTGCTGAGAGCTGGGATCTAGTGGGCTGGAATGCTGGCGTGGCGGCAAGAGTGCTTCACATAGCTATCATGCTTAAATATTTTGATGAACGTATGTATACATCTTGTACTATCTATGATTACGAATATCGCAATGCCCTTTTACCATGACATATACAAGGATTAATGCACTGCGCCATGATCGAACTGCATTGAACACACCAGCCTATGCTGATCTACTCTCATTAGGCTGATAACTTATCTGCCTGTCTGCAGTGGAAGCGTCCGCGCACTATCTGGAAAGTCTCAGCGCCCAGTTAGAGGCGGCCATTGCCGGCGCCAGGCAGGACATACTGTCACAGTGCAAGAAGAGCTTCGCCCATGGCACCCTCCTGGCCCTGCGATACACGGTACCGCCGCATGATTGAATCGGCGACTCCTTGCCCACCCTATTATATGCGATTGCTGAGTACGGCGCCTTGGGGTCGTCAGATTGAGGACATGGACTGGAGGGCGGCGGCGCGCACGGCGGAAGGGGCGGAGAGGGTGCGCGGAGTGATGCGGCGAGTGATGGCGGCGCTGCGGGAGCTGATGGCGATCGCGTTGGCCACCCTGACCGACCCAATGGTAAGACGCTGCGCTTGTGTTTTCGGTGTCGGGGGCCGTGAGGCATCATGGACATCATAGACTCTAACGTGCGCCAGCTGCATGCTGCACTTCCATGCACAAGCCATTCGGGCATTCTCTGTGTCAGCAAGGCTGCATCCACAAGCTTACTGTGGTTACTCAGGCGCTGATTTTGGTTCAGGCAATGGGCATCAACGTGAACGACGAGCTAGAGGACGGCGACCCCGCTTTCGACGCTCAGCCCGGCGATGACGCTGGCGAGCAGGGCGGTCAGTTCACCGGCCACGCCGGGCAAGTCCTGACCGTGGGCTGCTGGCTGACTGTGAAGGAGATCGGACTGGTTGTGGGCACCATGGCGCGCACGTTGCCGCTGCCGGCAGGTAGCACCAACATGCCCCTCCCACAGTTGGACCCCCTCATGTGACACTCGCCTGCCACGGTTCATCACTCTCTGGTGGCACAAGCAGAGGATGTCTGCCCGACGTAGCATATGATGTTACCGCCACCCTTATCTTGCGTATCAGCAGCTGCCGGTTATCACCCAACGCCTGTCAGGCATGGAGAGTCGGGGCATCGAGCGTGATGGACTAATACGCCCCATTCACGCTCACTCCGGGTAGGGGGAGATTCCGGGGCGGGAGGTGGGGCCGGCAAGAGCTTCGACCCCCTGGAAGAAGAGACGGTGGAGCAGGCGGGCGCGATGCTGCTGGAATGCATGCTGACCTGCAAGCACAACGGCGCAGTTGAGAAGTGCCAGGTACCAACCTCACGAGCCGGTCCTTCGCCTGAGGAGCGTGTGCGCGGCAGTGCGGTTGATTTTGGCCGACATGAGTGTTCGGTTTGGCGCGGTATCCTGTCGGCTGTGGCATTGTCCATCGCGCGAGACTTTGCGTGTGGCTTAGCGGGGTGTGTGCTGATACTGGCCCGGGGAGAGCATGTCAGCCCGCTGCTGCCAACTAAGCAGCGCTGAGCCTGCGCTGCCGCCACCCGCCTACGCCCGCAGGTGGGCTTCCACGCGCTTGCGCACGCGCTGCTGCACTCCGACCAGCCCCGGCTGGGCGCGCTGCCTCGCCAATGGCTGTCGGCGCTGCTGGACCGGCTCACTGCGCCCGGGCAGGGCCGCGACGACATCGCGCGCCGCAGCTCCGGCCTGCCCCTGGCCTGCGTGGCGCTCTTCACCGCGGAGCCGGTCACCTCGCCCAAGGTCGGCGCCTGGAAGTGCCCCCACTCATCGTTTCCAGCGCCGCCCCACCATCCCGCCCCGCCAGTGCCTGAGCTTCCCGTTGATGCTGCATGCGCAGGGGCTGCTGGCGGCTGGGATGGAGGTGCTGCTGGATGTTGCGGACATCCGCGCCGCGCCCGGCAAGTGGGAGGTCTGGAACCAGGTGATGCGCCCTCCCCTCGGGTGCTTCCACCAATGCAGTGTGGGCCCGGTCCCGGGCCACCCCTCCCTTCCCCTCTCTCGTCCTGTCCCAACCTGCGATGGCTGGTTTTGATCTACTACGGCGGGCGCCGGCTCGGTACGACAACGATATGACGAGTAATACTGAATACACGGCAAACTTACACCCTGCCACATAAGTCTGAGGCCCCGTTTCGCCGAATACGAGTTTGTAAAACGTAGGGCAACTTGATCTTGTAGGGCAAGTTTGTAACCTGAAACCCTGGAATATTGCACGATTATGTGAATTTGTCATCGCAATGGGGTTGAATCAAGCCCCGTTACCCTATAGCTCTGCCAGACAGGCCGTCCTGGCGCCTGATTGAGTGTTTCAAGTACCCCTTAACACATGGGTTGGGGCCCATGACGTGCCGCTGCGCATACACATCATTGGATGGTGGGATGGCCATGGATGAGTGAGGAACCATGTTAGCGAAGGGGCTAGGGTGGGTTTAAGTGGGGTGGGGACATGTGGGCGTGGGCCACTGTACGTTGTGTATTGATACCACCGCGATTGCAGTGTTGCCTCGTTGAGCAACCGAAAAAAATCAACTGGAAACTCATGGCGGCTCGGGGATCGCTGAGGAAAATAGGGAAGAGTTTCTACGCCAAAAAGTAATGCGGGATGTCGCAATCTCGCGGGCGTCCGGGCACGTTTAAGCATCTTTTCGTCCCTAACCGTAGACGTTGGTGGAAACAAGACGCGTATTGCAACATTTGGCCACATCATGGGCGTGGAACTTTCCGGTGCATGCGTCTCAATACCCAATCCCGGTGATGAGGCAGTGTTGTGGATGTGCTTTCACGCGAACCACTCATACTTGGTCCATGCCGGCCCCCTTTAGCGATGGGTATGGGCGCCTCGCCTTGTTGCCCCCCCTTTTGATAGTGTTATTTCCACCATCGTCGAGGCAACAAAGGCCGCGCCGTTCTCGTGCCGCTCGGCCCACGATAAACGCGCTACGGGCACCTAGCCATGGACTATGATAGAAAGGCTTGGCCCTACAGCAAGGAGGCTGCGAGAACCCTCTCATGCTTGAGCATGCAACGCTTACAGCAAGATTCTTGCCATGAATTTGCTCCAAAACCAACGGAATCGATAGATAGGGCTTGCTACATACCCGGAATGACCTAATTTCAAGGCCCTATATGCATTGCCGATACTTCGCATACCCAGGGGTACGCGGTATACATTCGGCGTCTAGTGGGGCCCATGGCTACGTATGGACATGCTGGATGGCGCAATTTCGGGTTTTGCAGCGCTCTCGCCACACGCACTGCTTTATTGGCATGCTGAATGAGATCGTCGATGGTAACGGGGACAGCGCGGCACTACCCGTTGGATTTAACGCGCTACCACAGAACTCGACCCAAGGCGTATGAGCCTTGGCAACAGGCATTCATGGGCGCACGGCCACAATGCCACCATTTACGGCCGTGTCAATTGAATCCGTAAGCCCCATACTTCTGTGGACGGGTGTATAAGGAATAATCCCGCCCCCTTATTATTAATAAGTGGGTATTCGTGTGAATTACGAAAGGCCAGTAACAAGCAAATCCACCGTTAAAAGCAGCACTAGGAGATGAGCAAAAACCGGCCCGCGACCGAGCAGAAATAGAATAATGGATATAGAATACGGGTTCAGGGTTATAGGGTTTTCAAAACCCTAATACCATGAACCCTAAAAGCTATAATCTTCGGAAGTAGATGGTAAACAATCCAATGGCATGCAAGCAACCCCAACTCGAGGCCAGTATCACTGCTTTTCTTCTCAGTGCCCCGAGGGCTGCAGTTGCGATGACAACGGCAACGCCTTTGTGCTGCCGCGGCACGCTCGGGCAACCAACCTCATGGACATCTATTTTGGTTCCGCTTCAAGATTGATATCGATGCGGGGTGCCTAGAGAGAATGTTGACTGGTCGGAGGGAGGGCGAGAAAGACCGCCGATGCGCAGTTCTGGCTGGCCCGGAGGGCCTCTGACGTGCGCCGCACCCTGGCCGGCGCTCAGGTGCACGCCTTCAACGTGCTGCGCACAACCTTCCAGAGCCGCGACCTCTCCATGCACGGCAGCGCCTACTCATCGCGCGGCCTTATCCTGTCCATCCAGGCCATGAGCTCCCCCAGCTGGGAGGTGCGCTCCCCCCCCCCCCCCCCCCCCCCCCCCCCCCCACACACACACGTCTAGTGTTGCATGAGAGAGGCTTCGGATGCAGTCTAAGATAGAGCACCTGCTGCAATCGTGTGCCGATATCAACGGTGCCCCAGCGGCTGAAATGCTGACCTCGGGGCGCATGATCTCGCGCCAGGTGCGCAACTCTGCGGCGCTGGCCTTCACGGAGCTCATCACCCGCACGCTCGGCTTCAAGAACAACCTGAGCGGCGACAGCGCCAGGCGGGCCGTCACCGGTATGCACGCGCATCCCTCCTCCCTCCCACAATTAATCATCCGCTTCTGCTTTGCCTGGCATGATGGTAGCTTCGCAATGAGGCCGCATCTTCGCGTGTGTTTCACCGGAACGCGGAGAACCGTATGAGTGGAGCCATACAGTCACGTGGACGAGCCCCGATGGCAAGGGCGGTGCACATGAGGCGGGGCCTTGTGGAACGGCCACAACATTGACGGGGACCGTTCTGAGCTGCGCAGGGCTGGAGTTTTTCCACCGCTACCCCACGCTGCACCCCTTCCTGCTCGCCGAGCTCCAGACCGCGACCGAGGAGCTGCTGCGCCCGGCGGCCGCGTCGCGCGGCGGCGCCTTGCCGGTGGCGCCCACCAACAGAGTCCACCCCTCGCTGTACCCCATCCTGGTGCTGCTCAGCCGCCTGCGCCCGTCCATGGTCGCCACCAGGTAGCTGGCCCGCGCGCTCGCCTCCAGCGGCACCCGAAGGGGTGCAGCGCCGTGATCCCTGCAGTACACATTGATGAACGCAGTCTTCGTGTGCATGCTAGCCCAGTCGCCGCTTGCCTGCGCCATCCGTGCCAGCCAGAGCGCATGGACGCATTTCGCGAATCCTCGCGCAGCCCTCCGGGAGGGCTTTCGAACCTCGCCATCACACCGCTGTGACAGCCGCCGCAACTGCGCTGCTAACTGTGCCCCGCCTGGCCCGTGGGCGGCTGTCAGCGCGGCCTCCAGCGAGTCGTTGAGCCCGGCTGCGTTCATCAGCGCGGTGCAGCCATGCGCCAACGCCCGGCTGCTGGCGGTGCGCCACCTGGCGGCAGAGGTGCGGCGCCGGCGGGCGACACCACGTGGCATCCCCGCCCGCGCGCCGTTCCCCTGCCTGATCGCGTTGCTTCTCGCACTCACACCTAAGCGCCATCCGTGCCCGCAGGCCTTCGCCCCCCTGGTTGCCCCGGATGATCTCCCCGCCTGTGTGTCGGCCCTCGCGGACCTGCTGCCGACAAGCCCGGACAAGGTCGGGCGCGAGGCGAAGCTGAACGCCCTACATGGCCACACGCTGATGGTGCGCCCGCTGCCGTAGCGACTCTTCGGCTGTGGGGCACCCCTTGCGGAATGGCGACCGGGGGTTGCGAGCTGACGCATGGCGCCCGCGCGTGGGCAGATGTACCACCTGCTGAGGGCCAACGCCGCGTCGTCGCCCGGCAGCGTGAGGGCGGCGCTCGTCGCCATCCTGCCGCGCCTCGCCGCCACCGGCTGGATGCTCTCCGAGGCCTGCCCCGCCGACACGCTGCGCGAGGACCTGCTGCAGCTGCACTCGTTTGCCATGCAGTTCCTTGCCCAGCACGAGGTCAGCCCGGCGCAGCGGAGCCCACCTCCTCAATCCCCCGCCAACCACAGCCCGCCTCGGAACGCACGCCGATTGCTCAACTCGCGATTGCCCTGCGCAACACTTGATGGCTTGATGCCCCACGCATACACCGTCAGGCCACTTGACTAATGGAACTTTTTGGTTACAGGGAGAGCGTCAAGAGCGCCACTTGACTAATCTGCGGACATTATTGTCCCAGTTGGCATACCGCACGTGCATCATAGCTATCAATTTTGTATCCATCCGTATCTTTTAGAATACACAAATTACTATATCTTACTTGTTAGCTATAAGTATAAAGGTATGAATCGTTGTCCATTTATATATATCAGTTTCTTACTATCCATTCGGTATCTAGATATAGGGCGGCGGTCCCCCTAGTAATGAGGCTATCCCGCTGCAATCTCCGCACTGTGGGCCAAGGGCATACAGACTGATGTCCCCAAACTGCAGGGAGGGCAGTTGGCTCCTCCACTCCCGCGATGCCACGTGAAGAGCGATCCACCATAGTGTGAAGATGGTGCAGCTCGGGGGTAAAGCTACGAAGGGGCTATTCTGTTGAGGCAACGTAGCGCTGCTTAACGACATCCTGGCTGTACTCCCTCCGGCACCCTTACTGATAGTGTAGTGCAATCCCGGCTGCACATCATTGCTCCCGGTGCCTCACATCCTTGTACATCATGCGGGGACAACTCCACCCTGGCCGGCAATCTCCCCCCTTCAGCTGCCGCTGGCAGCAGCGCTGCGGTGCTGACCGCTGGTCTCGTGCCCGGCCGGCGCCCAGGTGGCGGAGCAGGCGGAACATGCCAACGCGCTGCGCGCAGCCGTGCGCGCAGCCTGTCGGGGCGCGGCGGGCGGCGGCGAGCTGCGCGCCGCGCTCAGCCCCTCTGCGCCCATCATGCAGAAGGCCGCCGCGCGGCTCTACTTTGGTCGCGCCATGGCGGCTGCCGACGATGGCCCCTTTGCTGGCGGCGCCCTCAGCGAGGCGGAGCTCGCAGCCGCCCTGCACTCCCCCTCCTACGAGGCATGCCCCCCCCCCCCCCCCCACCCCCCACCCCCCCCTCCCACAGGCCCCTCCCGACACCGCTGTCTGCATGCATCCCTCCGCCCTGACTGCGTTACACAGGGGAGCCACATGTTGTCTGACCGCCGCCACTGCGGCCGTTGCAACAGGTGCGCGCCGGCGCTCTGAAGGGCCTCCTGGAGGTCGGCGCCGAGGAGGCGGGGCTTGCCGTCCTGCGGGGCGCGCCCTTCCTGCGCGACGCGCTGCTGGGCGCGGCTTCCCGGGACGCGCACTTCAAGGTGGGTGTGCCTGCCCCCGGGTGCTTGGGGTGCTTGGGGTGCTTGGGGTGCTTCGAGTGGGGATGGACGTGACGACAACGGGTAGTGCGCCCCAACATGCCCGGCTGCGCTCGAGCGGCTGCAGAGGATGCCATTCCGTGGATGAAGTAGCACCCTGCTCCCGGGCCTGCGCACCCGCACCAACCCAAGGGGAGGAAGGGGGGGGGGGGGGGGGGGGGTGAGGTGTGTTGCACTCCTCGCTATTCAGATGTTAAAGACAGTGTAACCGGTGCACATGCTTGTGCCCCTGCATGCGTCCCGGCTGCGGGGTTCGGGTGTCGATGTGGGTGTTGCTGCCGCCCTGCACGGCGGTGTCCAGAAGAAATAATCATTGCCGCCCGACTTACCTCAATGCTGCGCCAGGTGGTGGAGCGAGCGCTGCGCGTGCTGGTTCTGCTGCCAGCCCACGAGGCGGACGTCGCCGTGTTCGCCAGGTAATCCCGGCGCAAAGGGGGGCGTTCTGTCCTGTCCGTTAAGCTGCGGACTGTGCACTGCCAAGGCGGGTGCCGGCGCTGCACAAGCTATGTAACTCATAGACGTGGCCTCCCACATACATACATACATACATAGACATAGACATGTACGCATAGACATATGCATATATATTGTTCTTTATTACATTATAGCCATATTGTAAAAATGTATATATACATAGCAATACTCCTATATATACGCATACATATACATGTACATACACATGAATAGACATACGTATATACACTTAAATACATATACCTGTAGGTATTGCTCAGTTCGCCATGATGTCTCCAAATCGCGCGTGAGGCTGGTTTCTTCCGCCGCATCGCTGCGCTGCTCACCCGCTCGCGACCGCGGTGTCCCTGATGCCAGGCTCCTGCAGTCTCACCGCCACCCCGACGTGCGCATGGCGGCCACGCACTGCCTGGGCAAGGCGCTTGGGCGCATGGTGCAGGCGCAGCTACTGGCGGCGGAGGGGGCCACAGGCGCCCCCCCGGCGCTGGCAGACCTGCAGGCCTATGTTGCCCGCCTGCGAGAGCTGGCACTGCCCACGCAGACCTGTGACGCCAGGTGACCCGCCGTCCCGCCTGGCGCCCGTGCCCCCCCTCCCCCCCCTGCCCATATTACTACCCGCAGCGGGGGCCCACATGCCTGCCCTGTGCCTGGCGAGGCGCTCTGAGCAGCTGCGGCGACGGCTCGCCCCGCTGTTGCGCTGCAGACTGTGTGCCGCCGCCGGCCTGGCGGCATCGTCGTCACTGCTGCTGGTGGCCCACCCTCACGGTGCGCACGCCTCCCACTTGCTCCCCCACCCTCCCCTCCCCTGCCCCCTCCTTCTGCGTCAGGCCTCTTGCTCCTGTGGCATTGCATGACCGGCGTGCCGGTGAGTGGTTAACGCGTTCATGACAAGTTCCGGGTGAAGCGGTTCTCTCTCCATACAAACACAACATCGGAAACTATGGAATACCTTATCCTATACATCTATTAACGGGTGTGTATTATATGTGTGTGTATACATAGGGCTTAGCTGCTTACCCAACTGGGAAGCGGTGACATCTAACCACCTACAGCTCCATGTAATGTTCCTTTCTCTCTCTCTCTCTCTCTCTCTCTCTCTCTCTCTCTCTCTCTCTCTCTCTCTCTCTCTCTTTGTTTTTGTGTGTGTGTACCGGTACGCATTATATCTAGAAACGACACTTTGTTTCGGTACAATTGCGAAGACACTCAATGATCAAAAACACATTTATACACAACCATTGTCTTGATTGCGGTGAAGACATCGGTGGTGCGCTGCAGTCCCAATAGTAAGGGGGCGCATCGGCAAGCCCAAGCTGAGCCTCTCTGTGCCTGTGGCGCAGAGTCAGTGGTGGCGCTGTCGCTCCAGGCGTGGCGGGTGGCGCTGACTCTCATGGAGGACGAGGACGAGGAGGTCCGGCAGGCCGCGTTGATGGCGGCGCGCGGCGCGGCGGCGGAGATGTCGCCCTCCTGCACCACCCCCGAGTCGCAGGTGCGCCAATCACCTCGCTCCGCCGCCGCCATCGGCATTGAGCATGCCGCCGATCGCCTCGCTCCGTCGGCATGCTCAATGGTCGGCACGCCTGCTTTGTCCCCGGTCCCAAACTGGGGAGCTCCCTCTCTACCATTCAGCGAGCTGGGGCTCATCGTGCATTGGATGTGAACCTGGGGGGGGGGGGGGGGGGGGCGGGGATTCAGCGCTACTGCGGCAGCCATTCCGACGATCGACTTGGGGCAACGGGCTGGCGGGTGTGGCTGCGGGCGCATGTGGGCTGTTGCTGTCGTCGGCCATGCCGCTGTTGCCGCCAGTGGTGTGTGGACTCCTTACCGGTGTACCGCCCTGATGTAGCGTCCCGATGCGCCTCCCCTGCACCAACACGGAAAGCCCGCTGCAGCTAGGCCCGTCAAGGTGTATTCCTGAATTATGTATGTACCGCTGAGAGCCCCCCCCCACCGGCTCCCTGACGCCCCCCACGCGCGTGCGCTGCATGCAGGTGGAGCTGGTGATCCGGCAGGTGCTGCGGCTGCTGGCCAGCGTGGCCAGCCGGTCGCCCGCCCTGGCGGAGCTGCTCCTCGAGTGGGTGTGCCCCGAGCTGGCCGCCCGGGCATCCGGCGCCGCAGATGGCGGGCCGATCATCCAAGAAACCCTCGGCAGCAACGCGGTGAGCCCTGCTGCGCTCGCGGCGGAGCTCCTCCCTGACCCCCTCGGCGGCCCACCTTGGCTCCGTGGTGGGGGGCAGGCGGGAGCTGGCGCCTGTGTTGTGCCTACTGCGGCTGCTGCTGCTGCGGCCGGTGCTGATACATTGCTGCCGGGGGGGGGAGGCAGGTGCAGCGCCTGTTTGACAAGGAGCTGGACAACCAGCATGAGGAGCCGCTGCTGCTGAGCCAGGTGGGTGCGAGAGGCCGCGCTCCTTTTGCGGTCCCACAGCATCGGTTGATTGGGACGTCGTCTTGATGATTGGCCATGTAGCGGACACTCATCGGAACGTTCCTCGCGGAGATCATCCGGCTCTGATGGGGTGGTCTAGGGGAGGTGCGTCGACGGCAGGGGAGCTGCCAACGCATCTATGGGGGGACTGATCGGGTCGCAGCTTATGGTGTAGAAACAGCGAGCCTGCACATGTGCCCAGGTTTTTAGGGTTGTTTTAGGGTATGTGTACGGGCGCCGACGCACTTTAATAGCCAGCATAGATATCTGTTGGGGTGGCCGGTGGCACTGTCTGAGTTTCATGAGATGCAAGTATTATTAAGTTGTAATAGTTTCCCCCGGCCTTAGGTGGACAAAAGGCAAGGCGCTTTGTTTTCGCCCCCTCATATAATAGCCAAGTTCTTCCACGGGCAGTGGGTGCGTTGGCGCCCGCAGTGCGGCCGGGACCGGTCGCTGTGTCGTCGAGGGGCGATCGCGCGCTGGGGCGATCGGCGCGCTTCTCATCTCTGACGTCGCCTCTAATATCATCTTTGTAGTTTGGGTACAAGTCAGTCTCGCGATGACCCACGTAGCCTTACGGTCACCTCAAAGTCAGGCCATGTCCCGCCCCTGGAATGTAGGCCCGCATCATTCCGCGGCGGTGGCCGAACAAGTGGAAAACGCGCGGGCACTTTTGCTTCCTCGCGAGTGTCTTGTAGTTGCCGCGCCGGCGCCTATAGTATTGGCGACCTATACCGCCGCTGCGCGCGGGCTCCGAAACCACTAAAGGCGACAGATAAGAATAAGGCCACTGAGCACAAAGAAGTGGAACTACTTTTTTTCCGCCCCCCGGGACAGGACTGACAACAGAGAAACCCGTCTTCTGCGCATTTGTTCGCTGAGACTCCGGGATTCTCTCTGTCTGCCCTTCCTGCTTACTGCTCCGTTCCACTGCACAGTAGTCCTTGCATCAGCGTCAGTAGCATCTCTATACTACTTGGCCCGCCAATATAGCATTCCACGAATTCATCGCCCATCCCGTGTGCAGCGGTTGATGCATCATATTCGCGCCGCCCATCCGCCACTCCACGACCCATCTTGACAAACAGGCATGTGGGGGTAATTTAGGGTTATTTTAGAGTACTACAACCCTGTTTAGCGGACCCAAACTGTGCCGGTCATCTCCTGCTGGGTTGCCACTGAGTCCGCGGCGCACTGCCGGCGAGATGTGCATAGGATGTGTTATGAGGAAGCCCGAATTGAGCCCTCTCTCCCTCTTTCTGCCTCGCCCGGCGCCCCCGCCCCCCTCCCTGTTGTGCGCAGGGCGCCGCTCTACACTTGTGCGCCATCCTCACCGGCGGCCAGGCCACCGCCGCCGCGGCAGAGGCCGCCACCCCGACGTGGGCGCTCCGCGCCGCGGCGGAGCTCGCCGGCGCTGCGGACTTTCTGCGCGCCGACGGCGGAGGCACCTGGGCGGGCGGGCCGGCCAACCACCCGGACGTCTTCCGGCTGCTCTACCAGCTGCTGCTGGGGCTGCGGGCGGCTGCGCGCTGCGGGGCGCCCGGGGACTGGGCGCCGCAGGTGGCGCAGCAGCTGGGCGCGGCGGTGGAGCCGCTGGCGGAGCTGTGCCTCCAGCCGGCGCTGGGCAACCTGCTGGCAGGTGCGCCAGACCCCCCCCCCCCCCCCCCCCCCCCGCGCTGCAACGCGGCATCTGGTAGTGCTGGCAACCTGTTGAGGTGGCGCGCTCCCTTGCCTGTGCAGACACCCTGCTGCTCTGGGAGAAGCGCTGCGCTGTGGACCTCAAGTCCATGCTGGTGGTGGTGCGCGGCGCCCCATTCCCCCCCCCCCCCCCCCCCCCCTCCACCCTGCCCCGCCATCCTGTCAACACAGCCAACCTGCTTGCGCCCCCCCCCCCCCCCCCCCTTCCACCCTGCTCCGCCATCCTGTCAACACAGCCAACCTGCTTGCCCCCCCTTCCCGCTTTCCCCTTTGCCTGAGCCACCCAATCCCAGACCACCCCCGGGGACATACCTGTCACGCAGCCAGCCCCGCCTCCACCGCAGCCTGACCGCCTGCATGCGGCGCTGTCGCCGCGGCCGCAGGATGCGCTGGGCGACTGCTTCGACCCTGACTTCGACGCCTTCTACCTCATCACCGGCTGACAGTCGCGGCGCCGCTTGCGGGTACCGCCGCAGAAGGGGCGAGCAACCCAAGGAGGATGCCGCGCGGGGGGGGGGGAGAATCCCTGCCCTCCGCATGTCCTCCCGGTGTTGTGGCACATTGCTGCTGAACAGGCTTAGCTGTGCAGTTGCCCGAGCTCCATGCCGCCCGTGCTCAGCCTCGACTTCCCTTAATCTCAACATCCCTCAACACACACACACACACACACACACACACACACACACACACACACACACACACACACACACACATGCGCACTTTATGCAATTCACGGCAAGCGAGACCTTTGGTTGTATGTATCGGTAGTCCTTTCGTTTCACCAGCATTAAGTGATGGAGCTGAGTCATTCCTGCCGAAGTAAAGGCTTAATCTGGTCTCAGTACCAGCGACGTCAACATGCCTGCACATGGCAAACGGAGATTTGCAAACCGGGTATTCATCTGTAACGCGCCCTGTATCGTTTGGTTGTTCTGCTTGATTGTTTGTACTGTTTGGCGACACCAATGCTGCAACAAATACTCCACTACCGGCAGTGTGGCGACCTCTGCATCGAGTCCTTTGTGCAGACGAATCGGCCAGGCGCGCCTCTGGCGCGTACGTTATAGAAAGAGACGGGTGGGGAGGGGGAGAATGCGCACCAGCGCTGGGGCGAGGCACCGGAATGCCGAGCCATTGCTCCGCATGCATGATGGCGTGATTGTTCGGATCGCCCACCTCATGGCGCCACCCAGCCGCACGGGCGCGCCTGGCCATGGCCATTGCTCATTGCTCAGAAAAGAAGAGGAGTTGGCAACGCCGCAAAGGGGGCTGAGGGCGCATGAGTCCCTAAACCCTAAAACCCTCTCCTCTCTCCAATTGTCAAGAGTCCACTACAGCTTCCCGCATATACTGTAGCTGTTATTGGGCATATGGCAGTTGTACCACTTGTCGCCAACTAACTTGGTCTGTCGCACATCAAGTGATGCATTGGCTTATTCGTATTATAAACGCAATGCTGGCAATGTATGACATCTATTAGAGACATGCGATTAATCAGCGCACGAGTCCCACACCCAAAGTTGTCAGGAACTTAGCGGCCTGCCCGGACTGCCGGTGTAGTCAAGCATGAGTGATGCATTGGCTTATTCATGTTATAAACGCAATGCTGGCAATGTATGACATCTATTAGAGACATGCGATTAATCAGCGCACGAGTCCCACACCCAAAGTTGTCAGGAACTTAGCGGCCTGCCCGGACTGCCGGTGCAGTCAAGCATGAGTGATGCATTGGCTTATTCATGTTATAAACGCCATGCTGGCAATGTATGACATCTATTAGAGGTACGCGATTAATCGCGCATGAGTCCCACACCCAGAGTTGTCAAACTTGGCGGCATGCCCGGACTGCCGGTGTGGTCAAACATGGGCGTTTTCGGGGCATCAGACAGCTATCCAGGACATGGTGACCAGGGATAAACCTGCCAGTGGCTAAACCCACCCTCTGTTCTGGGCCTTGGCAGCACGCCAAGCACCGCCATTGCTTGCACCCACGAGCGGACGATGGGCGGGCGGGTGGTTGAGTGTGACGGTTAAACAGGGGCCCCTCGGCCAGCATGGCAGAAACGATCCCATGCCATGCCAGGTGTGTGTAGAGGAGGGAGGCTGCCTGATACTTATACTACATGCCTAGGGTTTACATTACTAGGGTTTGCTGCACCGGCTGCCGCCACTGGCTTGCCTGGGTGGCTGGCACCTCTTGGATGGGGGGGGAGGTGGGGGGGGGGGAGGGGGGGGGGGGGAGCCCTCGCTCACGTCTTCATGGAGCTCGGCTTCATGGAGCGCAGTCTTTGTCCTGGTCGCTGCTGACGGAGAAGAGCACGCGGATGCCGAGCGGCAGGCCGCCGGCGTCGTCGTTCGAGCAGGGCAGGAGGGAGGGTATGTTGGCGCAGGTGCGCGAGTGGCGGCCGGTGAGGCCGAAGACGTCGAGGAAGACATAGGTGACGTTGTCCATGATGCCGTCGACGTCGAGGTACTCGTCGACCATCCGGAAGGCGCTGTACGCCTCGACGTGCTGCAGCCGGATGTCGCCCAGCCCCTTGCCGATGCTCTCCGCGTGGCGCTTCATGAGCGCGAGCGCATTGATGGCGCATTGGCGCGCGATGAGGGAGTAGACGTACTGCGCCTTGGCGACGTTGGTGGTGTGGTGGTTGAGGTGCTTCTCGTGCAGCAGCATCGCGCCGTCGGCCATCCACGGCAGCACCATCGGCGTGCTCAGGATGCCGCTGGCGGCGTAGCCCATGAAGGGGCCGCAGGTGAGGGCGGGGTCCAGCTTGGACGGCAGCTCGATGCCCAGGTCCGCGATGCGCTGCTCCGGATCCTTGCTGCTGCTGGTGTCGAACCACTGCCTCACGCGGTGCGGGTTCTCCTTCATCCACTTGTCCGCCGCGTCCGCTGGGGTCATCTTGTTGACGCAGATCTCGTAGTCCAGCTTGCTGACCTCCTCGTTGCCGAGGTACACGTTGCGCAGGATGGCGACCGTGTTGGGCTGCAGCCTGCCCGCCTCCAGCGCGCTCTTCAGCACGATGGGCGCGCAGTCGTCCTTGACAGCGCCGCGCATCAGGTTCTTGGGGTCGCGCAGCGGGCGGATGTTGTACTTGGCGTGCAGGTACTGCGGGTGGTAGTGCGGGATCACCACGCGCTTGCCCGCCGCCACCGCCGCCTCGTACGCGTCGAAGCACTCCTCCGGCCGCTCCTTGCAGCCGCGGAACTCAAAGCCCTGCTCCGCCAGGCCGTACTCCTCCACCGCCTGCTTGGAGAAGCGGCTGATGCCGGCGCCGGGCGTGATGCCCTGGATCACCTTCTCAAAGGTGGCCGCCACATCCGGCTTGGCCAGGTCCGCAATCTCCGCGACCTCCTCCACCGGCACGTAGTCCGGCACGCCCCTGCCAGCGCCACGCCACCAGAGGCACCGGCGGCGCCGCGTCCGTCAGACAGCCACCCGGCACCTTTGGCGGCATGGAGGAGCAGAGGCGGCCGGGCTTTGGAGGGGGAGGGGGCGGCACAGAGCATTCCCCTGATTGTTGTTGTTCTACTGGCTGCCCCCCCCCCCCCCCCCCCCTTCCCCCTTTCCCCGGAGGCACTCTGCCTCCGCCTCCCTGTGCCCGGAGCCCTGGCCCCACCAGCCGCTGACCCACCCCGGCGACCGACGACCGGAGCCGCGGCAGCGTGAGGGTTCGGAGGCGGCCGGCGGGGCTGTGGGCCCCTGGCCCCTGGCCGGAAGGGAGAGGGGGGGGGGGGGGGGGGGCACCAGTAGCAGTAGGGCTCGTAGACGCGGTTGAGAACCACCGCGCGCTCGCGGAACTTGTCGAGGTACACGCCGTGGCTGCCCTCCAGCCAGCCTAGCAGGAAGTCCACCTCGCCCGCCGCGGCCTTGTCGTAAATCCCCTGGGGGGCGGCGCCGGCACAGCATCCGGCTTCAGCGCGCGCGGGGAGACAGAGAGGGGGAGGGGGGGGGGGGGGGGGGGGGGGGGACCGCAGTTGTGCTGCTAGCCCTTCCCCATCAACCCCCCCCCCCTCCCCCCCGGGTCGGTCTGATATATCGGTAGTGGAAGCCACGTACGAGGCCGCATGGGGGCCCATTTTCTTAAGTACTGCGCCGGAGATGAAATTGAAACCGGCGTTACGGCCCTATATCAGCGTTCCGCCCGAAAGGTGTGGCGTCCCACCACGCCAGGTGCGAAGAGGGTCTTGCTACGAAAGAGCGGGTTTTTTGAGTTGTCAAGAGGTTGGTTGGTTGAGAGATTGTGAGAAGCGAATCCCAGATGGTGTGTTGTGGAGGTGACATTTATGCGGAATACCGAGCGGCAGGTGGTGTCGCTGGTAGCCGCATCAGCAGTCTCTAGCATATTTGATGTACCCGGGTCTCGGCACATGCTGGTTTGAATCAGGGTGTTATCACCCCCTTACATATCCTCCCCGCATAAAAGTGTCAGCTGTGAAGTGGCGTGTCAAGATGTGACGTGATGTGACTTGATGTGACGTGTCAAGAAAAGCTGCAAAGCTGTCAGAAACAGGGGGCAGCAACAGCTGATTAGGTTGGCGTTGGCGGAACACGGGTAGGAAACTTGCGTTGGTCCCCGACATAGGTCTCAGCCATTGAGAGGGCCTTGAACCTCGGTGTCAACATTTATTGTTGAATATTGTTGGCATATGGCACTGAAACCCAGTCCTCCGCAGCTTCTGAAAAGTTGCGGCACCTCAGTTTAAGGGCAAGGTGGAACCAGAGGCATACAGCCGCGGGTGGATCGCAGGTTTGCAATTCAGAACTTGGGCTATAACGGGGTCATCCGTTCGTGTGACCTCTCTCCCAATCTAAGGGTCAGGAAGATGCGATAGACACGTGTATGTGCCCCATTTCCGAGGTTTCGAAATGGGAAACAACGGGAGGCGCTCCAACTGTGGAGGCGGGTAAACACAGTGTGCCTGAGCGTTGATCATCTCGGTGATCTTGTACGGACCGACATACTTTTGTCGCAACTTTGGGCAGGGTTGCCCTCGTATGGGAAGGTCGTCGGTCCGGATCATGAGATTATCACCCGGTTCAAAAGTAGTAGGGGCTGTATGTGAGGCAGCATAGTCGCGCTTTTGGTATCCTTTAGCTATTGTAATATTCTCGTATATGGATATTCTGTAAATCTGAGGAAAGGTCCGGAGGCGGCTGCCTAACGTGAGTAAACGGGTGGACCATGTCCAACGGGGTGCTGGGGGTGACAAAAATCCATGCACCGCTTGAAACGGAATGTGCTTTTTAGAGGACGACACAGAGCTGTTGTAATTGAACTCTGCCAACGGGAAGTAATGGAACCATTTGGACTGATTATTACAACAAACGGCTCGTAACAGTTGCTCTATGATTTGTAAAGTATTTCCGTTTGGCCATCCGTCTGCGGGTGGTGAGGGTAAGGGTAGTACCCAGCTCAGCAAAAAACTCTTGGACGAAATACTCTGAGGTATACTTGGTGTCTCTGTCACCCGCCATGCAAACACAAAGGCCATGGAGTTTGCAAACATTAGTAATGTAAAGGTGAGCAAGCTGCTCGGCAGATACGGTTTTAGTACAAGGTACAAAGTGAGCCTGCTTTGAGAAGAGGCCCACAAAAGCACCCATGCTGTCATAGCCATCGACCACAGGCAAGTTGGTGATGAAATCAAGGCCGAAATATTCCCATGGCCTACTGGGAGTAGGCGAGGGATGCAAGGCTGCAGGAGGAGCTTGGTTATGCTGCTTTGTGAGTTTGCAAACCCTGCAGTCCTTGATATGAGACTCAACAGCCGTATGCGTGTGTGGCAAAAAATAAGTCTCTCTAGACAACCGCCTCAGCTGGTCAAACACCCAGATGACCAGATGTAGGGGTGTCATGGCGTAATGGACTATTCTCCTCCTCAAAGTCGTATCACTGGGAACACATATATTATCACCCAACACATGTAGATTGGAAACGGGGTCAGGAGAGACAGCAAGTGGGCAGGGTGGAGCCATGCACCTTGGGTCGAGCACGTAGGCCCGTTGCAACTGCTGGACAAGGTCATTGTTCATTTGAAAAGAGACAGTGGTAAGGGCGAGCCAATCCGTGAGGTTTTCTACGTCTTCCGCAAAGGATTGATGGCACAACACGTCCATAACTGTTTCAAGTCGGGGCGGCGACTGAGTGCATCAGCCATAATGTGCTCTCCCTTTTTATCAAGGATGGTCATATTCCGCGAAAGAGCAGAGATGCCTTGCGCCCAACCAGCATGTCTCCTACCCACCACTTCTCAATTGGGCAAATGCCAAAGGGTAGTCCGATCAGTAATGACATAGAAGTGGGCACAACCTTCCAGAAGATGCTGCCATTGCTCCCAAAACTCCCAAAACTCCCAAACACTCAGTATCGCAAGCAGAGTGTTGGAGTTGGGCGCCCGTGAGTGCCTTCGCCAAGTAGGCAATAGGGCGCAATTGTTTTGTCTCTGGGTCTGTCAGGAAAAGAAGAGCCCCTACCGCAAGGCAACTGGTGTCACTGGACTACGGTGAACTCACCCCCAGGACCCGTATCAGGGGCCAAAAGCACTAAAGCATGTGTTAACTTGTATTCAATGATTTGGAAGGCTTGTTTATGCATAGATGTCTGATTTAAGTAGGGTCAAGCATGGGCTCAGAAATGCTGGCAAAATCTGGTATAAACTTTCCATAAAAGCCAGCGGAACCCCAAAATGCACAGACATCGGTAATATTGCGGGGCACAGGCCAATGCGTGACA
The DNA here is from genome assembly GCA_006384855.1 of Tetraselmis striata. Lineage (NCBI taxonomy): Eukaryota > Viridiplantae > Chlorophyta > Chlorodendrophyceae > Chlorodendrales > Chlorodendraceae > Tetraselmis > Tetraselmis striata. The sequence goes on from VCJN01003059.1 coordinate 439,359, forward strand.
GCCTTAACCTTTTCCGGGTTTGGGGAAATCCCGGATTCGGTAATCTACTGCTCCAACAAAGTAACATGTGTCTTTGCTCAACGACGCGTTTTGGGTGAAAGGTACAGGCGGTGTGTAGCAAGGCGTGACAGCACTCGCTCAAGATGGCGAAGGCGGTCCTCCGTGTTACGGCTGAAGATGATAATATCATATGGAATAGCAAAGGACAAACTCATTAAGGATATTGCTATCATGTCCAAGCTCATCAGCCGTGCGATAAAAAACCGCATTGATATCGGTATGAAAGGTCACAGGGCAGTTTTGAGGAAAAAAGGGAGGACTTCCATCTCAAACTGCCCAAGCTGTGTGATAAAAAGGTTTTATATGCATCCTCTCGACGGATACGGACCTGATGATAAGCTTTGGAAAGGTTTAAACAGGTTCCAGCAACTAGCAGAGGAGATCATGTCGAGGATAGTATCAGTACGCGGCAACAGATATTGGGTGCCCCCGAGTGATACGGTCCAAGACCTCTGTAGTCAATACACATTCGGAGAGAGCCATCATCCTTGCGGGCAAACAGAACAGACGCAGCAAAGGGAGAATAGCTAGGCCCAACCCATGACTTCTGAAGGTGCTGATCAAGCTGTCGCTTGAGCTCTTTCAACTCATTTGGACACAACCGATTGCTGTGGCCCTTGGGTGGTTGGGCATCATGAAAGAGGTCAATACTGTGATCAAACTTTCATCTACCGCGTGGTTAACTTTCCTCTTGACAACTCGAAAAAACGTTCTTTCGTAGCGGGACCATCTTTCCAGCTGGCGTCCCGCCACAAAAGGCTGGAGCAGTATACATTTACACCTGGTGTTGCACCCCGCGACGGCAGGCGTGCACTCCGCGCAGCAGCCAGCGTGTCAACACGACGGCGAGGCCCCCCAACACCGCACTACGTGACGAGCGAACTATCTATGCCGCGTCCGATCGCGGAAGGCATCGCACCTCCCCACCCCCGTCGTCAGCAGCAGCAGTTGCGCCCGCCTATTGTCAGCTGCTGATATATGAGGCCTTCGGGTGGACGGCAACAATGCGCGCCACTGTTACTCGCGACATCCGACGTAGATACACCCTCACGACGGCGAGCGGCGGGTTGCGGGCGGCGGTCACTGCTCTCAGGGTATAACCATCCGTCAACCCTTACTCATACCATATCTAACAAGATAGATAGGTCATGCGATTCCCATGCGTGTGCCAGCACCACCTCCTGTGCCATATATGGTGGTCGGAGGTACAATATAAGTGGTCGGAGGTACAATAGTCGCCAAGTGCCGACCCGCCCTCTCTCACCTCGTGGTGCAGCGCGATCTGCTCCACCTCGTAGCCGTCCATTTCCAGCACCTTGCGCACCACGGCGCCCGCGGCGTGGTGGAACGTGAGGTCGATGACGCCCTGGATGAGCTTGCCCTTGGGGCCCGGCGCCTTGCGGCCGACGGTGCTGCCCGCGTCCGCCTGCCCGCTGGCGTAGCGGTGCAGAGGGGGCGCGCGCTCCGCCTCGCCTGGCTCGCGAGACGCGTGCGCGAGGTCGCGACTCCCGTCCGAGTTCAGCGACAGACCGTCCAAGGCGAACGAGGAGGGCGAGGACAGTGAGTTGCTGGCGCCGACCCCGGGGCCCGGACTCTCGGGCTGTGCCATCGTGGTCACTGCCGCGTGCGGCGACTAGATGGATGCGGCTGGCTGCAGCGCGAGTAGCCGCTGGGGGCGGGGGCGGGGGGGGGGGGGGGGGGGGGCACAACGGGCACAACGGGCAGACTGTGCTCGGCTTCGTCGTACGGGGATTGACTTATAAGTCAGCTGAGCGATCCCGGTACAATGAACGGCGGTAGCTTGTCGCTGTTCTGCGCGGCAACCCTCCTGCAGAAGGATCTCGCGGCGGGCGGCGCCGATCGATGTTGGGATGGTTTGGGCGCGATCGCGATGCGATGAGACAGATGTATAGCGACTAGGCGATGGTTTGGGCGCTACATGCCATGGATGCTACCCTGTACTGTTGCCGACGACACATCACGTGATAATGGGTTTGGTCCTGGTTTTGTCGTTAGTTTAAAGTTTACAATACACGGGCGGTCGTAGAGTCGGGTGATGGGGGAATACGTTCCCGCAAAGTACCTGGAGGTGCTGGCGGTAAAGCACAACACGCGTGCTTATGTTAATAACATGTCAATAATTAAGCATATATTAATATATATGGTCAAATGTAATCATCTAGGGGCTTACAGTACATTAGCTGTGTTGTACTGCGCACGACCCCCGCGGTCGGCGCACGGACTAGGGCCTGCCGGCCCGCACCAGCACCACGGCCCCTGGGCGCCGGCACTCTCTGCTTTGCGCTCGCCTCAGCAACCGGCTCGCGCACTAGCAGTCGAGCAGAGTGTCAGCTTACTCTATGGACTCGAACCCGAGCCTCAGCCTCACGAGACGCTACACCTTCCCCACCCTGCGAAAGCGGAATGCCCCCTCGCCATGTTAGTACCGGAAGACGCCGAGCTTGCCGCTATGTTGTACTGCGCACGACCCCCGCGGTCGGCGCACGGACTAAGGCAAGCTGGCCCGCACCAGCAACACGACATGAGGGATCCACCCTCGGGCACCGTCATTCTCTAGTTTGCGCTCGCCTAAATCGGCTCGCGCACTAGCACTCTCGACTCTAGCACTCGAGCAGAGTGTCAGCTTACTCTATGCCGACTCGGACCCGAGCCTCAGCCTCCCGAGACGCTACACCCTCCCCACCCCGCGACAGCATGATTTCCCCTCGTCTTGTACCGGAAGACGCCGCCCCAGTCGGCGAGGACGCCCCGGGCGGCTCGTCCGCCGCGGCATCTATAGCGGAGTTGGAAAAACGCCCGACGGCCCAAGCAGAAGCCCTGGAGAAGCGGCTGGCCGGGCAGTTCGAGGCTGCTACGGCTGCCTTGTTCGCTCGACTCGCCCCCCCCCCCCCCCCCTCTCCCCCCCCGGGCCCCCCATGGGCCCACTAACCCGCTTCCTTCCGAAGGCACTACCCAGCCAGCCAACCCTGCGGGCGCGCCTGCGCCCGAGGGTGGTGAGGAAGGAGCGCGAGAGCCCCTTCCTGCTGAGCTAGACGCACCCGACAACGAGCTCGAGTACGTCGACCCTGCCTACTACGGCCGAGTCACTCCCCCCCCCCCCCCCCCCCCCGGGGGGTCCGGAGCGACCCGCGCAACTTCGACGAGCCTCGCGTGTGGAGCCTGACCGACGACACCGCCCGCGGCCTCGCAGAAAAGCAAAGTCGGGCAGCGTACGACGAGTATGTACATGCATATAGGCTGCTATTTCTTCTTCACAAGCTGCGCCAACGAGACGATGCGCGGCGCTCTGAAGTCGCTGTCGACGACGGAAAGCAAGGCTGCGGCCCTTGCCGAGCTCCGAGCCTGCTACCGCACCCACGACATGGCGACGGAGGAGGCCACCCGTCCCCGGTTGGGCTACCTCTAGCTTGCCAAGAACGGACCGACGGCTACGGAAGCCGACCGAGTCTTTGCCGAGCTCGCCCACGCCAAGTTGTGCACCCCAAGACGCATCGCCGTGTCCGGGCAATTCGATTAACTCCGCCGAGCGTTCGACGACAAGACCCTCGAGATCAGCCTCTCCGCAGCATGCAAGGCCCGTGCCGCGGCCGCGTTCGCCGAGGCCACCCCCGACAAGCCCTCCCCCACCGAGTCCGCCGAGAGGCGCAAGCGACACGAGCAAACCGTAGCAGCGCGGAACGCCGCAGCGACGGCCGCAACAACCGACAAGGCCAAGGCCAAGGCCACCAAGCAAGTGACGGTGTGGCCCGCCGCGCCGACTCTCGTACGCCTACCTCCCTCTATAGATGCGACACCGCGTGCGCAGAAGCTGGCGCGACTGGAAGAGCATCGGCGCGAGCGGACAAGTCTTGAGCTGGATCCGCTAAGGAGTCTGGATCCGCTTCAAGAATGGACAAAGCCCTCGTCCCTACAACCACGGCGTCTCTATGCGCGACGCCACTCAAGCACAAATGGACTTCATGGTTACGGAACTACTCCGCTTCGAGGCTGTTGGCGCGTGGGAGCGAGGACGCTGCGACAAGTGGGTATTCAGATTGGTTCTAGTCCCCAAGCCCGGCACCAACAAGTGGCGCCTCATCATCGACCTAAGGGAGCTCAACAAGTAGTGCAAGACCCTCAAGATGCCCTACAAGACGCTCAAGCAGTTGCGGCACCTGGCGTGCGCAAGCGACTGGTTCGTTTCGATGGACCTTGCCAATGGCTACTACGCCCTCGGGATTCGGGAGGAGGACCGCGACTTCTTCACCGTGAACTAAATTGCTGGACGAATTGTGGCGCAAGGAACGCAATTATTGCAATCCCCGTGGACGTTGTTGGACGATTTGGCGTACAAACTGCGACAGTCGGGCGTAGCCGCCACGGTCATTGCGCCGCACTGGCCAAGACGGCGTTGGTACTAGCTCTTGCAATACCTTGCCACCGAGACGATCGTCTATCTGCCTACCCGCGACCTCTTCTTTCCTGGACGGCAAGGAACGCACGTGGGGATCGGACGGGCCGGCTGGAGCGTCGTAGCCTTTCGGCTGCCAGGCCGGCCTGGCTGCAACTCCGCCGTGGGTCGCTAGGCCGGTCCGCAGGCAGGCAGGGCCATGGCCGTGCAGCCGTCGCTGGAGTACGGTGTACAGTACCCGGGCCGCCTGTCCCACGCGCGGCGCGCGCGCTGCCGGCTTGCCGTGCGCCCCAACTCTGGAGCGCCCTGGACGGCATCGATGGCGGCCGAGCTCCGGGGCTTGTTGGGGACCGACTACATTGATCCAGCGATTGGCGGAGGAGGACGCCCGCGTCGCTCTGCCCGCGCCCGTTGCGGCTGACATCATGGACACCGCGATTGAACTCTGGCGAACATTAGTGTGGGAACCCGCTAATATCGCGGACATCCGCGCCTTCAGAGCCGCGCTCGCGACGATTACGTCTTACGTCCTCGTATGCCGCGCGGAGGCCGAATTAGCTGCGATTTGGTGGTCGACCGGCCATCCGGGAGCATTATGTGTACGTCCGCCGCAAGCAGAAAGGCAACCAGCGTAGCTAGTACTAGGGTTTTCGCTAAGCCCCTACTGGACCTGCTCATCGTCGACGTTCCGGACCTCACTGGCCTGCTGGACTGGTACACTACCATTCGCGATGACTAATGCCGCCGTTTCTACGGCGCCAGCCCGCCGCCCAAGTTTTGGAGCGTCTCCCCGCTGGAGCCTTCCGCCATCACTTGGTCAGTTTGAGCCACTCTCACCGAGTGGTTGCGGGACGCCTACCTGGCTGCGGGCGCCCGACCGCCCCCTGGTTTCAAGTGGATATCGCACAGTTTGCGCAAGGGCGAGCTGCGTCGGCGTCCCCTTGCCGGCCATCAAACACATTGGCAATTGGTCGAAGATCAGCGATGTGATTACCGGGAAGTACACCGACCCGACCACGCGCCCGATTCCCGCGGCATGGAGGTTCTTCGGCTCGCTCGTCCCCGTCCGGCCGTTGGACTAAGCCACCTTTACTAGCCTTTATTGGTCTTCCTCTCTGGCAAACAGTGCCCCCTTGGGTAAATGGTCAGATGTAGTCATCTAGAGGTTTATTACACTACATTAGCTGACTATGTTGTACTGCGCACGACTCCCGCGGTCGGTGCACGGACTAAGGCCTGCCGGCCCGCACCAGCACCACGACCTGAGGGATCCACCCTCGGGCACCGGCACTCTCTGCTTGGCGCTCGCCTCAACCGGCTCGCGCACCCGGCCACCCTCAGCCATCTTCCTGCGCTAGGAGACACCCGGCCAAGCCAGTGGTTCTTGTCTTAGCCTCCAATATAAGCGAGCTCACCTAGCATTCTTTGGCAAACACTGCCCCCTTGGGTGTATCAGTACTAGGGATATTTTTTCGTGGAACGAGTTCCCTTCTCCCTATCTCGCTATGTGTTCCGTCGATAAGTATCAGGTACTGCAACGATTCATTTACAAAATCGAAATTAACCGGGGGGGGGGGGGGGGGAGTACATCGACTGCTACTGTACTATACCGCCTGTATACAACAATAGTCGCTATATGCGAGTCGATGAACCGTTTACAAGGATAAGGGCCCAGCTTCATTTTCTCGGGAGGCGAGGCAAGGCAAAGCGGCGAGGCAAAAATACTAGCCTTTAGTAAATTACAAACCCCACTCCTAAAAGCAGTACTCGTACTGTAAAAGATCAACACCTACAAAGCCGCTTATCGAACTTTGAACTTCGATATGAATCAAAGTACATCGCAGCAGTTAGCGACGGACGACTGGACTCGCCAGACATCAGCTGCACCTTTAGATATAAAAATGATTACGACCATGCGTGTCATGCCACTATAATGTACGCCCGGCAATATAGCTGCCATATCACATTTCACCAAAGATAGCAATAAGAAATCCTGCACCATATAACTTTGGAGTTAAAATATAAAGTCTGCAGTATCACTAGTGTATTATTAATCATCGTAATAAATAGTTTTGTTATTGCTCTTGAGCAATATATTGATGCCACGCTGATGAAGATGTGCAACGAGTAGCCGCTGCCTATCATTTTTCGTTACATGCTTTGATAAACACAGCGGCCGGAAGGCATTGTCCAACGATGCCACGCGTACAACGAGTGTTGCCAAAAGTGCACAACCCAAGTAAGAGACAACCAAGGACATGTACCTTGGCCGCGTCCCCTCTGCAAAGGACTACACTGGCAGCTTGCGCTTGGCAAGGGGGTCAGCCTGCAGGATGATGAAGGGCTCCTCCTCCGTGTCCCGCGCCTCCTTGAGCTTTATCATGCTGGTGTTCACCACGGGCCTGTTCTGCCCGTGCCACCCGATGCCGGTGAAGTGCACCAAGTACCGCCCTGTCTCGCTTCCTTTGCCCACCGTCTTGAGCGCCATTCCGATCCAATGTGGAACACCCTCATTGCCGATCAAGTTGTGAATCTGCTTCACAGCCACCCAACAGCCAACCGCTGTTCGGGGACTGCGCACACAGCAGGAGATACAGTGCGTTATATTGGCATTGCGAGCCGAGTTGCATGACAGCACAAGCGTCGCCAGCACAGGATGGCTTTGCCCTACCTTTTCTTGGCAGGCAACTGTTTTGCGATGCTGCTGTACGCTTTGTGTTGCGCCACGATGAAGTCCGGCATCGTCACACGCGCCCATACGTCCGCGGAGGGGCCTGCCCTGTGGGTAGGTGCACGGCAATCCAAGCGGGAGACGGGTGATACTTCCGGACTGCGTGCGCCAATCCGGCCCGCCGAGGCACGTTGTGCAAGGTAGGTTATCCGAAAGCAACACATACCGAATTCCCTTGAGTCTGTCGGCATTGGCGGCAGAGGTGCCAGCGTTCGTGGTCGGGGATGGCTCCTTTCGCTTCAGGCTGGAGCCGTTGGCCTTGGGACTTGCACTGACCGGCGTGCGAGGGTCCATGGAGGTGCTAAGCCCAGCAGCGCCCTGGATGCGTCACATGAATTTGGCGTTAGCCAAGTGGGAAGCATGGGCAAACGCACGTCAATCACTGCACAACTTTCGGGAGAGAGGCGGCTGCGCGGCGCTCACGATACACATCTTGGCCATAGCTGCCCCTGCAGCGCTGCGCTGTCGACGCGGCGTGCCAGTAGACATCATGGCATCGCCCTGGGAGTCTGCACCATCGGCCTTGCTCAGGTTGGTTTGCAGCCAATCTCATCTGCCGCGACTGCTCCGCCTCAGCCTGCTGTCTTTCGACCTCCGCCCGGCGCACGCGGAGCATGGCAACCAGGTGCTGGAGCAAGCACTCTGGCAGGATCCGGTTTTCCACATCAGTGACGAAGTCCGTGTAGTTTGTCTTCGATCCGTCTAGCAAGGTGTGCCGAGCAAACATGAACAGGCACATCGGCGCATCATCTCCCTGGAATGTCATCTCCTCGGCAATGTCCCGGTACTGGGGCGTTAGCAGGAGAGCCAGCAGCTCTCTTTGCTCCTTCGACAGCGAGCCTCCACGCAGAGCGATGGGTAGGTTAGGATGACCCTGTTGAGGTCCTCTTTTGCTAGAACTCTGCCCAGTGTCGCCGCTCTTCAAGATGGCGGTGATGGCTTTCTTAATGTTGTCCAGAACGGCCCCAGCCTTGATGAACTTGGGATCAAGGCGGTGGTGGGTCACGCGAAACACTTTGTTGTGGGCCATGTGGAAGACCAAGATCCCCTTGTTCTCGGTGCCGGAGGGCACCACGCCTTCCCTCAGCTCGTGCGGCACCACTGTCCCGGATGGGTACTGGTCGCAAATGATCGCGGGCGGCAGGATCTCCGCAATCTGCTCGGCTGAGTTTGGCTTGACTCCGACGACAAAGCAGTCCGAGGCGCTGCTTGGGTGCATGAACAAGACTCGCTCCTCATGCTGGCAGGACTGGAGGAACTCCTCCAGGACGCTGCCCACCACCAGCGGAGGGCCGCCGTTGATCTGCATGCCATAGGCGGCACCACGAATCACGCCCGGAAGATTGACGGCATGCAGGCATGCATGGATGCGGAATGCCGATGACAATGGACCTCTCATAACAAGGAAATAGGCTGCCGGACCGCATGCTCTCCCGCAGCTAGCTTCCTACCTGTGCGGTGACGTTGTGCCCGGGGCGCTCATCTTCAGCGGTCGTCAAGAAGTGCGACAGCATGCCTTGCACGGACGACTCCACACCCTCCGCCTTCGACCTCTTGAGCAGATCATCCGCGTTCCATGCCGGCTGGAAGAAGCACGTCTGGAACACGCGGCTCATGCGGACCGCGGAGGCCTCGTCGGCGTCACTCAATCCGATGGAAAAGCTGATATCCGGAGCTGCGCTGGACCCGGCATCTTGCCAGCGGCCGTGCGGGTTCAGCGGCATCGTGCAGAATCCAGGGTTGTCGCCCTTGAGCGCCTTGAACCTCAACACGTGCTCCCTGAAGTGTGCCTCGGGCTGCGACTGCAGCGGCACGACTTGCCTGTCTCGCCGCACCGGAACCAGTCGGCACAGAGTGTGCGGGCGTGAGCCTAATTGCTGGATCAAAGCGCACCTAACTTTCACAATAGGCAACCTACGTCGTACATTTTGGTCACTCCGCCAGACAGTTTTTCCCGCAGGCACTCACCCTTCGGTGAGGAGGAAGTTTATCTTTTGCTGCCGTATGGCCACATGGTGCATGGGGTCTACCATCTCCTCCGCAGGGATGAAGTTCAAGAGGTTGAATGACTCGGCGGTTTCGTGCCGTTTGTGAGTAGATGCCATGTACTGCCGATCTTTGAACTCCCTCTGAGCGGCACCAGGCAGCGAATGGTGCCAGCATGGCCAACTCTCAGCCACCATTCAGCGGGGCTCTCACAAATGCCGCAGCGCGGTGCGCAATGCCGCGGATGTGGAGATCAAGTGCCACTGTGGATGGGTACCGAACACGGTGCGTGATAAAGCGCGGAAGCAGAATTGGCGCTGTGTGCGGATCGGCAATCACCATGGGGAGGTTGATTTCGGCCCACTCTGGTGAGAGGTAATCGTCAAGGTCAAACGGAGCCAGCACAATCCTGGCGCTGCAGGGTACCAAGCGCGTTCAGTACACACCGCTGGCATTGCCATCAGTGTGGTGCACTGCATGTTTGCCCAATGTGCTCACTGCGGGGGAGTACAGAGCTTTCGGCTTGAGCTCGACCGTTCTGCTCACCTGGAATTGGCGATATTGCTTTCATCGGCTGCGGGTTTCTCAACCTCTATGCCGTGGCGAACAAGGAGGTGACTCCCGATGATGTGCACCACGTCAGGGGCCTGCGCAGGGGACGCGACTGGTTCATTGCGCCATGCAGGTAGGGCGGGGGCAGCCGCCCTTGCATCATGCTGCGGCCGCGCCGATTGGTGGCACTCACGAGATGCTTCAGCGCAGTGCCGGCACCCAGCCCATTCTTGCTGGACCCGGCGCCTCCGTTTCCATTCTGGTTTGGAATTCTGCCGTGCGGCTTTTTCTCGCAGACGAGAGAGAGAGCGTTATCGTAGCATGCCGCCAGTGTGTCATCGTGCGCGGACCCGTTGTCGAACACTGCGACCCTGGTGGTGCCATCCGGGAGACTGTCCTTGACAATCACGATCCTGTTGCAGTTGCCAGCGCAGCGGTCAGCCACTCGACTGCTTTGCATGGTGAGGGGTGGAGGATTCGCAAAGGACAAAAGACACATCCCGTGTTATTTTGCAACAGAGCGTTTGATCACCTGTTGGCATTGAACCTGTCGCAGACATAGCAAACATGGCACACTCAGTTCCACTGGGACATGGAGCGCGGTAGGGCTCGCAAGGCCCAATGCAAGTAGATCAACATGCGGGCGTAGACGGGAGGAGGGAAGAGGGGGTGCATAAGCCCCCCAGTTGCTGCCTATACGAGTTTCAGGACCTGGTGCGACAATAACAAGACGAGCACCGGCTACGATACCAAACAAGCAGTCTTCTTCTACAAGGACTGGCTGGCGGATCGGCAGCGTCTCTCTGCCAATGACGCAGTCGGGGTCGCCGAAGCAGCTGAAGTCGCGGCAGCGAGGCGGCGGCGGGCGTTCGATAGCTGTCGGGGTGCAACGCGTATCGGGGGCAGTCGATGCACACAGCGGGTACTCACTCTTCCACACTGAAGCTTCCCTGCAGAACCTCGCCGATGCCGAAAAACAGCTCCCGGGTGGTCCGGTACGGCGCGTAATTGTCCGAGTGGAACAGCACCGCGCGAGTGGTGCGCTGCGTGCTCTTCGCCTCGGCCTGCATCCCTGCAATCCTTACCTGCTGCTCTCGGTGGAGCCTGCCTTGGCGTAACACAGGGGCCGCGTCTCCCGCAAGTTGATACAAGTACCCGTAGGGATTCACAGTGAATCAGCGTATCCCCACTACGTCAGGCGACTGCGTGCCAAGGTCTATTTCGCCGTCTGAGAGCTGTATGTACCAGTAGCAATCCTGATTTTTTTTTCCGCCCCAGGGACGGGACTGGCACCAGTGAAACCCTTGCAGCGTCTCTCTACGACGGCCGTATTGGCAGCAATCCACTTACGTAAAGCCCTGGGTAGAGGACGCTCCTTTATAGTCAGTTGCCGAAGCAAATTGCCGAAGCATTCTGCAAGACTAATTGAACGCCAGTGACGGAATTTCCAACACTGTTGGATCACCGTCTAAAACACTGCCATCAAAATACCCGGCACCCATCAAAATAATCCTGCTATCACTGCCCTTCTTGTAAAACCTTCCTTTTGCAACCTTTCATGAGCTAGCAGCAGAAGGCGATATCAGGAAATCACCAAAAAAACCCTAAACAAAAAAAACCCAACCTTTCATAGTTGCTGTTAGTTCTGTTTGTAGTGCGCATTTGTTAAAGCCCTGATGTAAAAGTCACGATATATTGCCATGTTACAACGATAATTCGCAGTTTCAGTCGTATTAGTTATAATTATGCATTCATAGTTATCCGGCGCGAGTATAGCAGTATAGATTATAAAGATATGTATCTATTTGTACAGCATACCATAAAATTCGTAATAGCGCGCGCGATTCGGCGACGGTAATGTACCAGACCACACATATATTTACCATGATGCCGTTCATACCAGGGTATATAGTACATTATAGTTACATGAGCTAGCTGCAATTGCTCATTTCGCGGCCTCTTCTGGTGTTGCTTCCACCTCGCAACTGCTGTAGTGGATGTTTCCTATTGCCTATTCGGGTGGTTTCCTGATCGCCTTTTGCAGGTAGCTCATGTAACTATTTGAGCTAGCTGCAAAGGACGGTCACGAAACCACATTGTGCGTATAGCAACATAGCAGTAAAGGCTGTTGGATTCGGTGCCTGCTACACCGAGCCACAAAATCTTGAATTTCCAAGCATTTCTTCATGCATCAATCAACCCGCGGCCTTCCGCGCCAGTTTGCCACCAGCGTCCTCGCTCATATCTTTCATCGTCCATCGTAGCTGAAGTAATCAGCCAAATTATGACGCCACCACATACCGTAATCATTTTCTACTGGTGCCCCCCTCATCAGAGCGGCTGGTGCTGCTGAAGGAGACTCGTCACCAATGAGCACCGTGTGGGACCCATGGCAATGGTTGCGAACGGGCGCAACATGCGTGGCGTTTGTGGCTGCTGAGCAGCGCGGCGGCGGACCAGAAAATGGTTTTGTAGCACAACGTAAACTGGTGCTTATTACACAACTGCTGACACTGCGTTGCCCAGCCGGCCCAACAGCGCCGCAACGACAGATTTTCAACCTTACAAAAGTAATGTGACATATATCCGGCAAGAGCAACGATATACAACTCCGTTCCAGGTGCCCTCAAATAGCCGGTTCTGATTCGCTCTGCGGTCTCCGGAAATTACATGTAGCGACTAATGTCTCTAAATTGTGATAAGTATTACTAAGCGAGCGCAGTCATTTGATGATCACCCCCGGACTGCCGCCATGGATACTAGTCATGGGCTGGCGTGAGGGTGATGTCCCATGGCCGCCTCCTCATCAATGGATGGATCCAATGCTGCCACCGCGGCAGGGATTGTGTGTGGTGGGAGGGGCAAGCCTCCCCCCTACGACTGGTGTCCCCCCTCCGCGTCATCCGGTAGCTTCACCTTCAGCCTGACCTTGACGGGCGCCGGATTGCCCGGCGACGCTGCCGCCTCGTCCCCGGACCCGGACCCGTCAGCCACCACCGCGGCAGGCAGCACCTGCAGGCCGCTGCTGGGCGTGGGGGCGCCGTCCGTCGCCGCGGCATCGCCGTCCGTGCCGCCCGAGGTGGCGATGACCAGAAAGGGGGACACAGCGACGGAGGGCCCAGGTGCCTGGCCGCTGCTGCTGTCCGCTGGCGGCCGCGCGGGCGATTTGCTGTCGCCATCGGCAGCCGGCGTGGCGGCAGGATCCTCGCCCGCGCCGGAAGAAAGCTCCGTAGCGGCGCTGGGCGCTGGCTTGGGCGTGCCGCCGCTGCTGGCAGAGGCGATGGAGATGGTCGCGACGGACTCCCCGGAGCGCAGGCGCCGCAGCCGGTCCAGCCCGCTGCTCTTGGAGCCCTTACTTTTATGTCGCCGCGACTGGTGGAGCAGCGGGGCGGAACGGGCGCTTTGCTTAGGACTGCTCTCACCACAGCAACATGCCGACCCCCCCCCCCCCTCCCCCCTCTCACTCTCTGACGTTGCTCCTCCCCCGTGTGGCCCAAACACAACAGCCATAACAGGTACGCGCGTCAACGCGGTGATACTATAAACACCTGCTGCGGATGATAAAATGCCCTGTTTAATTTTTCAGTATTGTGTCGGGGGCGAAAACAGCATGCCCTACCTGTGAAGTGCCATACTTAAACTATAGATGACGAGTACAAACACCTGCTGCCCCTATATATACCTGTCCAATGATACCCCAATTCAATGGGTGCCGGCGTGGGTAACATAAAACGATGCGAAAACCAAGATTCTGATGGCCAGAGGCCAAATGCAGACGAACCTACAGCATGCCCTACCTGCGAAGTGCTAGACTTAGACTTGCCTACAGCGGAACCATAGCAAATGTTCTTATAGGTAGGTTGCTTCGGGCCCGATGATTGTCGGCATATGATAAGGGTTCCTATAGACGCGTCAGCACCCGGCAACGGTGCGTTGTAGGCTCTGACAGGTAGTTTGCCGCCCGTAGCTTACCAGTCTATTCGGATGGAAGTTCGGCAATTAGAGTGGGAAAGAAAAGCATGAAATAGAAAATGTCTTGACAATTTGCCTTTTCTTGAAAGAAAACTGACAGACACATCTTAGTTGTATTGCGATTCGATTTCGGATAGCGCCAAGGGGGTGATTTTGATTGTGTATCGCCCATTGTCAGGACAACTTTGCGTACATTGCTTCACAATGCATAGCAATACAGGAATTCGTACCGAAGCACAACGAAAATATTATACTTCAATGAGTACTGCGCGTGATAATCATCAGGCTCGCGGCCTGCTGCGATCAGGCAATGTTGCGGGGTGGTACCAATGCGGTACCAGCCGGTACCGGTACCACTACAAGTAGCGAGTAGCGAGTAGGGCCAGTCCTTGAGTATTCAGGCGGTCTATTGCAACGCTAGAACGGTGGCAAGTAACAGAACGGCCAGGCGCCGCCGTTCATAAGTAAATTGCCACCTGTGCGCTAGTATGGAAACTGAAGCTTAATGAAGGGCACATGTCTGGACGTAAACCCCGGACCACCCAGAAACCCTAAGCACCGCAACGCGGCTCCTTGGTGGAGGGGCTGCCTGGGTGTCACCCGGGGTGGGCTTGCGGAGCACACACACACCTCCGTCAGCGAGATGGGCTGGTTGTGGGTCGCCAGCGCCTTCACATGCACCTGGCAGCACTGCGACAGCGTGGCCACGGTGTATCCTGCGACGTGGCGGGGCGCCCAGCGTCAACAGGGACATCACCCCCATGCCGTCTCGCTGTCGGGGCAGAGGCGGCATCAAAGCAGAGCCATCAAGGGCAGCCAGAGCGCTGAAAAATTTCCGGGAATGAATCCCAGCTTCCTGCTGGGGCCCCTCTTGAAGCTAGCAAAGGCAGCAGCTCAACCAATGCTGCAGCTGCTGACCCATCGCTGGGTCCAGCTAGCAGCTGACCGGGCACCTGGTCAGCCTTTGCATTGAACCTTTTTGTAAATACTTTTCTTATTGCAGTGTGCTGCAGAGGAATGGGGGGGGGGGGGGGGGGGGGGGGGCTCCTGTGATCCTGGCAGCTGTCCCTAATAACTGTGTGGCCATAGGTTGTAAATACCCTAGCACCAAACTAGCCATTTGGCAAGGGTACCGGGCCGCACCTCCCTCCAGCACCGACACAATGCGTCCGTGGCACACCTGCTCCGCCAGCTGCACGGGCGCACAATCACCATGTAGCGCGCATTGTCAGCCGGGGATGGGGCGGAGACGCCGGTTGATCGGCCGTTGTGGGTAGTGCGCCGTAAGTGCGATGAGTTTGCACAGGTCAGCAGCGGCCATCAGAAACGTCGGCGGACGACGCGAGCAGTCACGCGGACGGAAAGCGCTGCAGCAGCGGTTTCGCAAGATAGTAGGGGCACTGCGGGACTCCTGCCGTAGCGAGTTGTGCTCCGGCACTGGCGCGCGGAGGCCGTCGCGTTAACAAGCGGCGGGCGTGAGATATGGCATGCCCCTAGGTCCTGCAGGCACTGCTTTGCGCATGACCGAGCAGCGTAACGCGCGAACACTCAGGCAAGATACAATAGCCCGGGCTGCCATCAAGTGCACCCAACTAGCATGTGCCGAGAGGGGGGAGGGGGGGGGGGTTAGGGGCGCGCACGTCCATGACACAGTGCGTGAGCTGCTTGTACGTGTTGTCAGACAGGCGCAGGAAGCCGAACATGTCGTCCTTGTGCGCGTCGAAGCCGGCAGAGAGCACGATGAGGTCCGGCCCGTACTCGCGCACCGCCTTGCACAGCACGTTCTGGAACAGGTCCATGTACTCCTGCGGCCGCGTGCCTTGCCGCAGGGGGATGTTCACCAGCCCGCGCGCCAGGTCCACCTGCGCGCAACAGTAGGACGCTTGTCAGCTGCCGGGGGACGGGGTGCCTTGTTTGCACATGTGGCACACTACCAACAGCATACTGCTTGCGACATCTTGAGGCTTTTTGCTGGTGATACATTGAATGCAGCCCAATGACGCCGCTACTGCCCCGAGAAGCACCAAGTTCAGAAAGATTAGCACTTCAGGATAGGTGCGTCCAAGTACGATGCCGCCATGCCCGCGTTGCTCAGCGCTGTTCGTGTATTGAACCGCGGAATCGGAGAGGGGGTACGCCAGGCGCTCGCCCCACCTGCGGCTTGCGGGCGGTGCCGGGAAAGAGCGGCGTCTCCGCCTCCTCTGTGCTGGCGCCGTGGATGGAGCAGAACAGCATGTCGGGCGCCCCGCCGGCATCCCGGCTTGTTTGCAGGCAGCATGCCTGGCGGCCAAGGGGGGCGCACGTTATGGCTGGAGCGGGTCATGCCATCTGAGGTATACACCCGGTCATGCTGCACATCGCACATGGCATCGCCTATGGCGTCAAACTCAGCGGTATGGAATGGCGCTTGGCAGATCCCGGGCGACTATTCAAGTGCGCGCCAGCCCTAGGCCAACACGGGAGCCTCGTTGTATAGCTTCATTAGTCGCGCCCATATACCCTACTCTACGTCCTCCTCATCTGGAACACATGACGCCCAGGGCCGTGCGGGGGCTGTGGCAGAAGATGCGGTCGACCCGGGGCCAGATGGGGGGCATCTGGCGCACCTCGGTGCCGTTGCCGTGGTGCAGGTCCCAGTCGATGATGGCAACCCGCCGGACGGAATGGCTCTGCAGAGCGTAGCGCGCCCCCACCGCCACGTGGTTGATGAGGCAGAAGCCCTGCCCCACCAGCTCGCCCCGCTTGCCGTCCGCGGCCTCGGCGCGCGTCGAGCCGGACGGCCCGGCGTGGTGCCCTGGGGGCCTCACCACGCAAAAGGCATTGCGAAACTGCGCCGCCATCACCTGCACCGCCAAAAAGCACAGCACCCCCAAGCGAACCCACCACCATCAGGCACATCCATGTCGTGAACCCGGAAGTTGCATCAGGCTGCGGCGCAGAGTTTCAGGAGTCAATACCCCTTTGAAAGTTTAAAGCTCTCCCCCCCTATCACATAGCCCTTCTCTCTACCTCTTTGGCGCTGAATTTGCAACATATCCAAAAGTACGTATAGAGACAATACAAATGCATCCATCCACTCAATGGCATCGGCATAGGCAGAGGCACAGGTATACTCATATATAGTATACATCATATACAACATGCATGTGCCTATGCCATGTCTATATCATTGGGTGGAAGGACGTTTGGGTATCATCGGTTTACATTTTTAATTCTTTATTCATATATGTATATAAAATATAGACACAGGTAGACAGATACACATAATATGTCATATGTTCATAAGACCTGACGATGAATGACAGGGAGATCCAACTCACGAGTCAATCTCTCCATACCATTCAATGCTTTATGCTTATTCAATGCCTTAGTATACATCATGTACATTATGCAAATGCCTATGTCATATCTATATCACTGAGTGGATGGACGTGTGTCTTACCTGTTCACACATTTGTATTTTTATTCACTTATGTCTAGAATATGTAGACAAAGGTAGACAGACACACAGACAATATGTTATATACAATTACGAGACATGTCGATGAATGACTCTGAGATTCAATTCATGTGTCTCTATCTCTCCTTAGCGTTCAATGCTTTATCACGTCAATCAATAATGCACATTAGAGGGAGGGAGGGAGGTGGAGGGAGAGAAACACGAGCCGCGGAAATAGGCCGAGATGCATCGAGGCAAGGGCGAGAAATGGAGGGCAGGTTGGCAACAACAGCAAGACCGGGGGGGGGGGGGGGGGGGGGGGCCTCCGCGGCGGAGTTGGCGGGCAGCCGTGCCTGGTCCACAGCTCGGCACACTGTGTAGGAGGCGCACAGCGCAGCATGCAGGCTGCGCTTGCTGATGAAGGTGTCGCCCTGTGGGGGGGCGGGGTGGGGGGGGGGGGGGGGGGGGGGAAGTTTTGAGGGGATGGAGGGCGAGAAGGGGAGGGAGGTGTCCAGTCGCAGAATCGTGGTTGGCATGCAGGGCGACACCCCAATTAAAAGGAGGAGGCGAATGGGGGGAATGGGGGGAAAGGGGCAAGGGAGGGGGGGGAGGGCTACCTTCTGTGTTAGGGACACGCAACGGAAGAGCTGATGGCCCCGCCCTTCCACCTCCATCTCCGGCTCCCGATGCAGCCGCTCTATTTCCTGTAGAGCGCCGGGCATAGGCATTAGGAATCAGGTGTAGCGCAGGGCGACGGCCCCTTCCAGGGTGCGCAGAGTGGGGAGGCGGGGGGAGTAAGATGGGGGTTGGGGCACCTTGGCGATGCGCTCGAGGTAGGCAGTGCTGTGCACCAGCTGCACCGCGGGCTGCACCCAGTCCAGCATGAACACGCAGCTGTTGGTGCGCTGGATGCTGGACGGCGACGCGTCCTCGCTCCAGTCGGGCGACGCCCTGCGCCGCTTGCTGCCGCAGGATGGCGTGGCCGCCGCCGAGGCCTCGGCGTCCGCCCTTGCCACGGCGGCCGCGGCGGCAGCGGCAAAGGCGGCGTTGCAGTTGCCACGCGCGCCGGACGGGAGCCGCGCCCAGGGCGCTGCCTGCGGCGTGTCCCGCGGCGTCGTCGCGGTGCGTGACAGCAGCGGCATGGAGGGCCGGCCGCTGAAGCTGGCAGCCGTTGAGCTGGGGCGCCTCACGCTCACCGGCGCCTCCGCCTCATCCTCCGCAAACGGGTTGTCGTCCCCCGCCGGCTCCGGCGCCCCAGGGCCCGCGGACACCGCCTTGACGTGCTCGTCCAGCGTGGCGTTCATCGTGGGCGATGTTGTCAGCTGCTGCACCGACAGCACCGCTGTGCCGTTGACATTGATCTGCATCTGCGACAGCGCCGCCCATACCTCCAGCACCCGATTGGGCTGACCATGTGGCAGGCAGCCCGGGCGAGGGGCGGAAGGGACGAAGGGTGGGGGGGGGGGGGGGACTGATTAGACGAGCGCAGACGGCATGTGTGTGTGTGGAGGGGGGGGGGGGGGGGGGGTAAAGGGCAAGCAGGTGGGTGGCCGATTAGCCTGAGGGAGGGAAAGCATGTGGAGAGAGGGGGAATGGGGGGCGAGGGGGGAGAGGACACGGAATGCCACCTGCTCCGGCACCCATGCCGCTGGCTGCCGCGGGGTGAACGCGCCTCCCGGAGTCGCGGCCGCCCCGCCCGCCCCGCTGCCCGTCTCGCCCTGCACCTCGCCTGGCTGCCCGCCCTTCATGTCCTTGATGTACTGCTGCCCGAAGCCGGCGGGCGTGATGTGGTTCTGGCACTCGGCGTGCGACAGAACCTAGTGCGCCCGCAGGCGGCAGTGGCAAGGCGGGATTGCGGGCATGGAGGCGGAGGTGGGGGGGCGGGGGGGGGGGGGGGAGTCAGGCCGCAGCTGACATGGGTTGGCTGGCATGTTGTAGTATGTGTGTGAGCATGTTGGCGAGCCTCCCACCAGCGTGCGCTTGGCCTCCGTGGGCGGCTGCCGAGCCTGCTGGATGACGCGCAGCCCGCGCTCGTGCAGCTTGCTCGCGAGGCCGTACACCTTGCTCGCCTTGGCATTGTACGTCTGCGCATTGGCGATCATGAGGTCAAAGTCGGCGATGAAGTCGGCCCAGCCGTCGTACTCGTTGTCGAGCACCTTGGTGTACATTGTGGAGAAGTCCATGGGGGCGGTGATGATGCTGAAGTAGTTGGGCGCCACCGCTTCCTGCGGCGGCACGAGCGCATTGTCCCGGATTGAGCAAGCGGGAGCATGTCTCGGCAGCTGAGGCCCGTTCAAGCAGCCACTCCTAGCGCACTCCTCCCCTTCCCACTTATTTCCCCTCCGCCACACCTTCTCCCTCTGACCCCCCCCCCCCCCCCCCCGCCCCGCCCCGCCCCCCGGTGATTACAACAGGTAACACTGGGTAACACGACATCCCGCCATCACACCTACAGTCCTTCTCTCCCACAAAACCCTTAGAGCGCACGAGTGACCTCACATCAACATGGCGAGTGGGATTAGCCAAATTTGGCCTGAACCGTTTTGGCCTCCCCATCTCACCAGCCAACCGCCCCCAATTGCAAGTATAGCCTCCCAGGCTCCCACCTGCACCGGCTCCACAAACAGCAGGTACTTGTCCAGCTCCACCAGCTGGTTCAGGACTGCCAGCAGCTTGTTGTATATGCAGGTATCCTCCTGGGTGCGGGCAGAGGCGCCGACAGTCGTAGGTGGCTCGTCGAGCGGTGCCGGGGGCCCAAAAATCGCAAGGCGGGGCCGACAACGGGGCCGGCGGGGGGGGGGGGGGGGGGGGGGGATAAACTGCGGAGAATCCACGCGCATGCGGTGGAGGATACCCCGGTCACCAAGGCCGGCGACGTAGCGTGAGCGTGTGAGCAAAGGCCCACCTCTGCTAGCCCGGTCTTCGCACCACGGAGCTCACCCACCATCGCCTCCGCCATGCCGACAGTCGGATTTCTTCTTGCGATGGCTACACCGGCAGCAACTTGGCGCGAGTGTACCCGTACCGGTACTGTACTCCGCCTCGTACTAGAGTCTGGAACTTGGCCGTGTACCGACGATGAATTGCCGGTGCTACAGCCCGAAAGTATCCGTACCCAGGCAGTGACAGCGCGCGGGCAGCAAGCGCAGTGCGCCAGGCTCTGAAGAAGACGACTGTCCTGGATGATGAAGCTGAAAGCCCACAGGGGCCACGGAAGTGGAAGGTGTTCTGCGGCGTTGGTATGCATCAGCCTAGCAGCGGCAATTGACCCGTGGGCCCGCTCGTCCCGGTAGTGGCTGCAGTAAATCCTTGTCCACCTCTGCTTATCTGCGCTTCTACTTATACCGGTATATTCGTCGCGCAATATCCGCCTTCGCCCAATGTAGCGCCCAATGTAACGAATAGAGCAACTATTATCATCCGCCGACTGGCATGCTGCTGCTGCTGCTGCCGAAATCCGGGTGTTTCGCACGCAGGGACGATAGACGATGACGCTGCTGGCAGACGATCGATGATATGATACCACCTCGGCGCTCATGGGATCAAGGCTGGGATAGAACTGCGGGTAGAAAGGGGCGCCATCCACAAAATTGTCGCTAAACGCTGGAAAGTCGATCCGCCTCAGTGCAAGGTATCAGTATGTAAGGATTATCAGCGTTATATTACTGGGTTATATATCGTGCAGGTTGAGTCAAGCATAGCAGGGCTATTACTGGTCGTAGTCGCTCCGTAGTAGCGACTACCGAGCGCGACTGCTACTGGTATTGCCGGAGGGCCGGTGCTTGTAAGGATTACAGGGTAAGGATTTATTCGCTGGAGGCGGATGAGCGCGAGCAGATGATGGGTTTAGTCACATGGGATAAACTGTACCGACATGGCTGGTCGTACGGGTAGTGATGATTGATTGATTACCTATAGGCAAGGTGTCCAGAGAATGGAAGGAAAGCCCCAGCGCACGTACGCCGACCTGCTCAACCAGACGAGCGAGGCGCTGCACGTCCACTTACCTACCCGCTGCCACGAAACCTCCCACCTACGCAACGATCCAGACACCGCAAGTCCGACCCCTCTCGGCTGTCCGCGATGATGCTCACAAGCATCCGCGCCACGCGCGTCCCGCCGCAGTCGTTCCATTGCGGGCAGCAGACGCGGCGGGGACCGCCGCCGCCGTCGCCGCCGTCGCAGCATCAGTCGGCCGGTCACGTCGGCGCGCACCCGACATGCCAACGCGCACCTTTCCGGGCACAGCTGCGCACCCGAGCATTGCTGGGCGAACAAGGGGCCGCAGCGGAGGGTTCGGGATCGGACTACGCAACGGCCGGCGAGGAGACGGTGGTGGCAGTGGTGTCGGGCGAGCTGGCGGGGGCGGTGTCTATCATCCGGCTGTCCGGCAGCCGCGCGGTGGCTATCGCCGGCGCCGTCTTCCGGCAGGCAGGGGCGGCCCGTGGGCAGGCCTGGGCGCCAAAAACTCACAGAGTATACTACGGGACCGCCAGAGATCGTCAAGGCGCTGTGCTCGATGAGGTGAGGGCGGAGTAAATCCTCAGGTTGCTCCGGCGACTTTCTCCGCAGCCATCAAGCCGCGCTTGAACTTTCTCATATGAAATAGAAAACTTGTCATTGATAGTAGCTAGGAAGGCAGCCTTGGCTGGCTTTACAGTCCTTCCACATGGAGCTCACGCTGATGTCTCATGCCAGGTGCTGGCTCTGGTCATGCTGGCGCCTCGCTCCTACACCGCCGAGGACGTCGTCGAGCTGCACTGCCATGGCGGCGGCGTGTGCGCGCGGCGGGTGGTGGGCGCATGCCTGGAGGCAGGCGCGGTGCTGGCGCGGCCGGGCGAGTTCACTCTGCGCGCCTTCCTCAATGGCCGCCTCGACCTCACGCAGGCAAGGGCGGCTCACGATACGGCGCCCGCCCAACCATCTCTCCAGTCCACCAACCAGCACATTTGCCACTCTTTTATTCGCAATACACGAACCTTTCTTTTCCCTCCAATTACCTTCATAAGCCATCCATACGGCCGATACTCAACAGGCTGCAGCGCTGCGTTCTCGCCGAGCGCCAGGGACTGATGGCATGCGTGGCTGGGATGGCAGGCGGAGAGTGTGCAGCAGCTGGTGGCCGCAAAGACAGTGCATGCGGCGGACAGTGCCATCGCCGGGCTGCAGGTGCGCACGGGGCCAGGTCCCAGGACTAGGCGCATGCCCCCTGCTGTACCCATGCTTCCTGCATGGCGACATGGCGGCGCTGTGTAGCAGCAAGGGCCAGGCAGGGCGGCGTCGCTTTCTTACGGACATGGCGGCATTGCTGGCAGGGCGGCATTGGGGCGGCTGTGTCTGCGCTGAGGGCGGAGTGCATTGCGGTGCTTGCAGAGCTGGAGGTGAGACCCCCTTTGCCGCCGCCTCGCATTTCACCACAACACGGGCATCTTCCTGTTCTGTTCTTGCCGACACGTCACCCACCAGCATTGACTGCACTCAAGCAGGGGGACACCAGTGTCTGCCGGTGCTGCACACTGTAGCGGCTGCTCTCCTCCGTCTGTCACTCTGAGATTCTGAGATCACCTGAAGGTCCACTGTGGATGCAGTGCGAGCATTGGGCACGCTGACGAGCTCGCTGGGGTGCCGACAGGCGCGTCTGGACTTTGCGGACGAGGAGATCCCACCGCTGGCACAGGCAGAGCTGGAGGAGCGGCTGGCCAAGCTGCAGGCGGACGTGGTGGCAACTGCGGCGACTGCACGCGTGGGGCAGCTGATGCAGGATGGCCTCCAGGTTACCCCTCCTAACTCCCCCCCCCCCCCCCTACCTGGTCGCACCTCGCAGTCCTCTCTCCAGCTCAGCATACACTGCTCCACGAATGTAGTTCAGCCTGCCTCATGTCTGCAATACCGCTTGTGTTTCGCCGTGGTGGGATAATGGTTACAATATTAGATATACTGTCGCTCCCGGGTATGAATTCCATTATACAAGCAAGGCCTCAATGTATGATTTATATTAGTTTATTGCTATCTCATAGTTAACCGCACAACACTTTACTTTGGATTCGTTCAGTTTTTTTACCCCTCTGCTACCTTCATATACTTCTCCACGCATGTAGTTCAGCCTGCTCCAGGTCTGCAATACCGCTCGTGTTTCGCTGTGGTGGGACAATGTTTGCATTATTATATATGGATCCCGGGTATTTCTGCTATGATACAAGCGAGGCCACAATGCATGATTTATTTTGGTATATTGCTATCTCATAGTTACGCACACTCACACTTTATTTTGCATTCATTCATTTATTATTTTTTCTGGGATCCCACTGCGCGTCTCTTCCCTCTCCAGCTCAGCATATACTGCTCCACGCATGTAGTTCAGCCTGCTCCAGGTCTGCAATACCGCTCGTGTTTCGCTGTGGTGGGATAATGTTTACATTATTAGGTATATCGCTTTCGGGTATTTCTGCCACGATAAACGTGGCCACAATATGTATAGTTCACATCATTATGTTCTATCTTGTACTTTAAAAGTACAATTACACGTTTTGGATTCGTTCAATTTTATTGTTTGTTGGACCCCTCCCCCCCCCCCCCCCCCCCTCAGGAAAAGGAGTGAACTGTAAAAAATCCAGACTTAAAACCGAATACATCACAGAAACGTTGCCGCGATGTGGCAAAACAGTCCACTTTGCGTTGGGGATTCGCGAACGCAATTAAATGGCACAGTGTATGGACTGTGTATACCCTCAGGAGTGCTGCCAGCAATGCACCGGACTTGCTCCCAGCAATGGCGGGCTGCTCCCTAGCCTAAGTTGAGCCTGTGTGGTGCTGCGCCCCAGATTGCCCTGGTTGGCCGCCCCAACGTCGGCAAGTCCAGCCTGCTCAACGCGTGCTCGCGCACTGAGCGCGCCATCGTGACCAACGTGCCCGGCACGACGCGCGACGTGGTGGAGGCGGAGGTCAACCTCGGCGGCATTCCTGTGCGGCTCATGGACACGGCCGGCCTGCGGGAGGTGCGCGGGCGCAGCGCTCCCCCGCCGCTCAATTAGATGCGGTGCTGCCCACACTGTGCGGTGGCCACACGCACAAACACGAATGCCTCATCATCGGAGGATGCCCCCAGCTTGCAGCCAATGCTCCGGCGGCATCAGTCGCCCGTGCCTTGTGCGTCTTGAGCGAGGTCACCGCCGTCATGCAGCTTGGCCGCGGTAACGTCGGGCGGTTGTGTCGATCAGGCCAGCGACATCGTCGAGAAGCTTGGCGTGGAGCGCTCCCGGGCCACTGCGCTCGCGGCGGACGTGGTCATCATGGTGATCGACGCGTCCGTGGGTAGGGACCCGCCGCCACCTGCCGCGCAGCCGAGCCTCACTCCGTGTCGTCGCCCCTCTCGTGGTGGCGACTCGGGCCCGCGTTGGCCGGCTGACGCGATTGTTCGGCACTGGCAGGCTGGACGGACGAGGATCAGCTCCTGTTTGACTCCCTGTGGAGGGGTGTGGACGCGGCGACGGGGCAGCCGGCCAAGCGGGTGGGCGGGCCGTCGCTGCTCGTGGTCAACAAGACGGACCTGACAGGCAAGCGGCCCCTCACGCCGCGCGGTCGCCACGCACGGCACGGCGCATGTTCCCACTCTCCATCTGTCACTTGCAGACTCCCCGACCGGCCGCAGCCTGCTCTACTTCGCCACGCGCCCTTTTCGCGCCCTTTTTCTGCATGCAGGCCTCCCTCTATACAGCTTCCTTTATCGCCCCTCTACCGCCCCATCCCTCTTTGTTCCATCTCATCTCAGCCTTCTCCCTCCCCATACTGTGTGCGTGTGCGCATTGGGGTGTATATAAACAAGTATATATAACTATGAACAGATATTTATGAATAAATACGAATATGAATATGAATATAATTACAAATATAGGTCTATGGTGCGAGTGTGCCTGTGAGTTTGAAGATCTTGACAGGACGCGTGTAACTGACTGACTGAATGAATGTGTACCACACATATCCATGAAGAAACGACATGTCCATACATACATTTGTTATACAGTTTTAACTTATATGACACTGTGTGTAGGGAGTAAAACCAAGCCGCCTGACGCGCTAACCCCCCCCCCCCCCTCCTCCTTTCGCTTCCCTTCCCGATGCCCACAGACTCACGCGACACGCAGGAGCTGGGGGACGACATCCCGGCCGACGTGCGAGCGCCCTTCCACACCGTCATCCGCACCTCGGCGGCGTCCAGTCACGGGCTGGACGAGCTGACGGCCGCCATCCTGGAAGTGGCAGGAGCGCCGCAGGTCCGCCCCTGGTCCCATGCCAGGCGGAGCCTCGCCTGAGTGCTCCCTACCACACCCTGCTCACAGCTCTGACTACACATGCAGCGGCGGCCAGAGTGTAGGCACACCGGCACTTTCGACTAGACACGGCAGAAAGGCGGCGTGTAGCGAGGTCGATAGGCATACCCGCTGCGCTGTCTTAACTTTGATGGCGATGTACACCAGTCTCGAGAGGGTTCTGGTAGATGACTTTTACTACCCCCTGATGAAATACGGTGGTCATAGCCGTGAATATTTGCCCCGGTAATCAGGATTGTTTTCTCACTCCTCTGCCGTGCTGGCCGCCGGTGGAGCTCGATTCCAGTACGATGAGTAAGTACGGGAATGGTATTAGTGATTACAGTCTCGCATGGCCGTAACGAAACAGCGCACCGGACAGCATCTCTAAGTGAGCGGTGATGTAGTGGGCCTCAAGGCCTGTGTCACCATCATTTCGCCCCGCACGAATACATCTAGAAACGCTAGAAGGTCGCTAGCCCGAAATACTGTTAGATAATACTGCTTAATACTATTAGATAATTAGACAGTAATGGATATAAATTGGTATTTGTACCCACTGGTGGGATCCAATGAAGCCAACTGTCATTATATAATTATTGGCACAGTCACACCCGCAGAAGTTATGACACACCAATAGGCGCCGTCGTGAGTCGGTTCCGCAGTCTCACCGACATGTTGGTGGTGTCGTATTGGTATCAAATAGAACCAAAAATACGCGCGGTCGGACGTGCGTGCCGACGTTGTCCCCATGCCGCGCTTGAGCAGCTCAGAACGGGGATTCGTGTTTGACATCCCGCGGGAAATGCGCAGTCCAGATCGATTCTGAGTAGCCATGCGACGCTTCTGACGCTACGGGACGGCGCTGTAGTTTCATTGGGCGGCATTGCTTCAGACGTTGACTGCTCGGGCGCTGACACCTGTGACTACAGCGCCTCAGGATGCGCTCGCCGTAGCCTGCCATGTTGATATGAAGACACTCTCCACCGGAGGGGAGCGCTGGCAGTGCATTATGGCCGTCCTCTGCCGGTGCTGACTCGGTGGCGCGTGGCTGCAGATGTCCGGGGGCGGCGCGGGCTGGGCGGTCAACCTGCGGCAGGCGGAGGCGCTCACGCGCGCGCAGGAGGCGTTCGTCCACGTGCAGGGCAGCATCGCGGAGGGGCTGCCGCTCGACTTCTGGACGATCGACCTGCGGGGCGCGGCGTACGCGCTGGGCGAGGTCACGGGCGACGAGGTGGCGGAGGAGGTGCTGGACACCGTGTTCAGCAAGTTCTGCATCGGCAAGTGACGATGCACCCGCCCCGGCCGCACGCGCCGCAAATTGGCCGCCCAGCGTTGGCGAGTGTGTAACCTGCGGAGGGGTGCCCAGCCGCGGCCATGTGGCAGCTGCAGCTGCGCTCAACTTGCGCTGCTTGCCGGGCAGCCCAGCCACAAAGTCAGACAGGCGGAATGTAAACAAGCAACACTGTGGCATTCAACTGGGTCAGCGTGTGCAAGAACAAGGAGCAGCATGGAGTCAGAAGATCCGCGTGGCATTCGTGGTGCTTTCTGATATATTCAGTCAAGATGAAATTGTTTTTCCTCTCTTTGCGCCAGGGGGGGTTGAAAGATGGTACTGTACTGCGAATCTTTAGCGGGGGTATGGTATCTGTCGTTCCAGCAGAGCAGCTACCCCCCGCCCCCACCCACTTCCCCGCGCTTTGCCGCCTCCTTTCATGACAGCTGGAAAATGGCACCGAGGCTGCACACCAGGCGAGGGCCCACACGTGGCCCTGGATCACGCGGCTAGAAATCAAGACTATGGATGTTCTGCCCACCCAGGTGGGCTCCGTGCCATGCAGGCCATCCCCCTCTCCCCTCAGTCATGAGTGCAGGCGCAGCATGACCGCACGGCTCAGCTCCCCATTATCCCCCCTGGGTAAGGCTGGTGATGGTGCTGCTGAATGATGCCGCCTATGGAAGGGCTTGGAAGGGCGGGATTGAGAGGAGAAGTGATAGGTGGCAGGGGGGGCCGGGGGATCAGGGCAGGGCGCAAGCGAGGATGCAGCCGAGCGCCTTGTGGGGTACAAATATATGGATTACTGTCTTTTTCTCTTTTCTTTTTCTGGTCTCGTCCTTCCTCCTGAAGCACCTGCCTGCTCCGCCTAGCTGCCGGCGCTGGGGCCTGCCGGGCAGCTGGAAACAGCGGGCGCATGCCAGCTAGCCAACAACTAGACGGAACCGCCGCCCGCGGGGTTGCTCCAGCAGGCCTTGCCGGCCTCCCAGCAGTCCATCGCCACCCGCCCCCCCGCGCTCACCGCGATGGAGCCACCGCAGCGCGCCGTTTAGGAGCTCTTGGGGAAGACGTCGCCCACGAGAGCATCGCGGTCTGGGTTCTCAGAGTCCGAAAGCTCCTTGATGGCCATCGCCAGCTTCTGGGGCACAGCCTTGATGGAGCGGGCAGTCTTGGTGGGCACCTCTTTGATAGAGAACGCGATCTTGGCGTAGAGGTCCTTCTTGGTGGGCATGTTCTCCAGCTTGAGCACCTGCTCCTCGGTCATGAACTGCCCGTCAAAAACACCGCCAGAGATGGCGGCGGTGGGGCCCGATTCCTTGTTCACTTTGTACGACTTCTGGATCGCCGCGATCTCCTTGCTAAGCGCCTTCATCGTGGGAGCCACGCTGTCCTCATCTGCGAACACCCACACATTGTCCCGCGTGGTGGTCTGCTCGATGGGCCGGAAAGCCTCGTACTTGTCGTCGCTGACGGCGATGCGCACCAGGCTGTTCTTCGCCACGAACATGCTCGAGCCCTCCGGCAGCTTGCGGCGCAGCCCCTCCATCTGCTTCACCGGCATCTCCGTGAACCGCATGCCAAACATCAGCATGCTGCCGTCCATCTTGCCGCGCAGGGTGCTCACAATCTCCTCCTTCTTGGCGCGCGAGATGGCGCACTCAATGCGCAGCGGCGCCGCCGCCGCCGGCTGAGCCGCGCGGCTGCTGGCGCGCAGCCCGGCGGTGGACGCCACGTTGGCGCGGGACGACAGGCAGGTGGCCATGCTGACAGGAGCCATGCTTACGGCAGGGGGGGAGTTGCGGGGGAGGGAGTTGGGCAGGGGTTGATAGTGCCACGGTCCGGGGAGGCGGGCGGCGGGCGGCGGGGGGTGCGTGCAGGCGGCGCTACGAAGCCAATGCGGCCAGCAGAGCCCCGCGGCGGCGGCACAGCAGTCAGGTGATATTCCAGGCGCAAAATATACGAAGGCAGTTGCGCAAGATTTCGTATAACCCTTCAGATTGTAGGCTGAGCCAGACCAAGTCAGTATATTAGTGCAGTATATTCGCAGCCGCCAGTTGTTCATGTGGATAACACGTAGCGGCTCGAAATAGTACATTGCGAACAATTCTCGCCACGCAAATTTCGCCACGTCGCACTCGATATATCGCCAAGGTTTTCCGGACCTGAAGATACCCTGCCAAATAGGACTGATGTTTCAACCGCGGAATAAAATACAGCTGCAAATGATTACATCCGCCAATTTAACGCACCTATACAGGCACAAGTGCACGGTCTGATGGTGGCTGGCATATCGCCGTCTGCTCGAATACCCACAAATATACCCACAAATTCGTGCTTTTTGTAGCGTTACCCGTCCAGTAGGGGGGGATCCGGATGAATGGTGCCCAGACAGCATGTGCCCCTTTATGACTTTCTTTCTGGGGCCGCGAGGCCCGCCTGAGACAGCATCGATGCACTCTGAGGAAAGGGGGAAAACGACCATTTTTGTCGTGTTAGGGGGGGGGAGGGGGGGGTCTAGCCCGGCGGAAAAGTCGGGCAATTGTTATTCTCTATGATGGGTTCGCGACATATCCATGTTTATTTGTTTATTTATTCACGAAATATTTCCGAGCCACCTCGGAAGTTAACTGTCCGGCCATTCGCCGCCTCTCCCGACGTCTGGCTGCCACTGTGAGTGTATTCCGTACGCGTTGGCGCACACTCGGGGTTGATGCAAACGTGCCGCAGGGGCCTTGGCGGCTAGAATCGGCTGAGAAACGCACATCGAGCGGGGTCGTTGGCCCTAATGTTTGATATGAGACGCGTCTATGAGACGCGCACGCTCGTATCGTGTCAGAGGCGGTCGCGCCCAAGCCACATTAGGTGGCGATGACGAACGCGAGGCCGGCCATGACTTGGATGGCGCGTCTTCCGAGGCAGCGGCCCCATCGGATGCCCCGTCGGGTGCTAAAGGGTTGCCGCCTGCCAATGTGGATGAGTACATGTGGCACTTGCTCACAAAAGATAAGCTCGTCCCAAAGGATGGCGCGCGGACTGCCGAATTCAATGCAAACGACCGGTAGTAGCAAAAGATAGAAACACCTCTCCACGTAAGTCCTAGGCCCATTTCTCGCCGAATCCGAGCTTACGAATAAGAGCAGGGCAGTTGAATGAAGGGTTTATGACATGAAATCCCGGAATATTACACATGCATACTCAACCTTTATCACCATAGGGTGTAAGCAAGCCCTTTGGCCCTAACAAGTCTCCTACACGAGTGGCACTTACGCCACATAGAGCGTTCTTAGTACCTCCAAAACAACGGGGGTCGGTGCCCCGCACGTCTCGCCGCGCATGCATAGACCATTGCATGATGGGGTCGCCATGGGTGAGTGAGGAAACATATGAGCAAAGAGGCTAGGCGGAGATTTTTGGGTCGGGTGGGGCCATAGTGGCGTTCGACCATGCACAATGTGGCGTGATACCACTGCCACTGCAGTGCAGCTGATGCCTTATGGTAGGTGCAGCTCGGTAGGTGACGGCAACGGCTATCGCATGGCAATATCGAGTGTATCGCGCTATCGCGGCATCTCCCCCTAGCCGTACGACCCTGAGTATCATGCATGCAAGCGCGCACGGTCTCAGTGATGTAGCGGCGCATGGGCATGTGGATCGAATTCACAAACTCCATGCTTATGTGGAGAGGTATGTGCTGTAACGCATTCGCAATACTACAGGCGTCAAAAGTGATGAACGGGTTTTTGACAGCTCAACCTCAAATCGGTGCCCGGGCGCGGTACAGCGAGCCGTTCGGTACGCGGTACAACGAAACAAAGCAACATTGTTACTTTTGGGCTGCGGCCTGAGCGTTTAAGCGGCGCTCTCCGTACGCTTGCACGCCCGTGCGCAGGTTTTGGTCTCGCAGTGGGCAGATTTCCTCGCAATGAGGGGGGCCCGCCGCGCGCAAACCATGGTGCTTAGCGGGTGCGACTAAATACAGTAGTCGCACCCGACCTCATGTACTGCGACTAAATATAGTTTACAGCCGCACCGTTACCTCATGTACTGCGCGCTTATTTTGCGATTTTGCGCATTTTATTGCTGACCGGCGGTTACAGTTTTTCCGGCGCGCACCAGCGCGCGGGCATCGCTGATTTTTTAAGCGCACACGCCCAGCGCAGCCATGGGCTCTCGACGCAAGCTAGCCGTAACATCAGAACCTCGCATGTGCGCAGAGTAGGGCTTAGAAATACCCTGGATATCCCTATGTGTACAACGCGTACATGCGATGTAACGCATTCACATCTGGCAAAAATGCACCATTTCACCATGCTAGATGCAAATGAGTATATGTCTATCACATGCCATCGCATTCATTGAGCGACTCCTAAGGCCGGCTAGCTCGAGGGAAGATGATGATATATGCCCACGGGGCAGCAATCGGTTTGTCGACATGTGGCGCGTGCAGCCTGCGCACGGATTAAGACCTACCCGCTCACTAATTTTGACGCATGTAGTAACCGCGTAACGTACGCAATGACACTGTGGAGTGAGGGTACCTATACCCTCACTCTACAGGATATAGCCTGGACATGCCAGTAGGAGCACATCGATACGTGCCTCAGCATATGTCAATATATGCCATGATCGATGTATGCCAGTGTTTCACAGTAGAACTTTGCTAGTCCTTTAGGGTGCCCTGCCTGCGTAGGGGGGGGGGGGGGGGGTGTCTGAGCATGAAACCCTTCTTTGGGTTGGGGTCCTGGAAAACTTTTTCTCCGCCCTCCTTGCCCGTCTCATTAAAAAAGAATAGGCGACTACCTGCACCTACCAGCAGTCGCTAAGCTCTGCATTCGGAATGCTGCCAGCCAGGACAGCGACACTTACAGGTACGGACACTCGGAGGATTGTGTGGGCACAGGCTTGCTGGAATGATCGTATCGTTGCATGCTTACTGCAGCAGACTCAACATGGTCCTAAATTGAGTGCATTACAGCAAAGATCATTTTTTCTTTGGGAGGGGAAGTACTGCTACCTACCTCTCTTCAGTGCAGACACGGCACAGTGCCGCGCTGATCTGCAGCCACAAAGGCTACAGCTGTACACGTGAAAATCGCCCAAGAGATTCCAAGACTCGCACACAGCAGGTTATGCTGAGCCACGTCACATCAGTGACGCTACCAGTTGAGATCAAGGAGACATGGCCACGGCCAAGATCAGGGATACAACGCGCGCCCCGGCCTACTGCCCCAGGTGAGCCCTGATGGCCTCGGCCGCGAGGTGCTCGACGCTCTTGCCCTGAGCCTTGGCCTGCTTGGTCAGCGCCTCAAAGGTGTCCGCAGGCAGGCCCATGGTGGGCATGGCGGCCTTCGCCTCATCCGGGATGTAGCTGGCACTGTAGTCCGAAATCGCCGACAGCCCAACGCGCGCGATGAAGTCGCCCAGCGCCTCACCCGCCTTCCGGGAGGTCTTCCAGAACATGAACATCGGCTCCAGGGTCTCCTCCAGCTTGCTCAGCTTCATCTTGTCCATGTACAGCTCCGCCAGGCGCGTCTGGGCGGGCGAACCGCCAATCCAGAGCTGGTAAGAGTTGGGGCCGTCGCCGACAAAGCCGATCTCGGCCATGTAGGGGCGCGCGCAGCCGTTGGGGCAGCCCGTCATGCGTGAGACGAGCGACTCCTCACCCATGCCCAGCTTCTCCAGCACCGCCACCATGCGGTCGATCACGGCAGGCATGCCGCGCTCAGCCTCCGTCACCGCGAGGCCGCACAGCGGCAGCGCAGGGCAGGCCATGGAATTGAAGTGCATCGAGTGAATGCTGGAGTCTTCCACATCCTGCGGGCAAGCCGGGCGACAAGGCAGGATTCAGTTATCAGAACCTCACCCACCCACCCACGATGCTGGCATGTTGAGCCGGTGTAGATAGGCATGAGGATGACCAAGGGCAGCCTCACCATGAGGCCACCTGCGGTGAGGGTGGCCATGACGTCGTCCTTCCACTCGGGCTTCAGTCCGGTGAGCACAAGGTTCTGCTGGTTGGTGATGATGAGGTCGAGGTCGTACTTCTCCACCAGCGTGCGGACGGCGCGCTTCAGGTTGCCCATGAGGCGACCATTCTGCACATACATGCCGTATGCGAGCAGACCGTCGCCCTGCTCAACCCAACCCATGGGCTCCAGGTTCTTCCAGGCGGGCATGGCCTTGAAGGTCTGAAACTTCTTCCCCATGTACTGCTCCACCACAGAGCGGAACCGGTTGACGCCCCACTCGTGCACCAGGTACTTCAGGCGCGCCTGCTTGCGGTCATCACGGCGGCCGTAGTCGCGTTGCGTAGCCACAATGGCCTGCAGGAATGGGACAGACGTTTGGGAAGGCAATTTTTAACATCATTGGAAAAACTGCAGATGGCTGATGGCCGCACATGACACAGCGGCGAATGAATGCCCGTGTTCGACCCACCTTCAGTGCGTGGAAGACATCCTCCTTGTCCACGTAGCCAATGGGGTCCGCCAGGCGAGGGAAGGTGTCGTTGTTGCGGTGTGTGCGGCCCAGACCGCCACCAGCCACGATGTTGTAGCCCTGGGTTGCACCATCAGGAGGGGTTTGAGAGGCAGGTGGGCAATTCAGCAACAGCAAACCCAATCGCCTCAGAAGTCTACCAAAACCATTATCAGTGGCGGTACTTATCAAGGTACGATCAATGCAAAGGATGGCGCACCATGACATTGCCGTTGGCGTCCGGCACCACAATCACACCGACATCGTTGGTAAAGAGGTCCACAGAGTTGTCACCAGGCACAGTGACCGCGACCTTGAACTTGCGGGGCAAGAACTGTGTGCCGTAGATGGGCTCGGCAGAGTTCTCGAAGTTCGTGCCAAAGCCGTTGAAGTTGCGGTCAGCCGTTACCTTGGGGTTCTGTACATTCAGTATTGAGGAGCCAGGAGCATCCACAGCCTCAGAATTGCATCCATGCTCAAGGGAGGTAAGAATCGCAACAGTGGCACCCAAGTGGATTACAAGCACATCCAGCAATGCGACCTCCAGAGACTGGGAGGAGGAGAGGGTGGGATAGTAAGTGACATTTACCTCCCTTGTGCAGCTCATGAACTTCTCACCATCAAGCCAGACGTCATAGTAGGCACCAGACTGCGGCGCGAGCAGGTCGGCGATGTCGTTGGCCAGCTCGGTGGCATGCTCGTACAGCGGGTCCTTCAGGGGGGAGGGCGGCGCAATGACATTACGGTTGACATCGCCGCAGGCACCCAGAGTGGAGCCCATGTTCTTAATGACGGTCGAGAAGACGGTCTTCAGATCCTGCTTGAGCACGCCATGCAGCTGGAAGGTCTGGCGGGTCGTCAGGCGCATGGTGCCGTTGCCAAACTGCGTACACATGAATCCGAAGCAAATCTTAGCAAGACGTGGTTGCGCTTGCTCAAAGTCCGAGTGCCTGATGCAAGTGGTCCAGCAATGCCATTAATGTGTGGAGTCCGACACTCAAGGAACCATAAGGGATAGGCAGCATGTGTAGTGTAGATAGACAAAGTACAGGCCATCGCCAAGCTATATGTGCAGTCGACCGCCTTTCTTGCCTGTTTGCCCTTGTCTGGCAAAGCTATATCAGTAGCCAGGTGTATCAAACAGAATATAGCATAATGCAGTCATTACGCTATGCACAGGAGATGCAGATTTGCAGATGGGCAGACACCCACACAGCGCATCTGGGTGTCAAATCCACAAACGAAGAGCATTATTCAGATGGTGGTATGTTACCTGATCGGAGAGATCGTCCATGGCAAGGTACAGCGCATTGGAGACGGTGCCACCGGGCTGGCGGGTGCGCATCATGAACTGGTAGAACTTGCCCTGGCCAAAGGCGCGCTTCTCACGGTGGTCCTGCTGGTAGCTGCCATGGAATTTCATTAGCTGCATGCTCTGCTCACTGATGAAAGTGTTCTCATCCACCAGGTCCTGCGTGCGGGTTGGCAAGTCATGGTACGGTTAG
Source organism: Tetraselmis striata (assembly GCA_006384855.1). NCBI lineage: Eukaryota > Viridiplantae > Chlorophyta > Chlorodendrophyceae > Chlorodendrales > Chlorodendraceae > Tetraselmis > Tetraselmis striata. The sequence goes on from VCJN01003059.1 coordinate 474,074, forward strand.
GCCTTCACTTGGACGAGCAGGCAAGACGTGCAGGCGGCAGTGCTTCCATATGCCCCTGCTTCCTGCTCCAACGAGTCCTGTTGCTCCACCGGTCGGGTTGCTGATGAGAAAAGACCAGCTTTTATTCAAGACAGCGCTGCGTGATTCGATCAAAAGCGGGGACGCTGGGGAAGCTGACGCGGAGGAAAATCGCAGCAACAGTAGCTAGTGCACGCATTCGACGGGCAGATCGCCAGGCGCTACGTGGCGCCGTCGCCACGCTCCACACCACTCCGACCCCTTTCGGCGCGTGCACTTCTGGGAGCCGGCGGTCGCACCTGCATCAGAGGGTGGCGAAGGAAATCGCTCTGCTCCTTGAAGAGCTCAACGGCACTGCGCTTGGGCATCTTGAAGGAGGGAGGCTTGGACGGGGTGGCCACGGCCATTGGCACCGCAACAGCCGGCCGCGCGGCACGGCTCCGCGTTGCGCGGCTCTTATTCGCAACCGGGGCCGCCGCCGCCGGCAGCGCGCTGCCCACCATGGCTCCGGAGAGACCCATGTTCGGAAAAAAAATCCGAAACCAGTCAAAGTAATGCGGCTTAAGGCACTCGACCGTGGGTGCAGGCAGCGCTGCGGTGACAAGGTGTGCTGTGTAGTGCAGGGCTTCGAGTGAGGGCGGTGTCAGTTGCTCGTGGATCCACGGCGCGGAACACCAGAGGGGAACCGCCGGCCTGCTCTGCGCACGTGACAACATCCCTGCCTTTACAAGTAGACAGTCAATACTTAGATGGTTATTTACAGTAAGATCATCTGTAAGGGTTTCACTGGTGCCAGTCCTGTCCCGGGGGCGAAAAAACAAAAAGTAAGATCATCGGATCATCGCCATAGAAGCGCGCTGTTTTCCGAAGATTTCAAAGCTGCACTTCTTCACATCTCCCGGGCCGGTAGCGAGCGCGACTGCTGTGGTACCGGTACCCGGGTGTTTTTACTATGCAGTGCTGCTACGCGACGACCATAGGCTGTATTACGCGGTCGCTGGATTATATTATCAAGCTTGCTGTGGTACCGACGTACCGGTACCTGTAGTGTACAAAAAATATTTACAAGGAAAACTGCAAAACAGGGTACAATTCTGACATCATAAGCAGAACAGGGGTCAAACCCGGCTTTTGCAAAACAGGGTGCAATGACGAATTGCAACAGGGGGTTCCCGACCGCTGCTCTTTGCCGACATACTCTGACAGTTGCACAACAGGGTGCGAGCGGCCCGTGTCACCAGCTCCAGCTGGAGATCATCCTCGCTCCCCGCCCCCCACCCCCAGGGCGCCGCCAAGCAGTGCACGAATCCCGGCGCGCGACTGCTGCAGCGGACGGTGTGGCGGGTCTTTGGTGCACCCGCCCAGAACTGCTGCCGCCAGCCGAAGCGCGAAGCGCGTGCTTTTCGCTGCGGGCGAGCAGCAACGGCGATAAGAGATAGTCGCTAGCAGGCGCCCGTCGCTCGTGCCGTATCGGTAGTGCGGCGTATATTCGCGCCCAATCGCCTTTCCGCCCCACCAGTCGCAAGTGTAGCGGTTCCTATGGGCCTGCGCGTTTGTTAAGCCTAGAGGAATCGTCGCAAGATTGTCACCCGTCTTGGCGGCGCGTTAGTTGGTGCCCACCCCGTCGTCGCCTTGCCACATGATAAGGAAGACGGAGCGTCGCTTACGGGGCCGGGCCGCCGGCCGCCTACACCCTGATGTTTTGATCTAAACTAGTTTATGGGGTTTCCATCCTTGACCTAACCGCTTTGTAGCTACAAGTGCTGCTCAGTGGTACGGGAACTAGTAACTGTTGTTGCGCCTTTGTTGGGTGCAGCACGAGTAGACATAAAAGCAGCCAGAACAGCTGAGCATGCCATCTTCCAGTTTTCGCCGCGTTCCACGCAGCGATGTAAAAACTGTCTCGTAACCCGTTGCGAGCAAGGTCACCCCAGGTTGTTCAAGACCACACCCGGCTCGCCACCCGAGTGTGATATTCTCGTCCGTACGTCCGTGCGTTACCATGCCAGATGGAGAAGAACCCGTCGCCGAGCCGACGTTGGAGTCGCTGAACGCAGATATGAGGGCCCAGTCTTCATCACTGCGAGAGCTGGCTACAGCTGTGGCACAATTGACGGCTCGTGATCGCGTTGTTGATGGAGAAGGGGCACATGGCTCCGGCTCAGGGCAGCGCTTCGCGAGACAGCCGACAGGCAGCGGGGGAGCCGCAGAGCGCCCCGACTTGCTAGAGCTAGCCCAGAGCGGCCGTGTCGGAGCAAAATCCGTGAGTGCCGAGGATGATTACCTCGCGGTGCCAGAGCTACTGCAGAGAGCAGAGTCTGGTTACGAGGCCGTTCGACCGGTCAGCCGAGTGCCTGGACTTTTCCCTTTGAGCACCGACCTAACGAACGAGTACCTCAAGCAGGATGACCGGCGTCTGCCGGCCCAGGAGGAGTACTTGTGGATGTCGTGTTTCGGGGCCCACATGGCCGCCCTTTTCGTGGCGCTCGACGAGCTGCTACCTTACGTCCCCGCCACTAACCAGGACTTCACCCCTTACCTCGCGAGAGCTTGGAATCACGCCGAGGCCATCGACAAGACGTTTCGTTTTCGTCTAGCTTTCCTGTGGAAGGTAAATGAGATCAAGCGTGTGCACGGTGACCAAGGTGTTCTGGACGTGCTGCGAGCTCAGCATTTTTAGCCTGCTTCGGAGCATATGGGTTCTGCGATTTTTGGGGACCTCATGAGGGACTACGAGCGTCGTGTCTTCGAGGCGACCGTTGCCAGCAGCGCCAAGGCGACCGCTACTTCTCGGGTAGCGGCTGCAGCTGCAGGTCGCGGGCGTGGGCGAGGACGCGGCGGGGGACGTGGACGTGGCCGCGAAGGTGAGCACGAGTGACGGCGTGGGGCGCCTTTCGTCGGAGTTGCAGGAGCATTGCGAGGCCACCTTTCGGTGACCGCCGCAAAACGCACCCTTGCAGCTCAACGGCGGGATGAGCGCCCTGTGTCAGGACCTGACCCCCCCACCTTACAGACTTCATTTAGACCTTCCTCGGTGCGACGTTTCTTACAGCTACAGCCGAGTGCGGCTCAACCATCCGCACGCCTGCACATGGCGGCTCAACCATCCGCCTTTCTTACAACCCCATCTCTGCGTCCGTCGGTTGTTACACTACGTGTCACAACCGGTTCGCAACGACCAAGTTTCCCGTGTGTACGTTACGCACGTGACAGGCGCTACGAGCGCGAAGGGCGCGCGGGGCGGCCCTCTTACCTGAACCTAGCCCCGCAAACCCGTACTGAAGCTACTGCAAACCCGTCCAGCAACTACCGGCCAACCGCTGGAAACCTAACCGCTGCTGCCGAGTACTTTGCGAGCAGTAGTCGTGCTGGTGGAACTCTGTCGGTAAAACGACGCACTTACGTAATTGACGAGCCTGCAGCTATCGCTCCGTGGGCTGCGTCACTGCGATCCCGGCTGCAGGACGCGTTCGGCTCCGACGAGCTAGGCCAGCGGACGCTCGACCTGCTCTCCAGCTCCCTCAGCGCTCAAACCCTCAAGAGCTACGCCGGCAGGCTGTCTCAATTCGCGGAGTTCTGTCACGACTCCGAGAACATCAGCCCGTTGGAAGCGACTACTGCTACTGTTGTTCGGTATGTTGCCTGGATCGGGGAGCGAGAGCACATCGCAGCTAAATCGCTGCAACCCTACCTGTCTGCCATCAACACGTTCTTCGAGCTGCACAACCTCGTCCCAATAGCCAAGGACAGCCTACACCTCACTTCAGCAAGGCGTGGGTTGATGTTGCGTCAGCGCCGGCTGGACGCTGCCCCTTTGCGTGTCCCTCTGCCTGCGGATGTGGCTTATCGCTTCGTCTCAAAGGCCGAGCGAGCTAATTGTGTCTGCTCCTTACCCAGAGTACCACCTCGACTTCCGAGCTCTCTTGGCCTCGGTTGTCAACTTCCTGTTCTTTGCCAGGGGCCTTACTGGCGTCTCCTGTCGAGTGCAAGATGTGCATGTCGACACCTACAACATCACCTTACAAATCTACCGCGAGAAGGGTCGCGCAGGCCGACGGGGACCCGACGACCTGCGCGTACTTCTCCTTCCAGTGTCCGAGCACCCTCGAGTGGCAAGTCTCTTGCACCACTTCATCGACAACGTCCAATCTGTCCCCCTGGTTACTGTTGGCTTGGCTGCCTCCAACTTCTGGGCTGTCAATGTGGCTGAGCAGTCAAAACCTTGGACTGCAGCTACGATGTCAGACTGGCTGTCTACAGCCATCAACCTAATCAACGATGCCCCCCCTGCTGGCACTTCCTGGACTTCACACAGTCTACGCAAGGGCGCAGCCTCTGCAGCAAACGCCATCGGAGCGCCACTGTCCCACATCCGCTACCAAGGCGGTTGGGCCACTAACTCTGATGTCGTTCTGGACTACATCGACCCCAACGTTCTTCCTTCCCCTGGCGCGTGGTTCTTCTTTGGACACATCGCCCCCCTCCGCCACTTCCAAGTCCAACAGGACTCCGCAGCGGTGGCCTTCCCAGTGCCTCCTTCATGACTTGGCGCTACCCCTTCTCCGTCAATCCACCGCTCTCTACGTTCGCTCAAGACTGGCAAAACCAGACTCAACTTTGAAATGATCTAAACTAGTTTATGGGGTTTCCATCCTTGACCTAACCGCTTTGTAGCTACAATTGCTGCTCAGTGGTACGGGAACTAGTAACTGTTGTTGCGCCTTTGTTGGGTGCAGCACGAGTAGACATAAAAGCAGCCAGAACAGCCGAGCCTGCCATCTTCCAGTTTTCGCTGCGTTCCACGCAGCGCCCCCCCCTGACTCCGTTCCCCTGCCACTGCTCGGGATTGCACTCTGTTTTCCAAAATCCGGGTTTGACCCATTCTGCTAATAAAGTCACAATTTTAAGATGTTTTGCAGTTTTCCCCGCAAATATTTACATGGGCTATCAGTACGAGTAGCTGCAAAAGGCGACCGGGAAATCACCCGAAACGGCACTGGGAAATGCCCACAGTAATAATTAAAGTACTAGCGCCGCCACGGCTGTCACTCTTGTTATGTTGTTCAAGTACCCGTATGTCTGTACGGTACTATCTATACACATGCGCGCACCTCTAGTATATAATATATGTATATGTAGTCTCTGTCGGAGTGCAGACGGCCAAGTCTGATGCGTTTGCCCGTGCTCATTCCGCACCCAGCCTTTTCTGGTGCTGCTTCCACCTCGCAACTGCTGTAGTGCGTGGACGTTTTCGCAGCTAGACTGCGTAGATTTTGCATCAAAATGTACGGGGTCGGCTCGGACCGAAAGATCCACGACTGGTACGGGGCCGCCAGACGGGATGGTGTCCAGAAAGGCGCCGCGCGTCCCGAGCCCCCGCCGGTGTTGTATATTACATGCCACCAACGATCACGTGGCTCATCAGGACAGTACATTCCGCTTTGCTGGTCCCGGCCTCTCATCACGTACGGCCAAGACGTTGGAAAAGCCTGACTAATTGCTGCAGCACATGGGCTTATCGGACACGCTACACCCCTGTGGGATGGCGTATATCAATACTGATATTCACTCCCCACCTCAGGCGCTTTCACAACTAACCAGACTATCCCTAATCTAAATCGAGCAGCATCCGGAACCGTACCGCACAAGCGAATAATTGTCTCCGGGTGGGCGGGTGGGAGACAATATATATAGTTGGGTGCCTTCCAACAACTGAAGGCGCTCCCGATCCGCGGCCGCCCTTTATACTCGGATAAAGGGCGCCGCCGGATTGGCGCCGGCCGGTCCAGGCGGACCGGGCCGGCAGGGTCGTCACATAACCCAAACGGCGCAGCGAAAACCATGGTTTCCTAGGTCGTTCCTCCCAAGGAAACCGTACAGTTTTCTATTGCCTATTCGGTGGTTTCCTGATCGCCCTTTTGCAGCTAGCTCATGTAGCTATATGTATGGTAGTCGAATCAGACGCCGGCTGGCTACTTTCTGCTATATTACTATCAAATATAATACTATCGTATAATACTATCAAATTTACCAGGAAATTTGATACACCGGTAAAATATCGCCTATGATAGCAGCGACTACCGGAAAACGGCCTCGTCCTTCGAGGAACGATAGCGACCTAATATTTTGTCATATTGAGAATTATAGAGGTTTGAATTGCACGGGGCCAAGTACGACGGGTGCTACCCGACGTTACAATTCCGCCATACGCGGCTAGTACGCTACAACCGTGTGCCCAGCACGTCCATCCCTCACCCCGATATGACGCCCCGCGACGCGGCGGTGTCTCCACCTTCTGCCTTTGCGCCAGCTTCCAGCTAGCGCAACGGCATCGAGACTCTCGCGGTCTCGTAAGGTGACACACAACGACAGGTGATCTCACAACGACGTTCGACGCCAGCCGCTCGCCGCGACCGCAAATAACGACAGCAGGCCGTACTATGGACAACACACGGTTGCCTGACGACCTGTACGATTCGGAGGGGTGCGGTGGAGGCAACGCCGCGAGTTCGACGACTGACACCGCTAGCCTCACTGCGCTGGTGCAGCGGACGGATGCTGCTGCGACTCGACGAGCTAGACTCCCGCACCTCTTTCATTCAACAACCACCTCCGCAGAATCCTATTCCCGCGACGCCAGCCGACGGCCTCGACGGTGACGAGGAGGAGGACGACCCTCCCCCCCGGTTTCCCTGCGAAATCTCCAGGCCACGCAGCGTTCATTGACCCGCGCGACTGGATCGATTACCTGCCGCGGGCATACGCCGAGTCTATGCCCCCTGTAGGACTCACCACCCCCGGGATGTGGAACCCACGCAACGACGAGTGGGACTGCTACCTCACCGACGAGAAGAAGCACGCGACGCGCGACGAGTATCGCCACCTGCTGTAACTACAACGATCGCCATGAGCGAGAGACCACGGTGTTGATACTAATATGCTGATGAGAGCGCTGAACTGCTGTGACTTGTAGCTGCTCTTGCTGCTCTAACAGGCTGCCACAGTGGTACTGCACCTGGGTACATTTAGGATTGCGCTCAGATGGGCAACAGGCTCAAGTGACTGTTGACCATTCATGTCCACACCAACAAAGCATAAAGTACTAGAAAAAGTTACATCAAACGTACCAGAACCAAGGTACAACGGTAACTACTAGAGGCCATTTCAGTGGCCAGGATGCCACAGACCGGCTAGGCATGTTGCAAACATGCCCACCAGCCAAGTTGGAGAAACCTAGCCTTTGTAAATCACTTCGTTCTTCCCACCAGCTCCTCACTCGACCTGCAAGGTCGTGTTGCCGTCTTGTGCACTCACACTCACCTGCTGATGCTTGTCTGTCAGCTGCAGCCGCCTTGTGTCAACAGTAACAGGTTCTTGGCCTGATCGCGCATGTCCCTGCGCCACTCCTCGTTGTTTTCGTCTTCGCTTCCACCTATTCTAATATCTTTGTCGCTGATGACACCACAACCTCTGAGGACTGCCACGCCCAAGTCTTCCGCCTGCTGCTCAACCTGCTTCCTGGCAGGACCGCGGCGACTCACCTCCTGGACGTGAGCTACCGTTACAACACCCGTAAGGGCTACCACGCCCTGCAAGCCCTCAAGGCCGCTTTTGCTCCGCCACCTGAGACCTACATCTCCACCCTTGAGGGCTCCCTGTCTACCAAGCAATCTCCTCACGAGGACCTCGAATCGTTCATCGCCCGCCTGATGCTTGCCCGCCTGATGCTTGACAGAGCCGGCACGATTGTCACTGACGCCAAGCTGATCAACCACTTCCGTGATGGTCTGCGTCAACCTGACTTCAAGTCTGAGTACGACTACCTTCTTTGCAGCAGGCCTGACACCTTCCTTGAGGCAGCGAAGGCTATCCGTCTCACCTCCCGTGCGCCTGCCGCCGAGTCAACTGCTGCAGCATTCCTGGCCGCGCCGCCCCCGTCGCAGCCGAGCGCCGTGAAGGATGGAAAATTGAGTGAGGCTGATCTCACTGCCCTGGTCGCAAGACTCAAAGAGGAGCTCTCTCCTCCTCAGCCCGGCGCTGAAGATGCAACTATGTCCAAGCTCGCCGCCATGCTGTCTTCCTTGGTGTCCGGCGGCGCTTGGCCACTCGTCTACGCAGCCGTCAGACCGTCCCGGCGTCAACAAGCGCCGCTGCTATTACTGTGGCATCCCTGGCCACCCGAAGCGTGACTGCCGAAGCTACGCCCGGGACAAGGCCGCGGGCCGTGTTCACCCTGATCGCAACCCACCTGCAGGAGACGGCCGCGGCCGCCCTGACGCCGCTGGCGACAAGGAGCATGCCCACGTGGCCAAGGAATTTGGTTTTGTGGCGACCTCTCACCTCAACCTGCCCAGCTGCCCCACATCAGCAGAACGTCTGGCGCCCGTCACCACCGACTTCAACGTGATCACCCATTGCACCTTCTGTTGGAGCCGCTCTCACCTGCGCGAGGAGTGCTACAAGCTCCGGGCGGATATTGCGGATGGCAAGCGTCCCATGCTCCCCGAGGCTGATGTGGTGGTTACATCCATCATGCCACTTGCGGAGCATGCCATGGGTGCTGAGCAGGAGACTGATGAGTCTAAGGCGCCCGCGGAGCCAGTGGAGTCTGCTGCGGCGTGTCATGAGTCTAAGGAGCCCGAGGAGTCAGGCGAGCCTGCCGCGGAGCCTGACGCGCTGGAGGCGTCCGCTGAGGATCCTGACGCCGAGCCCAAGTCACCTCATCGCCGCAACCGCCATCTGCGCCGCCGCCGCAACCATGCTGTGCGCCGCCGCAACCATGCGGCGCGCCAGGCTGCATGCGCCTTCCTACGCATCAGCGAAGGTGATTACGATGCCTCGAGCGACAACAGCATGCCAGGCGCGGTGACTGACAGCTCGGTCTGGCGGCAGCTGCACACCGTGTGACTGGAGCCCGCCACAGGAGCGACCCCCCACACATGATGCCGCTGACTACCCAGACGCCGTCCCTCCGTCTACACCGGATGCCATTGATCAACTGATCATGATGACTGCTGTCGACAACCTCTGCGATACCGCCAGCGATGTGGATGTCCATGGTGATGACGGCAATGGCGACAGTGACAACGAGTGCGAGCATGACGCTCTGGAGCGCGCGTTCCACTGGCGCCACACTGCGTCTCATCGCCCGGGTGTGTGCTACCCGGCCTACCTCACTCCTACCAAGCCCGTTCCCTTCTTCCATCCATGTGGATATACTGCTGCGTTTGCCGCCCAGACGCTGCCGGACATCGCCTCCACACCGCCATTGCCTCACGCCGCCCTTGCCCGCTCGCCGACGCCGTTCCAGCCTCTTCCGTCTGTTACTCATGTCAAGGCCGACCGTGCTGCTTTTTCCAAGGGCAAGCCGATTCGGATTTTGTCACTGTGTGCTGGCGCCCTTCACTCCATCGCGGAGGGCCTGGCCGAAGCTGGTGTCCCCATTGGCGACATGATCTGCTGCGAGACCGACAAGCACGTGCGCAAGGCCGGCCGGGTGGAGCAGGAGCGCATGCAAGCCCGCCATCCTCATCAGATCCGTGCCAGCGCCATCCACGACTCCTACGGCCGCATCAACCCTGATGTCCAGTCCATCACTGACGACGAACTGGCGTCCCTTGGGCATGTCGACCTAGTGATTGCCTCACCGCCCTGCGCCCCGTTCTCAGCCGCCAACCCTCATCGCCTCATGCTCGCCGACCCGCGTGCTGGTGGGATGTACGGTTCTATTGATGTCGTCAAGCGTCTGGCGTCGATGCAGTCTGGTGGCGTCAACTTCATTCTCGAGAACGTCCCCGGTGCTGCGCGCTGCCATGAGATCGTTGAGGCTATGGGCACGCCAATTCTGGTCCGAGCGCACGAGCTTGGGTCAACAGCCAGACGCGATACAGTGGTATGGAGCAACATCCGTGACATCGATTTCTTTCGCGCTCACTATCAGCAGGCCCAGCGGGCACCGCTGTCTGTTGGGGAGCTCCTTACCACACATGGCTTCTCTCCACGGTGGACCGCTCCTTCTCATCTGCAGCATGGCCTCTTCTCGAAGTTCGTCTCCCGCCGGGGCAGTTACGCCTACCGCATGACCACCGCCACGACAGACGCACCTGCCGTGCCCGGCAAAAGCATGCTTCTACTCGACGGCGAGCCTGAAACCCCATGTTTGGACATCGTGGCTGTGAGCATGGGCTTCCCGGCTGACACATTGGACATCCCTGGTCTCTCGCTTGATCAGCGCCGCATGATGCTGGGCGCCTGCATCGATGCCAACATCGGCAAGTGGCTGGCACTTGCCATCGTTAAGGCCAGTGCGTCAGAAGTTGCGCTACCCAGCATCAAGTCGTTCCCGCAGTCGTGGGTGCTTGACACCGGCGCCACCTCTCACATGGTGGCCAACATCTCTGACTTCGCGGACTACAAGCCCATTTCCCCGCGCTGGATTCACGGACTGTGTGCACGAGCCGTCGGCATCGGCACTGTGCGAACCACCATTCCCGACGACAACGGCACTGCTCAGACAGTCGTTCTTCGCAATGTGTTACACGTGCCAGATCTCGCGTTCCGCTCTGACAACCAGATCTATCGTCTCTTCAGTAGCCGGCAAGCTGAGGAGCAGAATGCCCATCTCCAGATCATCATCAACTCCCGCGGCAGCCGCCTCGAAGTGGGCGATACCTACCGTCTTCCCGGTGGAGAGCGTCGACCGCCTGTACGTGCTGCACAGCCGCATTGAGCGGTCTGGACCCCCAGCGGGCATCTCCCTCGTCTCTGCAGTGAAGCAAGACTCCAAGTATCTGTGGCATGCCAGGCTCGGTCACATCCATGAGCGCGCCATGGACGCTCTGCGCGGCACCGCAGGCACGCAGGTTGACTACTCCACGCAGACGCGTCTACCGTTCTGCCACGCCTGCGCCATGATCAAGGCTAGCTACTGCAGCCCCGCGACCGCGCACCTGTCATCCTCGACCAGATGCACCATGTCACATGCTGGGCTGCGACTTCTGGGAGAACCCCACCAGATCGCTGCAAGGCAACTCCTACGTGTTTGGAGCTGTTGATTACGCCAGCAGCTGGTGCTGCATTCTATTTGTCCGCTCCCGCGCCGCCGCTGTCGACTGCCTGCGCCGCGTCCTGGCGATCGCCCGCAGCATGGGGCACACCATCCGTGCCCTACGTCTCGACAACGACAGCGTGTTCCACAGTCGCGCCTTCATCGCTGAGTGTGACGCTCATGCACTGCGACGTGAGTATTCTGCTCCCTACAGCCAGTTTCAGAATGGGCTGGTGGAGCGTACCTGGCGCACCTTGTGGACCTGGGGCCGCTGCATGCTGGCCTATGCTGGCCTTCCTACCCCGTACTGGCAGTTTGCCATGGCTACCGCTGCCTACATGCACAACCGCACCCCCAGGAGCACCGGCGCTGCACCCATGTCCATCGTCGCCGCAGCCGCCCCTGATCTCTCCCATTTGCGCGTCTTCGGCTGTCCAGCGTACGTTCATCAACAGCGCGCTCAACGCATCAAGTCGGACCCCTCTGCTCGACTCGGCATCTTCGTGGGCTACGACGCTTTGCATGCGGACGACTGCTACCTCGTCTATTTTCCTGATACCAACACCACCGTGGCAACGCGCAACGTCACGTTCAACGAGCATTGGGTCCTGCCGGCTACCCCTTCACCTGCCACTGATGTGTGGCGGCATGCCACACAGGAGGGGATGATGTGGCAGGAAGGGCATGCATCAACTTTAGGAGGGGCATCTACCTCCGGAGGGGCATCGACCTCAGGAGGGGCATCCCGCCCACTGCGCCGTCCCGACAGTGACAGTGATGCCAGCGACAGCGACGAAGATTTCTTCCCAAACGCCCAGCCTGAGCGAGATGAGACGCCCGAACCAGCCGGAGCCGGTGCCCCGCAGCCACCAGCAGTGACTCCCCAGCCTCCTACTCCTGCCGTCCCTGGTCCAGCACGCCCTACAGTGCCAACCGCCCCGACGTCCAGCGGACCGCCACAGCCTGCCGGCTTGTCCCGATCAAGCCGCCCGCGCATCGACTACCGCAACCCCGTCAGCGCCCGCCACCTGGCATGGAGCAATCGAGATCATGCCCATCTGGCAGGCGAGGCACCCGGCGATCCGCAGACGCACACGGAAGCTCTGACCGGTCCAGATGCACCACACTGGCTGGAGGCGATGTGGGTAGAATACCGATCCCTCATAGCCAGGAAGACGTGGGTACTGGTGACCCTACCATCCGGCAGGAAGGCAGTCAGGTGCAAGTGGGTATTCAAGACCAAGCGCAACGCCGACGGCAGCCTGGCACGCTACAAGGCGCGACTGGTGGCCAAGGGCTTCAGCCAAGTGCATGGCATCGACTACAACGACACCTTCGCACCTACCGTGAAGTTCACCACGCTACGCATCATATTTTCCCTGGCAGCCCATTACGGCATGGAGCTCGAGCAGACCGACATCGACTGTGCGTTCCTCTACGCAGACCTGGAGGAGGATATCTACATGACACAAGCCCCTGAGTTTGAACAGCAAGGACCCAACGGAGAGGAGCTGGTCTACCACCTGAAGAAGAGCGTCTATGGCCTCAAGCAGGCGCCGCACGATTGGTACCTCAAGCTGCGCGAGCACATGCTGGGGCAGGGATTTGCTCAGCTCAAGACCGACCCCGGCGCCTACATCTACCGATCCGGCAACACCTTCAGCATTGTGGCGATCTACGTGGACGACATCCTGATCTGCAGCAATTGCACCACCTGGGTGGTTCAGTTCAAGCGCAACCTCGCTGACGAGTTCGACATCAAGGACCTGGGAGCCTGCACCTGGATTCTAGGCATGAAGGTGGAGCGCGACCGAGACGCGGGCACCATCAAGATACATCAAGGGAAGTACGTGACCGACCTGCTGGAGCGTTTCAACATGACAGACTGCAACCCTGCTGATATTCCCAGCGTCGGCAACGATGCTCGCAACTCACCTGCGCTAGACGATCCAAGCATTTTCAGGAGCCTCATCGGCGGACTGCTGTACGCCTCCACTGCCACCAGGCCTGACATCACTGAGGCCGTCAACCGCCTGTGCAGAGCTATGTCAGCCCCAATTCGCGCACACATGGAAGATGCAAAACATGTTTTGCGCTACCTCAAGAAGTACCCTGATCGAGGCATCACCTTCGGCGGGAGCGACGTGCTGCAGCTAGCTGGATGGTCTGACTCAAACCACGCCACGATGACCAGCCAAGGCAAGGCCACCTGCGGATTCTACTTCACCATCTGCGGAGGAGCAGTGAGCTACAAGTAGCTGCTGCAGTCTATCGTCACCCTATCCACTGCAGAGGCGGAATACGTCGCCATGGCAATCGCCACTCAGGAGGTGATGTTCATCAGGCAGATGTTGCAGGAGCTGGGACTCGCACTTGACGGCCCTACCCCTATCGGAGAGGACAATCAAGCATGCATCGCTATCGCCACCAATGACGTGACATCCAGTCGTACCAAGCACATGGACATTCGCTACCACTTCGTGCGCGAGGCATGCAAGAATGGCGACATCAGTATCCACTACGTGGAAACCAGGGAGATGGCCGCCGACATGTTCACCAAGCCTCTACGCAACCCTCTCTTCGCCAAGTTTGCTGCAAAGGTCATGCAGTTCATCGAGGAGGGGTATTGATACTAATATGCTGATGAGAGCGCTGAACTGCTGTGACTTGTAGCTGCTCTTGCTGCTCTAACAGGCTGCCACAGTGGTACTGCACCTGGGTACATTTAGGATTGCGCTCAGATGGGCAACAGGCTCAAGTGACTATTGACCATTCATGTCCACACCAACAAAGCATAAAGTACTAGAAAAGTTACATCAAACGTACCAGAACCAAGGTACAACGGTAACTACTAGAGGCCATTTCAGTGGCTAGGATGCCACAGGCCGGCTAGGCATGTTGCAAACATGCCCACCAGCCAAGTTGGAGAAACCTAGCCTTTGTAAATCACTTCGTTCTTCCCACCAGCTCCTCACTCGACCTGCAAGGTCGTGTTGCCGTCCTGTGCACTCACACTCACATGCTGCTGCTTGTCTGTCAGCTGCAGCCGCCTTGTGTCAACATTAACACACGGTACCCCCTGAGTCCTCGTACTTGTATAAATAAGCCAGATTTCATCCGCAAATATAGTAAGCCCGGCAAAGGTCCCAGAAATGGTGGATACAGCAGCAGGTGAGCAGCAGGAGGGGACGGATACTTTTTGATGTGCAAGGTACGGGTAGTGGCAATCTGCTTTAAACGTCGAGTATCCTCTGGATTGTTGTAATCACATTTTTATATTACTACGATTTAGCAGTGTCCAATATAAATCCTCATCATCATCGACGGGTTTTAGGGGGGATGCTGCCGCTTTCAAGCTCCGTGCTGTCAAGCATCGGGGCCGACCGACTGGTCGCGGTGTCACGCACCCGACACGGGTTTAGTGTCTGTGAGCAGAGTGACCTCAGCTTGTAGCAGGTACGGCATCCATTTTGAAATTCATCGCTGTTCAGCAGCTCTTAATCTGCGACGACCCTATGGATATTGTCAGAAACTCCAAACTTAACAACCTCGGCACTGAAAATAAACTTCCTAGTCCGTACAGAAACATCGTCATCACCTCATATCTGCCGTCGCTTGTTGCTGCCCCTGTGCAAATATCACTGTGCTTAATATCCGATCCTTCTACAAGGTGCTCATATTGACACGTATCGACATATTTTTAGATACATCGACTGGCTGCCTTTGCTAGCGACTGATGACTGACGAATTCCAATCCTAATATATGGTACGTGCGGTATATAATTATTCCCAACCCCGTGGATTGACAATAAAAGGTGCGCGCCTTCGGAATTCAGTAGCCGGTACATCTGGAGTAGCAGCAGAGCGCGCGGTGGAAGACCAAGTGTGCACTGCTGCTGCTGCTGCTTCTATGCGCGCCTGCAAACACGCGGCGGCGGCGGCACTCAGTAGCGTCAGCGGGCCTCGCTGGCCCGGGCAGTTCAGCATTTGTCCAGCAGCACACACAGCGATATCTCTACCGGTGCCCTGACACTAACAGCAGTAAGTATCTCAGCACTGATATGATGAGCTGCAGCAGAATATATAATCATTCGTCATTGCTACACGTCGTCGTCGTAAGTACTTAATATCAGCGGTATGCAAGTGCTGGCTCATCCACGGCTAGTTACGTAGTCGGTAGCTGCACATCGCGCGTCGGCGGCACACATCTGACTACTCGTTCGGAATATCTCGTTCAGATATGAAGACGCGTCTTTTGGAGCATCTCAGGCTCTGCTAAATGCTGTCAGCAGTGTCATGGTGCCGCTCGAGACGACACATAAGAGCGATAGGTATCGACACGAAATGTAATAGCTGACTAGAACAAAAAGCAATATAACACACCGTGCTTAGCATATAAAACATGTGTGCTCTGTGTGTGCTACTCCATGATACGCCGCCGACAACGCAGCCTATAACTGCTGGCCCCACGGAACTCTGCTTGCTGCCTCTGATGAAGGTGCCGATTCCATTGTGACAGGTGTCACAATTCAGCAGGCGGCCGCCAATAGGGGGAGCAGAACTTCCATTTACACTCGCGAGCTATCAGATTCTGAATAAGACATTCTCAATGTCGTCAGATCCCGCCCTATCGCTAGGTGCGCATGAGCCCACCCACAGGGGTAAGTCAAGCAAATATATGTATACTGTGTGCTTATATATGTAGATGTATGTACCCATATACATGTATATCTTGAAGAATGCACGCTCATCGCAAATTGTTGTCGTTGACGCCATGATAATAGTGATATCGTCATGATGCATCATAACAGGACATATATGGCAGTGGCGCGTATTTCAAAATATCTCGGTGACAACAAAACATAACTTGCTATCAGAAATCGCGTGGTCGAACTGCAAAGGTGTTGTGGGCCACAAAGCCTGAGCACGTCTAAATTACAGTGGGACAAACAACCTAAACCGAGAGGAAGAGTCACAAACAAACATAGGCAGTATAAGCAACTGCCAATTGAATCGTAGTGCAGTGGCAGACTGCAGTGCCTATGACTCTAGATGATATATCAATCTCAAGCTCGAAAAGCATGTATCACATAGAAACGTCGCGTTGATTACATTGCACATTTGCTTGCATGCGCTGACCTGTCGCCGGAGCGAAATATGTGATATGTTACAGCCATAGCCGCCCCGTTCTACAGCATATGTGCAAAGAAATGCGCCATCTCAAAGCTGTGTCTATAATTGAGCAGGTATGGTGTGATAAGGGGCAGATTCCACAAATGTTTAGGGCAGATCAGAACCGTGTCTTTCCATTAAGGATGACACGCATGGGTGTTGGAATGAGGACTATTCTCATACTGAATATACATCACTGGCGAGTGTTGCCACTATGCTGCTATTGCGCCTCAGCATATATGTGATATACAAACCATACAAAGTCGGTACTCAATAGTAGTCTGCCGAGTCATTCAAGGTGTAAATGCTCCGCTGATTAGCATCTCCAATTTTGCAGCCGATGCATCACTTTTGACGAGGAGCATTGAGGCATACATGTGCGTGTGTGTGCGCGTGTGCTGAATGTATGTAATTTGCATTGTTAGCGTTGCTCATGTAGACAAAAAATCGAATTTCTTCACGACCGAGCATTAACTCACTGAATCTTCTAAACACGTCAGGTATTTGAAACTTTGTGCTGGTAGTCAAGCTGATGCCGTGAGACTATCAATGGCAGAAGTAGACATCATCATGATATAACAACACTGCCTCTCATTTCCTTGTGTGCCCCTACAATATATGTACAGTGCGTCCTGATTCCAGCATGGATGACGCAGTCAACAATCTCACTGAGGCAGCCTCTGTCGACGTCCTGATCGATGACATCGGCAATCAGCGCCTCATGCATGCCATTGCGTTGATCGATACGCTTCAGCAAGGTATGTTGCTTTATGTAGCTGCTGCTGCTGCTCGTAAGACTTGCTCATCGGCGTCTCCTTCAGTCCAAACTTCAACATCGCGTATTTAGGTGCCAGTAGGCATTGCTGTGGTATCAAAGCTATGCTGAAACCATGATTCATCATTTGCGTTGCCAGTTCGTTCGCTGGCCATCGAGTGTGACCATCGCTGCATTGCTGCCAGCATAGTGCGCGGTCAACAGTGTTTGCGTGTGTCTCTATATCATGTGTGTCTATATTATGTGTGTCTGTATTGTGCACGCCTGATGATGTGCTTTCCCAGTCTATGCGAAGAAAACATATGATGCAGGATAGTCATATGGTCGCTGCATGACTGACATATGCTGCAGTGTTTGGCTGTCTGTCTGTCTGTCTGGAAAGCCTGGGCATATTGGAGTAAGGGAGCATTCTGCTGGAAAGCGAATGCAGAAATGGGGTGTATGAATGCAATGGAACAAGCGAATGTATGAATAGCATACCGGCAGAATAGTGAAAGTGCGTGTTGCATATTCGGTCAGGAGCAAGCCTGGTATGCCGCTGCAAATGTTTCAACTGCGAATGTCAAATCTCCACACAATAAAGGTCTAACTGCTGTCGGCCTCCTGTTCTGTCGGCCTCCTGTCCTGTTCTGATGTCGGCCTCCTGTTCTCACTGCATCAGAGCTCATGTCGCAACTGGATTTGGCAAAGGACAGGGCAGTGCAGGAGTTCACCCGGTGAGCACTCTCGACTTTAGATTGCTTGAAGTTGTCGCTGTTTCAAGCATCAAACACTCCACAAACCGATACATACAAAAAACAATTGTCTTAAACCATTGCCCCTGCTGGCATCACTTCGAACACTGGCACACTTCGAAATCCTTCAAAGAAGTGATGAAATATATCATGGGTAGAAGCAAGGAAATGAACACTGGTGCTTTCTTCGATGCTGTTCCGATGTAGGGTTGAGCGTCAGCATTCAAGTCTGACATGATTCGATTATCCGCTGAGCATCATTCGGAATGCACGCATTTGCCGTGTCTTCTATCTGATGTTTTTATTGTGTGATGTGGGGGCACTGCGTTGGCTTCCTAGGATCAAGAAGACACTGGAGGACTACGTGTCTGATGTCAAGAATGACGTGTCAAGCCACGCTGGGGCTGTGCAAGAGATGCAGCTGAAGCTGCAGGCATCCCGGACCGTGGCCTCCCAGATTCAGCAACAGCTGAGGGAGGCCGGAGTCCAGTGATGGCATGCACCGTGTACTCGCCCCTTGTAGGCTTTCTTTATTGTCAGCCCCACCTTCCACTACACCCATCCACAATACCCACCCACCTTGTATGAGACAAAGCACCCCTCAGTACAGCGGCATCGCAATCTACGGCTCCTTCAAAGACTATGTGAACATGAGTCATGGAGGCGGATACCGCGCAACTCTTCATTATTTGATGCTTTTGTAGCAACAGTGGCCATGTAATTCCTTTTTGCTGCCTCTTGTCTGGCATGCAGTCATGACAGAGCGCAAGAGCTTCTTCCCTGCACGTTAAAAATGGCTATGGGTCGTGAATGCCTAAGCCCTGGAGCATTTCCATGGGTCGATCTGCTGTAAGAAGCACGCACAGCAATAAAACATGGTAAGACTGTGCAGCAGACCCACCGGGTATAGCCATAATAGTACATTCTCGGTGTTGGTACATGTGATCCTTTGCAGGCGCTGAAGCGCGCAAAGCAACTAGTCAATGCTCGTTTCTTCATGCGAGTGCGTCCCGCGCTCCTGATCCTCCGCCCTCAGCAGCTCCAGCGCCGTCGTCATTATTTCGGTGACGTAAGCCGCCTGGTTGTGGTCCGTGAATGCCTTGACCACCCTGAGCGGCTCCTGGATCATTTCCTCAATCCGCATCTGCATCGCCTCCTCCAGACGCTGCGCCTCGCGCCCCTCCCCAATCTCCACGAGACGGGTGCCGTACGTCGGGTTCCACCGCACCAGAAAGAGCCGCCCGATCGGCTCAAACAGGAAGCGGCTCATGGTGAACGGCCCGGAGCTCTCCCCAAACAGGCTCTGCCGCCAGTTGAGCAGCTGCTCTCCCCAGGAGGACCGCCGGAACTGCGGCAAAAGCATACGGTTGTTCAGCTCAGCTTACCCCTTCCCGTGCAGGTTCTGGAATGCAGTGCCACAACAGCTTACGCCATCATACATATATCAAGCCGTGCCGGCAGGCAGATGGGGGCCAAGTGCCTACCAGAGAATAGGCTGGGTCCACAGCGAGCAGCAGCCTAGGGACCGGGTCATCGTCCAAGCAGAAGTGCTTGATGGTGCTGGGCTTGAGACCGAGCGTCCGGCAAACGGCGTCGCTGCCTTCTGAGCCAGAGTGCGCCATGACGGCCGGGCTACCGAAGGTGTGGCAGCTTAGGTCGCTGTCTGGGATTCGCAGCTTGACGCGCGCCATGGCGGTTAGGATGAACGCAATGGCTCCTCCAAGGCTGCGCATGGCGGGACAGACAAACGGCATAACCAGTGTGAGAATCAGCGCAGGGGAAAAGAGAGAGAGAGAGCGCGCCGGGGGTGGCAAGGCGCCCACGGACAAAGAGAGAAACATCTTGGGCTTTTGATTTCATCATCACCACCACCGCCACCATCTTCCAGTAAAGGGTATGTCCGCTCGCCTCTCGGTTTCAAGTAGCCCTAACAGCCACGCCACCGTCCACAGACTGCCAGCTGATTCCACACTGATTATCCGCTTTCCTTTCTCGACATTACGTACATTACACCAAAGTCAGTACGGGTGGCGACGCACCTATAGGAACCTTTCTTGTAAGCCTGCATCTGGGCTTGCATGCTATAAGCTCCAAGACGTACATGTCCTGTAGTTCTGCTAAATCTCTGTCTATATTCGACATCTATGACGCAGGGCGGCTTCCTATTTGCAGTGATTTCATTACCGCATCCGGAAGCAGACGCCATTTATCCCTCATATCTCACGGGACATAGCCGTTTGCTCCTGTATATCACTGTTTATCGATTACTGCACTGCGTGAGTCACACCGTACTTCCGGCCCTACCTCTACCCCGGTAATCTACTTCCCGACTGCACAGGTTGGCGGATGTGAGACGCCATACCTGTGGCCGGCGAATGTGAGCCGCATGCCATGGGGGACATCCAGCAGGCACGGCAGCATGTCCCCCCACACGCCATCCGCAATGCCATATATCCCCCGGTGGACCACCACCTCGCTGGTGCCGAGATTCCGCTCCAAGAAGGGCCGGGGCCAACAGTTGGACAGCTCCTGTGTGCGAAGGAAGGAAGGGAAGGGGGGGGGGGGGGGGGAGGGCGTGCCGGGGCATCAGCCAGTCGGCCCACATGCCATGCAGCCACACCGTGACGCTGTCCCAGGGGCGCCAGCCTGGCACGGGAGCTGCATCGAGCGCCATGGGGGATCGCACCGTCCACAGAGCCCGCAGATCCACCAGTGGGTCCCGCCAGACTACGCCGCGGATGAACACGAGACGCTCCACGCCCCAGTCCATGTCAGCGTCCGACTCAAACTTGAGATTCGCATCCGCGCCGTCCAGCAACCCTGACGCGCGCCCCCTGTGCTCCGGCTCGAGCTCTATGCTCGCCTCGCCGGTCTCCGGGCTCTGCCTGGCGATCACGTTGGGGAGATGCCCCTGGGTGACGAACCAGCGGGTGTAGCGGTTCTGCCCCTGCGCCAGCAGCTCCATGCCTGCGGCCTCCACCGCGGCCTCCAGCTCATCTGGTGGCACCGTGTACACGTAGCTGTTGAGCGCTGCTAGCCGAGCCGCACGATCCATCTGGCGGGTATTGGGAGGATTACAGACCAAAGGAGGGTTGGGGAAAGATGGCTCAGCAACTCCACAGCGACCGAGCCCTTGAGGACAGTCTAGGGGCAGGCAGCACTCAGCTCACAGCACACTCTATATTGGCCGGAGCTGCTCACCTCACGGGCGCTCAGAGGGGCCTTGTAGGCGTTCCTTGCCTTCTGTGGGCTAGCGCCGTCGCCACCAGCTTCACTGCGCCGCCTCTCGACAACCGGCCGGGCGCCGCTCTGAAGGCCGCCGCCAGCGGCCCCGGGCGAGTCCACCACCAAGTCCTCCGCGCGCCCCTCCTCCTCCTCCTGAACGCTCATGACGATGCTGGAGGATCGGCTTGAGGGGCTGCTGGAGTGCGCAATCAGGCGCTGCCAGCCTTGAGCGCGGCCGTCCGCGGGCAGATGCCAGCCGGTCCATGTGGTCACCGAAGCCCGGTCCGAGCGCACCGCGCGCCCAACCACGGTCGGCGCCGCGCCCAGCCGCGCTAGGCTGCCTGCCGTCAACATGGCGCACGGCTCGAGTGCGCGAGCCTATCTCGTGGTTGAACAGTAGTCCTGTGCGGAATAGCCGCAAGGGGCGCTGACGTAGGCGTGGAGAGCGTGGCGGCCCCGCAGGGTCCCTGCGGGGTGCGAAGTATTAACTGTATGTAGCTGCGAACGAAGCAGTTCGTTTTGTCCCAGTGAAGTGCGAGCAGATCACCGACGACGCCTGTACCAGAGCAATCGGAATGGCGCTCTCATGTGGCGCACTGATCACTTGTCAGCAGGTCGGGGAGGAGCCAAATGGGATGTGTGGGGGGGGGGGGGGGGGGGGGGGGCGAGTTCGAAAGGTTGCGACAAAGTTCAAGAGGCAAACGCTGCCCACGCCCACGCTGACTCTGTAGTGCCGCCTAGCGACTCTATATACTGTAGCAGCAACTAACACTGCGCCCTCAAATTGTTTGTCGGTCGTTGATTGGTGGCCACAAGTAGTAAAAGGGCGCGCCTGGTGGGAAATAATCCCATATACACAGTACTTTGACACATTAACCATGGACAGATTGGCACGCGCTAGGCCAGGCTGGCGCGTTCCGGCCGGACCGAAACAAGGTTTCGAGAATAAATTGAAAAATTAAACCGGACTTCAAAAAAAAACGCCGTAGCAGGGGGCGGTTATCACAGCGGAGATCGACATGACATTTCAGATCAGACCTAACTAAGGATTTATATCCTGCAGAATATCAGCGCAACTGAGTAAATATCTCGTCTATGAGCGAAAACGAGGATGATGGTGCCCGCGCGGCGGCGGGGGGGGGGGGGGGGGGGGGGGGAGGCGCTCCGAAGAGGGGCTCCACCCCCCCCCCCCGCCCCCCCCCCCCCCCCCCCCCCCCTCCCCCCGCCGGTTCCCAGAAAATCTCGTCGAGGTGGTCAAAGAATAAGCCGTTATTTTCCCTTGTTACTTCAAAGCATCCGGACGTTGTGTGCCGATGCATAAAATAGGAAAGCATCAGTCATCCACAATATCCATGTGTAAATATTAAGCATAACATTAATAAAATCTAAACATCTACAATATCTTGATGGATGCCACTTCAACATCTAAAATATTAAATGGCATGAAATAATTCGCGATGCATATTCTTGTTTTCCTGCTGCTGCTGGTAAGATGCGAACATCACTTGTTGCCCACTCTTAACTTGCAGTCTTGCATGTTTCGCCGGATTTGCACCTCATGCCGATGTCGCCGCTGAGCTACGGCATACAATAGTTTCACTCGCAATCCAAGCAATTTTAGTCTTATGAGGAGTGGAGCGGACATTGAATCATCCGAGCAGCTGGTGCAGGCCCTCTACCTTATAGTTGTGGAACGGGGTTACAACTCCCGTAGTGTTTTCAGATTTGATGTCGCTTGTGTGAATCATGAAAGCCGGGAGAAGCACGCCACCTCCCCGCCCCTTCCGGATCTCAGAACACTGGAAGACACAAAGAGGCCGGAGAGACGATGCAGTTGTACTGCAAGCGCTCGTTCTCCGATGAGTTGGCGTCATGTTGATGGCATTCTGTGATATCAATCTCGTTCCGCCAATCCACCTCGAGACTGCTTAGCGGCACATGTTTATATTCTGCACATGCCGCTCGCGCTTGAATATATCTTTCCCGTCGGCCTGATCTTGCCCACACGCTACGTATTCAGAGGCAATGGCGCTTATGTGCTGGTCGGCAGAGTGCCGGTCCTCCGATGATCGCAGACAAAACAGTATTGCCTACCGGTTTTCTGAGTTCATCTATCCCCACACAAGCCACAGGGACGGCCAAGGTATCGAAGTCATTTGCAACATCATGCAGCGTGTCCATGGTAATATTGAGATTCGTTCATTGGCAACTTAAGCAAACTGATAGAGAATCTGCCAGCATGGAACCCAGGGCCATCAGGTGACATGTCGTCGCATTGAATTGGCACAGTCTTCATACCGCGCGTGTACCTTTCCCTCCCAGTCACCGTT
This sequence comes from Tetraselmis striata, assembly GCA_006384855.1. Taxonomy (NCBI): domain Eukaryota; kingdom Viridiplantae; phylum Chlorophyta; class Chlorodendrophyceae; order Chlorodendrales; family Chlorodendraceae; genus Tetraselmis; species Tetraselmis striata. Next base: position 497,375 of record VCJN01003059.1, read on the forward strand.
GAACCCGCTGAATGCTCATGTTGGGTACGGGGCACTAAGGATCGCTTGGATACAATGGCGCTTGTGGCATCTCGAGTGTGCTCACGGTCACACCGCTTGTGCTGGGACTCTGTGCACTGACGAGTGGTCGTCACTTGGGAGGATTGGCGCAGCAAAACATGCATTTTCATGCATAGCAGTTTCAGTTCTTGCCCTAGGAATGGCCAACACAGCAAGCCATTTCTACTCATACTCATCGGTGTTACTGCCCATGTAGAATGTGCTTGGATCGTTGCCACTGCCCTTTCGTTGATCGAGTAGCGGATGATATGCACGTGCGAGAGACGGCGGGCGCTCTACAACCTGATGAGCACTGCCAGGTGAGATCAGAGTGGCGGTGTGGTGTGTGCCGCTGTTGTGCGGCGGCGGTGCCACGATGAACCCCCCCCCCCCCCCCCCCCTTCCCCAGGCTGGGTGGTGGGTGGTGGTGGTGGTGGGGAGGGGGGGGAGGGGGGGTTCCTCCTGCCTCCTGGCGCCCAATGGCCTCGACAGCCGGAACATCGTACAACCATGCAGATCAGCATTTTAGTGTATCCTCCCCAAACCGTGCATAAAATGGCACATCATGTCTCGACAGTGGCGTTTACTACAGACCTATAGTTCATTCTGACAAGAGTGATTTCCTGATCGCATGTTGCAGCTAGCCCATGTGGATGGTGTATGGATCAAAGCAGCACATTTCCTGTTAGCCACTGGACAGTCGCCAGGGCAGGGCTGTAGAAACGTGATTGTAGCCGCCTTTACACCTTCCGACGCATGCCATTTTCGAGTTGTCCCTATACATGCACTGATCGCCATGTGCTTGTTCCATACCTCACACGTTGCGAGTGAACAAGCAGGCAGTTGCGGCAGCCGCATCAGACCATTCCTGTTTTGCCACCAGGACAGAACTGGCGTCAGACTTATATACATGTGTCTTTGCTGTCAGGCGCAGGCAGTGACCAAATTGGTACTGTATAGTGATTGTTCACATCTTACACAACGAACAGTGCATTTAAAAAAACACTGCGATGCATTGCTTCAGGTCTACCCGGGATATCAGATCGAGTGCAAAGGGCATCCCGGTGGCAGGTGGTGTCAGAGCTTTCCTCTGAGGAGGTCGCCTGTAGGACACCGCGGGAATGCAGACTGTGTGGCGTCATAAAAGTCAAAGAGCACCACCCAGACAGGCCATTTGCTGCCGTCGGGGCGCTCGATGGCTGAGATGACGTCCCGGGGGTGGGCTTCCCGGAGCAGCGTGGCCCCTTCCCCCGCGCCCCCCTCGGCGAGCTCAGCCAAGTCGGCGCTCCCAACTATGCGGCAACCGCCATTGGCCAGCCGCCCGTTCATGAACATTGCCTCCGGATTGATGGTGAACCCCCAGCCGAGCCTGCTGCCGTGGGCCTTCGCCATGTCAATCACCTTCTCAAATCCCTGTGCACCAGTGCAATGCCTCGGCTCGTCAGCCCAGTCCTCGTAGAAAGCGGAGCCGCCCTCCAACTGGGAAAGCACGAACGTAAAACGGCTTAAACGTTGACGGGACCAATTTGCGTTTGTATCGTTGTCAGTAAAGATGCCCTCCCCATCCAGGCTGCCCCGCACTATTAGCCGTCCCTTTGGCTTATTGTCCGACAGCCAACGAGCGACTGCTAGTCTGCTACTGCTCCTGCCGCCCCTAGGGGTACAGATACCGCCACGCGCGGCGCGGCGCGGCGCGGCGACCACCAGCGCAACAAAGGCGAGCACCAAAAACAAATACTGCCCCCCCCTGTATGCAAAGGGGTGAGTTAATGACCACGTTAAAACAGACAGGGACATTTTACGCTGGCAATGGACGTTCAAACGTTGGCCCAGGAACGTTAGTTCTTTCCCAGCCCTCCAATACAGGGTCGTAATAAAGATTTCGGCGCAGGAGAGCTGCAAGTCCACAAACCCGCATCCGCGTCATGAGCATCAACATTGTGCATGTCGCAGCGGGAGGAATTCGCACCGTCCTGCCCATGCCGCCGCGCTGATGTCTCTGCCCTGTCGCTCCTGCCGCAAAGTATACGGATTGAGCGAGCGCAGCATGCTCGTCTGCACCCACCACGCTTGCCACGCGCCGCAAGCCCTCAAGCATGAGCACTGCCCGGGTCCTAAAGTACCAGCCCATCCGGTGACGCGGCCCGCCTCCAGGGTGCAGAGGCTGTATTGCCGGAATGTTGAGCGTGCTGAGCTCTGCGCTGATTCCGCTACCTTCAAGCCAATCAAAGAATGGCACGCAGGTGAGCACGCTGATAGGAACAAGAGCTGCTGCGCTCCTCTCAAAGTGGACGTGGCTCAGTCCATGGCTGACAGCGTCCCGGTATCCCGCGGAGAAGCTGGCCATCAACTCGCTCCACACTGCATGACCCCACTGCAACACTCAGGCGCCCAATTGCAACTCTGAGATGCACTGTACAGAAATTGGGAATTACTCCGCCACACCGCACTTACCAGCAGCTTCGTCAACATCCAGCATGTCCGAGAACTTTCTTATCAGCCCCGCAGCTTGGTAGCTTTCAAGAACCATGAGCGTGACGCGCTCCACATCCCTGGTACATTATATACACAATCAGGGCACAGCAGAGCGACGCCACTGGCCTGCCTCTGGACCATAAGAGCAGTAGCAGCACTCAGGGGAGGAGCATGTGTCACTCCGGATGGGTTGGGGACTTGAGGTGGAGTGTCTGACCCTTCGCGAAGCACTCCGGAAACTATGCCGCTCCGCGCCTCGCTTGCCTCGCCTGGAGGCATGATGCCGATGGACTGGAGGCAGGGGCTTGCGCTGCAGGCTAGCTCTCCTTCAGCGTATTGCACCGTAGGCTACTCTGTCCGGGCACGGCATGCGTGTCGGTAACTCACCGGCCTCGCACTTGCCTACTGCCCGGCGGCCGGGCCTCGCAATTTGCACGAAGTAGGCAGTCGAGACATTTCCTTACCTGCCGCCACCTGCGGCCCCTTCCTTCCTGCCAGGCTGCAGGATACTGCTGCAGGTAATGGTGTGGTGGCTTTGCACGTCGGTCGCCACGTAAAGACCAGCAATGCCTGCAGGACCTAGGTGCATGGCATATCGTACGCTCGCCGCCCGTCGAAGTGACGGTATCCGCGCGCCAGCGCCGGAGCACAACTCGCTACGGCAGGCTTCCCGCAATCCCCTGCTAGCTTGCGAAACCGCTGCTGCGGCGCTTTCTGTCAGAGTGACTGCCCGCGTCGTCAGCCAACGTTTCTGGTGGCCGCTGCTGACATGTGCGAACTCGGTGACGGCGCGTGCTGGATCGCTGGCGCAGCATGCCGGTGGCGGTGATGACGTCGGCGCCACTGTCCGCTGGCACATAGAATCAGCACGCATAGCTGCATAGGGAGTCGCTATTACAGCACATTTATGTCTTCATACATCTGGCCGTTCGTAGCTGCTGCGTGGATTTCTGGATTTCCTTCTGGATTTCTGTACGGATTTCTTCAATGTTGCATCTAGCACATGTAAGGATCATCATTAGCGCCGGCCCGCCTCCGGCAGGTTGGACACAAGCACCTGTTGCACACGAGCATCTAAATCATCTCTGTATCGTCTTAATATATCATATACAGTCGCTATGTATGCGGTCATATTCCGCACCTCTGTGCGCCTGCCCGGGCTTCTGGCGGGCGCTCGCCCGCGCGCGGAACTGTCGACGACAGCTCAGCACGGCACGGAAGCACGATCCAGGTGCACGTTGGTGCTCACAGTCCCTGGCGCATCAGAATAAAAACTCCTCGCTGTTGCCCTCACACCGCCCGCCAGCAGTGGATACTGCGACTCCCGCGCGTTGCGCGCGACTGCGGGCCTTGCCGAGTCTAGCTCTCCCATCCACTGTGAATCCCCCATCACCCGCACACCTCACGCTCAAGCAGGCAGCGCCGAGCGACAGTGTGCGTCACTGCAGCCTAACATCTCGTAGTTCAGATGGCTACGATATCAGCCGTCTCGCAACGAAAGTCCGGCGGCCAAAGCCTTGAACTTGTCCCTGCAGCAGAGCTCGAAATCTCGGACGTAGAGATGGGCGCGATGCTGGCCCCAGCGCCGGCTCTCCCAGCGGCGCCGGCCACCAGTGAGCTGCGTTGGTCGGACGTGTTCCGGGGGCACTCCTACCTGCTGCTCTCTTTTGTTGTGATGATCCTATGGCTGCCGCCGGTGCTCTTTGAGCTGCTCTCAACGCCAAGGCAGCGGTACTTTCTCCCAGCCGAATGGCGTCTACCCTGGGGACGCCACCATCACGTATCCCATGCAAGACGAGACCGTGCCCACCTGGGGGGCGGGGGTGTTCGTTGCGCTGGCTCTCTTCGGGATCGTGGCGGCAGAGATCCTGCAGGCGCCGCTGCTCCATGCGACCCGCAGGCACGCCGCAAGGGCAGCAGTGGCAATCGCAGTCGAGTTTGCCATTGTGAATTTCATCACGTATGCAGCCACAACCTGTATAAAAATGGCCGTGGGGCGCCCTCGCCCCGACTTCTTTGCGCGCCTGGCCACCGGCGATGCCGGGGATCATCCACCAGGGCCAGCTGAGCTACCCATCCGGGCACTCTTCCACATCCTTTGCGACTGGCGTGTTCTGGGCGCTGTACTTCACGTGGTGCTTTCACTTCAGGGGAGGTCACGCAGCCCGCGAGCACTGCGCTTGTGGCTGGAAGAACGACCTCAGGGCATTCGCCCACCTCGTCGTCATTGGCGCTGGCCCGGCTGTGGCGGCCTTCATCGCAGTCAGTCGCGTGGTGGACTACAGGTAGGAGGCCACCCGAGAACGATGGCCTCAATTGCCCAGCACCAGCAGCATACCATGTTCATCGAGAGAGAGAGAGAGAGAGAGAGAGAGAGAGAGAGAGAGAGAGTAAGAGAGAAGAGTTTGTGCATTGCGCCTTATCAGATATACACACCCTTCCATTTACATGTTTGTCACCAGACCGAGAATTCCAGGGGTCTTCCAGGGGGCATCGGATGGCCCATGTGCTGGCGCACCATCTAACCCATTCGCGGGTTTCCAACAATAATGATATGTTTTACCGCAGTGCACCGAGAATTCCATGGTGGACAGGTTGTCTCGTTCGGTGCATTTATTTTCCGGATTGATTTATTTGGGCAAACCCGAAGTGTGTACAAGATATGTGCCTTCCAGGTCGCCCATGCTGATGTTTGTCGCGATGGCTCAACACTCGCAGGCACCACCCCGCAGACATCAACGCCGGCTGCATACTGGGAACTATGTGCACCGCGTTCCTGTGGGTGCGGGTGCTGCCCATCATGCGGGAGTGCAGGTACTCGTAGAGCCACGCTGGATCGCGCCATGGCGTGCAGCTGTGCAGCTGTTGCAGATGCACCCAGCGGCCTTATGGCAAGTAACGCAGTAGTGGCGCTGTTTCGGCATTGTTTGTCCGGATGCCTGCTCTCTACCAGCACGATATCCAACACCCCTCCCCCTTTCTCACCGCTCACCGAGGCGCATATACACATTTCGTTGTAGCGGCGCGCTCTCTCCCTCCCTCCCTCCCCATCTGCTCAGCGTAGCGGGCCATGTAATGCATCTGCCAGCCCGCTGCAAGGTCATCTGTCTGTCCATGCTGCTGAAGGCACATGTGCCTCGGGGGTGGGCGGTGCTGGTTTGCACGTTTCCACACCAAAGGGATATTTCATCAACCTCGAGGGCCCTTTGAAACAATCGGCTTGCGAAAGTGAGTCGATGTCTCCTTGTATCCATGCAGTATTGTGATGCATTTCGAACATGTGTACTTCTCCCCTATTTTCGTGCTGGAAGGGGGTGAAAACCATCGGAGAGGGGGTGAATATATCAGGTATTATTGCGGTTATCATTATTTATACTTAGTTTTTATCAGTTCTCATACTAATCTTACTCAGTTATCATTAGTTATCGTTGCTTCAATCATTCTTGTTTGAATTACTAATCATTAGTGTATCATTGCGCATTTTATAAAGCGAACGATGGATGCCGGCCGCTGATGGACAACTCGCCACTGCGACGAGAAGAGTGGCACCACCACTTGCTGCAGACGGAACGACGGCGTTGGCAGACACATCATTCCACAGCGACTACTGCTGTATTCGATATATGGTGTCCTGCTCGATGTCTGATACCAGGACACGACACATACGACTGAGAGTAGTCGTCACGGCACCAGCTTTAATGTACGGCGCATCTTTATTTGCTCTTATTTATTTCAAATATATTTAAAATTATATAATATCATCCTTACATACAGTCTGACAGTCGGTACACCCGGTCTGATGTCGTCGCTACATCATAATTTGCATTCGCTCCTGCCGGGTCGGCGAAGGGTTACCAGGTACAGGTACCCAAGCCAGGCCGCCAGAGAGTTCGCTGCGCGAGAGACAAGCGTGATCCTGCTGGCGTTGGATGATTGTAGACTGATTCACTCCCTGAGCGGCCCTCAATGGGACGGGATTACGGCTGCTTTCACGGCCAAATCACCAGGTGGGTGAAGCGTGTGCGGCGTCTCTAGCCGCGGGATGGACGTCAGCTAAGTACCTGGTATTCAATACTCCATGCGCTGAGCAATGCCGGCCGGAGCTTCGCTAGCGTGTGCGGCAGCCGGTAGCTCACAGCAACCGCCACCGGGGGGCTCACGGAGGGGGGCGTCAGAAGGCAGCGCATGCCGCTGCTCCAGAATTCTCGCGCTTCTATCCTGCGCGCTGGCCAGCGCGGTCCTGCTGGGCATGGCTCTGCCGATGGAAGAAATCGTCTGGGGGGTTCCCGGGTGGGGCAAAGCCTCGCCCGCTTTGACACCGACGGCACGTTCTCCACATAAGCGCGACGACACGCATTTTACGAGCCGCGCGACCCTGTTGCGGCCACAGGTGCGGAGTCGTGGCTGTCACCTCCCTGGCTCTGCCAATGTAGACGCTGGAATCCTGAGGCTCCTTGCTGCTGTGCAGGACTTGCATCTGCCGGCGGAGATAGAAGCCAGCCCGACTGGTTATTCCCCAACGGCTCGCCCACATATATCACCGGATCCTCAGTTTGACGACAGGCCAGGTAAATGCAAACGGAGCAATCCTTGAGTTCAGGCGGACGGATACGTCGGCTGCCACTGATGCGGCCTACTTTAGTCTTTAGGCACGCGATGCCCTTGGTTGTGGTGCAGTGGGGGGGGGGGGGGGGGGGGGCAGCAACGTGCTGATAGTCGTCGCCGCTGCTGCTGCCGCTCATCTATCGCGCAGGTGCGGTTATTGCGGAAGGCCGGGAAGATGCACATGTTCGGGGTGATGTGTCGGCATCCCCTCCTGAACCCACAATCAAGGCCTCGCCAGAGCCAATTGTGGTTTCCCCTGAGGAGGGTCAGCCAGCGGGCAGTGATGGCACTACGGTGTCATCACAGGTGCCTGAAGCTACAAGCACCCCAGTGACGAACTTGGCCGGCAGCGTGGAACAGAACGCTGACAGCGACCAGGACCCTGCGATGACGCCTCTGCCCGCATGCGCCTTGGTTGTGTTCATCCACGTAAGCTACACTCCAGCTCTGCCACGCCCTGCTGCCGCTGGATGCGAGGCGTGGCGATGCATGTGCGGCGTGGCTTGACCAGGGATGGCTGCGCCTCTGGCCACAGGTGCACAAAACAGGCGGCACCACTATACGGGAGTGGGTGCGGTCGATGCAGTCAGACGAGTGGAAGGTGTACGGCTTCCGGGAGCCGATGGGCAAGCAGCCGGACAGCATGTTTTGCACAGGCGGGGACTGTGTGATGGGCGTGTCACAGCTGGTGAGAGCTCACTGCGCAGGGGGCGCGCGCTGAATTGCATGCCACCCGCTGAGGATGGCCTCACCGCTGGCCCTCTGCCCACGCACATCCGCAGGCGAAGCTGGCGGCGGAGGACCCTGAGCAGTATGCTCGGCGCCACGGGCGCGTGTTTGTTGAGGATCATGGAGGGGTGCACGACATGCGGCGGGCGCTGCTGAAAGTCCGGGCGTTGCGCGAGCCGTCCTCGGCATTTCACCAGGTGCACTGCCAGGTGGCGCCAAGGCGATGCTTGCAGCCGATGCTACCGCGTGGAGAGCTGCCGACTGTTGCATCAGCGCTAAGTGTGAATGTGGGTGTGTCTGCCGGGTAGTATGGATGCAAGGCTGCGACGTTCACGATCCTGCGGGAGCCGCGCAGCTACCTGGTGACCATGGCCAGGGCGCACTACAAATACTGTGCGCCCAGCGCTCGCAATACGTGCTCTGTGAACCCTCTGCGGCCGGCGCCTCTGCTCTAAGCGACGAAGCGCGCTGCCTGCTGTCCGCAGCGCCCTTCTTTGACCTCCTGATGCAGCGCAACGGGCCAATCAGGCTTGAAGACGCTGCGTGGCGGTATGACCTGATGAAGATCCCGCACTTCCTGGTAGCTATTGACCCGCTTTCCCGCTCGCTCATCACATTATTCTTACCTACCCCCGGCAATGGCAGCCGGCTTCCGCCACGTATGCCTGCTCACCGCCACGTCAACCTGGCTTGCGCATTTCGGCAGGACAATCTGCTTGTCAGGCAGCTGGGCCAATGGGCGTCCACCACGCCTCGGGAGTACCCTGCATTCCAGGCAACCCCGGCGAGCGTGCAGTGGTATAACAACACCGTGGATGCCGGCACGGTGCACCGAGTCAACAAGCTAGTGTTTGACTGCTTTGATGTGGTGCGTCCCCCATGGACCCCACCCACCTGCTCTGGGCTTATCTCCCTCACTGTGTGGTGGCTGGACTGCTGTCGTGATGGCGGAGGGGGGCGATGGTTCGTCCAACTAGGTGCGCGATGTGCTCCAGGTTGGATTTACGCACGACATCCCGCGCTTGCTGCGCGGGCTGGCGGACCTGGTGGGCTTCCAAGATCTCGAGTTCAAGGCGGCGAATACACACCCAGGGCTGCAGACCCACTTCATCGGGTGCGCCGCGGTCCTGCTTGTCTGCGAGTGCTGACATGCCATGCCGACGTGCCGCTGACACCTCCTGAATGGCCATTGGCTTGGTCTGCAGGGAGGACTGGTACCAGGACGAGATGGATATGTTTGAGCGGGTGTACGAAATGAGCCTGCATGACCGGGCACTGTACAGCAAGGCGCTGCACAGGTTCGGCGGGCACTCCGACGCTGCGTAGAGGGGGCTCTCACTTGCGGATCTCGTCCATCTCCGCCTTTTCAGCCTCCAACGCCTCCAGGATGGCGCGGTTGCGCTCCTGCTCCTTGGCCATCGTTCGCCGCAGCTTGCTCATCTCCTCCGTCTTGGCCATCAGCGACGCCTCCAACGTCAACTGCTTGTCCTGCGCCGTCACCAGCTGCCCATGGATGGCGCGGCTGCGGTGGGGGGAAACCACCGAAAGGGGACGCCCTCAGGTCCACAACCTTTCCAGTGCATGGATTAAATTCAACCACGGGTCCCGGCGGGGTGTGATGAAATACACCAGCAACACGTGAGAAAACGCACTGGGACGTGCGGGACGCAACAGCAAGTGCCGTGAACAGCTGCAGCCAATTGGTCGTTTTAGTATTATCATAGCAGCAGTACATTGGCTGGCAGAGGCCATGAGCTCCTTCTAGCCGCTTGCATGGATCCTGCTGCAGCAACATCCCGTGGCCGGCGAAACGGACCCATTTGAGTTGCGGATGTCCGCTGTGGGACACAGCCTATCATCACAGACTCAATGCTGGCGTTTGTGGCAGAATGGGGCGCCAATCCATCACGATCAATCGCACATCTGCTTGTTGCTCCGGCGGCGGGGGTTGCGACACAGAATCACCATCACAAGGTTGAAGACTGCAGGTATATGACAGCGGGAAAACCTAGAAGGCTGATAATGATACATCAGGATTTGATTGGCAAAATTGGCATTGATTCCTAACACCCGCCTACTATGATCAGAGCTCCAGCGGTTCTGACTGGGTACTGCCAGTTACGATCTGATTCACGTTGCTTCTACTGGATACTCGGCTCTGTATCGAAGTTTCCGATGACATCGCAGGCGCTTTCTAGAATACAGCAAATGCAGAATCGCCGCAGGTCGTTTGCCCGCGGATTGTCGTCTTTTTTAGAAGTCTGTATGCGCGATAGACACGGGGTGTCACTTGAGCCCCTGCCTTGGGCGACATTAGTCCATCTTTGTACCAGCAAACGCTGCTGCCCAGTAGATAGACTTTCGATCGTCCTTTACAACACCCCTTACCCCCCCCCGGGGGGGCCGGGTGGTGGGGGGGGGGGGGCAAGGCCCGGGATAGCTACATAAATAAGGGTATCACCGGCCAGTATCTTGGGTAGCTGGGTGTGGCCCTGGGCCTTGATTAGTCGCTAATGCTACGCGTACGCGTCCGTATTATCGATACAGAATAGTCACGTCCGGTGCTTTTGCATTATTATCGCCCGATGATAAAGTGCAATCTTACGGCGGCGAACACTGATGAGGATGAATAGTAATATATTATCATCATCGCGTTTTCCTTTCATCGACATCAAATGCACAAGTCGTTCAACAATATTCCGTAATCTGTTTGTAGGGCGCTTTTGTGAAAGCCCTGATGTAATAAAACAATAATCCTTAATCCTTATAGCATGGTTGTCGCTATATTGACCAGCATTTGGAGATGCTGCATCGCGACGCCCGCCTGATGCGCGGCTGGTCTGGTCGTCTGGTCGTCAGCGGCGCGGACGACCGCGACGGACGAGTAGTCCGTCGGGGTTGGCGAATCCGCCCGATGGTCATCAGACGCGCCGGGGGAAGGTCCAGCAGCTGGCGACTACCCGAACCTACACGCGTGCCACCCGCTTCATCCGGAACAGAGAGTGCAGCACCAGCGCGAGACAGGCCTTGCGCATGTTCATCGGCGCACTGCCCGGCCGCAAACCGCCGTCCCGCGGCGCTGCTCCTTATCCCCGCCGCAAGTAGCGTAGCGGCCGGCGCGATGAGCTGCACGCCTGCCCCGCGGCCAGCGGCGGCCTCATCGCCCATACTGCTGCTGCTGATTGCGCTGGCACTGGCGCTGGCGCCCGCGGCGGCGCAGATGCCGCCTTCCCGCTGCGCCAACGACTGCAGCGAGCACGGCAAGTGCGTGGAGGGTGTCTGCCTGTGCGAAGCGGCGTGGGCGGGGCGCGACTGCAGCGAGCGGGTGGAGCTGGAGCTGCCCACGGCCTTCCCGGGCCTGGACGCCGTGCTGGGGCCCGACTCCGAAAAGGCGCGCTCCAGGCCCGCCCCCGTGTTCCCTCCCCTGCTCGCCCCTACCGCAGCGACTGCCGCCACATGGTTCGGAACTGGGTGTCGCCACAGGCTCCCCGGATCGTGAGCGCCCTCGCGTCGGCACCGAGACGCCACAGAGGGCAGCTTTGAATGTAGTTTACTGTATTTGCTGACCGGCGCGACATGGGTCGGCGGGTGCAGGTGGGGCGCGTCGCATCGCGCAGCCTGCGGGTGTGCATGGTGACCACGGAGGTGGTGGGACCCGTCAGCAACGGCGGCATCGGCACCGCTTTCACCGCGATGGCGCGCAGCCTGACGGCGGTGGGCCACAAGGTGACGATCCTGTTCACCATGGGCTGGGTCTCCATGCACGGTCCCTTCGAAGACCACGTCAAGGCGTACGCCCGGGAGGGCATCACGCTAGAGGTGAGCGGTGGGCCCACCCGCTCCCGGTCTGCCCCCCCCCCCCCCCTCCTACCCCACGCTACCCAGGCCGCCCCTGACCCTCCCCCCCCCTCCCACCACCTCGCAGGCGCTGTGGCATGCCCCCGTGCCGCGCGGCAAGCCCACTGCGGTTCCCCGTCACATGACGGAGTCCTTCGAGGTGCTGCGCTTCCTGCAGGCCAACCACTTTGACATCGTGCACTTTCACGACTACCAGGTGCGCCGCCTTCAGGAGGGGGGGGGGGGGGGGGGGGGCTCTCCGAACAAAAATGAGGCTTGCCGGTGCGAAAAGAAGAACAATAAGAGGCATCATGAAAGCCCGCAATGCCGTGTAAGCATACAAGGTCATGCAGTCTCTTGGTGATGGATTGACTGAGGATGGGGCCGCCTGTGCCATCGCGCTCGTGCTGACGTGTGGGGCGGGGGTCGGCGTGGCACCCGCCCAGGGTGCGGGCTACTACCCGCTGCTGGCGCGGCGGCAGGGGCTGGCGCTGCGCAACACCACGACCGTGATCGGGCTGCACGGGCCGACGCTGTGGGCCAAGGTGCTGGGCAACCAGGAGACGATCGACAAGATCGGCGACCTGGAGATGGACTGGATGGAGCGCAAGAGCCGCGCGCTGGCGGACTACGTGGTGTCGCCGTCGGCGTACCTGCTGCGCTGGATGCACGAGAACGACTGGCCCGCCAGCGTGACCCACCGCCCGGGCGCCCCGCGCGTGTTTGTGCAGCCCAACATCCTGCCGCTGCCGGACCGCGCGGCGGCGGGGGAGCCGCTGCCGCAGCGCGAGGTGGCGGTGCGGGAGCTCGTGTTCTTCGGGCGCCTCGAGACGCGCAAGGTCGGCCGGCAGCCCCCCCCCCCTTCCCTACAGCTTGGTCCCTGGGGTCAAGGGCGTGTCGCTGCGGTGCTGCTGTGTGCGCCTTGGCGCGGCGCGTGGTGGCAGCCCCCGCCGCAGCCGATGCTCACCCCTGCTACTAGGGTCTAGGGCTTCAGTGTAGGGCTAGGGTTTGTTGTGTGGATGATATGATGTCAGGGATAAGCCCTTTGGGGTTCGAGGGGGCCAATGGTCTACGGGCGATGTCAGACCTACGACTGCAGCTGGCGAAAGAGGTCAAGTGCTGGGGCGGCTTCGGCCGACGTCCCGGGGCGGCCTTTACTTTACTTTACTTTACTTTACTTTACTTTACTTTACTTTACTTTACTTTACTTTACTTTACTTTACTTTTACCCCTGAGACTCCGTGTTTTACGGCCCACCGTCGATGACAAACTAACCAGTCTATTAGGTAGGATAGACGTAGAATGTTCTACATCAGAATAGTATTAGCTAGGACTGATATTCGGCAATTGGGACAGAAAAGAATAGAATAGAAAATGTGTTGATGTTTGGCTTTCCGCTGCATCCCCGTCACTAATCCCCCTGTCTAGGCTTCACCGCGGCCCCTCCTGTCGCACTCAACCTGCCCCCCCTGCGAGCCCCCCCCCCCCCCCCCCCCGGCAAGTGCCTGCATCGGGAATGAAGTCATCATCCGGATCAGATGCACCCAGTCAGGGTTACTCGCGCCAGCGGCCACGCGGAAGCGCTACAATCCCCGTGCGCACCGCATTGCATCGTGGCGCCTTGAACGAGTTTAGTTTGGCGCGGGATTACCCTGTCGCGTGACATGATTCGCTCAGTTTGGAATCGATGAACCATGCCGATGCATCCGCATTCAGGCGGGCCGCTGGTGATGCGCATCGAATGCGCCGGGTGCGGGGGGCATACTCGACGCCGGCGTAGCGGAGGAGCGGCCTCGGTTCCTCAGTGCATCGGGCCGGGTCGGGCGATCGATGACCAGGCACTGCAGTGAAGGCACGGAGTACCGGATGTTTACACATGAATGGGCAATGGTTTTTTTTTCTGCTTAGACCCGGAACCCGTGTGCAGACCCACAGCAGCGAACAAGCTCCTCCATCCCCTTGTCCCCTCCCCCCCACCCTCTTTGCTGCTGTAGGGTCTGGTCTTAGCCGCCCCGCCTTCCCCCTTTTTGTCCCCGCGGATGCCCGCGCGCCCCCAGGGCATCATCATTTTTTGCGACGCCATCGAGCAGCTGCTGGACCCGGCGCGGGAGCCGGCGGTGAAGCTGGGGCCCGGCGGGCTGGAGCAGGTGACGTTCATGGGGCGCGGCGCGATGGTGCTGGGCAAGTTCGGGGTGACGTACGTGCAGGAGCGCGCCCAGTACTGGCCCATCAGGTGGAAGATCATCAGCCGGCTGGGGCCGGTGGAGGCCAAGGCGTACCTCGCGGAGCCGGGCACCGGCCGCGTGGCCGTCATGCCCAGCCGCATCGAGAACAGCCCCTACACCGTGTACGAATGCGCGGAGAAGGGCGTCCCCTTCATCGCCACCGACGTCGGCGGCGTCGCGGACCTCATCCACCCGGACGACCACGGCACGGCGCTGGTCGCGCCCGAGACGGGCGCGCTGGCGGCCAAGCTGGCGGCCGCGCTCGAGGGGGGCGTGACCACGGCGCGCCCGCGCGTGGCTGCCACCGCCAACGAGGCCATCTGGATGGACTGGCACTCGCACATCGCGGCGGAGGCGGCCACCGAGCACGAGGCGCGCGCGACGGCGGCCGCGGAGCGCGAGCCGCCGCTCGTGACCGTCGTCATGACGCACTTCAACCGCCCCAAGCTCGGCGCGCTGGCCGTGGAGAGCATCGAGGCGCAGGTGCGCCCGCGACTCTGCGCCGCAACGGCATGGGAGTGTCGGACGGCGCGCGTGTCGGTAGTCCGTGATGTCCGTGGCGCCCACGATCTGCCGACCTCCTCCCCTCCCCACACCTCGGCATCACGCACGCGCGGACACGCAGTTACAAACTTTTGATTCGCCCATACGTATCGGCGTATGTCTGGTGGGCGATGTGGGGAGTCGCGGCCTGTTGCGTCAAATGATGGCCCGTCGGCGGGTCATCCTCGGATCGCGCGCAGCATTTTTTGCCTTGATGCTGGGGAAAGCGGGGGTGGAGCGGCGCATATCCTGCGCGGTGCGCGTGGTCGCTGCCCGCGGGAGTGGAGTTGCCTACCAGCCGGTGGGAGTGGGCATGTCGCACCGCGGGTGGCATGTGGCTGTGTTCCAAGGGCCCAGACGGCAGTTGCCGCGGCGGGTGTCAATCGTCGGAAAGAATGCGCCCCTACCGCACATGGGAAGGCCGATACGCTGATACGGGCGGGGGGTGGCCCTATGTCTGGTGGGCAATGTGGGGAGTCGCGGCCTGTTGCGTTAACTGGTGGCCCGTCGGCGGGTCATCCTCGGACAGATGAGCGCACGCCATACGTCCGTCCCTGCTATCGGAAGGCTTGTAGGGACTTTCAGGGAGCTTACCCCCTGTGTGTGTGGCTGTGCGTAGACGCGTACCCACCCGCCCCATGCCGTCGGGCCCGCTGGCCCCACAAGACTACCTGTGTTGCAGATCACCGAGTCGGGACATTTGTGCAGCCTTCGTGGTGTGTATTGTGACAGAATTCCAGAGGGATACAGTTTTCCCTCTTCTCGTAGCCCGGCGGGGGGGGGGGGGGGGGGGGCACACCCCTTACGCAGTAAGCCGACAGCGTGGTTACGGTGCACATTCAACATGCACGGCCACTTATTGCCGGGCAGCCCGGACATGTAGCCTCAATGTGGGTCCGAGCGCGGTGTGTAGGACAACCCGCTATAGCTGCCTGCATATGTTACCCGCTGTGGGCATCTGGGCAGGTTCCGATTCAGGCGTTGTTTACACGGCCTCGGCGCCCCCAGCTGTACTCCATCTGTGCCGGTATCTATTCCTGGGCGGGTTAGCGCGCGTGATTTCCGCCCGCCATGGCCACGCTAGGCAGCCCGACCTGACGCGCAGCCTCCGGCGTGCGCCCCCCCCCCCCCCCCCCCCCTCGCTGCGCGCAGGACTACCCGGCAGCCAAGCTGGAGCTCATCCTCGTGGACGACGGCTCCACCGCGCCGGAGGCCAAGGCCTTCCTGGAGGAGCTGGAGCCCGGCTTTGAGGCGCGCGGCTGGCGCGTGATGCGCATCAGCAACCGCTACCTCGGCGCCGCGCGCAACGCGGGCTTCCGGGAGGCGCGCGGCAAGTACGTGCTCTTCATGGACGACGACAACTACGCCAAGCCGGGCGAGGTGTCGACGTACGTGACCGCCATGGAGGAGAGCGGCGCGGACGTGATGACCTCCTTTGTCGACTTTTTCTTCTCCGATGACCGCCCGCCCGCCGCCGGGGAGCGCCCCTCCTACCTCTTCCTCGGCGGCTCCGCCGAGGTGCCCCCCCCCCCCCTATCCCCGGCTGTCTCACCCCCACAAGCGAATTTAACCGCTTCTTGGCTTTTCCCCTGCCCAAATTCTGGGGATACATCGTGGCATGCCTACCTTACGGCCAAACGTATGACAGCAGCGTGGTAACCCAAACCTCATTCGCCCACCCTATGCCGCTCCAAAACCATCGCCACGTACCGCACAAACACAAACATTCCGCAGGCAAATAACGTTTTTGACACCCCCCCCCCCCCCCCCCCCATCCCTTAACACACACACACACACAGACACACACACACACACACACACACACACACACACACACACACACACACACACACACACACACACACACACACCACAGAGAGAAAAACTATTGAAACATCGAAATAAGTCAGAATACAAAACGAATACATAACGAATATTTCGACGCAAAGGCGCAAAACAATTCATTATTTCTGGTCCCGCGAACCGTATTGAATTGTACGCTATTGTACATGAAGTGATCATCCAACCCCATCGTGATTTAGGGTTTCAGTTTTAGGTTTTTAGTCAATAGACCTAGATGCATTGAAGATGTGAAGCCCTCAAGCGGCCCCCAAGCCACACCATACACACCTCTCCGATTCTCCGTGCAAGCCGGTCTTCCAAAGGCGCTGTGCGCCTCCACGCAGCGAAGCTGCTCCGAAACCATAGTGAGTTCCGTGATCCAAGTTCCAATGCGTTTGCGATGCGCGCACTCGTACCCCGGTACCATTGCTTTGCAGCACTTATACAGTACACGCAATGACGACCCGACCCTATCTTAGGGTTTTAGCTTATATGTTTTTAGGGTCTAAACCTCAAGCCCCATGCGTGCTAGGAAATCAAGCGTATGCATTCCCTTGACTACCGTCCAGTGCTCTGAGTAAACGCCAACAGCGCCGCCACGCACAACAGCAGATGCTCCGAAACCATGGCGAAAACGTGGCGCCCGCCATGATAGGATATGTGTGCCATGTGGCATGCGCTATGTGCTTGCAGAGGCACCCTTATGCGTACTCCCTCTCCATGACGCTCCGCTTGCCCCTCCCTCCCTCCGTGCTCCCTTCCTTCGCTCCTTGGCCCCACTCTGCTCGCCTCTCCTGGTGGCCGTCTGAATCCCCCCCCCCCCCCCCCCCCCCTCCTTGGTTGTCGGGCGCAGGTGGGCGCGTACAAGAACTGCTTTGGGGACGCCAACAGCTTTGTGCGCGCGAGCAGCTTCCGCGCGATCGGCGGCTACACGGAGGACTACGGCGTGGGCTTTGAGGACTGGGAGCTGTACGCCAACGCCAGCCTGCGCGGCTTCACCGTGGACGTCGTCCCCGCCGCGCTGTACCACTACCGCTTCACGCCCGGCTCGATGCAGAAGAGCACCGACTACTTCCGCAACCGCCGCCGCTCGCTGCGCCCCTACCTGCGCAGCCTGCCGCCCGCGCTGCACCAGCTGCTGCTCAGCGCGGTGCTGCCGCGGCGCAACGACGGCTCGGTGGGGCGGCCGGGCGGGCTGGCGGCGGAGGGCGAGAGCCGCTTCCCGGGCGTCACCAACCGCGAGGGCGACGTCCTAGAGAGCGAGATCTTCAAGGACCCCACCGAGCCCAACGCCGCGCTCAACCCCGCCGCCTTTGGCGCCGCGTGACACCCCCCCCCCCCCCCCCCCCCCCTTGAACTTATAATCTTAACAATCTGCTCCACCTCGCTCCTGGGCACAATCACAGCGGTATCTGGCTAGCCGCCGTGATGCCCGACTGCATGAGCCCGCAGGGCGCCGGGTAGCCTGGTTGCATGCTTTCGCCCCTTGAAGTGGTGTTCAAGCCCCGCGTGCTCACCTTCCTCCGCCCCCCTGGGGCGCCGCGTACGTAGGGGCTAGGCAACACCTTGAGTGGGGGGGGAGGGAAGCGCCGGGCATGGCCGCGACGCTGCTCTGAAAGTGGGCATGCACGTAGGCCAGGGCATGTGACAAGCACCAGGCTCCCGCACCACTTCGTAATTATACTGAAATACCCTGTACTCATCCTGTAATCTTACCAGTAGTATGACACTCGTCTGGCCACTGGCTGCCCCCGCCCCCCCAGGTTAACCCTTCAAGTGCGTTGCGTATGTGCTATTTCCACTTCCGTTGCAGACGTCCCTTATTCACAGCGTGCGTAATCGGCGTGTAGGCGTATACCATAGGATCCGAGGCAGCAGTCTGAGGACAGTGTCAAAACGACAAAGAATGAAATTGATCTCGAGTCACGACGCGCCGACTTGCTGCTCTGCGCCGCCCAATCTGAGTCGCTCGAGGGGTCCGCCATTGGTTGCACATGCCGACGTAATGTCCGTCGACTGCCGGCCGATGCCTCCCTGACGTCCGTCCCTGCTGCCCGTCCCTGCCCCCTCCTTCCACCGCCTCCCAACCTCACAAGTTTGGGGGGGGGGGGGGGGGGGGCTGCTTAGGAGTGTTATTGCCGTTTGTTGACGTGGCGTTGCAGCTGCGCGCGCATTTAAGGGTTTCAGGGTTTTTACCCTAAACCCTAAAGTACTGAGGGGCTTGGGCTGTGGTGGGGCTGCTGAATCTGGTCGGGACATTTTCAACGGGGGCGTGCAGCCAGCCGACTGCGTGCATGTCATTTTTTTTCGCCCCCGGGACAGGACTGGCACCAGTGAAACCCAGCGTCTCTACGACGGCCGTTTGGGCGGGCAGCGATCCAGATCCGGAAAGCCCTGGGTAGGCGACGCTCCATTATAGACATCAAGTAAATTGCCGAAGCATTGTGCGAGCCTGAATAATTGGAGTCCAGTGACGGGATTTCCAACACTGTTGGATCACCATCATAATAAACGGTACATCGCCGGGCTCCTACTCCAGCGGGGCAGGCGGAACCGGGCGGACGTCGAGCGGGTGTTACAGCATGAGCGCAGGGCTTGGGGCGCCTCGCATGCAGGGTCCGAACGCCAAAGACGGTAGGGCCGGGCGACGCCCTTTTTACGTGCCGAGGAGCGACGAAATGGGAATGTCTTTGGCTGTCGAAAACGCGAAAGCGGCCGCCGAGGCAAAGGCCGGAAAAGGGGGTTCGGGGCGCCACGCAGGCGGGCGGCTCCTGCGGCGGCTTCCCCACTTCCCCTCCCTCCGACCGAATAGCGCACGCCGAGACGGAGGCCGCCGCGGCTGCCTCAGGGCGACATGGCGCCGCCGCCCTCCACCAGCGCCTTGAACCGCTCCAAGTTGTCCTCGATGATCGTCTCAATGTTGAACGCCACCTGCGGCGACACCGACGGAGGGGGAGAGGAGGGGGGGTCAGGCAGCTGATCGGAGTGCGGACTGTCCTGCTGCGGGTTGGGCGCAGTGCATTATGCTTGATGACGCCGACACAACACACGAACCTACGCATAAACCTTCGCGTGGTCTGCTGGCTACGCGCCCGCGTAACACAATGGACGTTTTCGCCCCGTCGCGTCAGTGGCTCAAATCAAGTGGCACAAGTCACACCAGCTTCAGGCGGACTAGTTTTCCCCTCTTTGCAAGGGGCGAGGGGGGGGGGGGGGGGTGGAAATCGGACTATAAGCGCACACAGACCAAAGCGCGTGTACATGCAGTTCATCGAATAGATGATATAGTACGGTAACCCCCCCCCCCCCCCTGCGCTAGAGACCCGGTCACTGGCCCCACATAGTCCCCGATGCGCATGACGAAACGACGCAGCATGGCGCTCTGCTTCCCCGTGACAAGCGAGGGCGGCCACATGCTTGGCGTTACGGCGGCCGCGGGTTCGTGTCAGACGAGCGCTCGCGCGTCATGAGCCGTCGTCGCGGTTTCATGGCACGATCGGCCACGCCCGGCGGTGAGCTCCCCGTGGACCGGCCAACCCTCCGGGGAATCGTACCGACTCCGCCCATGGTTGCGTTCGGGGATCTCTGTGTGATTCGATCTAAGGCGCGTGATGAGGTAGCGGCTTGCGTGACAATGTCTTTGCCCTTGTCGAAATGATATGAGCCGGGTCGTTCCCTGGCCCTCATCATTCACGGTGCGCATGTCAATGTGCACGCTTGGAGAGAGCGCGCGGGTGAAAAGGGAGAAGGGAAGGGGAGGACGGGTGGGGAAGGGGGGGTTCAGGCAGGCAGCTGATCGGAGTGCGGACTGTCCTGCTGCGGGTTGGGCGCAGTGCATCATGCTTGATGACACACGAACCTACGCATAAACCTTCACGTGGTCTGCTGGCTATGCGCCCGCGTACCCCCAAACACAATGGACCTTCTCTCCCCGCCGCGTCAGTTGGGTGGGGGGGCGGCCGGGGGGGGGGGGGGGGGGGGGGCGCACTGTGTCCTCTCCGACGTAGTCAATGAAGACGTCTGCGCACACATCGACGGCGCCGCTGTCAGCCCGACTGGCTGTGACGGTACAGTCCGTATGGTGCGCTGTACGGTATATGTGCAGCGGGGGGGGGGGGGGGGGGGGGGGAGCGCACTCGGCATGCCGTAGCCCACCGTCAGCGTGACTAGTGTGCCATCACCCTTGGGCTCAAACTCCACGCAGCCTGGCGCCGTCCGCGCATTCAAGTGCGCTGTCAGTGCCCTGTGTCTCGGTCAGCGGTGGGGGAGCCTAGCTAGCAGGTAGGGAAAGTGGGGGGGGGGGGGGGGGGGGGGGGCATGCGCACCCTCCAGCGGAAGCTCCGAGTCGTCCGGGCCGAACGTCTCGGGGTCGCCCTTGTTCCGGAAGCGGATGCGCTGGCCGGCGACCACCTCGGTGCGCTCCAGCTCGCACACCATCTGCACCGCCGGCATCCGGCCTGTCGATAGCACCGTCGGGGCGCACTGCTCCGTCAGCAGCTGCGCCGCCTCCCGCCCACCATCCCCGTTCCCCGACACCCTTCCTCACCCTTGATATACAATACCCGAATAGCTATCGTGTTCTAGAGCGACGTACTCTCACACTAAGATAGAAAGTCGCCGGATTCTGACGCGGGTCTTCCGTCATTTAAATCCGGAAGTTTAGATTTATTTCCGTTTTGACCGGAAATACCGGTTCAGTCTTCGTCCTAGTATTTCCTAAAATCATTACACACCAAGATTATACGATATATTTGTTGTACTCATTCGAGTACCAGCGCGCAGTGCGGGTCTGCTCGTCCCGCCCGCCATCATCATCAGCGCGCTGCGCAAGCAACAAGAGGTGCTGTTGCGACCGACGCGAGGTGGTGGGCGCCCACCCCAACGGTAGTAGAACTCGTAGATGGCGTCCAGCTCCTCGGGGCCGTTGTCCCAGCCAATCTGTTGCGCGAGCGTTAGGAAGTGCTGGTGGTTGGCGCGGTCCTGCCAGGCGTCGAAGCAGGCTTGCGGGGCGGCGGCGACGGTGAGCGCGGCACTGTGCCGCGTCAGCTCCGCCGCATAGCTCAAGAGCTGAGCGGGCGTGAAGCCCTGTAGCTTGGAGATGTCCACGGGACCCGGCGGACCTTTGTACCCCTGCCACGCCGCCCGGCGTACCACCCCCCGCCTGTGTCCTGACGCAGGCGGAGCCGCTACGCGTCGGCAGGGTCCGCCGGGCCGACAGGCCGTGTCGGAGCCGCCGCGCGCCGATGCGCGCCCCGACACCATCCGCCCCGCTACGGACGCCGCCGCCGCTGCCATCGTACCAACGTGGTGCCGACTGTACTTTCAAGAGGCGCTGGAAGCTGGGCGGATTGCGGCACCTCTGCGCAGGCGCCGTGGTACAGCTTGGGCTGGAGAGCCTGGGGGGGGGGGGGGGGGGGGGGCGGCAGTGATTGATATTTCGTCTGACGACCTCCGTCCCGACGTTACTGTGGAAAAACTCTATACGGGTACAAGGGGGGTGAGTAGTACTGAGGATTCTGCAATTAAGGATTACACCCGGTAGCGACTACAAGTACTGGCGGTACCTGTAGCAGCGCCGCGGCCACCGACCGACCGCGATGACGACAGCAGCATGCTTGCTGCGCTGATGATGATGTGATGATGTAATTAATATACCCTTCCACAGAAGTATGGGGTTTGCGAATTTGATCCACATGCCCATGCACGGCTGCACCGCCGAGGCCGTGCGCGCCTGCATGCGGGTTACTCAGGGTCGTGCGGCTGGGGGGAAATGCCGCAATAGCGCGATACACCCCATATTGCCACGCGGGGGCCGTTGCCGTCATCGCTTTCATTTATGCAAAAGTAGGGCTTACGGCGCTAGCGCTTCAAACCACAAATTGCGCAACTCGTGTGCACAATAGGCATGAGGCACCACAGCCCCCGTACTCATACCACATCACCCTTGGTGCCACATCACCCTTGGTGCCAGTCCTGTCCCGGGGGCGAAAAAAAAAATCACCCTTGGTATGATCACTATCCACCATACACGTAGGGCATTAAAAAATTAGGTCATTCACGACCTGGATCAAGCCCTACGTGTCGATGACGATGGTTTATGGGCGAAATCTATCATGGACAAAATGCGGATGTGATCGTTGCACGCGCGGGCGGGAGAGGGTTCTCGCGGCCTCCTTGCCGTAGGCCAAAGCTTTTCTATAGCAGTGCATGGCCGCATGCTCATAGCGCGCCATGGTGAGCTCAGTGGGGCGGCAATGGCGTGCACCTTAATGCGTCGATGATGGTGGAAATAATGTTGTGAAAGGGGGGGATCCGGCCACTGGCATCAAGGGGGGGCATGTGCCAAGTACGAGTCGTGGTCCGTGCACAATTACACATAACACACGGTCCCACCACCGTGTATCAGGTTTTGAGATCCACTTTTAGGCGTAAAGTTTCACGCCAACGCGTTGACAACACGCTGACAGACGTCAGATTTCGATATATCATGTGCCGAAAAAGTGCCTAAATGGCCCTGGACGACCGTGATGCAGCTGTGAAATTTGTAGCCCTGCACGCGTAGTTTTTATTGTATTTATGTGAAATAATTCTGACGTTTCCTCGCATCGCACTGAGCGATACCACGGGTTTGAGAGCTGCACCACAAGGCGGCACTGCGGTGGCGATGGTATCAGGCCGCATCGTGCACGGGCGCACGCCACCATGGCCCCACCCCAAGCAAAAATGCCCTAGCCTCTTTGCTGACATGTTTCTCGCCCACCCGTGACCATCCCACCATGCAATGGTCTATGCAAGCGCGGCGCGACCTGCAGGGCACCAACTTCCGTTGTTGTGGGGGTACTGGAAACGCTCAGTGTGGCGCAAGTGCCACTCGTGTAGGGCACTTGTAAGGGCCAAAGGGGTTGCCTACACCCTATGGTGGTAAAGGCTGAGCATAAATGTGCAATACTCCAGGATTCCCGGTCATAAACCCTAGATTCAGGTGCCCTACTATTCGCAAGCTCGGATTTGGCACGAACGGGGCCTGAGACTTATATGGAGGGGCGTAGTAATAGCGACCAGATATACTCTATTTATACTGTACCGGCACGTTATAATATGGTATGTATTACTGTTACACAAAAAATCGACATGTGCAAATATCTGGTCATGATTATTATATAATAATAAAATATTATACATATATAGGCGCAACGTGCATATATATTCATAGGACCGGGAGGGGGGGTGATTATATAGTTCGATGTAAGGTTCCTCTCTCTCTCTCTATACACACACACACACACACACACACACACACACACACACACACACACACATATATATATATATATATGTGTGTGTGTGTGTGTGTGTGCATACATATACACATACACACATGTGTACATAGATACGTATATGTATATATACATACATACGTACATATGGGCGCAACGACGATATGTACACCTCCATACAAGTCCGTATTTTGCGGATTCTGTCGATATGCCCATTTTATTCGGTATGTGGCTGCAGGGAGCGAGGCGGTGCACGCGTGCATGCACGTTGCTAAGGCCTAACGGTTAGTGCCAGTAGTGCGGCATGGAAGAAATGCGCTGGAAAAGCGCGCTCAACCTGATACTGCCACGTTTTAGCCGTTGCCATCGTCAGCCCTGTCATTACGGTGGAATCAGTGTGTGTGTGTGTGTGGTAGCACATCAAAACCACTCATTGCGCCATATCTGCGCATGTAATGCATATACCCATGGGACACTGCGACTGTCCCATCCGTACTCATACCACACCACCCTTGGAAGACTACTACAAATATCCACCTTACTTGATCGTTGCTTAGAATGGGGGACTCCGCCCTGGGTACAACCGAAGCTACACTGACCTAACTAAACTCGGAGCAGCTGCGGGCCATATAATTCAATACCTTTAAAAGGCATTATTATTTGTCTCCCGCAAGATGTTGTCGCGGGCAGTGGCAGTCCCGTGACGGACACATATCGCAACTTGAAGCATTAGTACGGAGAGGGCAAAATAAAACAAAATCCGGCGCCATCGTCGTCGTCACACTTCCAGTCATTCGGAAGAAACTTCGTTCGTAATGCGCGCGCATGGGAGGCTCTCTCGGTTTCCTTGCCGTGGGGCGGAGCTTTCCTGTAGGTAGCAGCCGTCGCAAGCCGGGAAAAATACAAAACATTCTTGGTAGGAGACATTGCAACATTGCCCGGTTCTCCGCCCGCAGACTACCACACCGCGGTGAAGCATACTGCATCGTCCTCGTGTAGACCAGTTGTATCCTGTTTCAATAATTACATCGAACTGACATGTTATTCATTACACCACAGTCTACCTACACAATTCATGCCATGCGGCATCTGCGACATCCACTCGTGGTCTGCGGCCATATATATGGTGATGCCGCCTGCCGAGGAATACTTGTAGCAAGGTACGCAGTTAACTACCTATAATAACCCATGTAACTGCCAAGGCAGCCACAGAGGCACACATCGCAGGACACATAGCAGTCCACAGTGGCGCCGTGTCGCCGTGCTTGGCTGCCGACTTCCTTGCACCGGAGTACCTCCTGTGCTGTTGGGGGGTCCCTGGAGCTGCCGTCGCGCTCTTGGCGCCGTGGCGGGGCGCCGGTGATGTTGGGCTCACGGGGCGCATTATTTACAGGCGAGTGGAGGTGGCGTCGCGTTGCAGCCAGCACCAGGCAGCATCTGGACAGCCGCGGCAGCATTGCCGCGGGGCCGGCTTGCGAGATGCTGAGTACAAGCTAAGGGGGAGGCAATAAATAACAGTGGACGCGGGCCGGCTGTCGGCCCGTTGCCATGAGTGCTGCAGAGGCACGGTGAAGGGGGGGGGGCTACGGCTGGGGTGTTGCTGGCGGCAGGCGGGCGGCGTCGATGCATAGCACCATCACCGTGATATCGTCGGTGCGCTTGTGGCGGTCTGCCACCTCCAGCAGCGCGCGCGCCACCCGAAGGGGCAGCGTGCCGCCGCCATTGCCGTTCCCGCCGCCGCCGCCGCTGGGCAGCTGCTGCCCGCATGCCACGCGCAGCGCGACGTCCGCGGCGTCCTCCGGGCTGATGGAGTCCCACAGCCCGTCGCTGGCCAGCACTGCGAGGCCGGCGCAGCCAGGGGGCACGTGCACCAGGGACGACACGCTGGGGGTGGCCAGCAGCCCCAGGTCCGCATCCTTCAGGCACTTGTCGCCCAATGAGCGGCCCAGGTTGAGGCCGTACAGCCGGCCGCGGCTGACCTGACAGGTACAGGGTGCGCACACATGTTTGTCGGTTAGAGGGTGCTGCTTGCTGTGATGACGAGGCACCGGCGGGCGGTAGCAGAGAGAATGTATGGTGGAGCAATCTGATTAGCATTCTGGCAGCCTGATGCCCTTTGCTGGCAGCGCTATCACTCTCCCTTGACGTGTCGGGATGTTGATGGGAAAGTGTGATCGTCCAAAGCGGGGTTATATATCATACTACAATAATATGAATACATCCGAGTACATATGATACATCTAAAAAATCTATGTATCTATCTATATATATGTGTATACATATGTATATATATGTATGTACATATACGAATAGAGTGGCTATCATTACTTGATCGACGAGTAAAACAGTAGCTATGTCGCAGAACCTTGCCCAACACGGCATACGAGCTCGCACAGCCGCTCGCACATCTGTCCACATCTACTGGTTTTGTCGCTCGTCAATACATAAAGCCTTGCTCAATGCCGACCCCAAGAAATCGAATTAGGGCGGATACCTGCACGCCGATGTCGGCGAGCCGCTGCTGCTCGTCCGGGTTCACCAGCCGGTGGTCCGTCGTGAGCGGTACCCAATGCGCATCCACGTCGCCCTCGCCGCCGCCGCGCCCGCAGCCCGCCACCCAGGCGTCGACCTCCGCTGCCGACGGCGCGGGCGCAGTCGAGGCGTCGTCCTCGGCCTCATCGAAGCGGAAGGGATTCGCGGCGTCGCGATCCTCTCCCTCCTCCTCGCGTGCCCGAGCCGCCGGGTTCGCCGGCAGCGGCAGGAAAAACGCCGCCGAGTCACCGACGTTTGCGCCCTGCAGGAAGAGGCCGCCGCCGTCCGAGTCGCCGGCCTCCCACAGCAGCACAGCGGTGGCGGTGCAGCCCTCGTCGCACCCCAGCTCGGCGTCGAGCGTCAAGAATGCGTCGCCGAGGGCGGCCGCGGTCGTGGGATCTCCAGGGGCCACCGGGCCGGCAGCTCGCCCGCTTCGAGGGTGCAGCGTGCCCCCAGCACCCAGAGCGGCTCCCAGTCGGCGCCCCACCTGAGTTCGTCGCACGAGATCCCGAGGCATCAGTCGACCTCCGGAGAGGGGCCGCAAGGGATGTTTTTTTTCATTCGGCGAGAGAGGCATGGTCTCGGCTATCTCCAGTTCCGAGAGGGAACCCAAAATAGGGAATGCCGAGACGCCGTCCGACACTATACTGTTATGTCAGCGCACGGCGGAGACCACAAACGCCACGCACTTACCACAATTGTCATTCATAGCAAGCTTTTTCATCACGGATGTGCGGAACGACATGTGTCGACACGCCGTTTCTCACCACTAATATGCAAGGTCGTTTAAACCCAGCACGTCCCATCTGAGCAGAAAGCATATCAAGTTTGGTTAATTAAAATCGAAATCTAATATGTATGATGATAAATAAGCTGCGACATCTACAATTCAGACATTGCAATGTCATTGATTTGTGCTAAAGCGAGAATATACATGCATCATGTTATGAGGAATCACGACACCGTGTTTCTTATCAAGGGAAATTACCCATATGAAGTGCGAGTTTGTCGACGGCCGACAGTATGCCTCACTTTCAAACATCAGCACAGTTTATCAGACCGCTGTTGGCGTTTCTAGAGTTGTGCGAAATGGGTGGTGAGAGGGAAAAGGAGGGGTGACTGCCAGGGGTGAATGCAGTTGTACTAATATGAGGTACCATAGGTCGCTAAGGACGCTCTTAAGTAGACCAGGGTAAAAGCCGTGGAAATGCCGTGGAAAGCCGACATGCGCATGCAGGAAACGGGTCAGCACCATTCCGAATTCCGTTCAGTCCCATCCGCTTCGTTTAGACCCATCGAGTAGCCTCACCTCGCCCGGTAGCCTCGCCGCGACCTCCTCTGCCGCGCGCACGCCGCCGTGACCGTCGTACACACCAAACATAGCGCAGCAGCAGTCAGCCGCGCCGGTCCGGGGCTGCGTCGGTCCGCCACCATTACCGCTGCTGTCGCCGAGTGCCAGCGGCAGCGCCCAGCCGGCCTTATCCTCCGACGGCTGCCCGCGCAGGCGGTGTTGTCGGCCGACGACGGTCGTAAGCGCGGCAGAAACGCCGAGCGGCGCCCAGCGCGCGGTGCGCTCCTCGGCCACGCCCACCGGCGATGATAGCCCAGCGCAGGCCTGCTCCTCGCGCGCCTTCTGGCTGTGCGTGCGGATCGGCCGCGGCGGCGACGTGCAGACGTCGGCCGCGGTGGGGCTGGGCCCCTTGGCGCCCGACATAGCCCGCGGCGCAAGCCCGCCCGACAGCGACAGCAGTGCCGCGTCGATATGGCTCCCTGCCGACGACGACAAGGGCGTCGGGTCGGCCAGCTGCCCCGCGGAGCGCGAGTGGCTCGGAGTCGCGGCCGAGGACGGCAGCAGGGCGACGGTCAGGCACGAGCGGGTGCCGAGCTGCAGCACGTCGCCGGCCGAGAGGGGCACTTTGCGGCCGCGCGCGCGCGAGGACTCGCTGATGAGCTCCCCGTTGAGGCGGCTGCCGTTGAGGCTGCCGCGGTCGCGTACCGCCCACCCGGCACCCGAATCCCAGCGCAGCTCTGCATGGTAGCTGCTCACCTGCCATGTGCAATCGGAGAAACAAGGGGTTTACAAACAAGTCGGTGTCTCTGTGTGTACTTTGGCAATGTCAAAGCCAGTCGATTCCGTCCCTCACTACATCAATGATGCATCGATGCTGGGGGCCCCGTCTAGGACAACACCACCCATGTATAAGGAGCGCAGCGCTCTCACTGCGCCCAGCAAAACACACGCTACAGCCCCTTTTTGGTTTTCCTTTCCTCCCTGGTCTCCAGGCGGTGATGAGAGTTGCCCCGTGGGGTACATCGTGACAACGCTTTGGGCTCGCTGTCTACGAATTGTGCTTTAGTCCCCCCCCCCTCTTTACATGAAAGGGAAAAACAACATCAATTTCGCTGAGATCTATCACATACAGCCCCGAATGCTGCACAGACATGCTGCCTGAATGCTGCAAAACTACGTCTTCGACTCAGGGACTCAGCTCATGTGTACGGTGGTCAGGGAAGGGTCCTGAAGCTGATGGCTGACAAAGGGCGCTCATGAGGAGCTTCCCCCATGACCCCCCCCCCCCCCCCCCACACACACACACACACAGCTCCTGTTCCCTTCAACCCCTCACAAGGCAGGGATGGATTGGAGCTGCTTTGGCGGCACTCACCTCGTCATCCGCGAGCACCATGGTGTTGCCCGGGTGCCGGCCCACCAGCACGCGCATGCCTCCGCCCTTGCTCCCGATCTTGCTGGGCTCCCAGCGGAACACCCGCCCCGCGAGCGGCCCCGCCGTCGCCGTCAGCTGCAGTGTTGCCGCCACGGAAGCCAGGGGCCCCGCCATCATCGCCCCCGCAGGCTCCTCGCGACGCACTGCCGGCGCAGGGGTGGCCCCCATTGACAGCGGCGCACCTGGGATTGGCAGCGCCTCGGCGAGTGCGGCAAACGGGGAGCCAAGACCTGCCAGCGGCGTTGGCACCATTCCGGGATCGCTGTCTGATGGCATGGAGGACGGCCATGGCGGCGTCCCTGCCACCCCCGGCCACATGCTGTCCTCGCCGCCGATGCTGCCTGCCGTAGGCAACGGCAGCGGCGGCCCTGCGGCCTCCGTGTGCTGCTCCTGCAAGCCGTGCGGCTCCAGACTGGGCCACTCCTCGGGTCGTGGCGGCGCGGGCATGCCGGCTCGCGGTAGACTACACACAGTGCCGCCCCAGTCAATGCCCCAGTCGGGGTCGCTGGTATCGCTGCTCGCAGAGGACGTCGGAGAGGCCCCTGTGCCCGCTCCTGCTCCCGCCCCAGTCCCCCGGCCCGCCGCCGGCAGCTCCAGATCGTCCCCCCCTCCAGCCATCCGCATGGACCGGCGCCCGACGAGGCACGCCAGCGGCCCGCGGCCGCCCTCGTGCCTACCCGCTGCCGCCATAGCTGCCGCCTGCTGCTGCAACGGCGCCTCCTCCGCCTGCCCGCCTCCGCCGGGCAGGCCGCTCAGCACGTCGCTACCGCCGGGGGGCTGCTGGGATGATGGACCGCGAGCCTTGAGAAGACGGTGCTTAGGCAAGAGCCATATCCCGGCGGCGGCAAGCGAGGTGGTGGCGGCGCCCAGAGCCAGCAGAAACGGGTACATGCGCCAGCCAAAGGTGGGGCAGGGGACGCCTCACTCCCGGCTCAGTCCAGTCCCAGCCTCGCTCCCGCACCGCCACCGACCGAAAGCCGGTTTCAATTGCGGTGCGCCTCCTGGATGCCTTTCTGGCTGCTGCTGTAGAGGCGGCGCGGAGGCGGCGATCTTATAATTAATATTCTATAAAAATTATCGCCTCTGTTTTGGTCTTTTCGTTCCTCCGCAGGCACCGGCACAGGCCACCGCTTGAAGGGCGGTTAGCCAACTTCAACCTCAAGGAGGGAGAGCACAGGAATGCAGGACCTGGCAGGGTCTCCGAGCGGTTCCCAGCGCGGCGCAGTCCTGGCGGGGCGAAGCGGCGCCGTGCGGCGCGCCGGCGCCGGTCAGCGGCTCGGCGGTGGAATTTTTCTTTCTGGTTTTCAGCGGGGCGCCACCGCGCGCACCCCGGACGGCGCGGGGCGCTCGCACGCGGCGCGGTCCCGTCGCTCGGAGGGAGCAGAGGCGGATGATGAGCGGGTACCCTGCGGCGCGCTGGACAGGGTACGGGCGATGGTGACGAGCAGTTTTCAGGGTGAGGCAGCAGGTGGCGCTGCGGCTCCTGGGCGTGAGTAGTAAGCGTTTGTCACGCGCGAGCTACTGCTCGTTTTCCCCCCGCCCCGCGCGGGACAGCCACCGGCAGGACTGTACTACAGGGTACCCGCACTGTACTACAGTGAAACCCGCCTGCTTATTTTTGCGGCGTCCCTGCGTCTTTACGACGGCCGTACAACGACCTGCGATTGTATACGAGTACCCGAACGTGTATGACTGACTTATTTGCAATTTAAAATACGGGTAGTCAGGTACGGTACGAAGCGCTATTAAAACAAGAATTCAAACATGCAATCGGGTCTGGATCTGCCAAGAAAGACTTTTTTACACGGAAGAAGCACCATTTTATGGTTTTGAAGGGGGGAAGGGGGGGAAGGAGGAGGAGGAGCATGCAAGGCGGAAACGGAAACGGGCCCTTCGGCAGCGAGTTGGAAGATGGCAGGCGAGCTGCTGGTGGATGTCCTCATAAGTAGCTCTCCGGCCGGGAGCGCAGGGGGCGCGGGCGATGGGGCAGCACGTACTGAAACATATATATGATGTTACCGGTAACATAACCGGTTAAACCACCAACAGGCCGTACGGGTCGCACTAGGACAGTTAAGTTGCTGGGAAACCCCATAAACATGTTAATATCATTTCAAACATGCGATCGAGTCAGGTTTTGCCAGTTACACGCGGTTTGCTTACGACTACGAGCGGGGGCGGTTGGCAGACGTGCCGACCTGACGAAGGCGGCGGAAGATGTCTCGAGTTGTAGAAGGGTCTCGCGCCGAGAGATGAGGAACCTCGATCGAGGCGCATGATTGCGCAGAACAAACCGCGGATGGGAGATGTTGACGGCGCGAACTCCGGCCCGACATAGGCGCTGTCTCCCGACAGCGCCATGCGGCAATTGCCGCGCGCTCTGGCGGCGTGCGACACGAACCGGGATTGTAGGCCAACAGAAACGGCAGGTTTGCCACTAGCGCCTAGCAGAGCGGCCCAGGTAGGACAAGTACAACCGGGTGAAGTACGGTACGTTTTACGCGATGCGGCGGTAACTTTGCACTTGTACCGGCAGTGTACATTTCGAGGGGTGGACACGTTACCTCGCGCGATGACGGTGATGTACAACCGCTGCCATCACTAGCGGCGGTCGCCCCGCCGCCTCGCACGAGGGCCGGCACCTCAAACGCATAAGACACATATTAATGCAGTGGGCCGCGGGCATATGGGACCATGTGTGATCGTGCCGTACGGGTTCTTATGTGTGTCGGGGTTGGCTGCCGGCGACGTCGCAAAAGACCCGCCGACTCGGTAACATGTCGGCACAGGTCTCGCATCGCGGAGTGTGGCGAGGCGGCCGCCGCTGTTGCACCAGTGACGGCTGCCGACCACCTCGTCACAGCAAGTCGCAGACTTACGATGACGCCACGAAATGCATATATCGCGTTTATAAGTAGCGGAGCTGCCCCCCAACATGGGGCAGCTCGTGTTGCCAAAGGTGGGATGTCGTGACATCGGGAACGGGTTGGCTGGCGAAGAGGCTTTGACAGCCCACGCCGGCCCGTAACGATGCAAGTGTTGTCGGGACGAGGGTAATGATGAGTCGGCCGCCGAGGTTCCAACCCGAAGTCGGACAAGGCGGGCAGTTACAATTGCCACGAAACGTGGAGCACGCTAGGTGGTAGAGGTGCACCCCGGCGCGGGAAGCTGCAGGTAGTCGTGGTCCTTGTGACGACGACGTTGGAGGAGGCGTGGGAGAGGAGGATGGAGGCGTCGGAGACGAGCCGGACAGAGCCGCGCAGACGCTTCCCACTGCAACCACAACGCCATCCCCGTAGCGGACCAATAACGTGGGTAGTTTCGAAATACCACAGCGTGTAACGACCGTCGATGCCACGACGCCTTGCTGTAAGGACACGGACCGGGTTATTGAAGTGTCTTTAGGACGGCAAGCGGCCGTCCTGACGACACGGGCGTCCTCCTCCATCCTCGCCGATTTGTTGCGGTAGGTAGGCGTAGTTATTATCGTCGTTGACAACCGTGACGAGCAGCGGCCACTGTCCCGAGCGCGTCCACCTCACCTACCTCAAGAGTTGACTACTGCAAGAGGGTTCTCATCCACGACTGCGGGACCCCATTACGAAAGCCCGTACTGCGACTCGGCTTTGGGTAGTGTTACGATTGGATCCAACGGGGATCCCCAAGCTCTAATGCCTTACCGTGCGCATCGCCACCCGAAAACGTCCGAGCTGCAAAGCCATAGCAAAAACAGAAAGCGACTCCGGGCTCATGAATCGGGAGAACCACACTACCGAGGCGTTGCCTACCACCGCCGGTGATAGCTCGAGGTCTGCGAGGTGACGCCACATCGGGAAGCCGCATGTGAGTCGCGTTTGTTTTCCCACTTCTTCGAATACACAACCACCGCCGCCGCGACAAGCAATCAACACGCGTACTGACTTTCGCAATTGCTGTGTCAGATCCCCGCCCAGTCCCTACGTTCGGCGGTAAGCCGGTCGTTCAGCGCAACAAGGTCCTGTCGCTGCCGCTAGCGGGCACCGCTGCGTTGCCAAAGCTCCACGGCTTGGTGGGCGTGCTGGCGTAGCAGCAGAAGAGGGCGGGCGACATCGGCACAACCCCGGCTCTGGTCGCCACGCAAGCCGTCCACCCCGGCGACAACGTCGACGAGGGCGGTAGCCCGGAGCCCCCGGCCAAGAAGGCCAAGCAGCCCGCCAAGCCGGCGGCTGGAGGGCCGGCCCGGGGCCGGGATGGTGCCGGGGCCAGGGCGGGCGGTGGGGCGCTCGTGTCGCAGGCCGGCCGCCGGGCCGCCGTAGCCGCTGCCTCCACCCGCGAGCAGCAGGCCGGCCGCCGAGGCGGTCCCGGTCAAACCGGATGAAAATAATTTATTCCGCCTGCCCACTTCCGGGCGCCTCGCCGCCCACTGCCACGCGTCCGCTAACTGGTTGTGCCGCGCGCGCTATCGCGGATTAGGCCAGAGCGCAGCGAGTAGATTGTCGGGCTTCCAGAGGAAGATGCAAAAAAAGTCCTACGCGGATATAGCGTCGTGACGATGAGTGCTATGCGCATGATGCAGTTTATTACGAGTATCTCACGGTATGTCTACATACGAGTGTCATACTACTAGTAAGACTACGTGATTAGTGCAGGGTATTACAGTATAATTACCAAGTTGTGCGGGAGCCTAGTGAGACCTCTTGCCCCGGGCATACCAAGACTGCACCCCCTCCCCCCCTTAGGGCGCCACACGCCCGAGACTCTGGCGGCCGCGTAACGACGAGGCCGACAACTACCTCACTGAGGCCAACAAGACCGCGTCGCGCGACGAGTACAGCCACCTGTTGTGCTACGGCGTCTACCGCGCCGCCGCTAAGGCGGCGGCTACGGCAGCTCTAGCTACGCTTCGCGCGCCCGATACCCCCACCCAAGACCGCGTCGACGCCCTCGACCTACTCGACGCCGCGCATCGCACGCTTGAAGCAGTGGGCGACGCGGATGAGGCCAGGCTCACCTACCTTCGACACTTCAAGGCCAAGAAGGCCCTCACCCCCGAGGAGCAAGTCGCCGAGCGACTCATATACATACTCCCGAGTCTTCGACATCGCCGAGCATGAGCGCTCCGCCAACGTCGTCGACGGCCTCCTGGCAGCGCTCGAGGACAAGCGCCTCGAGGTCGGCCTCGCGGCTGCGGCCAACGACCAACGACCAACATGCGTCAACGACCTTCAAGAGGCAGGCAACGGAGCCCGACACCGACCGCGACAAGGCGCGGAAGGAAAAGGACAAGGCTGCACGCGAGAGGCGGGAGCAGCAACGCCGCGAGGCGGACGCCAAGAACCGCGACAAGACCGGCAAGACCGGCGACAAGACACGCGACTGACGGTATAGCGCGCCGCGCTAACGGCTGTTGCCCCGACTCCGACTATATGCGTCACCGCGTAAGGCGGAGTTGGCGGCACATGAAGACATCGGCGCGAGCGCGCAAGTGACGAGATGGATACGGGATGGCGTACGTGTGCCTTCCCGCTACAATCGGCCACCCCCCAAGGTTCAACCAAGGCGTCTCGTTCAACGACACCACCCCTGCCCAACTCAAGTTCCTCACCGGCGAACTAAGACGCTTTGCGGCGTCCGGCGCGTGGGAGAAGTCGTTGTGCGCATGGTGCATATCCCGGGCGTTCTTCGTTTCGAAGCCCGGCGACAACCAGTGGCGTTTCATCATCGACCTCCGCGTACTCAACACCTTATTCTCCGGACGCAAGCGACTATGAATGGAGACACTCATGGGCGTACGTCCGACACCCGACCGCGAAAGGGGACTACATGTTTTCGTTCGGCCTTCAAGACGGCTTCTGTGCCATGGGCATCGCGCCCTCCGACCGCGGCTACTTCACGGTCAACATCGTCCGCGGGACCCTCTACCGGCTGTGCGGCCTCCCCATGAGCTGGTCGCTCAGCCCTTACTACTTCACGACGTTCACGATGACGTTCGTCAAGCACCTATATACGCTCTCCGACTGTCCCCGCTGCGCCTAGCAATGGCCCGCGTCGCGCCGCTGGCTGCGCGGCGGGCGGTGGAGTGGGGCGCGCATTTTACCGCACGTCGATGATTTCTTGTTGTTCGCCTCATCGCCGGAGCCGAAGGCGCTTGAGCTCCGCCAGCGCGTCGCCGACTTGCTAGACAGCATGGGCCTCCAGCGCAACCACGCCAAAGGGCTATGGGAGCCGGTCCAGTACGGCCAGCATCTGGGGGTGGACATCGACACGGCCACGGGATATTTTCATGCCCAGGCGGACAAATTGCAGCGGCTCGCGCGCCAAGCCAAGCAACTGCTGCAGCGCGACGCCTGTTGGCTGCCCGCGTGCGGGAACTGGAGTCGCTCTCTAGGCGGGCTCAATACATGTACTTGGCGTTCCCGGCCGCGCTCTTCTACCTGCGGGAGCTCCACGACGTGGTGGGCTCCACGTGGGGCGGCCGACACACACCAGCTGCGGCGCATGACACACCAGCTGCGGCGCGACATGCAGTGGTGGATCTATCGCCGTGCCGACGCAGTCCAACGGCCGCCCTATCCACCGCCCCGTGGAGACGGCCTACGTGCATTGCGACAGCTCCGGCTACGAATGAGGTGCGGTGCTGAATGGCAGGCTGTAGGCGCGGGGGGGTATGGGGGTAAGCCGTTGAGCGCCGGCACGTCACTTGGAAATAACTAAAAGCCGTTCGGCTGGCAATGGGTCTTTCCCGCCGCACCTCGCCGGTCGCCGCGTGTTGCTGCACGAGGACAACCAGACGGTGTGCAGCGTCCTTGCTTGCCTCACCTCCCGCTCTCCGGAGATGATGATGGCGGAACTGCATAAGCTATGGTACCTGCTGGACGGCAACGGCGCACACATCTGAGCCCGTTGCATCCGGTCCGCCGTAAACGTGTGGGCGGATCGACTGAGCCCACACCTCATAAGCGACGACTGGCAAATGGACCCCGTCCTATTCGCAGAGCTGGAGGCCATTTGGGGTCGCACTCCGTCGACCGGTTCGCGTCAGTCCTAGATGCGATGCTACCACTACGCTACAACGCTGCTGCGTGGTTGGACCCCGGCTTCGAGGGCGGTGGACTCCGTGCACCTGTCCGATGCGTCGCGAGAACATCCACTGCAACCCCCCTAGCCACTTCTGCCGGACCTGGTGCAAAAGCAGCGCCAGAGCGGCGCGGCCGCTACCATCGTGCCCCCTCGCTGGGAGGGCAAGGTGTGGCACCATGCGCTTACCGAGATGGCGGTGGCGGAGCGCGGGGTACTGCCTCGCCGCGATATTTTCCGGCCGGGGCGGAGGGCATGGCGCGATATGCCCGGGGATCCGCGCTGGACAGTGAGTATCTTCATTGTGCCATTCCGTCTTGGCTTCGCCTGCGCCGCGGATTAGTGAGCGCAATCTTGGCGCTGTTTCCCGTACGAGGTGCTACCGACGCCTATCGTCAGGCGCGTTCGCGCGCCACGCGTGCCGCAGGCAAAATATCTCTTTGACATCCAGCCGAGCGGCACGAACCCGTGGGCAGCTACTATGCGTCCGTACATGCGTTCAATTATAGGCAACGACCAACTCGGCGAAACGGCGCTTCGTCAGTTGTACGCGTCGGCGTGGGCGAAGACTACCGCAAGTACGTACGGCAGTGCCATCCGCCCGTTTCTATAGTTTTGCGATGAGCAGGGTGTGCCGCCCATGGGTGCCACGGCGGCAACCGTCGCGCGCTACATCGTGTGGCCGGGTTTGCGGGGGACTGCCAAGGTAGCCAGTTTGCAACCTTACTTGTCCGCGATCAACGGTTTCTACCGCGACCACGGCGCGGAGCCGGTGGCCCAAGGCGAAGAGGGCCTCGCTCGCGTCATCGCATGTTGAGCCAGACCTGCCCGGGGTCCGCACCGACGTGCCCGCCCGGTTGATCACACGGACATTGCGGCTTGCGGAGACTCTGCGTGAGGAGGTGGGACTCACATGGACCCGCGACCAGCATCCTCGTATCCTCTTGTTCCGCGCCGCGATGGCAGTCGTTGCCATGTATGTGTTCTACGCGCGTGGCAAGGCCGGCGTACGCACGTAGATTGCCAAACGGGCGATTTGACGGTTACTGTTGATGGTACAATGCTACCATCATGACCGGAAAGGCAAATGAGGGCAACACCGTGAGCGCCGCAAGTTACAGTGCCAAATTCCGGCGTGCCCCGGATTGCGTCCCTGCTCCTCTATTTTGATGCCGCACGCGCAGTTTACTGCGGTCAGCGCGAACTGCCAGCAGTCCGGTGGGCCGGCGGCATCGTGGACATCAACCACCGTTACAAATTGGCACACCGCCGGTTCCCCGGGTACTCGCTGAATGAAATCCTCCCGGGCTTGAAGCTATGCAAAGCGGGGTCACAATACTGAGATGCAACTACCGAAACAATTAGTAATAATTAGTATCCGGTTGATGTAGTCAAATATACCGTCATTTGATCAAAACTCAGAGCCCACGTGACCACCCGTCTCGCCAACCCATCCCGCCCCACCGATGCCAATCGGACACACCGGCCGGCACCATCACGCGCATACCGCGGTAGCAGCGCCCTAACGTAGGCATGTGGTGGCCTTCAGGTTCCTCGTCTTGTGCGTCGCGGGCTGGGATGAGGCTGACAGCGGGATGATGAGGGAGGAGCGCGAGCGGTCACGTGCTAATAATACGCACGTAGCGCGTGCCACGTAGCAAAAAAAAGCGTTGCCAGCTACGCATATCGGATTTGAGACCCGTTTGCGGTCTTCAGAAACGAATACCTGCGCGAACCGGTGTAGGTTGCAGCTAGTGGCACATATGTTGGAGGAGCACCCGCGTCCCCGGTTTGTGTGGACGTCGTCACACTCTCTCCGCAAATGCGCGGCCAGTCGGCCACTGCAGCGTACGCCATCGGCGTGGTGCTGCAGAAGACCCAGCACTTTGGTGGTTGGGCGGAGTTATCCAGCGTCGTGCTCGATTACATCAATCCCACGGCGCCGTCGTGCGCGTGTGCGGCATCGTGCGGCAACGTTTCGGCTGGCTTACCCCTCGGGGTGGGCCGCCAGCGACATGCTGCCCGCCCATATGGGCGGCATGATGGCAAATGGGGCCCCACAATGGTTAAATGGTCGTATTGGTAAGATAGAGGTTTGATTACACCGGGCTGTTCTGTCCCTGGTACTGCTAACGATAAGATTCTTGATTGAATGTTAGCTGCATGTATTCGCAGTACGCGCACCACTTGGACTTCCAATGTCCATCGGCGCTAGCGACAGCATGCGACAGCCCTGCTACACGACTCGCCCGCACCGCGAGGGGAGTCCACCTTCTGAGTTTGCGCCAGCTGAACCAGCTAGCGCAACCCACCCACCCCGGTATGCTACCCTTTTCAATGCGGACAGTACGCCCCGTGCCAACTCACACCTAGAAATATAAGATATTCACGTCTTTGGCAAATGCGGCCCCACAATGGTTAAATGACCTTTTTGTAATTCACATCAGTAGCGAAAAGTAGCACATCACCAGTCGTAGCGAAAAGTGCTGGCGGTGGACGTGCCGTCGGATCCGCGAGTGGTGCCGCAAGCCGCCCACCTGGTACAGGCTGGCCCCCGGCGCGCAGTAACGGAGTCAACCCCCGCGCCCGTAGCAGGGACCGCTGCCGGCACTCGTAGCTACCCGCCAATATAAACGGCCCTGGATAAAAGCTGAACTGATGACCGTCGGAGTAGTACCCTGTACCCCACTGTTGACTGAATTTTGGGCAATAATTGAACTTGCTTGAACTTCTCACAACGACGTTTGCCCTCTGTCGGTGTCCCTGCTTTTGGGAATGCCAGAAACTTTCCAGCATGCAAGTCGAAACGACGAAGTGCGGTCCCCAACTCCATCGCTTGCCAGCTGGGACTAGTCCTAGCAGCTGGTCGACTCGACTGATTTCGCTGGCCGTGTTGATCGTGGGTTTCCCGGCTGCTGCCATCGCCAGCCCGACGGCAGTTCCGCTGCCGCCCTCCGCGCCGCCCCCATCCTGGCAATGGCACGCTGAGCTGCCCCCCGGGAGCGCGTGCGCGCCCCCCAGCGGCAAGCAGCCACTTCCCGGCGACACTTCCGCCAACGGTCGCCATCCCGGTGCGCACCTCAACTCTTCAGCAACGACACTGCGCTTCTTGGGCTTAGGTGCGCCCCGCCCCCCCCTCCCCCCCCCTCTCCTCTTCCCTCTCACCTCCGGTCGTTGGCCCTGTGGAATTAGTCTTCTGAAGAGTCGCTCAATATTTGTCGTCAATATTGTCGTCAATATTTGCACGTGAAATGCGTCAGGCTAGTGTCCAACGTGAGAGCTCGGAATCTACCGCCGGCTGCCGCAGTTGAGGAGAATATTATTCACCATATGATTACAACATCGATTTCAGGCAGTCCTTCACCGCCCCCGTGACAAAGGTGCTCATACAAGTGTTGACACCTATTGCACAGGGTCTCCTGGCGGCTGGGGAGGGGCAGGGGTAGGGTGGGTGAGA
Source organism: Tetraselmis striata (assembly GCA_006384855.1). Lineage (NCBI taxonomy): Eukaryota > Viridiplantae > Chlorophyta > Chlorodendrophyceae > Chlorodendrales > Chlorodendraceae > Tetraselmis > Tetraselmis striata. The sequence goes on from VCJN01003059.1 coordinate 536,718, forward strand.
GCTGATATTGCTGGGCGTAGGCCGGCAGCATTTCCGTAGTGTTGCAGAGATGCCATAAACGGCGGGGGCAGGATAACAAGTGTCTGGACAGTGTGAAATCTGCCCGGCCATTGGGGCAGGAGGTTGATGAGATAATTGTGGCCACGTGTGGGCTGGGCTGGGCTGGGATATGCAAGCAGATTTGGGAGAAGGGGGGGGGGGGGGGGGGGGTTTGCCCTGAGAAATGGCGCCGCAGCATTGGTCGAGCATCAAGCCTGTGCTCAAGCAGCAATGGCGCCCCCTCCCTGGCTCCCAAGCAGATCGGCCGCGCACCGGATGAGGTAGCAGACGGGCAGGTGTGATGCACTGCGGATCGCGGCCGGCCGCGTTTGCGATGCCGCGCGTGGCGGGTTAAGCTAGGGACATCGGTAACTGTGTCCAGCAATCCAAAGATTGTCGCTGACTGGACAGGGGCACTGTGCCACCCCCTTAGGCCACCTATGTTCATAGTGTGTGTGTGTGTGTGTGTGTGTGTGTTTGGGTGGGGGGGAGGGGGGGGGGGGGGGCAGCCCTCCCAATCCCCTGCTACCCGCGCGGAGACACAGGACCCCTCTGGCCTGCTCATGCCCAGCCTTCTGTGCACCACACATAGGAGACAAACATCCAGCGGTGGTGAAAATCATCAGCATCAATAGTCAAGCAAGCATGAATCGAATCAAACAAGCAGCTGATCTGCGATGCATTCTGTGTCAGTTGCCCTTTTGTGCCAGTGGGCGGGGGGGGGGGGGGGGGGGCTTCAGAGCGGCAGGTCACCCTTACGAAACACTTACGCTGGAGTCGCCATACATTACCGACCCCCTCGCGGAGAAGATGCACGTATAGCCATGTGGAAGTCCATTGCGGGCGCCAACGTAGATATGATAACCCTTGTTATAATGCTATATATCCTCCAATCGGGTTTGCATGCAAACTTACTATATGAACACTGGCTGCTGCTCGTCTATACTTTTGCCTGTATTTGACCTCTGGCGGGCAGGTAGGCTTTCGTTCGCAGTGTCCTTATTACCGCGTCGGCGCCTGTCGAATCCCAGGCCGTGCCCTGAGACCAGGGCGCGGAATCCCATACTCCATGGTCGGTGCGAAACAAACCATCACTACTGAGACATGCCCAGGTCCCGCAAACCCAGGAAAACGGCGCCATCTCTGATTGCCGGGGCTGTTTATTTTATGCGGTGCTGATAAGGAACTGCCGTGCTGCCACAGGATCTGGCACCACCGGCACGCACAGCCTCATGAAACTGTTCTGCGAGTACGGGATTCCGTCCATCCACTCGGGCGAAATGTGCCACCTGGACCCGGAGACCACGGCGCTGCACACCCACCTGGTGGACTCCATGTGGTGCTTGCGCAAAGGAGGTGCGGCGTGCATGTCCGTGAGGGGCATCGACGGGGCAAGGTGCACATTGGGGGCCGTGCGGGCTCGCATACGCGAGAACCTGGAGAACCTGGTGCGGCACGGGTCCATGCAGGTGCGCAGACGCCCTGAGCAACTGGGGCCCACTCCCGCTGAATGCCCACATACCCGTGAGCACGCTCCGGGCTCGCTATCTATTCCAGTTAATAATCCCCTCGCGGAGAAGACGATAGAGAGGAAGAAACTGTCCTTTGAGCTCACGACCGGTGATGGACATCCTCGCCTCGCAATTGGGTGGACAGTAAAGCCCTTTTTGAGGTCGTGCCAAGTGTATTTATTCTAATTGGCCCGCGCGAGGGCTCCAGCTATTCCGCCACTCAATTGTGCGGTTATTCCACGTGATTGAGAAAACATGGTTGTCGTTTGGCAGCCCACGGAGCCAGTCAAATGGGAGCATCCGATGAATTTGCTCAGAGGGTCTTGAAATGCTAGAACCCAAGTAAAGGGGTTTCTCGTAGCGGCGACAGGTCACGGGAGACATGCTGATTCGGAGCTGAAATCCCGCCGGTGAGTTTGTCGGTCCTGTTTGCGGTACAACTGTTGTCCATAGGCAGGGTTAGCTAAGCTACAGGTTGGTTGGACCCGACTTGTCGAAAAACGATAGCTGCAGAAATTTCGCTTTTACGCAAGCTGCGCTAACATAGGGCTCTGTCGGCGGTTGATGCCCTGCCCATGGCTAAATGATGGTGCATACCAAACATAACAGAACCAATATAAGGGAGAAGACCCCGAAAGATAACCAAAAGCCTCTGCTGAATCGCGGTTTGCGCCTCTGGATCCCATATTGTGCAGGCTCTAAGGGGCTGAAACACGTCCTGAAGTCCTGTTCAATTCCGGAAAATGTGCTGACCGCGAGTATGTCATGATACCTATGCTCGAAAGCCATTCTCTGCTCCCTTATTCGCACGGTTACACACGGGTAGGCAGATTTGGTTGCTGCGGCAAGCCAACCTCCACGCAAGATGAGCGAAATATGTTCGAAAATTTACGCTGTACATTGAACACCAAGCTGTGTGCCTATTGACGACCCATCAGCAGCACACTTGTGTCCTTGTACGAGTGCAAGTACGCCCAAAAGAAGCTCGTATCACCCCCCACAGACACACACTGCGCGTGCGCCGGTCTGTGCCTGCAAACACTAAACTTCACCGACTTTCGCCGCTGAAATCTGATGACAAACGGCTGAGTTATGGGCGATGCATGGACTCGAAGTCGACGAATATGCCTCCCAGCCTCTTACAACTCGTGTTGACGCGGATAGGACGCCTCTTATACTGCCCCTGTGCGCGCAGGCCGTGTTCGATGTTCCGTTCCCGCAGCTTGCGGACGCCTTGGCGGAGCTAGTGCCCGATGCACTGTTGCTGCAGAGCATGCGCCATGGACCCTCGTGGACCGAGAGCCGGTACACTCATCATGTGGATTCCCCCGTATGCAGGTTGGCCGTCCGCCGCACCCCACTTCCTTTTGCCGTAACAGCCCAACCTAATTGCTTCACAGTAAGGATTCCCAGTCGCAAATGAAACCGCGACCCAGTATTCCTCTATCATCAGCTTCAGATCCGACTGGCACCGCCGAGACCTAGGTGTTTTTTGCCGGACCATCCCCTGTCCTCTCATATACATCCAGTGTTATATCCATTGTCATCCAGCACACACAGCATCATAGCTGATGAATTCCGGCAATTCAGATCTTCCGGGCGCCCCGTGTTTGTTAGTCCCCCCGTCCGGGGTCCGGCTGAGATGGTGGCCAAATTGGGCGCGCCTGACCTAGGATGGCACGTGGATGGCGTCTGCCGAGGACTGCACCTGCCGATATGGGTACCTGGTATACCGGTGCCGGTGTGAATAACGACAAAATTGCGAATAATATCAACCGCTAAAAGCAGGGCATTTAGGAGATCAACATACGCCGCCTACAGAAAGCGGCCCGCAATCCGCACGAGGCGGAATGGATGCTGAGTGATGCGCGCCCGGTAGAGGGTAGGGGCCATGTGTGCACGTGTGAGCGAGGGTGATCCATCATGGCCGCGCTGTATGTGCAGCTTCGGCTGCAACGGGATGGCGGACGAATCTACACCGCCTGACAATCTACTGGTGCCGGTAACGATCAGGACTCTGTGACGGGTTCCGACCCTGGCTGGCCCAGGCCTGGGGTACACTTCAGGAGCTACACTACATGTCTTCGCACGATGGACCACTGTAAAAATGGGGTCGCGGGTCACAAGAGTGGTGAATTGCCGAGTCTGAGATTCCATACTACAGATCGACTATTCGTAGTTTGAACTAAGACTTACTAGTATGGATGATATATTTTCTCCATATAATAAATAATATACATGATTATATTTTTCCTGCTTTGCCGGGTCGCAAAGGACGCTAATATGTGTCGCCAACCCAAAGCTCTAGAAACGCAGCTGACACGGCCTCTGCGGGACCGAGCTGCAGAGATGGGGTACACAACCCCCTGGACGTCTTCAACTGCGGCTACGACAGCGACCCCTGCCACAAGCTCCCGTACATGCGTGACCTGAACTCGACCCAGAAGGATGAGCTCGGCCAGCGCATGTTCTACGAGCGACATGCGCACATCCGTTCGCTGTTCCCAAGGCGCAACATCCGGATGGTGAGCACGCTCTGTGGGTCTCGCCGTTGGCGTGGTGATGCGGGACTCGTGCCAGCCACGCATGCATGCGGGTATGGGTGAAACCTACCTTTGCCCGCACCACTGGTACTATGTGTTCTCCCCTGAGATTGACGGCTGTGTTTATTGGGGCAGGCGTGCGCATGGGATGACGGCTACCGGAGCGTCGAACTGCAGCTCCGCAGCATGGGGTACCAGCGAGTGTCTGGCAGCTCAGAGCTGGTCACAGACGGCGGCGAGGTGAAGAACAGTGTGAAAATACAGCCCATCCCCGATGTCAAGAATAAACGTAGGGCTTTTCGAGACACGGAGAAGAGAATTGAGGCATTTGCCAAACGGGAGTGGGCTCGGTTCAATGAGATGTACGGGCCGGCCGGACACACTCCGGCTCGTGGCGGCTCGTGAGCACACATCCATGAGTTGCTGCTCCCAAGTATGGCCACCATTTGCCGGCCTGCCCCGTGGCAGCCCCTAGCCGTACTCGTGATGCGCAGTACTCCGCCCCGACAAAGGGGCAAGCCCAATACTCGCGTGGGCAGGTGTAATGCAGATCCCCCTGGACAAAGACGGGAACCTCGTGGGCGAGCAGCATCAGATACTGATGAGAATAAATCTGGGATTTATTAGACAGCGCAGGGGCGCCGGAGGAAAAGATATCCAACATCAGGTTACGGGATTCCATATCATGTAAACGTGGATAAATCACGGCAGCTAAGGACAGCTATCCAGCAATATCGGAAACAAAATATACTTATTTCGGAATTACGGAAATCTCCGGGTTTGGCAAAAAGGGATTTGCACGGGGTTATTCAGAGGTTGGCTCCGTCAGGAGAAAATTGTCAAAAGAAGTACCTGCACATACACCTGCCCGCAAAAGTCTTGCCTCCCTTGTCAAGCATCAATTGTACATTGGCCCATTATGAGCCCTCACCTTCGTTTCCGGCCGCGCCCTTCCATATGTCATACGTGAACAAGACATCATGCGTGGGGGGAGCACTATTAGGCGTTCGTTGGGCTCTCGTTGTAAAAGCCATACGTGTGAGTGTCATTGTTCAGGGTTGGTAAGGAATTCGATAACCCAACGTCACGAGGGCACGAATTTTTATATCGCACGTATATGCGTTCTATCTGTACGGATGCACGCCAAGAGTTAGCTCTACCATCGTAGAGCACATTCACAAAGGCGCGCTCTCCCCACCGCCGGCATGCAAGCAAGTGAGCAGTTCCCGCAAAACGGCCAATAATGCGATAAAGGCTTGCTCAAAAGCCAGCCCACCTACGGCTGTTGTCCGCATTCAATGCGCCCTTAGTAGAGCCGGGCTTCAGCCCATACTGCGCAGGGGTGCAGCCCCCGAGTCAGCGGGTGGGTCCATATGGTCACCTGCTAGGGAATCGTCCATGGTATGTGGTAGGGCTGGCCATCAATACGCTCCCATATTCTGCTGTTGGGCTGCGCCTAGCGGGCCCTTAAGCGGGGAAAATCCGCGCCCGCGCGGGGCGAGTACATCGCCTTTTATCGGGATGCGGGTCGCGCGGTAAGCCACTGTACTAGGGTTTGTAGGAGAACCTAAAAATATTTGCATTGGGCCCCCTACCCCCCTCGGTTATATTTCCACCGAGGGGCCCGGCAGGGTTCGAACCTGCGCAGAGCGGAATCACGAGCGCAACAGGCAGCCCCCCCCCCCCTCCGCCACCTATCACATCTCAAGCCGTTGATGAATATTCTAAAAAGTTAATTATATCATATTTTTTGGGGATCATACGGACCGGAAAATAACGGTCAGAGGGCATGCCGAAAGCGTTAAGCTCGGATTACAAAAGGGACTCATGCAGGGCCGGAACATGGATCGCAATTAAGTACAATGACCACAACACATGATATATAATTACATGAGCTAGCAGCAGAAGGCGATATCGGAAATCACCAAAATATCGGAAATAACAACACATGATATATGGAATTGCTACTGAGCGTTTTCAGATACCGTGGATGTAGCTGTACGCAACTTCCGGGGTACAGTTGAAGACCGGTAGTGTCTGAAAATGCCGCCGGTTTTCATTCTTGTCGGCTCGCCTTTAAAAGGCGGCCGCTACTCAGGTAGCATTCATTCTCTCGTGTCATACCGGCACGGTCTATATTTCCCGCCCGCCCGCCCTCAGATGATCTGAATTTCATTTTGCGGTTCGACACTGACTGTTGCTTTGATGATGATTTTGCGGTGATTTGATGACGCTTGCTATGGTACGGGATTTGATTGGCACTGGTTCGACTGAATGGGCTAAATGTGTGAGATTTGGTGTTTGGTTCGAGTGATGTTTTATTGCCGGACACAGCTTGCCTGGAGACTAGTGCGTGGTGGGTAGCGGTAGTGGTAGCGGTTACTGGCATACATCTTTCATTTCATGTGTAACGGATAGCGACCAGATAATCATTTTACGGAGTAGTCGCGCGCTATAGCGGCCTCGCCGCTATGGGAAAAGGACGGGGCCCTTAGGCTTTTCCGATTTAATTTCCAGATTTAGCTGCCCACTCCCCCCCCCCCCCCCCCCCACCCCCCCTCTCTGATTTTGCGGCTTGCGCACTTTGTTTGTCAGAGAAGACCAGCACTGTGTAAAGTACTGCCATGGGACATTTAAGCAAGTTTCCCTCTGTTAATGCCTCCTACGCATTGCTGCAATAAGTGTAATTACATGAGCTAGCTGTAGAAGGCGATATCAGAAAATCACCAGAAAAGGACATACAATCGGAAAGGTCCTCTACAACAATTGCGAGGTGGAAGCAGTAGCTAGAGAAGATACAGAATGGGCACGAGCCCACGCATCGGACTTGACTATCTGCACACCGGCAGAGAGACTGCCGCCCAGCAGGGTACCATGCACGCAAGCAATAACCCGCTGCAACAGCCCCCGCCGTGTGCGTGACAGGTGACGACGGAACTCAGCCGGTTGGCTGGCGACAAAGTTCCGAAGTGCATGAACGGACTGACCACGAAGGAAGCATTGATGCAATAAGTGCTATAGGAGTGTAGTGCAATGAGAACAAACCATATATAGAAAGCCAAACGTGTAAACCACAATTATAGGTTGCTGTGGCTACGCCCCTGGCCCTCACGGCCTACGTCTACTTGTTGCTTGTCGCTTGCTGTCATAGTTCGTTGTCACGATGCTGCTCGTTGTCACTGCTCTCTCATTGTCACGGTCACTCGCTTTCGTTGTTACTCGTCGCTCTGCCCCTTGTCCAACAACTCATGCTCCATCTGCATCCGGTCGGGGGTCAGGGCAAGCACGGCAACATTGCCGACGGGGGCGTCATCCCACGTGACTGAGACGCTGATAATACGGACTTGAGGTAGAGGGCGGCGCCGATATGGCCACGCCTCGTCATCTTTGTTGGCCTCCATCGCGGGGCAGGGAGGGTGCATGTGACCGTTGGGCGGTGGATAAGGTGGGAGTGGCGGCGGCTGCCGCGGGCCGCTGCACAATTTATGATAGCGTGTGTGGCAGCGCACGGGCCAAGGGCGCGCATGGTCGCGCGCGTACTCAATTGCGGTTGCGAGCTTGCGCTTATATACTGTTTCATTCCATGAAAAAGTTCCCTAAACAAAAAAGTCCCCCCCCCCCCCCCCCCCCCCCGCTCCGAAATTTCCGGAAATCGGCAGCTTGACCAGGAAATTAATTCGGAAGAGCCTTATCCCTGTATATGGTAGTTCATCGATTCGCAAATATTCTTGTATACCTGTACCAGTAATTCGTATATATATATACGACGTATATACATAGGTTCTAGGAGTAGCTCCGGTCGGGCACGGAGGGGCAGAAATGCCCGAAAAGCTCGATTAATTGCTGAATCGAGATGGTAAATGTCGGTTGCCAGTGCAAAAGGCGAAGACGTCTGTGCCAGTACTACCACACCATAGACCCGCTCCTATTCGCTACCGCTCTGTCCAGGACGATTGTCACTTTTTTCTACATCAGCAACTAAAGTACGACTAATAATTCATCCGTTATTACCTGTGCTCGGCTACCATGTATGACTATTGACATTGTCCAAGAGTTACTACGGGAGAATTACCTGTATTATGTATTATTACCTGTATTATTTCCGGTATTGCCTGAATTACCTGTAGTTTTTGTGGACTACTTGGCCAGGTGAAGCCAAGAAGGATGGAAACCGAGGCTGCGTCGCCCGGACGTGAGTGAGTGATCAGGCAGGCACCCCCGCTCTCAATTTCGCACATGAATCGCTACAAATTGAAATTTGAAATGATTTACAACATGCTGACGTGCTGCCCTCCACTGCCCAAGCCGAGAAAGTTGCTTTTAGGACATGCTTTATCCAACCGTTGTGGGAACCCAAGGGATTACGGATGCAGCTTCCGTCGGCCTTCCTCTATTTCGCCCGTGCCCCTCCTATTTCCATGCCGCTTGATATTGGTTCCCCTTACCGTAGCGGGGTTGTCGTGTACGGTGATCTACGGAAGCGTGTATGTTGCCGGCGCGTTTGTGTGCGTGCTAGGTTTGTGGGAGGTACTGGGGTTGGACGTGGTAGGTTTGATGGACTGTTTGGAGAGTAAGAGAGAGGGAGAGGGAGGAGAATATGTAGCCATCCGATTGAGTGTTTTTGGAGTTTTCTGCAGAGGCGGATTGCAGCGGCGCATGGAGGCGGAGGGGGTTTGTCTGGGGGTTGCTTGTTGGGGCGGAGGGCCGTGAGGTTATGGATGGCTTCTAGTGTGAGTTTGTGCATGGTGCCGCTGCGGCTGAGCGTAGTGACGGAGATGATTTCAGTCGGACACTGCCAGCCTTGTTGACGCAGGGCGCTCACCATGTATTGGAATTTTTCGCGGACGAGAGCGTGTACGGTGGCATGACAAAGATCAATGCAGTATTTGAATTCGATTATCTATGTAATCGGATGGACTGCTCGGGGATCGGTGCTTGGAGATATGGTTTCGGTGGCCGGGTCCCATGCGAATCCGACGATGTACATTATCCAGCGATTAATCGCTCCAGTACCTGATACTTATCGACGGAATTGCACGCGGGTCGTTCGACCCGGTGTATTTCAGGTTTGGCCGCTCCGGATTCCAGAACACATGTTGCACCGGTGTCGAATTTCGGCCACTCAACATAAAGGGATAAGGGAATAACTGTATAGGTATACTATTGATGATACGCGTAGTATATACCGTATGGACGACTGTGGATGCGACCGTGCGGGCCGCCAGCACGCTCAAGCGCTCTGCGCTTGTTTCCAGCACCCGTCATGCTCGTCCATAACCGCACAATACTACTGCACGGGCATACCGAAAACCCCAAGCAAGCTGCATCTGCTTGTTAGGGTTACCACTATAACCCTAACTGCATACTCATACCGCACAGGTATGAGTATGCAGTTAGGGTTATAGTGGTAACCCTAACACTGCTGGAACGACACACACGCGAATAATAAATGAAAACGCACTGCGCTACTTTTAGTGACATGAAATTACAGTATGTATACCATTTGTCGGATTTCCGTACCGTGTCGGATTTCTGTACTAAAGTATATGCACTGAAGTACATGCAAACTGAAAGAAGGATGCAGTGTTGCCTTCAGTGTAGCCTTTAAGTGAAGCCTACTCCATTGGCTGCAACCTGCAGTGAAGCCTTCAGTGCGGCCATTAGATAAAGTATTCGAGGGCTGCATGTAGGTTGAACCGTTGAAGTGCGGCATGTAGTGCATATCATATCACATCATACGTGTGTGCAATGTGTAGCATGGTGCGTGCTAAATGCATTGCAAAGGGACCAGATCATTTGCGATAATAATGTTATATTACATGTGCCGTCGTCGCTCAGTATTATATATCGCACCTATGCCTCCTCTTGAGGCTGCTCCAGGGCTGTCTGGGTGGCAGCGGCGGCATTGACCGCTGGTTGCGCCGGCGCGGCCGGTGATACTGCTAGCGTAGAGGGCCGCTGATTGCGGCGGTGGTAGTGCTGCTGGCATCCGGCATGTCGCCGTCGTTTCCGAGCGGGACTGCTGTCCTCGCGGCTTGGAGTACCTGGCGCCGCTCGCTTCTTGCCGTGGCATGGCGCGCGCCTATCCCTGCGACGTGGAGGCGTTGGGATAAGTGGTGGTGAGATTGCGGGTGGGGCGTGTGTGGGATGTGACCTCCGATGGCAGCGGGGTATACGGATATGCTAATGCGCGTTGTGGCCTACGACGGCCGGAACAACCGTTAATGATACGTATGATATCCAATGCCCCTGCCTCTCACAATCTTCTCCTAGGTGATTTTACTAAGTTAGTCATTGCACTGCAGCCCGTCCTTGGCGCGTACTGCATGTTGCAATGCGGTAGCTCAACTAAAGGCTTCAGTAACTATAGGGTTCAATGCAGTAATTACTGAAACCCAACCTTGTGTCACCCTCGGGCCGTGCGGAACACACAGACATAATTCTTGAAATTGAAATTGATTTACAACGTGCTGACTTGCTGCTCTCCACTGCCCAAGCCGAGTTGTTTTTAGAACCTGCTTTATCCAACCGCTGTGGGAACCCTAGGGATTACGGATGCAGCTTCCGGCCTTCCTCCTTGTCGCCCGCGCCCCTCCTCCTTCCATGCCGCTTGGTAATTCCCCCCCTGCCGTTGCGGGGGTGTCGTGTACGGTGGTCTGCGTGCGGAAAGCGTGTATGTGAACGGTGGGTGTGCGTGCGGGGTTTTTGGGAGGTACTGGGGTTAGACATGGCAGGTTTGAGGGACTGTCCGGATATGCGGAGGAGAGTATGTAGCCATCCGATTGAGTGTCTTTGGAGTTTCCTGCAGAGGCGGATTGCAGCGGCGCTTGGAGGCGGAGGAGGTTTGTCCGGGGGTTGCTTCTTGGGGCGGAGGACCGTCAGGCTATGGATGGCTTCTAGTGTGAGTTATTTGTGCATGGTGCCGCTGCGGCTGAGGATGACGGGATTGATTTCAATCGGACACTGCCAGCCTTGTTGACGTAGGGCGCTCACCATGTGTTGGTAATTTTCGCGGATGAAAACGTGCACGGTGGCATGATTGAGATCAGTACATTATTTAAAATCGATTATCTATATAATCGGATGGACTGCTCTGGGATCGGTGATGGGAGATATGGTTTCGGTGGCCGCGTCCCAGTCGAATCCGACGATGCGTACTGCGTCTGGCTTGCAGTGTTTAGGGCGGCGGTGATGAGGGGGTAGCATGGTCGTGGGGAGCAGGGTGGGTGCTTGGGCGGCGCTAGGACCTTCGGTTGCCCCTTCTTGGGCATCCGCTAGGCGATCGGGGATGCTGATGCACGGGACTGTGTGTGTGATTCTGTCGGTTAGGTCGGGGATCAAGGTGTCTCTGTTTGGGGAGGAGAAGTCAGCCACAGGTTTGTTGCCCGCGTCCGTGGATAGTACGTGCCGGCGACCGCCGTTTAGGACTTCTAGCTCGTTCAGGAGGGGTTTAAGCGTGCTATTGTGTCGGTCTGTCTTTAGGCCGGCCATGGAGGGGCAATTGCCTGCCCTGTGACCGTTGCTGAGGTCCTGTCCGCATTTCCCGCATGTGAAGGACGGCTGGCCTTTGCGTCTCATTCGGCTTGAGTGTGTCCCCCACATGAATTCCAGCCTGTGGATTCTTTCCGAGGTGGTGATGTCCGAGGGGGTGACGAGGTCCGGCATTACACCTGTGGCCAACGCATGGTCTATGAGGTGGGAGTGATGCAGGGTTTCGTTGGAGGCGTCGCAGCCTATTGTAGCGTTGGCGTGTTTCCGAAGGGCGGCTTTCAAGTTGTGGGGGGTGTGAGTGGTGGTCGGCGCGCCTTGGCATGGGTTCAACCACACGTCATCGGTTGGTTCGGGAGTTGCGCCTACGATTACGATAGTGTCAGGCGGGATTGTCCCGTTGGCTACTTCACCGGCGTTGATGTCGGCTTGTTCGTTGCCTTCGACCCCAATATGGGCTTTGACTTCTTGGAGGATTGTTCGGAGTCCAAAATCCGCTCGGTGTCGGAGTTGGCGTACTATATGTTCGAGTAGTATTTCGTGAGCGTGGCGTCGTAAGGTGATCGGCCAGTATATCATGCGCTCGATTAGGTGAAGGGAGACAGCGCTATCTGAGAGGATGTGCTTCGGTAGGTCAGACTCGAGTGCCACCGATATGGCGGCCAGTTCGGCTCTGGTGATGGTGCGGCGAATATTGTCCGCGTCCACTCCCGCTGCGATGGGTTTATTGCCCGGCGTGTAGACCCCGGCGCCGATTCCCACCGCTCCGCCGCGGTGGATGCGGGAGCCGTCGGTGTATGTAAAGCGTTTCGGGTCGTGCCGTCGTTCCAGGGGTTGTATGGACGGGATTGGTGACGTCAGTGGGCGGAATTCCTGTGCGGCGGGTGGTATCCGCCAGTCGCGAGGCCGTCTCGGAAGACGGGGGCATGTTGTTGCTTCTCTTGCTGCATCCGAGCTTATTGGTCGTTGGGTGGTGTTAAGGTGGAAGTGCGGCGTGCGGCCGGGTTACAAGACCCTGAGGGCAGCCGACATCTTGGTCGAAGCTTCCGCTGCGTTGATGTTTGCGAGGTAGGGGGCGGAAGCCACCAAGTACACTCCCACCGGCCATTTATTGGTACCGAGTACCGAGGTCCTTATTCGGGGCTGTCTCGGTGTGTTGGTATGGGGACCGGAGTTTGGCGAGGTCCGCGGGGAGCTCGCATAATTTCATAATTCTTGAACATTAGTAATGTCCCCCGCTACCAAATTAAAATACACCCCTCCACATACGTATGGGTTTTGCGACTAATTCGGTCCACATGCCCATGCGCGGCTGCACTGAGGGCGTGCGCGCGTGCATACATGTTACGCAGGGTCGTACGGCCCGGCGCGCGCGCGCGGGGGGGGGGGGGGGGGGATGCCGCGATATATAGCGCGATACACCCGATATTGCCACGCGTTAGCCGTTTCCCTCAACACTTTCATTTAGGCAAAAACATACCTAGCGCTTCAAAACCACACATTGCACCAGTCGCATACATATGCATGGGACACCACTGCCCCGTACTCATACCACATCAGCCTTGGTATGACAAGTACCCACCATGCGCGTAGTAGGGCATTTAAAATAGGTCATTCACGGTATGTACCAAGCCCTACGTGTGGATGACGCTGGTTTACGGGCAAAATCATTAACAATAAAATGTAAGTGTTGTGATATATCGCCGCAAGTGCAAACGGGAGAGGGTTCTCACGGCGTCCTTGCCGTAGGGCAAAGTTTTTCTAGAGTAGCGCATGGCCGCCTGCTACTCATAGCGCTCGATCGTACGTGAGCCTACTGGGACGGCAATGGCGTGCACGTGGAAATCAAGTCGCGGCATAAATGTACCTTAATGCGTCGATGCTAGTGAAAATAATGTTGTGCTGAAAGGGGGGATCCGGTATGGCGGCCGTGGGCATTGCTCAAGGGGGCATATGTGCCAAGTATGTGTGCTGGTATGTGCGCAAATACAATACGCATCACAATGTTCCGCCACCGTGTATCAAGTTTTAAGATCCACTTGGCGTAAAGTTCCACGTGTACCGGGTGACCACGACACGCTGACACAGAGGTCGGAAAAATCTTTCTAAAAACTCTAAAAAGTGCCTAGACGACGTCGAACGAACGTGCTGCCGTTGAGGAAATTGTAGCCTTGTTTGCGGAGATTCTAGTTGTATTTACATATAATTCTTCTTTCCTCGGTACTTCTTAGCGATACCTCGAGTTTGAAAGCTCCACAGAGCAGCACTGCTATAGTGGTAGTATCACGCCACATACATCGTGCACGGGCGCACTCCACTTTGGCCCCACCACACCCAAGAATACCCTACTAGCCTCTTTGCTGACATGATTCCTCAGTCACCCATTCATGGCCATCCCACCGCCATGCAATGGTCTATACTTTGCGCAGCGGGACGTGCGGGGCACCAACCCCCGCTGTTGTGGGGGTATTGCAAACGCTCAATGTATGTGCCGCAAGTGCCACTCGTGCAAGACACTTGTTATTTAGGGCCAAAGGGCTTGCTTACACCCTATGGTGATAAACATTCCAGGATTTCAGGTCATAAACCCTATATTCACCTGCCCTACTATTCGTGAACTTGGATTCGGCGAGATTCGGCGAGGGGCCTAGGACTTATGTGGATGGATGTAGTAGGAAGGGAGAATGGTGATGTGCGCGCCCCGCGCGCATTGCCGACATATATTCTGCCGTAGGTGCCAGTCTTAAATCTATGCACCCATTGCGAAATTCTAACAGCTTGGCACTATTGTAGTACATTATTACTTTGGGAAGGGAAATAACTGCACGTTGCCTAAACATGTCGCAGTACAATGACGATGCAAGGCTGCGATTTCCTTTGACACAGCCAACACAGTAGCATTCACTTCCTCATATTGCCACATGTGGACGTCCCGCTCTCAGTACGTCTCCTACCTCCTGAATACATTATGAATAGGGGGTTCCCGCGTCAAATTGCAACGCCATATTGCAACGCATAATATACCGCCACGTCGCGCGGTGTCCGAGTCATGATGTAATCGTTACAACTGCTGCGGGTATATACCGGTACCGGCGCCGGCATGCGTCACATCACCCTGCCGCCACCACCCTTCTGGCAGCTCACAATCTTTCGCGCCCCACGCGACTTCACGCGGGTAATCGCTACAACCCTGCACCCTACGTCATGGGCCGTCTAATAGGCAACGCGGCCGAGGTGCACCAGGCCCGGACGGCGCTGTCACGGGCGATTCGGCTACTGTCCATTTCCGCGCCTGAGCCGGAGCTCGCAGCTATATTCCTGCAGCGCACCATTCGGCACCGCCGCCGCCTGCGTCGCCTCATGCGCCCCGTATCCCGAGCCTGGCCGTCCCACCTCAACCGGCTAAACATTGACCTCGCCGTAGAGCGCGTTGACGAGGCGCTCTTTCAAGACACGTACCGGTGCCGCCCTGAGGTATTCGACCAGCTGCTGGAGCACCTGAAGATCCCTGATGTGCTTCGCTGCGAAAGTAGGCAAGGCAAGTTCACAGGAACGACCGGCTTGCTGGTTTTGCTGGCACGGCTAGGAACGGCAGGCGCTGCGCACAGCCTGGGGGCGAAGCTTCGCATGAATCCGAAGCGTATCTCGAAGATATGCACGCACATGGTGAAGTGGCTCACGCAGCGATGGGGCCACGTCGTTATGACCGGTGCGCTCGACAGCAGGCTGCCAGGATACGTGCGTGCCATCCAGCGGAAGTCGGGGGTGATGCTGCCTGTCTTCGGGTTCATCGACTGCACTTTGCGTGGATGTCGTCGTGTGAAATACAGTCAGGAAGCGATATACTCTGGACACAAGAAAAAACACGGTTTGAAATATCAAATTGTTGCTGTGCCAGACGGACTTATCACTTACCTTACAGGTCCTATCCAAGGTCGGCGTGGCGACAGCAGAATTTTAGAGGAGAGCCAGCTGGAGGATGTGCTCCGTGTGGTGCAGCAGCGACCGCCCCGAAGGGAGCTCCTCCGTGTGCGGAGGGCAGTCTTCCTTGAGCGCGTCGTACAGGCGAGCCTCCATAGCTAGCTTCTTGCCGTGTGGGTTGGTGTCGCGCCAGTGCGCAGCAACCTTGGCACGATCCGCGGCGGTCAGCAGCGCCGCGATCCACAGGACGTCCGACTGCCAACGCCGTTTCCACACGTGGGACGCACCCTGAGCGCTCTCCTTCTTTACGTCTGCCGTCTCCTGAGTGGATTCCGCCATGGTGGTGCCGGGTTTTGCTGCGGTGACTGGGGGAGAGGCGGGGAGCTGCGAGCAGTTTTGAAATGGCGCAGGCGCCGGCGGAGTCCCGGCAGGTGGTGACCGGGTACGGGATCCACCCGTACCCGTATCCGCGACTACCCAGATCACGGTCAAACTCAGACGTTGCAGAAGTAGTCGCTCGTTGCAGTTTCAGCCAAAATGCAACGCCGCGAGCGTTGCATTTTGGTGCGTACGCGGGCGTACGGCTGACGTGTACCGCGTATCGTTGCAATATGGCGTTGCAATTTGACGCGGGAACCCCCTAATACAACACATAATTGTTGCATTTAAAACGCTCGCTGGTACGCGTGTATATATAGCGGTGGTTAGCGACTAATAATAGCTTATTTAGTTACAGGGAATGCACGGAAAGTAATCCTAGAACTAATCCTTAAATATACCTCAGTACGATGCTGGCGGTCTGGCGCGGGGATGACTGACGATGCGACGCGACCGTGATCAGGACGATGATACAGTATTATGATACCGCTTTGACGGTGGTCTACATCTTGGGGGTGTTGCTGGCTGTGCGCAACTTCCCTGGCGGTCCTTCCGCCCCGACCTCACGCTTCCTTCGTGGTCCGCCCGTTCAGGCACTTCGGAACTCTGTCGCTAGCGAATCTGCTGAGTTCCGCCGTCACCTGTCGCGCACACGGCGGGGGCTGTTGCAGCGGCGGGTCTTTGCTTGCGTGCATGTACCCTGGGCAGCATTCTCTCTGCCGGTGTGCAGATGGCCAAGTCCGATGCAAGGGCTCGTGCCCATTCTGCATCCTCCTCCTACTGCTTCCACCTCGCAGTTGATGTAGAGGATCTTTCCGATTGTCCTTCTCTGGTGATTTTCTGATATCGTCTTCTGCAGCTAGCTCATGTAATTAATACAGTATTATTATCACGCATGCGACGAGTTTTTAGCGACTACCCGCCCGCCGTCGTACCATCATCAGTATCGTACGAGTATGAGGTTCGTGCTTTCCGGTATACTACAGGTACCGCCGCGCCGCCATTTTTCCCGGCTCCGCATACAGTCAGGCACATGTACCCTAGCATATACACCAGTACACATAAGTCTTTGCACATAGAAATCCGCGCATATCCTCGCCTCGGTGCCCAAGCCATGGGGCCACGGGGCCATGGAGCCTTGTAATCCAGTGTATGCAAGCCTCCTGCGCCAAGGAGGCAGCCGTTTCTCCCGGTTATCGCACTTTTAGAATTGTTCTTCGGCAATGGCATTGCTTGGCACAACCATGGCTAAAACCACAGAAAAAACAGGCGATGAATAGGGGGCAACTTGTTGGCGGCGTAGCTACCATCCTTCGCATATGCCCGCGCGCTGCCGTTGGTGGGTGGACGTATGCATGCGCTGTAAGACCACCGAGATTGAGCCCAATCCATGCACGCAACCGATGCAATGCATGGTATTTCCATGAGAGTGTGCCAGTAACCCCGTCATCGTGTTGGGGCCAATCATGCATCCCATGATTTTCCAAGCTGCAAGTTAAGCGCCGTTGGCCGCGCCTCGCTGGGTGAAAGTAGCACACATAAAGCGCCTTCGATTCCATAGGTGCATGCTTATACCGCCCGCACCGTAGGCTAAGCGCGGGCTGCCCCCCTCGGCAGCAATGTCGCCACTTTTGCACAGGTCTGCGCGCATATTGTCACACATGTCACCCATCTTCCAAAGGGAAAAGCCAAAATGATGACGGGGTCCGCGTGACGTGGAGACCTATCAAAGGGGTCCTCGCGCCTGGGAGCTTGCGTGGAAGGGCACATTACGTGCCCCCATCATGCGCCCCCATCCACAGTGAGTGGGCTGGCTCGGATACCAGAACAGGGGGGTAACTTTGACGGGCCATACCATTTCGGCGTTTTATCAGATTGGGCTGAAATTAGTTCGTTGGAAAGCAAAGTTCACGGGCTTTCCATCGCACTAATTTGCAGCCCTATCTGATAAAACGCCGAAATATTATGAATTAAAACGTGATTGCAATATTACTGGTTCTTGCAGGGCGAACGGCCAGTTTGCGAATGTCACATGTAGCCCGCTAGCTGACCATAGACTCCAAACCATGCGCCGCGCGGCATGGGGTAGGTGGCCAAGACATGTATCTCGGCGACCATGGGAGAAAAACAAGGTTCTTCATGTCCAAATGTCGGCGTGCCGTGCGCTCAAACCGTTCACAGCCCGGCCGTGCAGCACTTGTTACACTGGTAGTGCCGCATAACATGCGACGCGCGCGCCACGCGCAACGTCGCATTGGCCCTAGCACACCATGTGCACGCTCTTTCATGGATATCCTCGCAATGGCTGCAACGGCGTAGACTATGCGTGGGTTTACCGACTAGAGGCGACCAAACCCAAATCATACCCACAAAAACATGCAAAGAGTTTTGTGGGATGCTGTACATAGCGATTTTTAAATTTAAGAGTATCGTGTACACCCTCAGTATTGAGTTGATTCACTCATGGTCATAGCTTCTTACCCCCCCTCCACACACACACACCCTCCCGCCCGCACTTCAATAAAACTAAACGTAGGCAATGTAAAACTAAAAGGAGGCAATGAACAACGGAACACAAAGTATCACAAATCACCCGGGTCAAACTTTTACCGAAAATTACCAACACAAGGAATCATCAATGCGATGTGGCACTCATTCCTTTTGGGACCCGCAAACTTTGAACGACTTAATAATGGTGTGGTCTCATTTTGCATGGCAAGGCAATTATGGCAATTGAAGCGCCGTGCTGCCGAGCATGCGCAGGATGAATCAGGCACAATAAGGATATGTATGCCATGCTTTGTGGTCGGTCCCCATCCCTCGCTGTACAGACGCGTGTTCCAGCACTGGAGACCTCATTACAACTTGCCAATAGGGGCTTTCTATATCAGGAGGTCGTCGCAGCAGCTGCTGACGGCAGCCCCCCTCCCAATCAAACCTTCTCCACCCTGAGAGGCAGCGGAATACACACATCAATGGATGTGTGGAGACACCTGGCCAGTTGGAACAGGGCACTGGACGTGTTGCCCAGCATGAAGCTGCGCACTTACAGGGGCGTGAAGATTGGCGAGCCGTTGCGCTCCTTCACGATGATGAAGGTCAGCAGCACCGCCAGCACGAGCACGATGACGGACAGCACGATGAAGATGGTGAGAGTGGCGGCAGGGGGGAGCATGGTGTCTGACATCGCGGCGACGTCGTCACAGGTGGGGTAGTCCTTGCGGAAGAGGAAGCCGCGGGGGGAGATGATGCCGCTGTGGGGGGGAAGGGGGGGGGGGGGGGGAGGGGAGGTGGGCACCACAGCGTCAACGCCAGCGACTCTGCTAGTACATGTGCACCTGTTGACCAACACAAACCAGCGGCAACGGCAAGGAACCTTGCAGCATGGGGGTCAAGCGGCTGCGTACCTGGGGAACACTTTGTAGTTGGCGCCCAGGTCATCGCTGTCGCCCTCAGACAGGTAGCCGGCGATGATGGCCCCAGAGTCGACATGGGCGCTGATGTCGCTCTGGTTGGTCAGGAACAGCGGGCTGGCGCTTTTTGGCAGGATGGAGGAGACCGCGTCGTAGTTTCCCTGCGGGGCCCATCAGGGCGTGGGGGATCAGGCGCTTAGGCCACAGAGGCTTGATCGCTTTTATATCGCTACGGTGAGGGGACCAATGCATGGAGTATGCATGTGGGTGGGGGTGGGGGTGGTACTGCCATGTCCATGGACTGAAGCCTATGGAAGCGCAGCGCCTGAGGACGGCTGCCGCACCTGGCCGATGAAGCCCAGCGCCTGCACCTGCCCCGTCTCCAGAGTGTTCACAAGCTGATCCACGTTGGTGATGCCGGAGTCCATCTTGGTGTAGAAGTCGCTAGCGGTGCCGGCGGTGGGGCAGGAGACGGCCATGGCCTGCGTGCGCGGGTCGTTGCCCGCGAAGCCGCTGATGTAGTAATACGGCTCCGACATGTCCACCTCCTCCGCCTCCTGCACCGCGCTCACGACCAGCACGGAGGTCGTGTAGTACTTGCGCTCCACGGTGATGGTCTTGCCGTAGTGGCTGCCCAGCTTCGCGGCAACGGCCTCCAGGTAGTCGGGCCAGAAGCCGGTGGGGTTCTCGGGGTCGGTCTTGTAGTCTGCGGCGCCAGGAGTGGACCACTGTCCAAACCAGGCCGGCATCAGTCAGCCAGAATGGCCATTCAGGATGCACATGCACACGAGATGAGTCGAGTGGCGACGAAAGTGTGTGGAGAGCAGGGGTTTGGGGAGGGAGGGAACCTGCACGCCCGCAACGGTCAGCTTGCCGGTGTCCAGCACGCGCTTCAGCAGGCCGGTGGCCTCGTCCGCGTCGGGGTAGGTCCACTTGGTGGCGTCGGGGGTGCATCCATAGATATCCACGGAGTGGGTGTAGCCGTTGGACTCCTTGATGCCCAGCAGCCAGCCCTGGGTGCTGTACAGCTCCGTCAGCGCTGCGTCCACGGCCTTCACCAGCTGCGCGGAGCTAAGCTCATCGTCGCAGGTGGGTGCGCTGTGGGGCGAAGGGAGCCAGAAGGCCGGGGGGGGGGGGGGGGGGGTCAGTGCAACAAACAGCGAACGCCAGCCAACGGGTTTTTCAGTCAACAAAAGCGGCGAGAGGGAGAGGCAACACACAAGTGTGACAATCAGAGGAACCAGGGTACCAGTGTCAGCCAGAGAAAAGAGCTGGAAGCTGCTGCGGCATCGGTATGGGTAGCGGTACGGGTGGCGATCAACGGCCGTGCGCATCAATCCGGTGGGAAGCCGCGAGATCGGCGACACGTAGAGTACTCGATGGACTACTCAAGAGTACGAGTCCCGCTGGTGACGATCGCAGGGATCGACACCTCATGAGCGTACAGCCTCATGAGGGACCGGGCGGGCCGCCGCAAGGACGATGCCGGATGGGTTCGGAACAGACCTTGGCCACTGAGCCTACAGCGCAGTGTGAGTGAGAGTGGGCGGTAGGATGGCTGAAGCTATCTTTTCCCACGCGCAGTTGAGCCACCAGCGGTGTCGTCGGTGCTGATGTATCCGACCAACGTCATAGCAATACAAATCTTACTTGCTAAACAAAGGATGTAGTCCTTACGCGTGCAAGATTGACACTCGTCGCAAGACAAAACCGTGTGTGAGTTGCGCGAGAGCGAACGTGAGCGGGCGATGCTGCGCCACCCACCGCTAGCCAACGGGGTTTTGTGCAAGAAAGGTCGGCCTTAATGCCGTGGTGTAGCATCAAATGCCTCTTCGCGACCCACGCAGCGTTGTCGTGCGGTGATGATCGCGAGGGCAGGCGGCGGCGCGCAGCCGATAAAAAAAATGGGTACTGGTCCGGTCGTCGTCGCTTCCGTAGGAAGCGACTCATCGGGTGCTGCGTGATGGCGTGGCGCTGGCGCACCTGTGCGCGGCGGGGGCGGCGACAACCAGCAGCACCGCCAGGAGCAAGGCTGCAGCAGGTGGTCGGAAATCCATGTTGGATGTCGATGTCTGGGTGGTGTGGCCACGGGTCGACAGGCGCGGCTCGGGCTCTGGCGGGGGTAAAACTATGTCTGGGTCGTGTGCTACACCGATGCGGCGAGCGTAGCTGCTGCCTGTTCGTTCTCCTGCCTGCTGGCTGGCGGCGCGATCGCGCAGCATGGCTGACTCACCACGAGTGATGTGCATTTTTACAAATATTTTCATTATATTTTCGTGAACAATTCGTCTGAGTATATCATCACTCCCGCGAGCTTCTACTGCGCGCGCCGCAGCAGGTGATGAACCAGAACGCCCTGCTGATGACCACTCTCCCTGTAACCAAAAAGACACACTGTATGGCCGCTGTCGCTCCTGCTGTTGCCGGGGCTCCCGAACCTTCGCGCCTGACAGTGCAGCAGTAGTAACAGCAGGGTCCTGACCAAAGTCCGCCGTCTGAAGCCCTTCCGGCACATCCGGCCGTCATATAAGCGGCGGCTGCAGGCGGCTCCTGCTTCGAGGGGGTGTGAACGTGCTTGTCGGGGCGGAGGCGGCGGGGAGACAGCGGAGCCACCGCATAGCGAGACGGAGGCAGCGCCACCGACAAGTACTCGAGTAGCGAAGTCTGCGCCGGCGGCACGCTGTGGTCTACCCAGGCAAGTCGCACAGCAGGAACCTGATAGGAAAGGGGGTGAGTGGGAAGGCGGGCGGTCGCTGAACGCCACGGAGCCCCTGCCCTGAAAAACAGGGCATATTTGGCCAGTTATGATAAACTGCTGTCTTGCATTGCCCCTCCCCTCCCCCCCCCCCCCCCCCCCCCCTCAACTTAATATTGAGGGTGTTCCGTGCAATGTGTAAGCATGATATGGAGAGCGGGTGGGTAGTTGTTGGTCACATACGGCAGAATACGCTCACATCTGACCGTCCAGCCATTTATATTCCCACCTCATATGTTTTGCTGCCATTGCTGGCACCCTTGCTATAGCTATAGCTATGGTCTGGAAGGGGGGGTATGGTGTCGTTTGGTATGCTATGGCTGGCCGTCTAGCTCGCTGGCCCAGAGGTAGCTAAAGGGCATCACCGGGTTCCGAAGGTGACCAGCTAAAGCCCTCGCTATACTTACAACACAATGATCAGCACAGTGTGGCCCTACCTGCGTAATGGGTATCCAGCCGGCCCTCGTCGCGCATGACCACAACAGGACGGGTATACCCAGTAAACGCTCTGCCCAGAAGCTACATATCCAATGCGCAATGACAGAGAGGGAGGGGGGGGGGGGGGAGGGGGCATTGACGGCAGCGTCCCGGTATGAATGCAGTGACTTGCATGGGGAGGGTCAGGGGAGGGTCCGAGGAGAAGGGGGAGGGGAGAGGTGCGGGAGCTCGCGGCCCTCCTGGTGGGCCCACTGACTGGCGGCCCTGCTGACTGGCCGATGCTGCCCCTGCGCCCGGGGCATGCCGGCGCACAGGTTTGCCTAGCCCAAAGCCCCGCTGTTGGGTGTGATCGCCACTCGGTGGTGGTCAGGACAGCTGGGGAGGAGGCTTGTGGGGCAGATGGCGGGCGCCGGGGAGCCGCCGCCGTCGTCGCCGGGCACCGCCGACCCGCTGGCGCCGCTGCTGCCGTGGCTGAGCAGCGCGGGCGGGCCGCTGGGCGCGCAGCTGCTGGAGGCGCTGCGGGGCGAGGGGCACGCGGTGCTGCGGGGCGTGCTGGCGCCGGGGGAGTGTGCGCGCGAGGTGGCGGCGCTGTGGGACTTTGTGGAGGTGGTCAGCCACGTGGTGAGCCGCCGGGATGACAACACCTGGTTCCCCGCCGCGCGCGGCGGCGTGGACCTCTGGCCGCACAGCGGCCCCGGCGCGGGTCCCGACGCCTGCCGCTCCTTCCAGGCCGGCTGGGTGCTGCGCCGCCTGCGCGAGGCCGTCGCGCAGCGCGTCTTTGAGCCGCTCTTCGGCACACGCGAGCTGCACTGCAGCAAGGAGGGCTTTGTCTTTGCGCGCCCCACCGCGGGCGGCCGCCACCCGCAGCACCCCCCGGGCGCCCCGCGCTCCCGCCACCCCCTCGGCCGCCTCACCCCGCCCGGCACGCCCGAGCAGCCACCGGAGGCACGCCCGCAGCCGGAGGCGCAATGCTGCATCCGCGCGGCGGTGGCGCTGACGGACACGGCGGAGCCCGGCAGCTGCGGCGTGGTGCTGTGGCCGGGGAGGCGTTCCTGCGGGATCGCCAACGGGGCGCCCGGCGATGTCCAGGATGGCGGTGCGCAGCGGGTGAGCCTGGCGGCGGGCGACGTGCTGCTGTGGCGCTCTGACGTGGCGGCGGCGCTGGAGGGGCCCGGCGCGGAGTGGCCCTCTCTGGGGGCGCTGGCGATGGTGACGATGGCGCCCGTGGCGCTGACGCCGACCACTGCCGCCGCCGCCAAGGTGGCCGCGTACCTGAGCGCGGCCACCGGCGACCACCGCCCGCACTCAGAGGCCTGGTGGCCGCCGCCACCCCCGGAGCGGGCGCTCGTGGCGCGCGGGGCGCTGTTCCCGCCCGGGTCCCCGCCGCCGCTGACGTGGCGCCAGGCGGAGCTGCACGGCGTCGTGCGCTACGCCTCCCAGGCGGGCTACCAGTCCCCGGCTGCGGAGCGCGCCGCTGCGGAGGCGGCCGGAGTGCGCTTTGCTTCGGAGGACGAGGCGGAGGCGGGCGGCGGCGGCGCCGCGGCGGTTGTCGGGAGCGCGGCGCAGCTGGAGACGCTGGCGCTAGGCGCGGCGCCGCTGCTGGGGCAGGACAAGTGGCTGGGCGGCATGGCGTCGCCCTGCGGGCGCTACGTGTTTGGCGTCCCCGGCAGCGCGGGGCGCGTGCTGCGTGTGGACGTCGCCAGCGGCGGCGTTGACCTGATTGGGCCGCATTTCCACGGCAAGGTGTTGCCCCCCCCCCATTCCTCCTCCTCCTCCTCCACCCGTCACGGTCTGAGTTCAGGCAGGAGGTGAGTGAGGGTATACTATTCGCTGGTAGTTATTACATTCGTTGCCAGTATTAGCGGAGTTGATAATAGTGTGTGATTCTGGCTTGTCATGAGTGACTAGCTAGTGCACAATAGCAATCCTAACTGACCCGAACTATGAGCGAACGAACAAGACTACTATACAAAATAAATTCTAAATGAGAATACCATGAATGATCGCGAACAACAAATTCCTACTGTTTCCGGTCCCAATATGCCCATATATAACACTTCTGGACCTAGCGGTTGAACATCTTGCATTGTATTTTCATTGACCCCGGGCAGATACACATCCCCTCATCGTGCAGCCGCTTGCCACACTTGCCCTCGCGGCTTCGTATCTCTGTTACAAACTTACAAATAGCAACATGGTGGTTTCTTTTCCAGTCTTGGATCAAGGATGAGGGGAGCCATTCATTTGCTATTTCTGGCATAGTTGCTACTTATCTGCCCGTTTAACGGCGAGAATTTATAAGGTTTGGTTTTTTATATTCATTTGCACACGGATCCGACATGTATATTGACACACGGTCAGCGTGGCTGCCCACGTGCAGTTCAAGTGGCTTCGGGGCGTGGAGGTCCCCGCGGAGATGATGGGTGTCGAGGACTTCCCGGCCGGCGCCTGTTTCGCGCTGCCGAGCAACCACGACGCCGTGTTGCGCATCGACCCGGCCACCGGTGGCGTCACCACCATCGGTGGCCCCTTCAAGGGCGACTGGCTCTGGCACGGCGGTAACCTCGCCTCCGACGGCTGCATCTACGGCATCCCGGCCAACGCGGAGCGCGTGCTGCGCATTAACCCTCGCACGAGCGAGGTGGCCCTCATCGGTCCGGCCTTCTCGGGCCGGCAGAAGTGGTACGGCGGCATCGTCGCCTCCAACGGCGCTATCTACGGCATTCCACACACTGCCACCGGAGTGCTGAAGATTGTCCCTGCGACGGGAGAGTGCACCGTCGTTGGCGAGGGGCGCTTGCCGGCGGGCGGCTGGAAGTGGCACGGCGGGCTCGCCACCGACGACGGCGAGCTCATATACGGCTTCCCAAACAATGCGGACGCCGTCCTCAAGGTCGACACGCGCACCGACGAGGTCAGCCTGCTCGACGGCGGCGGCAGTGTCCTGGCGAGCGGCCGACATCGCGTGCCGCAGGACGGCCGCTACAAGTATCTGGGCGGCGCGGTCGCGGCGGACGGCTGCGTGTACGTCTTCCCGTGCGACGCCGAGCGCGTGCTACGCATCGACCCGCGCACCGACGAGCTGCGCTGCATCGGGCCGCTGCTCCTGGAGGGCGAGAACAAGGCAAGCGCCTCGGCCTCGCCACCGCTTCCCTCTGGGCGAATCGCTAAATCGCAATCGCCATATCTGTTTCCCCTGCTCGTTCGTTCTAGTGGTATTTGCTTTGGCGTCCGTTTACGGTATGCTATATTAGATTGATACCTCGCCGTAAACACGTTCGCGCCAATTGATGCTAAGGACGACCCCCCCCCCCCCCCCCCCCCCCCCCGACCCCCCCAAATTTCAAGCAACTTGGTTTCTTCATGTCCACATTTGTGCGACTCTGAATTGACGCTGCGCGCGGTGTTTTCAGTGGCAAAACGGCTTCCGGGCGCACGACGGCTGCGTCTACGCCATCCCGCAGCGCTCGCGGCACGTGCTGCGGATCGTGCCACCGGTTGCGGCCCAGTCCGCGGCACCGACGGACGCCACCGACGCGGCGGTAGAGCTGCTCGACTGCGGCGACGCGTTCACCGGCTGCAAGGACAAGTTCGAGGGGGGCGTCATGGGCGCGGACGGCTGCATATACTGCATTCCGCTCCGCGCCAAGCGCGTGCTCAAGATCGAGCCTGCGGCCGCCGTCCCGGGCTGCGTCCCTTCGAACGAGCAATGACGCGCCGGAAACTGCCCAGCATCCAATATAGTGTGCATCGGCCAATTAAACGTCGCAATCCATTATCTATATCGGAGACTGAGCTATGCTAGCCACGTGCCCACTTCCGGGACAGGGTGAGGCCTCATATCTAACCCTCATCAGACCTCCGGCCTCGGCTTGCCAATTGCAGACTGCATACACTGCAGCGCAAGCCGAGTTGTCCTTTGGAACCGCTCGGCATTGTCTGCTCGTGGTGTGCTCGCTTTTGTTTGCGCATGAAAAATGCCTATTCGCCTCCCCTCAGCTTCTCGTCTTCATGCGACTTAATGGTGACTGAAGAAGAGAGAAGTGGTGAAGGTGACAGGAGAAGGGGGGGGGGGGGTGGATGTGCCATACAATCGCATTTGAAGATGCGGAAAGGTGTGTGTGTGTGTGTGTGTGTGTGTGATCCCGTAGCGCCCAAGGCGGCTGGCTACATATCGCACTTCCTGGCGAATTTGCCAATGGCGGAGTGGGAGCCATATGACATTTGTTACAATCGTATTCCTGCCAGTCCTTCAACTTCACCGGCCAGCTGTCCTAGGGCCCGGCAGCATGAACCCGTGTAGGGTCGGCCGTAGCCCTCAGCATGCAGCCCTCTGAAGGCCAATGTGGGAGCAAGTACGGGCTCTCAAGACTGCAAGAGCCCTGCGGTCAGAACAGCAGGAATTGAGCTGTGCGCTCTGTAACAGGCACATCTCCTTGGGGGCGCGGGCGCAGCTGACCCGCCTCACCCAAGCCCCCACAGGCCACACAGGGCAGAATGTGCCGAGTGGCGTGGCCGGCATGAGATGTTACTTTGCGGCCGCTCTCGGCAGGGCCGCACCACAATGAGAGTGTCAGTGTCCTTCGCCGGGTGTCGTGGTCGGCCACGTGTTCCCTTAACGAATAGCAGCGCTGGTGCGCGGATGGCGTGTCTTGGCCGATTCGCCTCGTGCTAAACAAGTTAGGATCCCTCCGCGCTGAGCGAGTTGAGGGGCGTGAGCGACTTAGTGTCGCGCCAGCTCCTCACTAGCCCGCGCGCGCCTAGTGCATCTCCATTGGCACCGGCGTGCAGGTGTACATGCCTCCCTACCGCACCGGAGGATGGCTGCCTGGGGCTGAGGATACGGTGTTGTATGAGGGGCTTAGCTCACGAGGAATCACTGCGCCGGCTGCAGCTGGGAAGGGGGGGGAATAAGGACCTGGCCTTATTCCCCGCGTGCTTGTAGGTCGGTGCCCCCGCGTTCATAGACATGGTGTATTTACACTTGTCACACGATATCGCCACCGTTGATATTACATCGCGCGGCTGGAACATTCAGCCGCATTTTCGTGGGCGCATAGCGCGGCCGGATTCTTAAGGCACGGGCGGCTGGTGTTGGGCGGCGCGGGGTTCCATTCTTAAATGAGAAGGGGGGAGGGAGGCAATCATGGTTTGGGAATTGGCGCCATATGTTGACGGTCGCAGCATTCCCCTTATTCCTGTTCCGCTCTTGCTCGAGCTAGGCCGCGCTGGAAAGGCCATTGACAGCCCATGACAGGGCATTAGGAAACCAATCCATCACATCACCCCCATGTCACCCTAGAACATCCTGACATAGTTGTGCATGTGATAATTCACTGCATGCTTCCTCTCCCCGGTAGCAAAGCGCAGCCCTCTGTCTGGGTTGGCAGGTGCATGCTTCGCAGGCATTCGGACAAAGCAATTAGCCCCACGCGAGATCTAGGTTGGCTGCTGGAATGCACCTCCTGCTGAAGAGAGTCAAAGAGCATGACGCGGCGGTGTCGAATGTCGACCGCAACACCCAAGCAATGCGTGGGCGTGTCCCGGGGACTCGGGCTTCAGGGTATCACCGGTCGCACCTCCCACACCCATGACGCTAGCTCGCATGGGCCAGGGGCACGCTATGCGATAGATGGTCCCTTCGTCTCCCCTCTCCCAAGCTACGCCCTACCCCTAGTACCGGATACATATTGAAGCGACGGTCCATCCCCTGCCCGTATTAGCTTGGGGCGTATCGGCCCTCCCATCTGTGGTAGGGCCGCATTCTTGTCTTTTCTGACGACTTACACCAGCCGCAGCCCTCCCGCCGCGCGGCAAGTGCGGGCCGTTGTGGCGGCGGGGGTTGTTGCAGCGAGTCTCTGATTGCGTGTTTTGATACCTTGGACGGCATTGTCTCTGCTTGAGTGCAGACGGCCAAGTCTGATGCGCCTGCCCGTGGTTATTCCGCACCCTTTTCTGGTGCCACCTCGCAATTGCTGTATAGGGCGTTTCCTGTATCGCCGTTTCGGGTGATTTCCTTATCGCAATTGCACTATCCTATGTAACTGTATCACTGAAAAATCATATCTGCCTTTTTCCCGCGTATAGTCGCTCTATAGCACTATTTTACCATCATTATCATGCAGTATACGTGTAGCTATCTATGTAAGTGCATTAAGCCTATTCATATATGCTGGTACCGGTACGGTTCAGGTACATGCACAAACAGTGTGTTTTAAGTAATCCTTTATACTATCATTTAAAAATTGAGATCCAGATCAGCCCCGCGCCACCTATGAGCGCAGGGAGACGATCAGAGCTCCCTCCCCCCCCGACGACATCCCCAGTTGCCCAGCCCGACACTCGAAGCACCCGCCCTCCGCCGTCCCAACCGCGCCCCCCGCGGCTCTCGCATCATCAAGATGTGGCGGGTTCTTGCAGCAGCAGCCCGAGCCGCCGTCGCCGCCGCAGGCCCGCGCAGCGCGGCGACAAGGCAGCGGCCGCCCTGGCGAGTCCCGACCTACTCGGCAACGCTCGCAGGTGGCGCCGCGCGCCCCGCGGGCTGCTGCGGCGCTCGGGGATGGGCCTCCAGCAGCGGCGGCAGCAGCGGCGGCGGCGGCAGCGGCGGCGGGGAGCGCAGCTTTAAGGAGCAGCTGCGCAAGTGCGTGCGGGGCGCCACACTCGCCGACCACTTAGCCTCTCATACTAAACCGTGGGGTTTTGGGGGGGCGGGGGTGTGTGAGGATTGCGCCCTGCCAAGCTTTCATTTCCTCCTGCCCCTCACCCAGTCCTGTGCCCGCCATTCTCACACATTCATCACACATCGCCGAGTACCATGACACCCCACCCCTTTCCCCACCTACACATCCATACGCAGGCTTTACCGCCTCATCCACCCCGATTTTTTCCACGACTGGCCCGCGGAGCGCGAGGAGAACGAGCGATCCTTCGCGCTGCTGCAGGAGTACCTGTCCGCGCTGCAGGAGGGGCGCCCCGGGGCCGGCGGCCACAAGCTCTTCAACTTTGTGTTCTACCTGCGCAAGGCGCCCCACAGCGATGGCGACACAAGCAGCAGCGGTAACCCTAGCAATAGACCTACGGAAAGCCCTAGCACAAGCCCGATTGGCAGCCCCAGCGGCAGCGGCGCGCCGGCGGCGGGCGGGGCGGAGGAGGAGGAGCTGGGCGAGGAGGTGCTGGAGGGGCTGTACCGCGTGGCGGTGACGCTGCCGCCGCCGCAGGCGGGCCGCGGGCGGCACTCGGAGGAGGCGTCCCGCCTGGCGCTGGGCAAGCTGCTGCGCGCGGTGGGGCTCACGCCGGACCTGAGCGCGCTGGGGGCGGGGCCGGGCGGCGGGGGCGGCGGGGCGGCGGGCGGCAAGCGCGCGCTGCAGCACATCCTGGAGGACAACGCGGAGGCGGTGCGGCGCAACGAGGCGCGCGCGCGCGGGCTGACCGCGCAGATGGCGATGGCGCGCGCGACGATGCGCCTCGGCCGGCGCGTGGCCTTCTCCATCAGCGCCGCGGGCGCGGGCGCGCTGCCGGCCGAGGCGGAGGCGGAGCTGCACCTGCGCTTTGCCGCCACCTGCGACGCGCTGGCGGGCGCGGACCTCGCGGGGCTCAGGGTGGTGGCGGGCGGCGCGTACGGCGTGGACGTCGCGGGCACCCTGTGGCTGGACGCCGCGCAGCCGGCGCGGGAGTGGGCCGCCTGGCTGTCGCGCAACCTGGACCACGCCCGCCAAAAGCAGGCCAGCACGGCGGCGCTGCGGGCTATCGAGGCAGACGTAACACCCCCCCCCCCCCCCTTCCCCCCCCTTTGAGTATGCTGGCTGTGCTTGACTTCTGGGCCACGAGGGTGCCGGCGTTTCCCTGCGGAGAGGATGCATGGCAGGTCGGGGCGCTGTCTCCATCCGACCGCCGCCCCGCTGTGCACCCCGTGCAGGTGGCCGCCGCGCTGGGCGTGGGCATGGTGTTCACCTCGCGCCTCCTCTCGCGCAGCGACCCGTACCGGCAGTTCCTGGAGCGCGCCGCGGCGGTGGCGGCGGCGGACGGCCCGATCGGCGGCGCCGCGCGGCCCTTCCGGCGCGTGCCGCTCTGCGCGGTGGCGCCCGGCGGGTGGGAGGTGACGCCGCTGGGGGGGCTGAGCTTCCCGGTGAGCGCGGGCGCGGAGGAGGTCGCGGCGTTTGTGGGGCGGCGCGGCGCGGAGGCGGCGGCCATCCTGGAGCGGCGCGCCGCGGAGGAGGCGGCGCGGCGGGAGGTGGTGGAGACCGCGCGGCGGGCGCTGCGCCTGCGCCACCTCGTGGCCGACAAGGCGCTGCCGCCCGCGCGCTTCGAGGCCGCCGCCAAGCGGCTGCTGGGCTACGCGCCCGAGCTGGCGGCGGTGGTGGAGGGCATGAGCATCTGCGTGTCCGACAGCCACGGCGTGACGCCCGACGGCAGCATGGTCGCGCTCGCCTGGGACTTCACCCTCAGCGGCTGATCAGGGGTCTCCGGGGTTCCAAACCCTAACACCGCCATGGAGCCCCAACCCCCTCTTCATATGGAATTAGCTGTTTTTTTTTTGGGGGGGGGGGGGGGGGGGGACCTGCCGCCCCCCCTCCCCCCCCCCCCCCCCCCGGGACAACCCTCTGCGCTCAACACAGCGTGGGACCCCATCCGGTCCCGCGGGGGCGTGAAGGACATGCGTTGGGGGGTGTCTCTGCGGCGGCGGCGTGGCGCTGCTCATCGGAGCCACAGTCAACAGGACTAAGGCGCCCGAGTGGTCGCGCCCTGAGGTGGCCCATTGCGTCCTTGTGGGTGGCTCGATGCATTCGCCGCATATGATGTGGGTGGCATCATATCAAGTCATGATGGAGGCGAGGGGGGTCAAAAGGTCTGGCGTCCGCTCCCTCCACTTGGCGCGTCTTGCTCAGGCCACCAAAGAGACGGCAGGGAAAGGGCCAGGGGGGGAGGGGGGGGGTCCAGCGCCCCGGGTGCGCGCTGAGCCGCCAAGCAGCATCCGCCCGCCCGGAATAATGACCCCACGTGTTTTAAATGAACAGTTATCTGCTTAGGCCCTGCTGGCTGTGCATGCGGGGGTGCGCCCTCCGCTGCCATGCCACCTGCCCCGGACCATACCCTGCCCGGTATGCATGCCCCGGTCCCCTCCCCCGTGATGGTGGCAGCCATCTTCCTGGGGCGCGTACGGTGGTGCTGCATCCGCCGGTGCGCTCCCTGAAACGGCAACACACCATCGCACAGGCATGGCCCCCTCAGGCAGGCGTGCATCGCACCATCATTCACCTCGGCATCAACCGGCACGCGAGAGCCGCCCGGGTGCCGGGGGGTCTGCTGACCTCGCGTCGCCCGACGAGCCGGTACGCGTGTCCCGGCAACACCCATGGGGTGGTCGCTTCCCAACAACGGGGGCAAGAGGGACAGAGAACACACGCCCGGTTGCAGATACAGTGTGGCCATGCCCGCGTCGCGGAAACTCTTTGGCGGCGCCATTGAGGACGTCGAGGAGGGGCGGCTCTCACGGCAGTAGTGTAGAGTGTTGAAATTTGTTCCTGGGCGACCCGGGCCAGCCGTCTTACGGCCCGGCTGCACGACCCCGCATAGGGTCCACGAGTTAAAGCGCGCAGCGTGAAGTCCTCTGCACGCCGGGACATAGGATAGTGAGCCGTCATGCACAGCCTCCCGGCGGGTCATGAGAAGGACACGGCTCTTGCGACTGGAGAGTGGTGCGTCAGCCGCCGTATTCCACCTCCGTTTCGCGGCCTGGTTAAGGACGTTGTGGAAACAGGGATCGGACGGCTCGTAGGCGGCGGCATCCGGTGCGCCCAAAGGCCAGCACGCCACTGCGAGCAGGCGGCTCCGGTGCAACCTGCCTTGCCACACGAGTGGGGGAGTGTGCCTTCTTGCCATCGTTGGGTAGCCATCACGTCATGACCTCGTGCCTGGCGCATGAGGACCCGTGGCTCGCACCACTGATGCTAAACAGCTCAACCGCGGAGGTGATGGTGAGTGGAAGTGCTCGGAGCATGTTCCAGTGGGAGCAGCGCGCCGGGCTCGAGCTGCGGGGACTGTGGACAGGAAGAGAGTGAAAGCAGAGAGCCCGGCGGACCGGGAGACAAGGACACGCGCGCGCAAAGGCGCGCGGGACATGTTCCCGGCCGGTGCTAGGGTATCGGCCGGCGCTAGGGTATCGGGCAGATTCCAACAGATGCATCCCACCCTGAGCACGGGTGGTCTTCACGGCGCATGGCTCCGCCAGGGGGCGTAGGGAGGGGGGCGGCGCATGCAACCCTGGAGCGGCCCAAACCCGCCTGCCTCCCCTCACCCACAAATGGCCTCACTTTTCCGCATCCCGGAATGAAAGTGCCTGCATGCATTGCCCCCCCCCCCCCCCCCCCCTCCCCCCACACACACATATCACCACCATGCGCCACCGGCCCCGCCCACCGCTTGCATCCGCATCACAACCTCCGCCGTCACCTGCCTCGACGCTCCCGCCTCGCCTGCCCCCACCCCCGCCCCTGCCGCCGGTTCCGCCCCTCATCGACACGCCACCCGATCGCACACCAGCACGACCATACCACCACACACGCCGTATCCAGGGCGCCCACCAAGCCGCTTCGCCCACCGCATGACACCTGAGTGGGCCCCAAGAGCGGCCGGCGGACACATGGCCATGCCCCACGCGTCGCCTGCCTCAAGGGGCACACCCTCCGGCACGTCTGGCGGCTCTCAAGGGCGCCACCGTCGGGAGCGCCCCTGCCCCGCCGCGCCAAGCTCACTGTGCTCGCGGGAGGGGATTACACGGCTCCGTCCTGCCGGTCGAGTACTAGCTTGGGCCGGGAGATGGGGGTTATGGAGACCCGGGGGGGGGGGGGGGGGGGGGGGGGCTGGTCTCAGATGGGCAGCCCCTCGGCGGAGGCGGGTGCTACTCGGTTGATGACCTGCGCGGGGCGGGAGTGGCATCAGTGTGCATTCGACATGGCACACCCCCATGACCAGCTGACGCCACAGCCTGGCCGCCAGCGTCCCCCCCCTCCCCCCACTGCGAATCCCATGGGCTGGCTCCCGTGGCTGTCGAGGAGCGGTGGTTCCTTAGGAGGACTTCCCATGGCATCGCCCTCGCTGGGAAGCCATCCCCCCCCCCCCCCCCCCCACCCCTCTCCCCTCACTAGTTTGCGCAGCCCAGATGGCCAAATGAGAGGCATGAGTAACTGAGCCCCTCAACTCCCTCACCCGCATGTGCTGGTCATATACCCTCTCCCTCCCCCTCTCCTACCCCGGTTCCCTCGCCATGTGCGCCCCGTCTGGTGACCCCCGCAGTTGCCATGCCGCAGGATGTCTCAGGCGGGAGCTACTGGCACAGCCCCCCCGCCCCCCCCCCCCCCCCCCGCCCCCCCCCACCCCCCTTCAAGTGGGCATGCCGCCCGCTGCCGTCAAGGTGCGGCCTGTCCCCGGCCGGACTCACCGACTTGACGCCCGGCAGGTCCAGCAGCTTGCCCACGTAAGGCACCTTCTTCAGGAACATGAGGACCGTGGGGAAGAAGCCGCTGAAGAGCAGCACGAAGCCGTACGTCTCCAGCAGCATCCCTACGATGGGCCAGCCGTAGATGACCAGCGCGCAGCCGCCCAGGAAGAACCCGGAGCCCTGCGCGCGGGGGGGGGGGGGGGGGAGGGGGGGGGGCTGCCTGCGTGAGTGGGGAGAGGGGGCGGCTGTGGCGGCCGGGGAGCAGCGGCGAGCTGGGGGGGGGGGGGGGGGGGGGGGGGGGGGGAGAGCACCTTGTAGTTCTTCGGCCGCAGGAAAAAGCGCAGCGTGGCGTCCGGCCCGATGGTGAGCGCCACCCCGGAGAGGAACAGCAGCTATGCGCACAATAAGGGGGGGGGGGGGGGTGGCGGTGTCAGAGGCGATGTCTCCGAGGACATGGGACGGGATGATGGTTAAAGAAGATGGAACGCGCCCAGGCAGAGGGCGGGGGGTCGTTGCTGCAGGGCATGTGACCCGGAGTGGGTGCCCCGATGCCGGGTCGGGTGGATATGGTGGTGAGGTCGCTTTATGGGGTGGGAATTCGGGGAAGCTGAGTGGGGAGGAGACGGCGCTCACGTTGCCCATCGCCAGGAGCCCCTTGTCGAAGAAAAAGAGGATCCCCAGGAACGTGAAGAGGATCCCGAAGCCCGTCAGCCCGATGCCGATTTCTAGACGCGGCCAGGGAGGGGGGGGGGGGGGGGGGGGCGGGGGGGCAGGGCGGCGGCAGTCAGCTCGTGGGTCAGGCTGGGCCGCACGGGGGGCTGCCACGAAGGCAGGGCCTCGAGGGCGCGAACGGGGCGGGGGGGGGGGGGGGTGAGAGAGGGGGTAAATGAGGGGCATTAAGGGGCAGGTGAGGGGCGCACTTCGCCGGTCGTCCATCATGGTGCCCGACGGCTGGGCCCCGAGCAGGGCCGCCGTCCCCTAGAAGCACTTGGCTCAGCACCGCAAGCCCGGCTGCTGCGGCGGTGCGCGACGCGGAGCTAATCGCCCAGGGAGAGACGCGGGGGGCGAGGTAGTCCCCGGGGAATGGTCTGGGGAAGGTGGGGTACGCTGGCCCGGTCAGTGGCGCCCGCGGCCTCCTCGCGTGCTTCCCCAACGATACTCTGTTTGACTACCCGAGTGTCGACCGACCACGAGGCGCCCGAAACCACAGCCAGCGGCACTGTTCTCTGAAGGAACGGGCGGCGGCGCAGGCCCTGTGCTCTCCAGCACTGCACTTGCGCTTATATCTGGGCCGGGGGACCGCAGGCGCAGTCGCGGACCGTGAAAGCGAGGCGTGCAGATCTCTGGGGAGGGCGCGCCTAGGAAAACCTACCGCGCGGGGGGGCGCTGACGACCGACCCCGCGAGCTCAGCAGCAGCCAGGCGGACATCAGCTGGACACGCTGGCAGTAGGTTCGATGTACGCGCGAAAGAAAAAAACATGATATTCATTCAAGGGAAACAATACGGATATACTGGATAAATAACACGAGTTATGAATTTCTGCCGCCTGTACTTTTAGTATCGTCCAGTGGCTCAGTCCCCTCACCTGAGGCCCCGACTGCCATCGTCCCTCGTCGCATCCCTGAGCCCTTGGAACTTGTCACGCCTCGCCTGACGCCATGATCAAGTCATCATACCATCAGCGAAGACTACCCATCGCGTGCGACGTGAGTGTCGGCGACCCGCGCTCGTAGAAACTCTACCAGACATCGACGCCTTTAGCTACTCCACCCTTGACGCTTCACCATGGCGTTCGCACCGGTACTCTCAGCTCCGCGGGCGGCGCCCCCCACCGCGGCACCCGGCCGCCACCCCGCGCTTGGGGGCCACTGCCGACGCCCCTCCGCCCTTGCTGCACCCAGGATAGGTGCGTACCACGCCTCCCCCACGCGACCTGGCCATGCATCCCAGCTGCGAGCCACCTGGATGGCTGTGCCCAGCTCGGCCCTGACTCGCAGCCCTGTCACCGCCACCGCCGCTGCACTGCAGGACGCGGATGCCCCCCGGCAGGGCCGGCCCGATCACGAAGGGGGGTGCTGTCGATAGCAAGCAGGTGCGCGCCGTAGCACGTAGCCTGTTGCGATGCGTCTCCGTTGCAACGAGGTATCCTTAAGGCTGGCGGGTGGCGGGCAGCAGTGTGTGTCTGTGTGTCTGTGTGTGGGGGGGCGAAACGTTCGGAAAGCAGTGTTGAGCATATGCCATCAGCGTAAATAATCTGGACGATGTATGCCCCCCCCCCCCCCCCCCCCCCCCGCCCCTTGAGAGGAAGCAGAGACACAAAGCAGAATTTTTGTTGAGGGACTGACAGCTTCATGGGATCGGTGGTGTTTGAGTACGGATTAACTGTCTGAATTCCGTGAGTGGTACATCTGCACTGACTCGGACAGCTCCTCTGTTTGCTGTCCCCATGTTCAGCGTGGCCGCAGCGTCGATGCACACCCTCCCGGACGGCAAGCGCCTGGAGGTGCGCCGCTGCGGATGTCTTGCGCCGCCGGGTGTTGGAACCTCCGCCCCGCCTGTGATCTGTGATACTCATGCCTAACTCCGGCCTGATGCCGTTCGCGCACTCAGGTGGTGACCACGAAGGGCGCCGGCGCAGATGGCGGCGCGCGGCCCCCGCTAGTCTTTGTGCACGGATCCTACCATGCCGCCTGGTGCTGGCAGGTGCGCCACATGGCACCGCCTTTGCCACTGCCAGCAGCCCGCCAGGAGGGGGGTTTGAGCGGGATTTGTAGGGTTTCGTTTAGGGTTTTAAACTCAATCCTAAAACCGCCACATGGCATCGCACCGCCTTTGCCACTGCCAGCAGCCCGCCAGGAGGGGGTTTGAGCGGGATTTTAGGGTTTGACTTAGGGTTTTGAAAGTCAAACTTAAAACCCTGGGTCTGGAACCCCCCCGCGTCTTTCCTCCCCCCTCTGTCACTTGCGTATTGCGGCTCTGCCTGGCAGGAGCACTTTTTGCCCTTCTTCTCGGAGCTGGGCTACGACTGCCACGCGGTGAGCCTACGGGCGCAGGGAGGCAGCGACGCGGTGGACGCACCCGTGGCAGGCGAGCGCCGCACCCGCGCCCTCGCTATTAGGTTTTAGGGTTTAAGGGTTTAGGGTTGTTAGGGTTTTTAGTCACACCCCAGGCCTCGGCCCGGCGGCAGCACTCTGAGGCCCCCCATCCCCCTTGTGCGGCTTGGGCAGGCACGGTGGATAGCCACGCGCAGGACCTCTCCTCCTTTGTGGCGACGCTGGAGCGGCCGCCCGTGGTGGTGGCGCACTCGTTCGGCGGACTGCCTCTGCAGCGGTGCGCCCCTCCCGCCCCTCTCCGCCCGGAGCTCAGCGTCCCCGCCCGCCCCCGCCATGCGCCGCGGTTCGGCCAAGCTGCGGGGCGTGCCGGAGCGGGTAAGTGCAGCCCCGGGCCTGGGCGGCAACAGGTACGTCAACGGCATGGAGGACCGGGCAGGTGGGGCGCCGGGGATGCCGGCGCTGGCGGGAGTGGTGTTCCTGGCCAGCGTGCCGCAGACGGGCAACAAAGCGATCGTGAGCCGCTACATGACCGCCGCGCCGCTGATGGCGCTGAAGATCACCTGGTGAGCTGCCCGCCCGACCCAGCCCGGCGGGCGGGCTGTGCAATCTTAGCGCACGACCGGCAGCTCCGGTGCAGCCGTTACAGTACCACCTAGACCGTGGCACTCGGTGGGTCTGGACCTGGATCACTCGTCTGCCGGGGGCAAGACTGTCGCGGTGGTTTCGGAGCACTTAATTCATGTCGGAGGTTATACGCATGCAGTGATAAAGTAGAGATGATTTGTGCCCTTCATGACCTGTGTATCGCACTGTCTACTCTTGTTTCTAACGGACACGTAGGCACAGACATCTGCATGCGCGTACGTGTCCTGAAGGGCGTTGAACCCCTCCCCGCGCAGGTGGTTCATCCGGAAGAGCTTTGCCACGAGCGAGGAGGCCTGCCGCAAGTCCTTCTTCTCTGACGACCTGCCCGACGCGGACCTGCGCCGGTGCCCCCCTCCTCCCCCACCCCCACCCCCGCCCCACAGCTCCTCTGCCCCTGCTGCGAGGCGGCGGCTTGCAGCACACATGCAGCGCCACGCGCCCAGCTCGCCGGGACTAACTGCTTGCCGGGTGGCATGGGCTCCCAGCTACATGGAGCAGATCAAGAGCAGCGGCAACACGCGCATGATCGACCTCAAAAACATGAATGAGGTGCCCTCCTTCCCCCTTCCCTGGAGTCGCGGGTAGTCAGGGGGGACAGCTGCCATCCAGGGCTACAAGAAGCCACGAAACCGGGTTCCTCATGCCGCTGTTCCAACGCATGTTGACCGCCTCGCCCGGCGTGCCTGCGCAGATCATCCCGCTGCCGCCGCCTCCGGCGTTTGCGCCGCCCGCCCTCGTCCTGGGCGCCGAGCTAGATAAGGTGTGCGCCGCTGGGGCTGGCAGCTCCGCTCCCTGTGCATCTGGCGGACGTGACCGTGCCGATCCCGCTGCCGCCCCAAGGTGGTGGACATCCCGGCCGTGGAGGAGCTGGCGGCCAACTGGGGCGTGAAGCCGGTGATTGTCCCCAACATCGCGCACGACATGATGCTGGTGCGCTCCGCCGGCCCACCACGGGCACATGCCCACTCACTCCCGCTGCGGGCGCCTGGCGGAAGCGGTGGGCATCGCATGGAACACCCGCTATCACTGTCCCGTTGAGTTCTGGAGCCCTGCGCACTCGGCGTGCATTTTAGGGTAGGTGCGCGTGAGCGCAGTGACATCACGCCCGGCTGCAGAGTACCTGCTGTTCACCGCTGCTCACCGCTCAAAGTGGGCTATGGCAAGGGGCCCCGCGCGCAACTTGCGTGGCTTTCTATCTGCTGGCTGGGCCGCAAGCGCCGCCGGGTGTCGCCACTTTATCCCGCCTGCTCTGTAGCAGTGAAGACGTTTGTATATATAGGCGGGCGGCGAGAGCGCCGGACTGGTACGTGTGTGGGCCGATCACACAGCATCTGTCCACATCCACTGGTATACGGGCGCCGGAAGAGTGTTGCGGCAAGAGGTGGAACTGGGCTATCGCATGCTCGGCTTGAGTGACCAGCCCCTTGGCCCTGCTCTCGCTGGCCATCCTGCGCCTTACAGGACTCTCGCTGGGAGGATGCAGCCTCCGCCATCGCAGCCTGGCTAGCAGAGCTGCCCTGATCGGTTCTCGTGGCGAAATGATGGCCACGGCGGGCCCTACCGCGCGCCCACATGCCGCGCGGCGACCCCACCTGCGGCGATCCCGGATGGACGGAGGCGAGCTGGGCAAGGAAGCATTTTTCCATCCAGTTGACCATGGAGCGCGGCAAGCTGGGACATTGTGACTGATTCAAATTTTGATACTCAGCCCCTGGCAGTGAGTGCCATGGCGACAGAAGTTTAGCCAGGAGTTTCGCGGGTATGTTGCACGAGGGGGTTTGGCACTGTAACCCCCCCCCCCCCCCTTCCCTCTTCCCCCCCCCGGCCCGGCCGTAAACATACGACACACAAACCGCTCCTTACTCTTCCTTTGAGAATGGCACAGCAACGTGGGCGAGAACACCAAGCACACCGCCGAGCGCCGCCGAGTTGAGGATCCAGACAGGTCCGGCGCCGGTCACGGCGCCCACGACGCCGCCGGCCACGGCCGCAGCCGCCCAGAACCTGTCGCAGCGGTTCTGCCCCTCTGCGAGGCCGGGGGGGTGCCGTCAGGCTCCGGGGCAATGGACGCGGGGCTTCACACCCACGCCGTATGCGGTGCCCCTGCTCAAAATGGCGTGGCCCAGTGGTATGTGTCGGGACCCCCCCGGCAATGCTGGAGAGCTGAATCAATACGGGTTTGCTTCAAAGCGCAGCTGCCCATTCCCCGTATACAAAGCTGCGGTATGTTTTGGGCCAGTGGTGTGCGTGTTCACGTAACGTTCCCCTGCGCATCCTGGCGGAGGGCCTCACCGTTGTAGTGCAGCCGGTACGCGCGGTCCTGCGCCCCGTCGGTGTCCATGCTGAGCACCTTGGCCGCGCCCAGCACCGACGTGGCGGCCAGGCCGTAGGCGAGGCCGGCGCCGGCCCGGCCGCGCGCCATGGACACCGCGCCCTGCAGGGTCAGGGCGCTGGCGCCGCTGCGGTAGGCCTGCAGCGCGAGGGAGGGCGCGGTGCTGGCGGCGCCCAGGAAGGACCCCGCCTGGGCGCCCTTGACGAGCACGTGGCTCCACACCTGTGAAGGCGGGGAGCAGCGCGCTGAGTGGGCTTATCTTGGCAGGCACAGCTCTTCTCCTGAAACTCGTCTGGCACTCCCCGGGCTAGAATCAGAAGAACGGCATTGTCGTTGGAGAGCAAGGGTGCACTGGGCATAAGAGCGTAGCCGGCAAAGCTGTTATGCAAGACAGAGGAGAGAGAGAGGGAGAGAGATAGCTCACATGGAGCTGTACGTGGCTATAGTAGGGTATCACTGCAGCGAAAGAGCGCGTTGGTTAGATACAGGTCGTGATCATTATGCCAAAGATTATTGAACATACGAAAGTGACTTTCGGTGATTTAGGTCATCCATATGTCTGTGCGACGATGGAGCCGGCAGATTTCTCACTCGCAGAGAAGAATGCGAAATGATAGCGGCTAATATCAAGCGGGGATTCACCCATACGAGTTGCGTGCTCACCTTCTGGCCGCGACTGCTTCATTGCGACTTTGCGATTTCGTTACGGATATAACACTTTCTACTCGAAGTTACTACCGCTGTGCCCCACCCCGCCCCCCCACCCCCGGGGGGCGCGCGCGCTTCCTTCCCTTTTTATTGAGCAAACGACGAGGAACAAAACAAACTCAGGTTCGCAAGAGTAAGGAAGAAGCTCATGATTACTAGTTCAAGACCAGCACCATCAGAAACATGTACCTGTATGCGTGCATCAGTGGGTTGCGCGTGCGTGGGGAGCCGGGGGGGGGGGGGGGGGGGGGGGGGGGGGGCGACGTGTTCCGCCGATCCGTGCGGCGAATCGCCGTCGGGACCGTCGCGTCGGCGCAGCGCACCAGCACGTGGCAGTTGTGATCTTCGGGCTTGAACTCCATTGTCGGTATTGGATGGTGGGACACCTTGCTGCAAGCGAAGTTATCTGTGTAAATACGGGCGGGCGTTGCGGGCTCGCGAAGGCGAAGTAGGGGGGGGGGGGGGGGGGGGGGGGCGTCGGCATTGCCCTCGCGCGTCGCCTCGCGGGGGCGACCCCGATCTTCTTGCTCCCCGCCGTACCAGTACTGGTCGACATATCTTGTTCATTGGTGACTCGGACGGTTGTAATGGCCTCAGCAATACCCTAGTACGTGTAAAACCCTGCCGATATCGCAGTACAAACCTCCGAGTATATGCCCTCGCACACGTACGTTACCCACACAACCTGAGACCTTACCCTGCCTGCCACCCAGGGTTTTTGGTCTCCATCACCGAGTTCCAGGCGACAAGGAAGCGACGCGGCGATGAGCATACTTCAGAGCATGGTTCAGAGACTACGCGATCGGGCAAGGCAAGGACTTGAGGGTAAAGTCGTCTTGCTGCTGACGGGCGGCAGATTACGATCTTGTGAAGCGGTTTCGATTGCGGAAGCGCGACACGTCGGGCTCCAGTGTCCTGATCAGTGCATGCAACATTGTCGCAGAGACTACAATGATACGATAGACCTGCTTAAACCGCACCCCACCTTCTTTAACCTTGTAGCGTCCACATACCTTGCCTTGAACGCTGCCTACCGGTGCCGTCGAAAGCAACCACGAGCGCAGAGCAGAGCCTGAG
Organism: Tetraselmis striata; assembly: GCA_006384855.1. Classification (NCBI taxonomy): domain Eukaryota; kingdom Viridiplantae; phylum Chlorophyta; class Chlorodendrophyceae; order Chlorodendrales; family Chlorodendraceae; genus Tetraselmis; species Tetraselmis striata. The sequence goes on from VCJN01003059.1 coordinate 578,458, forward strand.
TTCGAACTGCCAGACTGAACGGATTATTGTAATAGGGCTCGCGCGACGATGGCCGCTGAAGGCCCGCTTTTCCAGGGCTCCTGCCTGTGCGGCGCCGCGGCGTTTCAGGTAACGGGGAAGCCCAAGTTCTCTGTGGTGTGTCACTGCTCCACCTGCCAGAAGTGGTACGGGTGCCCCGTCCCCGTGATCGTCGGCTTCCCGGGAGGTACGCTCCCGGCGCTCCGGTCCCGACGACCTTGCCCCGTTTCGGCTCGCGGATTAACGACATCCTGCTTGCCTCCGCCCTCTGCCTGTCAAATCAGCTCCTGCTGCTCTGGTGTTCACATCGCGCAGGGGTCTCGATGCCTTTTACCCCTCACCACCCTTATCCCATTCTTCCCCCCGACCTTCCACACTACCGAGCTTGCAGATACTCACACCGCCAAACCTTGCTTGCGCATCACGTGTAGAGTCTCTCCTGCAGCGCGCGGACGAGAGCAAGCTCCTCGCGTATCGCACCAGCAAGGATCTGGTGCGCTTCCGCTGCGGCACGTGCGGCTGCCCCGTCTATGAGCTGGCGGATCAGGTGCGCTGATGGGAGAGTGTACCACGTCACCTATGACCACGAGCTCCCCCAATGCTGCGCATGTGTGATTGCCTGTCAGCCTGAATAGCGAGCCTTCCCAATCCCAATCTCATCCCATCCCATCCGGCTGGCTTGTGGTGGATGCAATAGCAGCACTTGCAACGCACTAATAGCAGTATCTCTGCTGCTCGTTGCACAGGATGGCACAGCTCACATCGGATACTCGGCTCTGGCCTCAGATAGTGCAGACGGCATCGCATCCCTGACACCCACCACCCACATGTTCTATGGATCTGCAAAGACATGCGTGGTGGACATGGGCGGTGACGGCCGCCCCAAGTGGGCATCATACCCGGGGGTTGGCCAGCCCATGTGATGCTACCTGATGGCACAATGTGAAGCCATGTCCAGAGGGCTAGCACATGTGGGCCATGCGAAGCAGTTTCAGCTCGCGTGTAGCTACAATGTGTTTTGGTTTAATGCGGTGCAGCCATCCGCGTGGCTATGGACGTCAACATGGGGAGGGGCTGAGGTCGCGAGGCCAGGGATGCCTTTCGCAGGCTACCCACACTTGCGGACAAGCTGTTGTAGAGATAGTGGTAATACGAGCAGCACTGCCATTTTAGTATGGAAGCAACGCCCACATTTCCACGGCCATCCGACAACCCGCAGATATAAAGGACGGCAGTAGAAGCTACGCGTGAGGTCCTACTTGCCAATGTGCAGCGACATGCCGGTCGCGCAGAATCTGCCTTGTGGCACTTGTTCTATGATGTCAGGTTGCGCTCAGCGGCGTCCCGTGCGACCGGGCATGTAGACGTGCAGCGGGTAGCCATCCGGTGCCCAGGTCTGGGACACGCGCTCGCAGCGATCCAGCTGCAGCCATGCGGGCTGGAGCCCAAACTTGCGCTCTAAGCTCTCGGTGCAGACAAGCCATCGCAGACGCGGTGCCCCGGCCTCCAGCACGCGCAGCACCTGCGTCATGAAGTCTGAGTCCCAACAGGTGCAGGCCAGGTACACGCAGGTTGCGTCTGACACGTCGGCGGTGAGCAAGTTGCCGTTGATGAGGCTGATCCGCCGCGCGGGATCCAGCGCGTGCTGACTAGCCAACCGCTGCGCGGCCAGCACGCCCTTGTTGTGCCGTTCAGCGCTGAGCTCCACCCCCACAGCGCGCGCCACGCCCCAGTCCAGGTGTGCTTGCAGAACCAGCCGGCCAAGCCCGCTGCCCAGGTCGTAGAATACGTCCTCTGGGCCAACACCGATGAGGTCCTGCAGTTGGCTGGCGCCTTCATATGTCAGCTGCAAGCACATTGCACATATGGTGTCAGTCCAAGCGGCGGATTGGCACTCGCGGCTTAGCTCCGCCAAACCGGGATCTCACAGGGCTGCCACAGCAAGCAGTGCAGCGGCAGCCTCACCTCGCCATAGGTCCACGCGAAGGCGCCCTGGCTGGCGGAGAGCGCCGACATGCGCTGCCGGTCCTCGTCCGGAAGGGACGCCGTGAAGTCGCCCACGCCGATTTTCACTCTGTCCGCCTCTTCATAGGCTGCCTCTAGCAGGCTCCGCGCGTCGCGAGGCGTCTGGACAGCGCATCGCATCGCTGTGGCTCTTGCATGGCGGGCCGATGGTCCGCTGATGGTGTGAGAGTGGCTCGGCGCACTTCGTTTGCCGCTGGGCATGCTGGTGGCGGCGGCGAAAGGCCGCGCCACGGCGAGCGTTGGTCCCATGCTGTCTGCCAGTGTCCGCGCAACCCTTGTGCATGTAACACCGCCAGTATCGCAACCTGTGCGGGCGTTTGCTTGGGAATGTGAGCGCAGGCTGCGGCACCGCACACAAGCCAATGCGGGAGCTTATTACGCTTGACTCTGCTGGCGGCGCGATCAGTTGCTGCGGCGAGGCAGCGCAATCGCCTTGTTTTTTCGAATGTTTACATTCTGCTTTAATCCTACACTAATTTGTTTCTAAACGATCGAAATAAATAAGAGTTTCAGGGTAGCATCATGATGAGGTTAGTGTATATGATACATATTTATATATATCTCATGATCAGGTTTATATCATCCGCCCTAATATGTACAATTATATTAGCAGCTTTAGTAACACAGCTATCTGTGTCGATATGATAGCGACGATTCATTACAAGAAGTAGCTGCCTGTACCGGTCTTCATTCGCATCATTCGCTGATTGAGGACCGCCTGTATCCCATAGTCCTGCAGGGATTAAAGTTATTAGTATTGTCGCTACATTGAAATGGAAGCGAGTATCCTAGGACGGCGTAACCCCTGCCCGGGATGCTCCGCAACTGCACCGCAGTTTACGCCAATTATGCCAACTATCTTATTGCGCTAAAATATAATTCGAATACTCCCGTACCGGTATATTTAAATCGTAATATATATTTTATAAGGATTGCCCTCGTATCATCAGCTTCGTCGTCCTATCATCGCGTCAGCGGACGCGCAACCGGAGCAGCAGAGCGCGCGTCATCAGGCCCTGTCGCCACCCCGACTGCCAGTAATGGTGACGCCAGCACCGCACTCCGCGCCCCTGCTTAACACGGCTCGGCTGCGCGACGGCCGGTCGCATACCTTCAGACGCCCCGACTCCAAGCCTATCACGCCGCAACAGGAGCACAACCCTCACCTGCGGCTGTCAACGAGCTTTGCCAGTGATACCAGTCGGTCTCCGTCTCTGGGTTCCCGAACTCGTCGCCGCCAGGAGGCAGAGATTCCCTTCCCCTTCAAGTCGGCCTCTGCTTCGCCGCTCCCGTCGGGGGAGAAACAACTTTCGTTCCTCTCTGCGGCTCCTGCTGAGCGTTGAACATATGGCGACGGCAACGGAGCCCAAAGACGAATGTGGCCCGTCAGCAGGGTCGATGGTCGCGGAAACAGCTCTCGCTCTCTCGGCAGGCGGGGTGTTTGGCTACGCGCTGGACAAGGCGAAGACCAACGTCCCGTGGGTGATCTCGGAGCAGATGGCGATGGGCAACATGACGATGATGCGAATGTTCCTCGCCGCCAGCGGCACTTCCGTGGCCGCCGTGCTCGGCCTGCACGTCTTGGGCCTGAAGCAGCGCAAACCCAAGCCGGGACTGGCGCTGGGACCGGCGGTTCTTGGCCCCTGCGGTGCCAACTTGGTTGGCGGCGCGCTGCTAGGCGCGGGAATGGAGCTTAGCGGCTCTTGTCCGGGTGCGCGCCACATCCCTGCGTTGTCCCAGCCGGGAGCGGAAGGAAAATTCGGCCCCGCGACGTGCACCACGACCCCGCCCCCCACCCTCCTCCTCATCGCAGACCTGCACTCGCCGACCCGAACTTTCCCGCTCGGCCAGGAGAACGCGGACGTGACTCGTACGATGTAGTTCTGCTTTTTTTTCAGCACCGCCCCTGCACATCCGCCGGCCTCGGCTGGCAGTCTCTCGCGCGGAGCCGCCTTGTGCGTACCTACCCAGATGTCACGTCGAGTTATCATTTCATCCGCGATACGGCCGACCAAGTGAGGTTGAGTAAAGGTTCGCTCCCTGGCTGCGCGTCGAGCCTTCGGGCGTATCCGTAGCATCGTCCTTCCCTCTCAGATTTCAGCCCCAACGCTTTGTCCGCGTTCCGACATCCTTTGAAATATTCAGCCCACGCATATGATAAACGTTTTTATTATATCCTGCTCTGGTGCCGGTTAATCATGAACTCGGGATCAAAGTAACAGTGCCCATTAACCTGTAGCTAGTTATGTGATGCCACTGCCCGACTAGTGTGGTACGCTTCTGCTATTCTTCAAACAGCGGCACATAATTCATTCCGGTTTTTCCCTCCCATGCAACCCCCTGCGTTGCCAACACCGACTGATCGTTTCCTCCGCTGCTGTGCTCCTCTGCCATGGTAGGCACCATCTGGGCGCAGCTCGGCAGCGGCACGCCCTATGCCTGGACGGTGGTGCTGGGCGGCGTGGGCGGCACCCTGCTGTTCGGCTACCTCGAGAAGGTGTTCCGCCGGCGCAGCACCCGCTTCCACCAGCCCCAGAGCCCGCAGGGTGCGGACCTGGTGCCGCGCCGCCTGAGCTACGAGGCCGTGGCGGGGCTCATGGCCGCCGCCATGGCTGGCGCGGCGCTCGGGGTGGAGGCGCTGCGCCCGTGGCGCGTCGAGCAGGACGCCATCGTCGCGCACGGCGGCGCGCTCACGGCCAACCCGTTCGACGTGGCCGCCGCCAGCGTCGACCCCGCCAGCGCCGGCATCATGCTGGGCCTGCTGCAGCTGCCGGTGCAGCTGTCGCCCGGCGCGGAGCTCGGGCAGTCGAGCGGCTGGGTGCTGGCGGCCGGCCTGCTGGCGTCGCTGGTCGACCGCGACTTGGCCACGCACGCGCCCTACCTGCACAAGGCCAAGTCGGACCGCAAGGCCGCCTTCCAGCTGCGCACCTGGCTGGGCATCGTCGGCGGCGCCGCGCTGAGCCAGGCGCTCGGCGGCCGGCCCAAGCTTCTGGGCGCCGCGGCCAACGGCTGCGGAGGTCCGGTGCGCGGCGCGCTCGGCGGAGCGCTGCTGCTGTTTGGCAGCCGCCTCGGCAGCGGCTGCACCAGTGGCCACGGCCTCAGCGGCATGGCCACGCTCAGCGCCGGCTCCTTTGTCTCCGTTGTCGGCATGTTTGGCGGCGGCATGGCCCTCGGCTTCACGCGCAAGCTGCTGCGCCGCTGAGCGCGCTTGGGCGCTGCCACCAGGGCACGCCTTCGCGCACAAGATGCGCCGAGCGAGAGACTGCAAGCAAGGTGTTTGAAATATGGAAGCAGGAGTGTGTGTGTATCAGAATTGAACCCAAGAGCATCCTCCTGCGGACTTGCTGCGTTCACAGCCACAACATAGTGACACGATGCGGTGTGGGAGTGGCACATTGCGTAACGTCGCCTTGAAGACACTTGTCTGATCCCAACGAGCAGTATGAATCACGATGCATGGATGCGACTGCCATGTGGCCGCATTCACAATTGCGGGCTACTGCGCGTACATGTATATATATATGTATGTATAACACATTTATATACATGTGGACAAGGACACATATATACATGAGGGGCATTATCGTCAGGATGAAATGAGTGCACGTCCTTCTATGTCGGGGAAGCAGGGAGGAGGGGTGTTTGGGGGGGGGGGGGGATGGTCCATGCCTTGGCCTCCTTGATGCGATGCGCGTTGTGGTTTTATTCGACAGGCGGATGTCCATCTAAACACTGCTGACCGCGGAGTTGGAGGACCAAAATTGCCCCGCTGGCTCGGTAGGATGCATCATGGTTTCGGAGCGTGTGGCTCGTGAGATGGATCATGGTTTCGGAGCCTGGGCGGCATGTTGTTTTTGGCTGCCCGCGTGGTGGTTGAGCCCTAAAGTAAAACTAGTTTGCCCCGGGACATCGGCCAAAGCCGCCCCAGCACTTGACCTCTTGCACCAACTGCAATTGTAGGTCTGGCATAGCCCTTAGGCTATTGCCTCATTCAAAACCCGAGGGGCTAATGCATCAACCGGGGAAACCCGGGACACGCCGGGCCGATATTGCCGAAATACAGCGACCAGGAATCGAACCCGGGACTTCTCGCATACGAGACGACCGCTCAACCGAGCGGACAAGGAATGTACCGGGTTTTGGTGGTTGAGCCCTCTTATGGTGGGTTGATTTCTTGCTGGAGGTACAGCCAGCGTGTGCTCCAGCCAGGTCTGATCAGGTGTTATGGGCTGTTGCGCTGCATTTCTTAAGCACTTCGCGCCGCGTTGCTGATGCTTTTCAACTATTGTATTGTTCGCGTTACCAAAGCTCGCAAGCTACTGCGGTGCGCATGGCGCAGCACACGCCGCTGACTAGCCCATTTGCAGGCGGCCTATTATATGACATGGGAAGAAGTAGGTGTCTTGGATACCCGAGTCTGCTGATAATATCTACCCTCACCGCCGCCACTGAAGCCACTGCTGAGTCCGTGATAGCAGCGGCCCATTCACCGATTCATCCGGAATGCGGCGAATCTATCTGCAGGGTCATGGCCTGAGGCGGAGGCAGGAGAGCAACCAGTCTGTCCGATTTCACGTTGAATTACAATGTCAAGGTAAGAGAGATACATACATTGCCAGACATCCAGCGTGTCTGTTTATTATTGTACAGCGCAATCACGAGGTGGCGGCGGCGGGGGCGGGCTGATGGCGAGAGGGGCTCGCGGGTGCGCGCTGAAACCCCGAGGAGGCCCCGAGGAGGCGGGTGGGCAGAGCTTTCAGCGCTTGCGGCCGCCCCAGCCGCCGCCCCAGGTGTCCTCCAGGAAGGCGTCCAGCTTGAGGCGCGCGCCCTCCAGCCGCGCGAGCTCCGCCGCCAAGCGGTCGCGCTCCTTGGTGAGGTCCCGCACCGCGTGCGCGTTGTCCACCAGCGCGGTCTGCATGCCCTTGATCGACGCGTCCCGCTCCTTCAGCTGCCCGCGCAGATCCGCCAAGCTGCCGAGCAGGTCGGTCTGGCACGCCTCGAGGCTGGTCAGCGCGGCGTCGCGCTGCTCCAGGCGCGCCGCGAGCCCCGCCACCGCCTCCTCCATCGCCAGCCGCAGGCTCGCCTCGCTGCTGCCCGCCTCAAACGCGTCCGCCTCGACGTCTGCGCGCCGCTCCTCCAGCTCCGAGATGCGCGCATCCGCCTCCTCCAGCGCCATGTCCCGCTCCCGCAACTCGCCCTGCGCCACGCCGCCGCAAGATGGTGAGAAACCAAGGCGTCGATGGCACTATCCTTCTACCGGGTTCTCCCAACACGTGGCGCGTAGCAACTAAAAGCGGCGTGATACCTACGAAAACGAAATTAATCCACCACGTCTTGCCATGGCCTCCCTTGGCGGCAATACCAACATAGACCTCCGAAGTAGCAATATAAAGCAATGGGCATAGCAAAAGGAAGTAGGCAGATACTAAATCCGATCAATTCCGTCAGTCGGCATGCCGCCCCGAAGGGTGAGGGAGGAAACAAGGTGGGCACCTTGAGAGCCCGCAGCTCCGCGCGCGCCGCATCCACCTGCCGCTCCAGCTCCGCCTGCCCTGCGGCGGCGCGCTCCAGCGCGGCGTCCGCCTTGGCCAGCTCGCCCGCTAGCCGGGCCGCCTCTGCCTCCGCCGCCTCCGCCGCCGCACCCGACGCCTCCGCCGCCTCCTCCAGCTCGGCGACGCGGCCGCGCAGACCCGCCAGGCCGCCCTCCACGGCCGCCAACCGCTCCGCTCGCTGTAGCGCGGCCTCCAGGGCTTGCCGTAGCTCACCCATTGCCGCCGCCTGCGCCAAACAACACACACACAGTTTCGTTGTTTGTGTTGCCCACGGAGCATGACCTCTTTGTTTATGTTTGCTTGACCACACAAAATGGGCATTTTGTGTGTGAAATTCGTCGTCGTCGTAGTTTTGTTTGTGTTGTTTGCGGAGCAGACTCTGCTTCTTCACGATAGTTGTCCAATGTCGTGTGTTTGTTTGCAGCGCTCGTAGAGCAACGGCCTCCTCCATGGTAGTACGGAGATAAGGCCCCCGCGGTGCATGTTCGACGCCCGGCCGCCACACCTGCTGCCTTGCCGCCTTGCGGCCAGCCTCCTCGCGTGCGGAGGTCGCCGCCAGTCTCTTCTTCATCTCCACCGCTGCCGCCTCCGCCACCGCAAGCGCCCTCTTCAAGGCTCCCGCCTCCGCCACTTGCGATCGTAGTCGGCACCGGACTTCCGCCGTCTGCTCCCCCACCTCCTACAGGTCGCGGCAACGCACCGGCATAACATCGGTCATTCCACTCGGCAAGCCGGCATGGCCACCAGAAAGCACTCACATGAGCCAACACCCCATTTCAAGGTATCCAAATCATGTCAGCAGACTAGCTCAAGTCCCTACAGAGAGTTTGCCCGTGTGAAGTGGAGGGAGGGGAAAAGGAGGAAGGGGGGGGGGGGCGCGGAGCGTGTGCCCCGCTCACATGTGAGATGATCGACTCCACTTGCTGTTGAAATGCCACCACATGCTCCAGCGTCGCCAGGTCTTGGACGACCACCTCCCAGTCCCCAGCACCCGGCTCCATGAACGCCGCTTGGCTGAGTGCCGGGGACGACAGCAGCGAGGCGACCGCCTGCCAAGGTGGAGAGGAAAGGGTGTGTGTGTGTGGGGGGGGGGGGGGGGGGGGGGGGTTATTGCCGGCTACTCTGCTGCTCTGCAAAGATGGCGAGCTCATTGGTTAGGCAATGGCACGCGGCAAGCCGGCGCACACCTGCATTATGGCCTCCTTTGCCTGCTCAGATACTGCTGGAGGGGCCAGGCCGTGATGCGGCGGGCGCTTGTCCAGCATGCGCACCACACCCTCGTCATCGTGCCAAAACTGCGAGGACCAGGTGCCGAAACTGGGGGGTAGCTCCGCCTCGCGCGCTTTGACGCCCAGAGCCTGCGAAGTCAGCCCGAGCAGAACCTGCAGGAGCACCACATGCGCAATTAGCCCAAGATGCATTTCCAGACAAATGAAAACCCCCTCAACTGATGGATAACTGATAGACAGTTTCAGAAATAGGGGAGGCACCGGAGAACCCCCTCAGTGCCCCTCCCACACATCCACATGCAATCGCACCGTGCTGGCGGCGTCCCGGCTGCAGTTAGCGACCTCAAGTTCGCTGCGCAGCGAGGACGCCTCGCGGCTGAGGCGGGCGACCTCCATGCGCGACTTGTCAAGCTGCGCGACGAGCTGCTGGTTCTCCTCCGCCAGCTGCCCGGCGCGCTCTTCCGTCAGCCACTTGCGCCGCAGCAGCGCGTTCTTCTCGGTGTCCAGCCCCTCCAGCGCCTTGGCCTGCACAGCCGGTGTGACGCCGCTAGGCCCGTAAATCAATACGTCGACGCTTCTTCGTGCCTTTGCCCCACCTCAAGGGCAGGCGGGGGGGCGGCTCAAGCAGCGAGTGGCGCTCGGCACTCACCGGGGCGGCGCTGTCGACCCTCGACAGTATAGCGTTCTCCTTCCTGGCCGCAGACCGCTCCGCCAGACTGCCGCCGGCGCCGTCGCTCTTGCCGTTGCAGCCACTGCCGCGCGAACGCCTCTGCCAGCACCACCCGCAGACGTCACCACAGCCCCGGCCACAGCGCCGCGCGAGGGGTCGACCGCCCAACAAGGCGCTATGTCGTCAACCCGCCAAGAAGTCCGCGGCGAGCGCCAACCGACCAGACAAAAGTACCCCCAAGCGCCGGCCTTTATTCACTGCGCTGGTATAGATGAGGGCTACAAGCGGCGCCGGCTGACTGGTATGGTCGCGTGCGCGCTGTGTGGGCGGGTGCTTGCGGGTTTTGTCGGCTATACGTATTGAGCCGAGCTCAGTTGCGACAGGGTGCAACGTGTGTGGTGCAAATGCCGTAACTCCCCATAAGAGAGTGATACTTACTCTTCGCAGTACTGGCAAATTATTAACGAATAGATGCTGAAATATACCGAAAAGGCAGCGATACCAACTGCAAAGCTACAGGTAGTGTGTAGCAGTGATGATATATGCGAACTTCGCCGAGTTCCGGAGAGTAGTGCGCGGAGGGCGATGAGCGTGGGCGTGGGCGGCGGGGGCTACCAGCAACCCAGCGAAAGGGCTAGTGGGCGTTGATGAGAATAGGGTTTTGCCTCACCTTGCGCCATGGGCTCGACTTCCCGGGCGTGCCGGGCGAGGGGATCGGCGCGGTGGGTGAAGCGGAGAGATGGCGCACAGTGGGGTTTAAACCAGCGCCGGAAGCAACGGCACACAAACCAGCGGCCGTTCCGTGCCTGCGGCCGGTCGGGGAGAGGCTGGCAGCCGGGGGCGCCGCTTGAGACACGTTCGAGCTTCTGACATCCGCGCTCTGCTGCGATGCTGGTGGTCCGATCGTGATTCCGTTGCGCGAGCTGCAGGGCGGAGGGCTGAGAGCCGCGCCTTGCGAGAGGGTGGACTTCGTCAGGAGTGGTTGAAGCTGGGCGTAGTCGGCCGTCGTCCACGATGCAGCCGAGTCGGCCTTGATCTCGGGAAACTCGGCCGCCGGACGGCCGCCCCCTCGTCCCACCACCGCCAGGGCACGAGCCACGGTGGTCGCCCCATCGTCCCCCGACAGGATCGGCGGCACTTTCGAACTGCTGCTTCCCATCGTGCAGCCTGTAGTAGCCGTGGCTGCAGCCGCCTGCGCTGTCCTTCGTCGCGCCCACAGCACAGCGCGGCAGCGGTAGTGGTAGTGGTGGCGCGACGTCCGTGGGAATACGGTATGTCGTCATCCCGCCGCCAAAGCAGCGCAGGTCGAGCAGAAGCGAGCATCCAAGGGGATCTTGGAATCTGTAATTCAATATACGTACAGTACGGATTAACCTTTAAAAGGATTTTCTCCATGGGAGGGAGATTTGGATACACCATTTTTTGGATACACTTGGGCTGTTTTTCACCCATAACTTGGTGGAGACTGACCCAATCATGGAGGTTGTCGGCTCATTTTGAGGCATTTTTGTACGGCTTTCAGGCAAGCATATGCACTCATATGCTACGGGCCGCTCCGGTCGCAGTGAGGTGTCGGGTGGGTTGACCCGATTTTTGAAATCCGTCGCGACGACAGCCGGGGCGACATATCCCCCAGCGCGCACCACCTCCACCGAACCCAGCCTCACGCAACTATGCGACCCCCTAAGCCCGGCAAGGGCAAGAAAAAGAGCAAGGCAACGGATGAGGGCGGTCGTGGGAAGTACAAGAAGTACACGAGCGCCGACATGGTGAATGCCGTGAGCGCTGCTGTGAATGGAACGCACGCGTTCCGCGCTGCCGTGCAGTGCTTTCGCGTACCGAAGACCAGCCTCCAGCGCAACGTCGCAACCGCTAGGAAGGCTCGTTCGATGACCTCGTTTTCCAATGAACCTTGTTATCTTCACCGAAGAGGAGGAGGCGCAGATGGTTGCTGCTATCATTCGTCGGGGGAAGGCCGCGCAGAAGGAGGCGCGCGCAACCGATGCAATCACCAAGCAGCAAGAAGCCCTCGATGGACTTCAAGCATCCATGGCGTTGGCAACTGAGCATACCCAGAACACCACTGAGGTAAGGAGCGCCTTATTATGGATTGTTGCCTACATGGAGAATAACAAGGTAGTGAGAAATAACATGGTTTTCATCTTTGCCAGGTGGAGCTCGAGCATGCCAGACAACACCGCATAAACCATGTCTGTCAGCGCAGACACTGCAACAGCAGCAGCCCGGGCGTCGAAGTGTTACCTCGCTCTCCTTCAGAAAATTGAGGCTGCCCGGGCAAGTCGGGAGCCACCACCGCCAGAATCCGGCCCACGGCCGCTTCAACAGCCTGCCATGTCCTCTCCATACGCCTCGAGTCGTGAGACTGAAGGCCGCGGTGGGCAGCGGGCGCGGCTCAGATCGGTCATCGTTCAGGTGGAAACCCCGCCTACCTCCACGTCAGCAATCAGCCCCGACAGCTTCGGACCGAGACCATGCCCCGCCTACTACGTACTCCCCGTCGCCGATGCAAGGAGGTACCATGTCCCCATTAAGGCTCCGCATCAAGAATCAATAAAAGATCGAATCATGGTGCACCAGACAGATCGTGAATCGCACCAAGAATCAATATTTAGGCGCGGAATTTACTGGTGCACCGATATTTATTGGGCTGTAATATTCGGTGCACCGATATTTAGGCGCGGAATTTACTGGTGCACCGATATTAAGGTACCGGTATTTACTGGTGCACCGATACTTCGGTGCCGACATTAACTGATGCACCAACATTTAACCGCATATTTTACCGATGCACCAATATTTATCTGCGTAATTGAATCAACGACTGGTGCACCAAGAATCAACCGAGAATCAGCCACAGTGGGAGACATGTGTCATCGACGGCTTCGGTCGTGACGATGCTTAGAGAGGGTTGTACTCATTGATGATTCCCGCGGACGAAGGGGGAGGGCAGGGGCCGCAATCTTTTTCCCAAGTTGTATGGGATTGGTCCCATACATGCTTCTTAGTACTTAGCGCATCACACATGCTGCAGTAATGTGGTGTGCGTCCTGTCCACTTGATGCATGGATCAAAGTGTAATAATAATATGATGATGAAAGCCCTTATGTAATAAAAACTCCTCGTACTTTTACGAGTAATCATAATGTGATGATGTTAATTGAGGCTCATTTTCATCGCATGAACTTGACACAATTTCCTTTCTTCCGATTAACTTCAAATTCGCGGAGTAAAATCGATTAATACTGCATATATCACCTCTGGTGCACCAATATTTTCGCATAATTTTCTGGTGCACCAATATTTACACACGGAATTTACTGGTGCACCGATATTTAGACACGGAATTTACTGGTGCACCGATATTTATGTGGTGGATTTACCGGTGCACCAATGTTTAGCAACCCAATTAAATCGATTAAAGATCGGATCAACTGGATCATGCACCAATTCTTGATCTTTTTTTTCCGTCATGCACCAATTCTTGATATTTATCTCCTGAGGCTTGATGCGGAGCCCTAGTCCCCATATCAAGGCAGCGACAGGGGGCGCTGGGGAGACGACGAAGAAACATCCCCATCGCAAGATGCAACCCCGGTGCCTGCCTGTCAGGTCGTCCCGTACCGGTACTGGACCGGCACCGAGGACCAAACCGACTGGCCAAGCCCGTACGAGGCCAGCCCCCAGCAACCCTCAGCTGAAACAGAAGACTATTTTTGGGACTCCGACGAATTTTAGTGGACCCGAACTGGGGTACTGAGTGGTGCCGTGTCTAGAGTACAGGTGGTCACGGCTGCCCACCTGAACTGACGCCGCCATCGCTCCCGCTCCCGCAGCGCGAGTACACCCCGACGCGGGTCAATACCCTAGGCTTAGCATTTGTGCTCTTACTAGACGTATGTAACGAATGGTTCCTTATCTATGTGGCTGAGGCGTTGGGCGGTGGAAGGGGGGGGGGTATGGCACACGCGGTGGTGGGCCGACGCGGGTGCTGGGCCGCGTTTGCTGAAACTGTATCCAAAATGTTTTTTCCACGGCCCTGACCCACCCCCACATGGGCGGTCACCCCGGCCCCGGATGTGGTTAGAATCCAGCCGGAGTTGTTGTGCCTTGAAGCCCTACCCCAGGGCTTCCTATCATGCCGGATTGGACAGGTTTTGGCCAAAACCCTCGACTTCGGCACAGGATGCGGGCCTAGTGTATCCAAATCTCCCTCCTATGGAGATACATCCTTTCTGGGCGATGTAGGCGGGGTTGAGATCATCGCGCAGCGCGTGACGCCGCCGCGACAGCGGCACGGATATCCACCTGTATACTAGAGTGTGATGATCCGGCTAGTTTTTTATAAATATTTTAAATCAATAATCAATGTGTAAATATATTATAAATATTAATTAATTAAGATTGATTGTCATCAGGGAAAATTTATTATTAGCACTACATATTACTT